>CM072802.1:9277500-10527500 GCA_037013495.1 Hippophae tibetana
TTCATTTGATTAATGAATAAATATGTA
Source organism: Hippophae tibetana (assembly GCA_037013495.1). Lineage (NCBI taxonomy): Eukaryota > Viridiplantae > Streptophyta > Magnoliopsida > Rosales > Elaeagnaceae > Hippophae > Hippophae tibetana. The sequence continues at coordinate 9,277,528 of CM072802.1, forward strand.
TTTTAAAGTAATTTTACAAAAAGAAAAAAAATCTTGTTAAAATCTCACATTAACTGGGAATCGTGTTCACGTTATTCATATAAACAAGGTCAGTCTTCCATCTCATAACATGTGTTTTGAAATTGAGTTAAACCTAAATTTAAATGGTATTAAAGCAAGGTTATCCGATCGATACAGTTGTTTCGCCACTGATGAGTGATCAATTCCGGCACTTGAGCTCCATAAGCTCAACATCCTCGTCGGTCTTAAGAGGATAGACCTTTACCGATGTGAGGAGAGAAGTGTTAAAGTCTCACATCGATTGGAGATCGCGTCCACGTTACGTATATAAACAATGACGGTTCTCAATCTCATAACCTAAATTTTGAGATAAACTTATGACTAAATTTAACAAATCTAATATATTTATATAAAGGCACCATGTATATTCATTTATACACAGAATAGAATATAATCATTAAATATTTCTAATATGGTATCAGAGCTGGGCCTAGTCTCTATATGCTTGGACCTAATTGGGCTCTACCACAGTCTTACCGTGACGCTAATGTCCGCCGTGTGGAGGAAGGCTGTTAAGTATCCTTGTCCCACATCGATTAGGAACAAAGCACCAAAACTGCTTATAAATTTAGACAACCCTTAACTCATTGAGATCTTATTGGACACACCCAAATCCTTAAGGAGTCATCGTAGCCAAAGGAGGTCAGATGTGGTATCAGCAAGAGCACGATATTGTGCTTCAGTACTGGAGCGGGCCACAAAGGTTTGTTTCTTACTTCGCCAAGAAATCAAAGAAGTACTAAGGAGAAAGCAATAACCTGTAGTGGACCTACGATCAGTAGGATCTCCTGCCCAATCAGCATCAGAGAATGCACGAAGTACTAAAGGAGACTGAACTGAGTAGAAAAGACCATGGAAGATAGTGCCTTTCAAGTATCGTAGAATACGTAGAACAACAGCATAATGAGTCGATCGTGGAGCAGACAGATACTGGCTCACCTGATGAACAACATAAGAGATGTCTGGACGAGTAACTGTAAGATACACCAGACTGCCAACCAATCGTCTATAAAGAGAGGGATTAGACAATGGTTGCCCCTCTGATGGTGTCAGATGCGCATTAAGTTCAACTGGAGTGTCAACAGTCTTGCTGTCAGTGAGTCCAGCTTGAGATATGAGGTCAGATGCATACTTTGCTTGAGTAATGTAAAGACCATCTGTGGAACGAGTGATCTCAAGACCCAAGAAATAGCTTAAATGTCCAAGGTCTTTCATCTCAAACTGCTGACTAAGAAAATCCTTGAGTTCTTGAATGTCACTGAGGTCATCACTAGTTATGATCATATCATACATATATAGAAGAAGCAAAATGGTGCCTTTATCATTGCGACGAAGAAATAAGGCAGAATCATAAGGACTGGCAGTGTAACCTAAGCGAAGGATGGTGGAACTGAATTTGGCAAACCATACTCGTGGAGCTTGTTTAAGGCCATAAATTGCACGTCGAAGGCGACAAACCTTATTTGTTTCAACAGAAAGACCAGGAAGAGGTTGCATATAGACTTCTTCATATAGATCCCCATTAAGGAATGCATTTTTAACATCCATCTGAAAAAGGTCCCATTTACTAGTAGCGACAACAGCTAAGAGGGTACGAACAGAGGAAATACGGGCAACTGGAGCAAAAGTCTCTTCATAATCAATCTCATACTCTTGTGTAAAACCTCTTGCTACAAGACGAGCCTTATAACGATCCATAGACCCATCAGAGCGAGTTTTGATCTTATAGATCCACTTACTACCAACCACAGATTGACCAGGAGGGAGAGTAACAATATCCCAAGTATGGTTTTTGGTTAATGCATAAATTTCTTCTTTCATTGCAATCTATCAAGAAGGGTTAGTAGATGCCTCACGATAGGTGTGAGGCTCATGGAGTGTAGCAAGGGCAGTGTAACAATGATAGTCAAGTAAATGTGTAGGAATGGATCTTACCTGGGTTGAGTGGCGAGATGGAATGTCTTGTTGAGGATCTTCAGGCGGAGCAGGAGCAAGGGACCTATGTTCAAGGTGAGGTAGCTCATTATCAACTTGTTCTTCTACGACCTATCTAGGAGAATCATCAAAAATATCTAAAGATTGAATAGTGAAGTCCAAAGATGGATTAGAAGTATATGTAGAAGGAACAAGAGACTCATTTGGAAAAATTTCTAAAACATTTGAATTAGTTAGAGAAGAACGAAAGTGAGAAAGTTCAACAAATAAACGGTGTTCCCAAAAGACAACATTACGGGAAACACGGAGACGAAGTGAGACATGATCATAACATCGATACCCTTTTTGAGTTTCACCATAACCAAGAAAACAACAAAGTCTAGATCAAGGCTCGAGTTTGTTGTGTTCATGAGGTTGAAAAAGAACGAAACGAACAGATCCGAATGAGTGAAGGTAATGATAGTTAGGAGATCATCCAAAAAGGCGCTCATACGGAGTCTAATTATGAATGACAGCGCTTGGAATGCGATTAATGGCATAAACAGCATGAAGAGCAGCTTCACCCCAAAATGGGGTAGGAACTTTGGCAGAGAGAAGAAGAGCACGAACAGTGTCAAGAATATGACGAAGTTTTCTTTCGGCTCGACCATTTTGTTGAGAGGTTCCTGGACATGTTAGATGATGTACAGTGCCATAGGAGTTTAAAAGAGTTTGAAAATAATTTTGAGTATATTCAAGAGCATTATCAGAACGAAAAGTTTTGATATGTTTGGAGAATTGTGTTTCAAGCATTTTTGCAAAGTTACTCTATATTGATAAGATTTCAGAACGAGATTTCATTGGAAAGATCCAACTATAACGAGAATAATCATTAATAAAAACAACAAAATATCGAGATCCACCAATACTAGTAACAGGAGAAGGTCCCCAAACATCATAATGAATTAACTCAAAAATACTATTAGAGATAGATTTACTATTATTGAAAGGTAAAGCTGGCTGTTTTCCTAACTAACATGGAGTACAATCAAAATTATCTTTGGACACAGAACCCAATAGACCTTTAGAAGCTAATTGTTGTACCCGAGAGGATGGGGCATGACCAAGACGAGAATGCCAAAGTGTGAGAGAAGGTAAAGAAGAAACTGCAGGAGTTGTAACAGCAACAGAGGCAGAAGCAACAGGTGGAAGATGAAGATTGTTTACGCGAAACATACGCCCGACCCTAGGACCGGTCCCAAGCTCTTGCCCCGTCCTCGGATCCTGCACAATACACCCAGAATAGTCAAAAATAAGGTGATATCCTAGTTCAGCTAATTGTCCGAGAGAGCATAAATTATAGGATAGGTCAGGTACATGGAAAACCCAAGGAACAGAGAGGGAAGAGGTTTAAAAACAAAACCTAGACTATTCCCATGAATGGTGGAACCATCAGCTATATGAATATTAAGGGGATGTGGTGCAGGGTCAAGTTTGGAGAATAAAGATGAGTGAGGTGTCATGTGATTGCAACATGCAGAGTCAAAAAGCCAAGTTTGAGACTTACTGGGCAAAACTGAGAGGGTAGTGGAAAGAGATGCATTACCAGCCATTTGAACAGCCTGAGTTATGATCTTCTGTAGTTCAATGGAGGAGAGGTTGATAGTGGATTCAGAAGACTGGGACTCTGCTGAACTAGAAGGCATCAACGAAGTAGGCTCAGTATTAGCAACAACAGCAGTAGATTTGTTGCAACGGTAACAAGTCTCGATGGTGTAGCCATGGCGCTTGCAATAATTGCAGAACCTTTTATTGCTCTACCTGTGACGATTGTAAAAGTCAGAGGAATCACGTGATTGATGAGGTTGTTTAATGGCAGGAGCATGAGGAATAATAGGCAAAACATTGAGCTTATTTTGGGCTTGAAGGGTTGCAAGCGTCATAAATTACAAATATTTTTTAAATAAATAACTTGATATTTAAAATTACTAAGTAAATAAAAATTGAATATTAAAACGCGTACTAACACTATTAATAGTACGAAAACGATTTACTACTTAGTTTTAGTTGCTATCATAAATAATTATTTGAATATATATATTTGTTTTGTTCGAAATCATTTGACCATGTAGTTTTTGATAAAAAAAATATTTTTAAAATACTAATTTTATTCCTTTAAAATTTGGTTAAAATTGATAAATAGATTTTGGTAAGTTTTTTGTAAAAATTAATCGGATTGTAACACTCTATTAAATAACAACTGATATTTATTTATTGATAACTTAATCTTGGTACCTTTTATTTTAATATTAAAAAAGTATCCACCATCCAATTATAGTAGATAGGGAATGAATTTTATAGTATTAGTTTTCTTTTGAAAGGCTAATTAAGGATTACGAAGGTAGCTTCTTAGATTTGCATCTTATCTTTGGATCTTGCTCAGTCAATAAATTATCATGTGTAGTTAAAGTCTCTGGTAGAGTTGAACTGTAAGAAAATAAGTTAATTGTCATTTGCTCCATGACCCTTGTGTGTGTGTCCTTCACTGTTAATCATCATGAGTGAACCCCAAGTTTAAACTCCAGCTAGCTAGTAATTTAATTTCACGACTCAATTGTTCACATGTCCACTGAGCTGCTCTCTATGTTTGATTTTTCATGTTTCTTTATTTTGAAGTCCTGATAAAGACTGGGCTAAAATATAACATTAATACTAAATATTGGACTTTATTTTGGGGGAAAAAATATATTAAAAAAAAGAAGAAGGCTACTCATGAAGAAACTTTGACGTTCCTCTAATATTATGTAGCACGTGAGGGCTTTTCTATAAATTTGGGAAATCACTTTAACAAATCAAAGAAGTTGCTGTATACTACAATTGTTCAAAACCTCAAGTTTAAACAGAGAGTATAATAAAATGATCCAACTTTTTGACTCATAATTTTTACTAATGATGACAGAAGAAATATTGGTTTTTATAACTATTTGTAAAGATAATCACTTTTTAATTATTAGTCATTTCTCATGTTTTTTTAGATTAGATGAATGATATATAATACAATTTTCCTTAACCACTTTTTTTTTCTTTTTTTTTAACTATAATTAACATATTTGTAATTGATGAGTTTCAAACTCTTGTTAAATTATTGAGTCATAACTCGTTTTTAATTGTCTTATATTATTTTTGATGTATCAATTTTATTTGATATGTCAATTTATAAAATATAAAAATGTGATAAATATGTGAACAAAAATATTTTTAAAATAAAACAAATTATCCCATAAATTTGCTAATTAGATCATACAAAGTAACTATAGTATATAGGGGTGTCAATGGTCCGGTTTGGTCCGGTTTTTTCTAAAAAATATTAATCAAATCGGACCGGATCGGATCGGACCGTTTGATTTATAAAACGGTTCGTCCGGTTTGATTCCTGGTTTGGTCCGATTTTTTTATAATTTAATGAAAAATAATGTGAAATTTTTAATATATTATTAAAACGATATGGTCCGGTTCGAACAGTTTAAAATTAGTACAAATCGGACCGAACTGTTTGATTAGTAAAACCGCTCGGTTTGATCTGGTCCGGTCTGGTCCAGTTTTACGATTTGGCCCGATCCGAACGGTTTATAGACATCCCTAATAGTATATAAGGAATGTCTATAAACCAACTTTAATATTAAAATTAATATATTCTAATGAGTTTTAGTTATTTATCAAAGAAATAACTAAAAGTATCACGGAATCTTATTACGTAGCCTCTCTTGACAAAGTCTTGTGTCCAGAAAGTGTCATACATTTCTTCATCAAAAGAGAAGAGAGTAGTTACTTTATTAATTTGCTGGTTAATAATATTTAATTATATATTCCTCGTAGGAATTGAAAGTGAAAGATCAAAGTACACTATATATTAACATGATACAAAATGGGAAGAACAACTAAGACAAATGAAACTTGTATCTCTCAAATAAGCTGTGAAATTAAGCTAAGCCTTGGTGATCATAATAAATAATGTAGAAAATTATATATAGACAACTACTAAGCAATATCAGAAGGTGACATAATGGGACACAGATGCTGCAACAAACAGAAGGTGAAAAGAGGGCTATGGTCACCTGAAGAAGATGAGAAGCTCGTTAAACAAATCACCATGCATGGCCATGCCAGTTGGAGTTCTGTCCCTAAACTTGCAGGTTAGTACTCTAGTTCTATCCTGTTAAAGTCTTAATGTGTCGTGTGAATATACTAAAATACCCTTAGTTAGTACTCTAGCTAGTTCTATCTCTCTTAAAGTCTTAATTAGCTAATTGGGTTTTAATTCCTGTACTAATTTTATGGGAAATTACAAAATTAACTGCAGGATTGCAGAGGTGTGGTAAGAGCTGCAGATTAAGATGGATAAACTACTTGAGACCAGACCTTAAAAGGGGTTCTTTCACTGCTGATGAAGAGCAGATTATTATTGATGTCCACAGAATTCTAGGAAACAGGTGTGTATCATAATATATATATATATATATATACGAGTCAAAATAAATAAAAAATTAATTTTAGAAGAATGTGTTTTCACGAACGAGATATAACTTGTGTTCTCTACGAACCAAAATTTTGTTAAGAAAAACAACAACAATAATAAGTTTAAAACTTATAACCATTTAAATAGCAATATTAAGTTAAATTTATACATTTTTACTATTAAAAAAATTATAAATTTTTATTATTAAAAAAATTTAAATACATTATTTCATATTAAATACTGTTTAAATTAAAATACAATTATTTTAAACCTTTAATATTATTATAATGTTATTTTTGTTGTTATAAATTTTAAAATTTTATTTTTATAATTTCATAATTACGCTTATTTCCAAAATCGATATAAGTATTTATTACAAATGTTTTATTTAATTTATAAGTATATTTTTACTATAAAAAGAATTTTTATAACGTGTAAAAAGCAAAGAAGAGTAAAGGACTTAAAATTAAATAATCTTAAGTAATATGTATATTTATTTATTTACAGAAGATATATATATATATATATATATATATATATATATATATATATATATATATATTGATATTATTTATAAACTTTATGTTTATTATAGGATCAATTAGATGTACTAACAAAGAGACCTATGAACATTGTTTGTTAACTGATTTAATTAGAACAGGTGGGCACAGATAGCGAAGCATCTCCCAGGAAGAACAGATAATGAGGTTAAGAACTTTTGGAATTCATGCATTAAGAAAAAGTTGATGGCACACGGTTTGGATCCCAAAACCCACAATTTGATGAGACCTACTAAATCTAATATGATTTCAAACAACCATCAAAAGCAGCAGCAACAACAACCCACGTCAGTTTTCTCTATTATGGAATCACAAGTGACAAATTCCCCATCAGATTATCAATCAATCGTAACTCCACCTTTTAACAATATTAACCAACCTGAGTTCTTTCAAAATGTAGAAAAATTCACAATTAATGATTATCAAAATACCAGTACCAATTATAATATGGCTCAAAACTTCAATGCTGTCTCTACTTGTACTTTTCCTAATTATGGACCGACGCTACTTGAAGATCATAATATTACACCATCTAAGCTTAGTCACTATTTGGATGATGTTTGCTTATGGGATGCCAATTTTGATACTATTCAAGCCCCAATAATGGAATTAGAAGATCAATCATTCGTACAAAAACAGCAAGTGACAGAAAAGGGTGGTGAAGGTAGTTATTATTGCAATGATCAAAACAATAAAGGGGCTTCATTTCAAGGATCTTCTAGCTGCAACTTTGATTTTGGATTAATGGAGTCTCTAATGTCTGAAGTAATCTATAATGATCGGATCTTGACTTCTGTGGATGATCTTGTTTGGAAATATTAGGCCTTGTTACATATGCATGATTCAAATATCTCTTTTCAATATACGTGTACAAGGAAATTAAGCTCTTATGACCAAAAAAATAAGCAAGTAAAGCTCAAGTCACATTCAATTCTGTAACTGATATTCATGTTTTTATTTTAATTTAGATTAAGTGTGATTTGGAAATGAAAATTTGTTAATGTATAATCAAAATATATCGTCTTGTAAAGAACCTATGTAACAATCAACATGGTTCTATTTGATCTTAATTAATAATTAAGTCTGTGTACGTACTTGATGAACTAGCACAAATATTGCAATCATAAATTTATTATTTCTCATTAATTATAAATGTATTCTAATATTGCTCAATCCAATGGCTTTGCTTCGACATATAAAGTCAATAATGGCTTTTTAATCCTTTTCTTATTTCTTAAAATTGAAAAACCTTAATATTATTAATGTTACGATGCATATGAAGTATGAACATGTTAGATATAAACTTCTTATCCAAAAAAAAAAAAACATTTTTATATATAAACCAATTAGTATTTAGTAGTACTTAATTATAACCTAAAAATTGGAATTAATTTTTAATTTTTAATTTTGGGCCCCACTTTACTATCTTTCTTGTACAATAAGGTCATTCTAGTAGAAGACCAATTAGTATTTAGTAGTACTTAATTATAACCTGAAAATTGGAATTAATTTTTAATTTTGGGCCCCACTTTACTATCTTTCTTGTACAATAAGGTCATTCTAGTAGAAGTAAGAGGTATATAGTCCAACGAAGGACATACTTAAGGTTTTCCTTCCCATTTTATATTATTTGTCTACGTAGGAATTGAATTAGTTATCATGAAGTATGAGTGATTATTTTTTTAATTTTAGAAAACGAAACAAGATAGAGACTTAAGAATGGATGTGATTTTATGAATAACCACTTCTTATACATTAGTAGTACTGCATGTATATAGTTTAAATTTATAGCTTGAAAACTTGGTTTTCTTTTTATTTTTTAAGATAAACTTAGCAAGTTAATTTATTATTACAAATAAAAAAAATTTAACTTAATAAAAAAAAAATTAAAATTGATCCAAGACAAGTAAGATTACTATTATATATCATAAAAATATCAAAAATACAAATAATTTTATACGTCCAATTTATCATAATTGGAATTTTATGACGAGTATTATGTATTATTTCGAAGAAAAAAACACATGGAGATCAAGTAAGATGTAGGAATAATTTTATTTATTTATTTGTCTTTAAGTTAAAAAGGAGGTAAAAATGAAACATACCAATACATGAGTTTATATATATTAAACAAAATCTAATAATTATTAACCAATAGTAATACTATTTTTTAAATGCTTTTATTTAATTTGTTCTTGATAATTAATCAAAATAAAGAGATACATGTTGTTAATTTTGTGGTTTATCGGTAACACTCATATTTCTTTAATTTTAAGTCATATATATATATATATATATATATATATATTCAAGTTACACTAAAAATATACTTTGACAAAAAACAAAATACAAGGAGATACATTGACTAATAAAATATCATATACATATTACCATTTTACCATATATAGCTGTCATAAACATAATAAAAAAATATAAGATGCATTGTACACTCAATCTATTGCCCAAAAAAACAAAAAAAAAACTAAGACTGTTCAAATTAAATCATAAAATTCTATATATACACACACAACTTAAACAAGTAACCTCTCATGAGTTGAATGGATATTAGACAAAATAGACATGCATTCTATTTTACCTTATACAAGTAATTGAAAATAAAGATAGAAGAGGCTTCACCTACACATAACACTCATTCACGTGAAGAATATAAACTTTTTTTTACTAAAGAGAAAAAAAAAGGTTAAGTGAAATTTATATAAAGTTTTAATTATTAAATAATTGATCTTGTAAAGAATTCATAAGGCCAGCTAAATGTGAGAGACCCTTCATTTATCCTCCTATATATATAAACAAAATTGTCTCTAAAGAGTGTACTTATTGTCCCACTACCTTCCCTTATTATTTTATGAACTAATCTTTGAAGCATGCCCATCAAATTGGTTAAGCATGGAAACATAGCTAAGACTGTCATTGTCGCTTTATGCTACATGCATTATTATTGAATTGATTAATTACTATGAATATGAGTTTTCTATCTTATTCATTCTCTAGTTTTTCTTTTCTTTTAACGCTCTAATTACTAATTTTTTTTTATCTATTTCTTAAAAATGATCTTTTTTTGTTATAAAAAATATATTTAAACATGATAAAAAAATATATTTTTTATGTTTAAGAAAAAAAAATATGTACCATGTTAACGGGGTTAAAAATAAATAATTAGATATTACATAGGTCTCTTTCTTTGTAAAAAAATATACATTTTAATCCATTTATTTTTAAGTAATACTTATTATGTTTTCATTTATTTATGATAATTTATTAAACATGTAACGTGTATGTTTAATGAAGAATAAATTTATCATTTAATAAAATGAATTATATTAAAAATATTTGTATTTATATATGTTTTTATATTCATATAATTTATATACTAAGAGATGTTAAAATTATTTTGAAAAATAATTTGTGAAATTGTGATATATTGAGTCTTATTCTATAAAAATAATTATTTTATTAGATATATTACTGACATGTAAATATATAAAAGTAAACCGATCAACCCCTGTCATGTAATGCGGGTCATAAATAACGGCATTAAATTAGCGTAATATGAAGGATGGGTTGGAGAAGCTGGGATGTTTCTCGGGCAGGCACGTCACGGGCCACTATGCACTAAATCCATTGGTTCGTTAAATAATCAATATAATATGGTATGTTACGTGAGTAAAAAAAAAAAAAACCCGATATGATATATGACCTGTGGCACATAACTTGGGTATTGCTAATAAGTTAGTTTGATATTAAATTTTAATTAAATATATAAATATAATTATATATTATCAAATATTAATATAATTAATATTAATATATATAAAATGAAGAATTAGAATCTTCTTAACATTAAACATGATCGAACGATAATACTACATAATTTATATATCACACATCTAATTAGTTAATGTGTAGATTAGGTACGCTAATTAATGGATTGAGTTATCCTATATAGAGCAAATACAACTTCTTTGACGTCTCTACGTAGAAGTAATTTTATTTGTGTTAAATACATATATTTAGATATTTTGTTTTTAAAAGTTACACTTATTTCACTCTATCTTTATAAATAACACATTTTAGTTACTTTTTAAATAATAAAATATTTTTATTAATAACAAAATTTAATATAATAATAAGTGAATTTAATGAAGGCCAACTTATCATTTTATTTTTTTAATCAATTATTTTTATAAATTTTATATTTTATATTTTTTGTCACTTTTTTATATCATATTTTTGGTAAATATTATATTTGAATTGAAACTATAGATTTTATAACATAAAAAATAAGAGTTACTTACATCAAATACCATATGGATGGCGCATCATTTATTCCAGCTTGGAACAACGCAATAGAGTTGTGTTATTCAACTTTAGTCTATAAAGCTAGTGGTTATGAGGGAACCAATCTTTGAGATTTTAATGTTATTATTTATGTAATTTATGAGGGAACCAATCTTTGAGATTTTAATGTTATTATTTATGTAATTTATGAGGGAACTTACTTTTATTTTTATTATTATAAACTATGTAGTTTCAATTCAAATACGATATTTGTATAAAATATAATTCAAAAAATTGTTCAAAAAATATAATTTTTTTTTATAAAAACAGTTTTTTTATAAAAAAAAACTGTACTGTTTAAATTCAATTTTAAATTATTAAATAAAATGATAATTTTTTTCTTCGTTAAATTCATTTTAATAATATGTTGGAATTTTTTATTATTTAAAAAATAACTAAAGAATAGTATTTTTATATAAAAGCTACGAATATTTCTTACGAAATCAAAATAACTAAAATATTATAATAAACAAAGTTATTAGTTGGGAGTTGTTCCATATGTGTGAATGCATGTACACGAAAAGGCTTAATAATGTTGGACCCTTGTTTCTTTCTTTACTATGAATAAAAGATACTTGGACCCTTCGCTCTATATACCAACCAAACCCATTGAGTGTATTGTGATGGATCTTGTTAATATCCATTAGCCCATTGCAAGCTGACAATGGAAAAAATTACTAAAGAAGGGAAGATTATTTTGTCTATCTTTGTTCCATTTTTTATTGAAGAAACTAAAAAAGGATTATGATTTTTTTTAATAAAGGATTATGAAATTTAACACTTTGTTTTCTCGGGTGAAATTTAACTTTGTTCTTTATCATTTTTTTGTTAAATATAAAAGTATATCTTATTATTTTATGTTATAAAAAAATTATTTAATTATTTTTATTAAGATAAGTTATGAAGAAAAATTAAATAAAAATAAAATGACAAAAACATAAAAAAAAATTATTTTATCTTTATAGTGTTACTTTTTAATAATAATATAACAAAATTGTAAATTAACTTAGTATTAATTCTATTAAAAAAAATTGATGATACTATTTAACAACTCTATATGACATGTGTTGTATATATAAAAAATCAAATATATTTTAATAAAATTTAATTAATAATTAAATATGTATCCACTAGAACCACTTTTGTTTTACAGAAAAAGTTTTTTTGTTTCATAGATCAAATTTTAACTAATATGACATAGAATTGGTAGATAAATTTAAGACAATTTTTTTATAAATCATTTATATTTTACCATCTCAAGTGAAATATTATTTTATCTTCTCTTATGAATTGTTGTTCAAATATGTAACATATATTTACACTAGTACAACACAATAATTTATAAAACATTTATTTAAGTTTGTGTTAAATAATGTGAAATAATAGAGTTTTCGTTTTTTTTAATGGAAAACCATCAATCAAACAAAGTATTTTAAATTATAATGCATAATATAACCTCGAAAACAAGAAGGCTAGAGTTGAAAGAAGAAGCTGAACACTTGTCATTTGCAAAACAAAAAACAAAAAATAAAGAAAATGGGAAACAGAGCCGACATTAGGGAATCTAGCTAATCGGTGATGATCTACTTCAGTCTTGTAAGTAATTAAGCTTTATGTCATCCCCACCATCATCCATCCCCCTTTGCTTTATTTTCCCCACTTTTGATCGTGTGTGAAAGGTTTCATGGCTTTAAGGCTCCGTTTGAATCACACTTCTGAATTCTCTCTCTCTTTCTCTTTCTCTTTCTCTGTGTTTTTTTATTTTTTATAAATAAAATGAAAAATCCCATGTGGTTTAAAAAGCCAGGAAGGTGGAAAAGAAATGCATATAGGACTGACAATTGAGAATCATCTCATCATTTACCAAAAATAATTAATATTATTTTTATTATATATATAATATTTAAATCTCAAATCCGAATTACTTGTCATAGTAAAACGGTTGAGCTCAATTATTGGAGTCTCTTTATGTAACTGTCTGGTTTCAATCATATATATATATAAAGGGTTACTGTTCCGAGCATTGCATCATTAGTAACCATCCCTTAAAATTTGATGCATGATATTTGATAAGATTGATCATAGTTGTAGAAGGTTTTAACTTAACTATAACTCAGTTAATTCTCAAATTAGAGGATTTTTTTGTTATTATTTAGTAATCAAATAGCTGTTTTATTTTAGGTATAATATAAAATAAGTAAATTTTGTAAAAAAAAATAAAAATTAAAATCGATAACCAACTTTTAATTTTAAGTCAATTCATTTAAAATTAGTTCAACGAACCGATTTTAATATTCCGAAAGAATTACCGTTCAATACGGGATTTAAATTAAATCTTAACACTTTCCTACACAACGAACATGATGGATTTAGAAAAATTCAAAGGGTAATCAAAGACCCGTTCTAATACCATGTTACGTAACCTAAATATAAATTAATCACAAAAGATCTTATGTCATCAAGCGTTCTTTAACTTATAAACCTAACAAACTTAACAGATGAATAATACTTGAACCATCTATGACTTAAATTTATTTATATATATTATTGAAATGTTATTTTTTTCATTGGATAATAAAAACATCCTTAAAACTCTGTTTTTCATAATATGATTGTGTCAAAACTGTGGAGGACTAAAAATTAAAAACCAAAAAGCTATCTAAAGATTACAACAGAAAATGAAACATAGAAGCATCATGATCAAAATTTTAAAAATCTATTTTCAGCAGTAAAAATTAACAACTCGAGTCGTGACTGCTTCCACAGTAAATTTCTGAAACATGATATCACTTGATTTTATTACTTCGTCAATGATAAATTAAGTCAAGATTTGTTGCTAGCAGAAACGGTGGTAGAGAGAGAGAGAGAGACTGGTCAGTCAAAGATTTTGTATTGTAATAATTAAAGCCGAACAAGAGTGTCATTACCCAAAAGAAAAATGATATTTTAAGGAAAGGAAAGGATATTAAAGTAGGGCACAACACTAAATAGGGGAGCGGGCGGGACTGGAGAGGGATTGAAACGTTAAAGAAAAAGTTGTTTGGATGGCAGGAAAATTAAAAGAGAAGATTATTTATTCAAAAAGAAAAAGTGAGATTGTGATAGGTAGATTTTTTGACATCATATGATGGGACTCTCTAACTCTTAAAACTGTTGAATGATAAAAGTGTGGATAAAGAATAAAAGTAGCCCATACGTACCAATATCAGACTCGTGAAATTCCCATATATCCCAATAATTTGTATATAATGACAACTAATAATAATAATGTAAGGTGTACTTAGAAATCATTGATTCTCAATTGTTAATTAATTAAAGTAAATTTTGGTAATTTTAGGTTTTTTTTAATTAATTCATACTCAAACCTTTTAAACGTTAAAATAAATTTCATATATGTGATAATGATAGATGAGTTCTAGGATTCTAGCCCTTTTATTGAGCAAAAGAGAAAGGTGTTTTTAGTTTTTCAATTTTTTTTATTTTTTATAATTAGTCATGGTTGATATCAGAATTAAATATATTCTTAATTTATAAAAATGGTTGAAAATAGAAAAAATTTATACACATGACACTATATATATAATATGTATTTAACATATTTCATTTATAAAGTCTAATTTATTAATAATATGTAGTAGTATAATGTGAAGATTATGCATGATTAAAATAAGGTGTAACAACAGTCCATACTTAAACCATTTTTTGTAATAATAATAATAATAATAGTTGTAATAATGTTATTGTCTTTAAAAAAAATTATTGATTACTTATTTGTATAATTAATGTGTTACTTCTATTAACATTAATGTTTAATAGAAACTTTCTTCTAATATCTTATTTTCATATAGATATAGGATAAATAATTTTTATTATTACAATAAAAATATATGAAAAAAATTATTTTATTTTTATTATTAATTACATCTTAATACTACTATTATTATATAAAGTTATAATTAATAAAATATGTTTATAATAATAACAGTTTGTATTGTGTTAATATCAATACCTTAAATCTAAATAAAAATTATGTTTGATTGATAAATAGAATATATATGTTATATTTTTATATATTAAAAATAATTATCAATAACTGATTTTAAAATAATAAATAAGAAAATGACAAGAGTTTGATAAAATAATATTTATTTTAAATTGAATCACAATAAATAAGATTTAATCTAAAAATTATTTTCATCTGAAAATATTGGGTATTATGGGATATGGATTGTACAGAGTCTTTTCTTAAGGAAAATAAATAAATTTATGAGACAAGTACATACATACCATCTTGATATTTTTAATATGCTTTTATTAAAATAACTTCTTATATGTAAACACTTTGAATAGCTGTGTTTTGTTAGTTTCTGAGCAGACAAAAGCAGATAAACTTCTCTGCCCTTCCCTCTGTATTTGCACACAAAACATTACACTTAGAATCTCATCTTCGAAAGACAAAGCAACATTCTTCCATTAATTATAAGCAACATTCTTCCATTAATTATTATCATATTTGATATTATATCTTATTTTCAACTTCATTTTATACCTTTTCTGCCACCCCTTAGTATGTTAACTAATTAATGTCACCTAATTAATAATTAAATTAATCCGGTAGAAAAGTATTTGAGAAGGAAGTAGATCGCATGAGCAAGTAACTAGTTTGTGTAATACAAGGATAGTTCCAAGGGCAAAAATGTTAAAGCTAGCCCCGATCCCCGACACTTCAGTTTAATTCCCTATATATTCCAGTAGTGTCGTACTAGCTAGCCAGTTTATTTCACCACTCTTCTACTGTTTTAATTATTCTATATATATTTGTTTCCTCAGATCTGTGTGTGTGTATTAATATATGGCACCGATGAGTCTTCCACCGGGATTCAGGTTTCACCCAACAGACGAAGAGCTTGTTGCTTACTATTTGAATAGAAAGATTACTGGCCGCACAATTGAGCTAGAAATTATCCCAGAAGTTGATCTTTACAAGTGTGAACCTTGGGATTTACCAGGTATATATATATTTTTAAGTACCATGTTAATTTATATATTTAAGTTATTTGGGCTAATTATTGAATTAATGAAGATCTTAATTTGTGAACATTCATCTGTTGTAATTAATATTAATATTAATATATTTTTGTTTAGATAAGTCATTTTTGCCAGGGAAAGACATGGAGTGGTATTTCTATAGTCCAAGGGATAGAAAGTATCCAAATGGGTCGAGAACAAATAGAGCAACAAGAGCGGGTTACTGGAAAGCCACCGGTAAAGACAGGTTTGTTCATTCTCATCATCATCATCATCATCATCATCACAAGAGACCTGTGGGTACGAAGAAGACACTGGTTTTTTATAGAGGAAGAGCTCCTCATGGCATTAGAACTAATTGGGTTATGCATGAATATCGTCTTCTTCTTCATTCCCTTTGTGCTACTGCTTCCTCAGCTTTAACGGTAACCATCCATATATATCTTATAATTCAATACAACAGCTTCATTTCAATATACATTAATTCTTCTGATCTTCTCATTATGGGTTCGGAGAGAGAACTATTTATTTACATAGTTGGATCAATACTCAAAATTAACTTCTTCTTCTTTTTTTCCCAACAATCAAAATAAATTACTTGTAAGTTTTACGGCTCCATATTTTTTTCAAATATGTGATCTGCACTAGTACCCAAAACCAGAGATTATAATAATAAATAAAAAAAGTCATATCATTAATAACTAATTATGTATGAAATTAAAACAACATTAATTATAATACCCTTTTGTATCCACCTTACATATATATTTTTTAAATTCTTTTAGGGTTTTGGGAATTATTTTTTAACAACATTAGTTATAATACCCTTAAATTTGTAATAGTAAAAACATTACCCTTTGTCTTCATTTTATATATTTTTATTACAAAAAAACTTAACAAAATTTTAAATTTGAGTGTTATCTAATTAAATATTATTTAAATTAAACTCTAAATAATTAGATTTGTTTAATATTTAACTTATATCAATAGGACATTTATAATATTAATGATGATTTAATATATTATTTTTATTGTTGTATGTTATAAAAATATTATTTTACATAATTTGATAATTTTTTAAAGATGTTTTGATTATATATTCTTAAAAAGAATTATTTTTATTGTTGTATGTTATAAAAATATTATTTTACATAATTTTATAATTTTTTAACATATATTCTCAAAAATAAAATCTCTTATCATAGAAAATTGTAAATTAGTATGGAAGAGTTAGCAGTATAGTGAAATTAAGCTGGTAAACATCATCACCATATTATGGACCTTTATGATCATCGAATACAAAGAAAAGGAGGAGGAGGGGGTGAGTGATATCATGGGATTTTCTGTTCTCTTTCTCTTTATTCCTTTAATTTTTTCTTTCTTTTTTTCTTTTTCATTAAAAGAAACAGATAATCATTATGATCATGATCATTAAAGACTATTTGATTCTTAGTCGTAGTTACCTATCAGCTTACCTTTTATAGGCTTTATAGTAGCATTAATTAATTCCGTTCTTTTGCCCTTCTTTCTAAAGTTTGCTTATTCTTCTTGATTTTATTTTTTTTGTAATATAAAAAAAAAAACAAACTGATTTGTTAAAGTTTTTCATTACAGGAATCGTATGCTTTGTGCCGAGTGTTCAAGAAAACAATGCAAATGTCAAAGAGCAAAGAAGAAAATAATAATGAACCCATTAATACTACAGAAAATGTAGAAAAAGAATCACCTAATTTGGTCTCCAATCAACAAAGATCACAAGGGGACATTTATTCAAAAGGGATAGAGACTTTCAATATTATTCAAGATTACCATCCAAAAATACCCATCTTAGATACATCTTCTTCAGATCTCACACAAGGCACGGCCCCTCAAATCGACATGTCATATCCTGATCATATGCAACTACCTCCTTTTACTCGTGATGAAGCAAATAGTGCATCTCATTTGTACCAATCTTCTCTTGTAATTGACTGCTCATCCTCTCTCATTCAGGTAATTATACATTAAAAGAAATATTTACATGCTTACGCTGTAGGTTAATTAAACACGCATGCTTATAATAGATATATATTTTTTGTAATGCAATTAAGTTTTGAAACGCAGGGTATACATATGCCAAAGTATACAAGCCTTCAATGTCAATTCAGTTACCCACCTTTAGAAGTGCAAGACTTTCCCCAAATTTATTGGGCAGAGACGACCGATAAGATTTTGAAGCCTGCTCAAATGGAAGACCAATTCCGGGATTACATGAATGGAACAGTTGAAGATATTTTCTCTTTACGTTCCTCTCAATTCTAGACTAATTAAATAAAGTATACTTAATTACCACGACTTATACAAACATACATAATTTCACGCTATAAGATTTATAGATATACGTAGACTATTGCTACAAACTAATTAATGTTGGGTTAGTTGAAATTAAGAACCCAAAGGGGGATCTAATGATCAGAAAATCAACACAATGTCGTTCTAGATGATCATAAGGGAATTATACACATTGTACTGGTTCACAATAGTTGAGTCAAATTATATTTTTTTTCTTAGGTTTTGCTTTTCGATATGGTTTTATTCCCATGTATTTGGGAATTTTTTTGTTTGTTAAAAGGTGAGAAACAAACGAGTTTTATATTAATAAGAGAAATTATTATTATGCAAGAATTACGTGATAATTTAGTATTTTAAGTTAATAAAAAATTAAGATTAATATAAATTTTTTAAACCAAATATTCTATAAAAGAGGAAGAATAAAAAACAATATCATTAGTGATGAATATACTCCAAGAGTATTAAATAATACAATAATTAATAAAATATTATTGAAAGTACGTGTTTATACATACATGACTCCACCCCACCCATTGATTTAAAAGACTTTTAAGATATTAGCTCATTGTCTAAAAACATACTTGAACTATTAAGCCTATCAAATAGTATCAAAATTTATGGTTCTTATCTTGAGTTAATTTGTGAAATATAAACTTGTCGAACTTCAAATGAAATTATCTAAACTACCTTATAATAGTGTAGGCTCCTTCCAAAAGTTAAACTGATGAGACTTTAAAATCTTGGACAAATAAATAGGATTGAAGTCAAAGTTCATACCAGGGGACGTTGAACTTGGAAAACCTTCAAACGATCCTAAAATCTTAGGTAAATAAGATCGGTTAAGGTTAAAAGTTAAAATGAGATTAACAAGGAAAGATCACTTGGATTGGTCTCGAGTTGGAACGTAGACTTAGGAAAACCAAGTGGTCATATTCAAGAGAAGAATTATTGATATTGGAAACATAAACAAGTCCTATATTGATAAAATATCAATGATGTTATGAATATATAAGTGGATAAGTTAACTCTATCTAATGAGTTAATATTTTGGGATAAAAATTCATTGACTTGTATAAACTATTTTGAGAGTTATTGTGCCTATTATTATTCAAACTAGATGCTAATGTTAAATTAATTCATTTTGCTGAACTCTTTTCTAAATGAGTTAGGTTAAGCATTTCATGAAAGTTTTTATTTATTCTTCTAAAAAATAAAAATATTTATTATAACAAAATGTTAGTATAAATATTTTTTATTTATATTTTATAAAACATGAAAAAATAATTATATATTTTAGTTGTAATTTTCCATAATTGCATTATTGTATTTATCAAAATGTTATCATTAATAAATGTATTTTGAAATGAGTTAGTAAGTGAGCTTTTCACGTATTTAAACTCATTAAATAAAATTTAAATAAATTAGTTGTAATGAGTTACTCATTCAATACAATTAATCCTAAAATAATTAAGATGTATTGGTACAAATCAATAATAATCTAAAAAATTAAATTCAAGTATGTAAAATAAATTATTATTTTTAATTCTTTTTATTTTTTCTCTCTATAATCATGGCATGTTATTAGTATGAATAAATGACGTGGTATCAATAATTTCTATTTTGATATGGAGGTTATGTTGTTTATTTTAATATAGTAAATAATTGATACAATATTTTTGTAATTATTAAAGTATGTTCATTTAATTAGGTAATTTTATATTTGAGTTAAATTAGTTCAATTCTTTTAAAATTAATATTTTTGTATAGGTAAAATTATATATATTTTTAATTATAAAAAATATCTATCACATAATCATAGTATGCTATTATTTTGGATAAATGATGCACGAAAAATAATTTATCTTTTGAAATAGAGGTTGAGTTGTTTATTTTAGTATTTTAAACAATTGAGATAATAATTTTATAATTATTGATGTTCATTTAATTATGTAATTTTATATTTGAGTTAAATTTTAAAAATAATATTTTTGTATAGGTAAAATATTATTTAAAAAATAATTAATTTAATCTTAATAGGATTAAATTATTTTATTTTAATAATTACATGATTAATTTATCAATTGATTAGAATTATAGCGTCAAAAAGATCCAAAAAAAAAGGGAAAAAAATTCACAAAAGTTAATTTATCTTACTCAATTTAAAGTTTTCGGTTTAGATTGTTTCTATCATTTTTATCAGATGTGATCGATTCTTTGTGCAGAATGGAACGAACACATGTTATGCACATCGCACACCCTAATTTAGTCCTTACGATGAAAAAACTAAAAAAATCCCGCGTATTTTCGCCGTTGTTCACTTTGGTATCCACCATCCCACTTTGCCGCCAACCATCCAACGCTCTTTCCTCTGCCATCTCACAAGTCACAGCCTCGCCGTTTTAAATCCGACTTCTAAACCTTGGTTGGGCTGTAGATTCCTATTCCATTTGGGCACCAAGTGTTTCTCTATGCGCAGGAATTTCTATGTTCAGACGGTACTCACACAGTACAAGCTACCTAGCCTCACTCCAAACTCAACCCAGCATCAACAAACTCGATGTCCCGAATATCGATGCTTCGGTTCCAAACCCAATGTCTTCAAAGAAGACTTTAACAGAGAAACACCATCCCAAGAATAAGAAATCAATTGGCTCGGACCGCAACACAGTAAAATGGAACCTGACTATCACTACCCATATGCGAAACGGCCAATGCGAGGACGCGTTGCGTGTTTTCAACGCCATGCCTTGTCGCAGTACAGTATCCTACAACGCCATGATTTCTGGCTATTTATCAAATGAAAGGTTTGATCTTGCAAGAGACGTGTTTGATAAAATGCCCAGCAGGGATTTGGTTTCCTGGAATGTGATGCTTAGTGGGTACGTGAGGAATAAGGATCTTGGTGCTGCTCGTTCATTGTTTGAAAAAATGCCTGAGACGGATGTTGTGTCTTGGAATGCTATGCTATCAGGTTATGCTCAGAATGGTTATGTTGATGAGGCCAGGAAGATTTTTGAAAGGATGCCAAATAAGAATAGAATATCATGGAATGCTTTACTTGCAATGTATGTGCAGAATAGAAGGATTGAAGAAGCACACAGGTTGTTTGAGTCGAAAGATGACTGGGAAATGGTTTCCTGGAATTGTTTGATGAGTGGGTATGTGAAAAAGAAGAGACTAGTTGATGCCAGGCGACTATTTGACCAAATGCCTGTAAGGGATGAAGTTTCATGGAACATCATGATTACAGGCTATGCCCAAAATGGGGATATGACAGAAGCTAGGAGATTATTTGAGGAGACTTCAGTAAGGGATGTTTTTGCGTGGACAGCGATGTTGTCTGGTTATGTACAAAATGGAATGCTGGATGAAGCAAGAAGAGTTTTTGATGAAATGCCAGAAAAGAATTCTGTTTCATGGAATGCAATGATTGCAGGGTATGTTCAATATAAGATAATGGACATGGCAAGAAAATTCTTTGAGGAAATGCCTTGCCGAAATGTTAGTTCCTGGAATACAATGATCACAGGCTATGCTCAGAATGGTGATATTGCTCAGGCTAGAAATATTTTCGATAGAATGCCTCAGCGTGATTCCATCTCTTGGGCAGCTATTATTGCTGGATATTCTCAAAATGGTAGCAGTGAGGAGGCTTTGCATCTATATACGGAGATGAAAAGGGAAGGTGAAAGAATAACTAGGTCTTGTTTAACTTGTGTATTGAGCACATGTGCTGAAATTGCTGCTTTGGAGTTCGGACAGCAATTGCATGGAGGACTGGTAAAAGCTGGATATGAAACTGGTTGCTATGTAGGGAATGCTCTCCTTGTAATGTATTGCAAGTGTGGAAGCATAGAGGCGGCTTATGACGTGTTCAAGGAGATATCAGAAAAGGATATTGTCTCGTGGAACACAATGATTGCTGGTTATTCAAGGCACGGATTTGGGAAACAAGCTCTAAAGGTGTTTGAGTCAATGAAGGCAGCAGGAATTAGACCAGACAGTGTGACGATGGTATTTGCTGATATAATCAATTTACATTATTTTCGTTCTATTTGCCTTTGTATTTTATGTCCCTTTTTTTATTTGTAGAGATTATATATATATTGGTAAAGTTTGTAAATATAGGATAAATGCGTACTTTATTTATTTATTGTTGCTAGTAGTGTCCACTTTAATTTATATATTAGCTAAAGATTATTTTTTCTTTATTCTTTTCCTGGGGAAAGTAGCTTGGTAAAAGATAATTAGTAAAGAGTCACCTTACTAGTTTTTCTCTATGCTTGTGATCTAATCTATTTCTGCCTGTTGTGTTTCAGGTTGGTGTATTATCTGCTTGTAGTCATACGGGTCTGGTTGAGACTGGCAGAAAGTACTTTTACTCAATGAACCAGGAATATGGCATTATTGCAAACTCAAAACACTATACTTGTATGATTGATCTCTTAGGTCGAGCAGGGTGCCTGGATGAAGCTCAAAATTTAATAAGAGATATGCCTTTTGAACCAGATGCTGCTACTTGGGGTGCTTTACTTGGTGCGAGCAGAATTCATAGCAATACTGAATTAGGTGAAAAGGCTGCTCATATGATTTTTGAGTTGGAACCTGAAAATGCAGGAATGTATGTTCTTCTCTCAAACTTATATGCAGCTTCTGGCAGATGGGCTGATGTTGGTAAAATGAGAGTGAAAATGAGAGATAAAGGAGTGAGGAAAGTACCTGGATATAGTTGGCTTGAATTCCAAAACCAAATACATACTTTTTCGGTTGGTGATTCTGTACACCCAGAAAAGGATAAGATCTATGCCTTCTTAGAAGAGTTGGATTTTAAAATGAAACAGGAAGGGTATGTTTCTTCTACAAAATTGGTTTTACATGACGTGGAAGAAGAGGAGAAAGAGCACATGCTCAAGTATCACAGTGAGAGATTAGCTGTGGCATTTGGGGTCTTGACAATTCCAGCTGGGAGACCTATCCGCATCATAAAAAATTTACGGGTTTGTGAAGACTGTCACAGTGCCATCAAATACATATCCAAGATCACAGGAAGGTTAATAATCTTAAGGGATTCCCACCGGTTTCACCACTTAAGTGGAGGTTCATGTTCTTGTGGAGATTATTGGTAACACTCGAGAAGATTTCTTGTGAATTTTTTTCGTTTGGAGTGTCCATGTAGGTATGTTTGTTGGTTGCCTATGAGAACTATTCTAATAAACGCAACTTTAATAAAAGTGTTACTATTTCTTGTCAGTGATAACAATGACGATAGTGTATCTCTGAGTGAATTATGTGCTCAAATTGCCCACTTACACAAGCAAAGAGATAAGAGGGAGAAAATAATCCGATTTACTTGCTGCAACATCCATACATCTTGAAATATGCACATCATAATCCCCTTTACTATGAGTACTAAGAGATTTATGATGTTTTTGAATTGATGGAAAGCAATTACCAAGCTGTCAAGACAACGATGATCTTAAATATGAATATCATTGGTTTTTCCTTATATCCAACTGCTTCTTGGTCGTAAATATGTTCTCAGATTTTGGGCCCTCTTTGCCATTTAGCTTTTGCGGCTTTAATAAAGATTGATTTATCTGAAAACTGTGCCACGACAATTATTCATCTAGACACAATCATTGTCCATTCTGAATATAAGATATTAGAATTAGGGCTTGCTGGGGAATTTTTTTTAAGGATGTCCCTTATGCTAAATGCTCTATTGTAATTTGTAAGTGCTCATGTGAGTCAAATTTTAAACTTCAGCTAAACTTTTATAGCTCTACTTTCTTTTCAAGGATAGTTAACTAAGGTTTTGATGTGCTTTTATTTTGTTTTAAGCTTCAGGACCATGGTATAGGACTATGAATTATCATGTTTCAACTTTTTGGTACTGAGCTCCTTACGAGTGAAGGTTGTATTCATGAAAAGTAAGCTTCTTTTCATCTTTGAGAACTCAATATCTTTCCTTCCCCACCCCTCTTTTTGATGATTACGTATTGTTAAAACTGGCAGATTCGAAATGAAAAGGCATGAACAAGCCTGAAGTAATGGGAAAGAAATAAGCAGTTACCACTCTCAAGAGTGAGTTCATGGACCATTAGCTCTCTGCCTGCTGGAGCCACTGTTCTGCATTTAAGAACAAAGCAAAGATTATTAAGAGGTACTGTATTAAAAAACTTACTCTCTACTAATCCTTGTTCATAAATATAAGTAGATAGAAACTCTACAGTTCTGCATTGTGGTGCTTCCTTTAGAAGTTATTTTTTTTAGGGCATAGGAACGTTTAGCTCTTTGATCATTACCCTTGCCATTTAAAGAAAAAAACAGCGAATGAATAAAAATCTTGATCAGTACGGATGGGGAAGCAACAGTAGAGAAAAGGTTCCTCATGAATAAATATCTTTGTTTTGCCTCTAGTTTCCAATCCTCTCTCTGAAAGTTGCTCATAGACTTGCCTGTAGTTGACTATTTGACATCTTTCGAACCACACCAAATTGGCAAGTACCATTTGTCTTAAATATTTTTTAGGGTATTTACCATTTGTTAGACAAAGAATACTTGATAGTTCTATTCCTTCATCTTGAGATATTGCGATTCGGTATGAATCTAATAGAAGCTGACAGAGCTAACGATAGGACTAAGAAAAATTTAACACATGGTTTTCTTTGTACTGGGATCATCTTTCTTTCACTTTTTTTAACCTCTTGATCTATTCTTTCCATGTATATCTTTACTTATATTTTGCATCTTAATTTTCATGTCATAGACCATAGCGTGGATTTTTTAATGTATTAGGAAGGTCACGTGCTCCTTTCATTTTTTTTATAAAGAAAATTTTAGTTATAATATTTATTTACTTGTAGAAAAATTTATAGATAAAGTACACCTCAAGTTTTTTTTTTTTACAAATAGACCAATTTAGTTACTCACCCTAAATTACTTTATTTTTTAAAAATAACAAATTCACTTCATATTAGAGAAGAATAACTTATGAGAATGTGCATTGTTAAAAATCAATTAATTTTTTTTATTTTTTGTCTTTTAAAAAAACATTATTTTTAACACAATAGTCTTATACCCACAAATATTTTATATTATATGCAATTATTTTATCAAAACAATAAACTTCATAAAACTACATAGATTTGTGAAAAAAAAGAATGAAAATTAAAATGTTTAATTGATTTCTAATAATGTTCCTTATCATATGTTTTTTCTCTAATTTAAATATAATAATATAAATTAAAATGAATTTGTTCATTTTTAAAAACAAAATGACTTGGGTGAACCAGTAGAAAAGAAAATGACTTATGCACTTCATCCCAAATTTATGTATAAAAGAAAATTGTATGTAATTGAATTTTAAATTTTAAAAACTCAATATAAATTCAATAATTTGAACATATTTGTACTCAAATTATATATATATATAGAGAGAGAATAAAGAAATAATTGAGAAATATTTTTATTAGAGAGAGAGATCTCAAAAAGAATAAAGAAATAATTGAGAAATATTTTTATTGTTTATAGTGTAATCTTAGATCCACAACTATTTATACAGCTCTAAGTATTAGTTAAATTTAAGCAAATTTCACACAGTTATTTTATAAGCTGAAAATATAATTGAGAAAAGAATAAAACTAATAACCCTAAAATTCAAAACAATAAACATAACATTAACTTATACTATTAAAGAAAATGAAAGTCTTGTATTAGTTAAAAATAATATTATGATAAATTTTATAAGAATTGTGAGTCCTATACTCATTGTGTTGACTTTCTAGGATTAGAATGTCCTGTTTATTTATGAACTTTCACATGATATTATAATTTATGTTGATGAATGAATCAACTGATGGGTTTTTTTGTAAAAAAGACAAGATAAATGAGTCTAAAAAGAAAAAAAGGATAGGTTATTTACATAAAAATAAAATATAATAAAAATATGTTAAAAATAAATCAAATTGACTACATTGAGGGAAGATGTTAGAGAAAATAATTTTTTTTTACGTTAATTAAAGACAATATTATGATGGAGTATAAGAATTATGAGTGTCTGTACATTGGATTAATCGTTTATTAGAAGTATAATTCTTATAAATTTTGATGCATACCTTTTTGAATTGGTATTATTTATGTATTATAAGTATTTTAAATTTTATTTTAGATAGTTTTTTAATATATGTAATTTAAATGGGTAAATAACTCTAGAGGTCCTATATATTTCAGTAAAAGTATACAAAATTTCAATAGTTATTAAATAGTTTACAAAAGTTATATAACTTTTAAAAATAGTGCACATTAATCTTAATTGATAATTTATCAGTAACCATATACCAAATACATATCATATATTAAAATGTATTTTTAGAATTACAAATTAATAAAAAAAAATCAATTAATTTCTAATCTCAACAAAGCACAAAGATCAATTTAAGATTAATGTATATATATTTTGAAAATTATAAAAAAATTATACATTATTTGATAACAATAAAAAGAATTATGTATTTTTATTCAAAATTATGAATCATAATATTCTTCATTTAATTTAAATTTGTAAAGTAACAAAAATATGTAAGGAAAAAAAAGACAGGTGGGATTAGGACTCTTTCTCCGCATGCTGTGTGACAACAAAATAAATAAATAATTAATAGCATTACAACCTTAATTTTTAAAAATGTTTTAGGAAGTGAGTGTCGGGAGAAACAAATAATTCATCACAAGCTGTGCTCCTTTTTCATAATTATTACTTATTAATGGTAAGTTACTACACACTGTTTTCTTATCAAACATGCTGTAAACATGGTTTTACTAACTATTAATCATGTGATTGATTTGATTGTAAAATAATAATTTAAGTATAATAAATAATAAAATAATAATATTTATATATATTTACATATTTTTATTATTAAAAATATATATATTATTTTATTTTATGTTTAAATTAAATTATAATTATTTAAATATTTTTTAATAATTTTATGTTATTAATATTATTAAAATATTATTTTTATTATTATAAAAGTTAATTATTTTGTAATTTTCTTGTTTATTTACAGCTTATGATGGGACTTCAATTATTTTGTGCTGACATAAAGTTGCGGGCGTTGGATATTCTGTTTCTTTACTATCGTAAATTTTGTTAATTCGAAGCTCATAAGCGAGACAATATTTATTTTTTTAATTGATTTAATTGCATAGTTTAAACATAATATAATGAAATAAATAACAATATTATTTAGCATAATTTTTTTGAAACACGATTAACACATTGTATCTATAAAAATAATTAATAACATAATATTCATAAAATTTACAATAATAAAAATTATATTTAATAATATTAAATATGGTTAAATTAGATATGATTTAATAATAAACTGGTTATGAATTTATATCTTCGAGAATTGAATTACAATAATACTTAAATTAAAAACATTAAATCTAAGAAAGAAAATAAGATATAATAAAACAAAACATGTTAAAAATAACTTAAAAGTAAACTTAGACAAGAGAAATTCAAATTAGATCGAAATAGTGTAATTTATTTATTAAGTTGAAATAACTAGGAAAAATAATATACCAAGAGATACAACAGAAGATTCCCTCAAGTTTTCCTTTCGGTATCAAACAAACCTTACAAAGACGATTAGGTTTTCTGAAACAGAATAAGAGTAGTCGATCATGCCTATTTTATTCAATAAAACCAATGGATTGTACTAAATTTTTTAAAGATGTGCATTAGGGATTTTTCTTTTTATAATCAATAAATTTTTTTAAAAATATTTATTTTTTAATAACTCAATAATTATTATACTAAATTTTATAATTTTATAATTAATCAAAATTAGGATTTTTTTTCCAAACAAAAAATAAACAAACATCGTTACTCAATTCTAAATTCAAAATGGCACATAAACTAATACAAAACATTTATCATTTAATTTGGTATTAATTTAAGCATAAATTGCATGCATAAATAAGAGTTTAATTTAAATAAATAATAATATAATTAAATAAATAATAATATTACATATGTTTATACGATATTTTCAAATGCCACCGTTAGTTTGTGGGTAGTAATTTATATATAGTTATTACGTTAAGAAAGTAAATAATGATTGATTAAAATTTAAAAAAATATGAAATGCGTTAGTATGAAATATGCAGAGAAAAGTTATAATTTTATTATACTTTTTATTTTTTATTAAATAAAAAAAATATAATATAATATAAGTATATTTGGATTATTTGTCGGAAAATTTTAGATTTAAGAATTAATCTAATTATAATAGGTAGATTCTACAAATTTTAAATTTAAACTAATCCAATCACAGTAAAACAAATATATAACTTGAAGCAGTTGAATTAGAATGTTTGAATTAGATGGGATCAGTTTGAACACCCTTCGTGCTACTATCTTTTTTATAAATTAAAGATTTACTTGCATATTCTAGACATTTTATGATATTTCAAATGTGCTTCAATGGTCAAATACGTTCTTAATTTCATTTGACAAATCACTATGGATTTTCTTTTCTTTAATGCTGTGGAACTTCTAGAGAAATTATTAATTAATTATATTATATTATATTATTGATGTAATAATTTAGACTAATAAAATACAGAATAAGTACAAATATTTTCTTAAAAGTCCAATAACTTTCATATTTTATCAAATAATCTATCAATTTAATTGATCTGAAATCTGAATCTATCATATGAGCTATAAAAAAATTGTATGAATTAGGCTTATAAAAAATATAATATACCTTATTAATTTTTATTAATATATAATTTATGAGTTATTTTCTTCTAAATCTTTTACACCATTAGATTCCGTATCAAATCTTAAGACTCAGATCCCTAGAGATTACTGGTTGAGTGGAGTAAGGATAACATATATAAGCTGTCCCTACATTAATAATAAATAACTGTCCCTACATATTCTTTTTGGGTGGCCGCAAATTAAACAATTGGCCAGTTTTCTCCCATTAATGTTTATTCGAGTCAGAGAGATTCATCAAATGTGTAATTTTGTGCTTATTTCTTGATTTGTGGTACTTTGCAATTTGGACGTAGGAGACAATTAATTCTTGGAAAAATATAAATAAGCAAAAAGTAAACAGCTTTCCATAACAAGCAATAATGCATATTTTTTAGTGGATACTCACTTATAATAATTGTCATCTCCTCGCACGTTCTTCATGACTATTATTATTAATTAGGTGGTTTCTTTAATTAAAGAAAAGGATGATAACAATACATGTATTATATACTATTAGTCTGCATCAGTTACTCAAAGTGTAACATTACTCTTCTTACATCTACTATATGTTACTGAAAGATATTAATTAGCCTACCCTCTTTTAAGTTGGTTGAGTGATATTTATGTTAATTCACAGCTACAGGGGTTATAAAAATGTAGAGAAAATAATAAATTGCATTTTAATATTTTTTACTTAAAAAATTTCAATTTATTACTTCTTCTTCTTTTTTGTTATAATTGATTATTTATTACTTTTATTATTTTTTGGTGTAAGTGATTAATTATATGTACTCATTTTTATATAACATAGTCAAGTAATTGTTCAAACAATTATATGAATATATATAAAACAATATGTGTAATTATTTATTTAAATACATATTAATTAATTATTATGATTATAGTTCAATCAAAATTTAACTAGTTAAACAATTGTTTAATTTAATTGAATATGTGTCTAATTCATTTCCAATGAGTTGGATCATCAGTCATCAAATTCTGACCAGTTAAATAATTCTCCAGTTTAATTACACATATGTCCAACTCTGTTTTAGTGAGAGTTCATCTATCAACTAAACTCTGATTAATTGAATAATCGTTTAATTTTGACCGATCAAATTAAATAAATATTTAATTAAAATTAAATTACATTTAATAAATAAAAATTAAGGATATTTTTGTTATTTTGTGTAAAACTATCAAATGATACGAAATCATATCTAATTTTTAACTAATATAAAATCATCATATCATATAACTTTTTTTTATTTTTATTTCATATTTAAATACATTAAATAGTCTCAAATTCTCATATCAATGTACTTTGGTAGGGTCTTATGACCGAAACTCCATAGTTGGTTATAAAAAATAAAAATAAAAATATTTCAAACGACATATGTATTTTTTTTTTTGGAGTATTAAAAATAAAATTTAATATAATAAGGGATTATTACATACAATCAAATCTTGAATTTAAGAAATTAAAAAACATTCAGTAAGGATCAAGTTTGATGCAATCAAATCTGTTTTTTTTCTTTGCTTTTTTTGTTATCGTCTCTCTCGTGTAGAAATACAAACACGAGCCCTAATAATCAATATTGATACTATATAGTGTATATATAGCTGTCTATTCTTTCAGTAGGATTCTCTACTGAAACATCGACAACGATATTGTATTGGTTAGTGTTCAACGTTAATTGATTAAATTTAAAGAAAAAGATCATCATTATAAAATTGTAGTGATGTGAACTGGAACATGACTAAGTGATACGGTACTGATAATATGAGCGTTTTTAGCATTGAAATGAATATAAATTCAATCATATTATTTTATTTATTAATTTAGCAAAAAAAATAGAGATTAGTGTAAAAAATTGACAATAATTAATATTACATGCATTAAATAACGTATTAATATTGAAATAGATGTGAAATCAATTATTATTAAATAATGTTAATATGATATATGAATGAATACAAATAAGCTGTCATAAAAAGTATTTTTTCAAAAATTAAGATATTTTAATACTATAATTAAGAAAATTACTGTATTAGGATCGAGGACATGATAACCCTATAAATATGGGTTTGTGATTTAAAAATGGTAACATATATTTAATTTAGTACTTGAGTTAATGATAAGAGACTGAAAGTAGTTTATCAGATCTTTAAAAGGTATCAATGGAGACAAGCCATCGTTGCTGCAGCAAGCAGAAGGTGAAAAAGGGGTTTTGGACACCCGAAGAAGATGAGAAACTCATCACACACATAACCATTCATGGCCATAGCAGTTGGAGTTCTGTTCCTAATATTGCAGGTATTTTATTTTCAAAAATTCTATTCAAATTTATAATAAAAAAATACTACTCTAATAATATTTAACGAAACTAAATGATCGTAATTTAATTTGATCGTAATTTAATTTGAACTAAGTTCAAAATAAGAAGATGTTACATTTTTTTTTAATATCATGAATATGTAAACTTGAGATAAGTATTCTGTTTTTATAGTTATAAATTTTAAAAAATATTATTTTCGTGTGATTGTTTTTTAAAATTTTTATTTATATTTTTACATTATTAATCAACAATTTATAATTTTAAGAAAAATTCCCGCTGCATTAAGATGGGTAAAATATTATTCACTGATGGTTAATTAATTAATAATTTACATATAGGACTGGAGAGGTGTGGTAAGAGTTGCAGATTAAGGTGGGTAAACTACTTGAGGCCAAACCTGAAGAAGGGTATCTTTACTCCTGAAGAAGAACAGATCATAATTGATGTTCATAGAATTATAGGCAACAAGTAAGTACTTAATCAATTGATGTTCATTTATTTATTTTCTAATATATATTGAAATAATCTGAATAAAAAAATAATATATATTAAAATAAATAATGTATTATTATTAAAGTTTATATGCCTTAAATATTCAATTAAAATGATTTTACATACTTTCGTATATAAAAAATTAGTTATTCAATTGATTTCCTTTTTAAACCTATTAAAAAATATTTCTGTTTATTTTTTTATAAAATTAAAAATCATATATTCATTTATACTGTAACAAAAATCAACTATATATTTTTTTTAAATAAAATTAAAAATGAAAATCGGGATTATGTTATATAATTAAATATTTTATATATTGTTAATTAATGAACAGATGGGCTCAGATAGCTAAGCATATACCAGGAAGAACAGACAATGAAGTGAAGAATTTCTGGAATTCTTGTGTTAAGAAAAAGCTGATATCACTTGGTCTTGATCCAAATACCCACAATTTAATCTCATCATCGACTCGTCATCAGTTGACCCCTAAAGCTTCCAACTTTATGATTGATTTTACGAAACGTCAAGAGGTAGAAGAAGAAGATGAACCCAATTCAGTATTCTCAGTACTGGGTAACATTAATCCACAAATTAGTACAGTACTAAATAGTACTAGTACTGTTTCAGCAGAAATAATAATTAACCCAAATTTTGTAACTTCATTACCAGCCGATCATGTTCAACCAATTCAAACCATGGATGATCAGAATCATTACCCAACTGCTTCTTTAAGTAGTGTAAATTCTGATCAAAATAAATCTCTTGAATTTTTTCCTAATTACCAATATTCACAAACAGATATCATACCCAATATGATCTTCTCCAATCAGTTTATTCCTTTTTCTTTTTCTTCTTCTTCTTCATCTTCTTGTTTGGAAGAAAATTGCTTGTCGGGTACTACAACCAATAATCCTTTTGAACCAAATAGATTTGTACTAGACAAATCAACCCAACAATTAGAAAATATTAATATCGGAAAAGATAAGATGTTATGGGAAAATATTATGGAAATTGAAAAATGGATGGAGGACTCTAGTACAATACGGTCACAACAAGATCAAGATATGGGTGTTTCTAATTACGACTACGAGGCCTTTGATTCTCATCTTCCAATATTGATGGAGCCCACGCTTATGGCTGATGTTGCCACATTGGATCAATCACGTGTCATCGTCAACAATATCTGATATATATATATATATATACCCTCTATTGATGATGGATCTAATTTCGTAGAAATAATTAATGTGTATAGTGCGTGAGGTTTCCAACTTTTTAGTAGTTATATATCGGAAAAAATCATCAGAAGTATAAACTTGCATATAAATATTTTTTTTGTACCTCTCATCGTCTCTTATGTATGTGTTAATAGTCCGAGGCACAAGTCAGAATCCATACATCATACCTTTAGTTATGGTATTTTTGATTTATAGACTGTTGCAGTTTAAATCTGGGAGATTTGGAGTCATTAGAAGTCAGATTTTATTAAAGATATGACATCCTGTGAAGTTGAAGGATCATAGATAAAGATCGGAGGACTCAAAGAGTTAAAGATGAGCGTTCAAAAACTTGTTTCTTTATTACATGTGATTTTTAAGGATTATTATGATATATATAATTTGATGTATTGTAAATTTCTTGATTTAATTTTTCTTATAATTATTTAAAATAAGTGTAATTGTTCAAAGTTATCTAGCATAATAGTATTCAATGCTTAATTTTTGAATTATGTTTTCTTTATAGGAAAAATATTGCATCTACATTTAAATAATATTATATATAAAAATTTATAAAAATTATAGATTATTTAATTTTAAAAGATTAATTCAATGGATAAATCACTCATAATACATATATACTTAAATTGTGTGATATTATCTTTTACATTCCATCAAAAGTATGATTTTTTTTTATAAATACTATAACTTTGTATTTTTAATTTATTTATTTGATCATTTGTATTTTATTATTTTTAAAAGGTCAAAGATTTATGACACAATGGATTGAAGTTCTATCTAATGTTATGTCAAAATCTACCTAAAAAATCTAACTCCTGTTAATGAAAACATTTGGAAGATCATTTTTTAAGTTCAGTTACTTTATTTCATTATAATACTTAGGATACGTCATTTTTGTATGAGATATAATGATCATAAAAAATTTTAAATTATGAGAGTGTTTACTTTTATAATAAAGAATGAGAAATTAGTTAAATAACTACGAATAAAAATAATAATTTAATCGTATAATTATAATTATTACAATTTAAAATTCTTAGTAACATATATATTCTATGCATAATTTACTTAATCAAAATGTTCAAATAATATATTTTTAATAACTTTTAAGATAATTTTACTTTTATTATTTTTATAAACTTAATATAAATATTATAAACATATTTTTTCCTAATTTATATAGATATATCATGTATTAATTAACTTATGCATTCCACTTGACACATTAAAGGCATTTCATTCATTTTTATTTTATTCGATTATGGTATCAAAATCTTTGTCAAATCTACTCTTCTTCGTGGAAAGCGCTAGATAGCTTTGTTCTTTTAATTTAATGTAGATATTGACATCAATTATTTTGTGGAGGAATCATCGGATATTTCAATGTGCAATCTCTTGTTGACAGTAGTAAATTCAGAATGAATTAATCATATATAAATACAGTATATACCCTGACCTATTATCCATATTCCATAGACACACGATATTATTAATAAATATTCATATGATTTACTTTTCTCTTTTTTCTTTATTTAGTTTGCACCGATAGAATAGTTAAATTTAGGTTTAATTTTATTTCAAAACATAGTTAGATAGAAGATTGTACTTGTTTATATTTATATGAACCATGTATTGATAAAATTACTTTTATGTACATTTTTCATTGTCATTTATTTGTTGCATTTCTTTGTAATCTTTGTGTGTTTGGTAACATATTCGTACTTAAAAATTAGAATATTTTGTATTCATATTTTAAAAAAAAATTAATTTAATACTTGATTTTAAAATCAATAATTTTAAACAATTAATGAATTTAATTTGAAGAATTTAATTAATACATCTCACGTTAAATAATTATAACCTCACATAAAATGTTGAAAATGTTGAATTCAACAAACACTGCAAACACAATTCAACAAACACTGCAAACACAATTCAACAAACACTGCACTGATGCCAAACATTTTTTCCAATATACACGGCACTTACTAATCAAGCTGTAAATCATACAATTCAATCATGGTGATTGGTAAAATAGTAATTAGTATTTGTCTATATAAACAATGTAAATATCCGATACAAATCAAGAAATTATATGAATGAAACGATTATTTCTTCTTCTGATTATTTCTTCAAACATTGATTTCTTCATTATATCAGAGCCATGTCGTTGCTTTATACAAATTTGAAACTCTTGTTCTCTAAAACAGAGATTTCTTTCTCTGAAAATATTTTTTTCTCGTGAAATTTTTTTTCATTCAAACACCCTTACAAATATTAATTACAAACATCAATTTTTAAGCAGTATTTCTCCCACCTAATTTTACCAGATTACTCTAAACAAAATTCTGAACATTTTGGTAAAAATAGAGTAGAAGAAAAACCTCCCACGCGCCCCCACGCGCCGCCTGAAGTGTAGGGTCAATTTTCCACGTGTCCCACGCGCCTCCACGCGTCGTCTCGAGGTTGAAGATGATGACGTGTCATCCGGTTCGGTTCGGTTCGGCCGGTTCGGCTCGGCGCAGCGCGGCTCGAGGGCGTAGCCGGTCCGTACCTTGGCTCGGCTCAGGTCACCTCGGTTCGGCTCAGGTTGGTCTGGCCAGCGGTTCGGTTGAACCCGGTTTTCTCAGTTTTTCACAGTTCCCATATTTTTGGCCGGTTCGGTCTATTTTAAAGGTCTGAACCCGGTTTTTTTTCCGATTCTGGATTTCTAACACCGGTCCGGTTCATTTGTTCAAGTTTTTTAAACCAAATTTGAACCGGTTTTATGGTTTTTATTTGGTTTTGTATAAATATATATTAAAAACACACACAAAAAAAATTCTTTAGTCTTAAAATTATTACACCATTTTCTAGTTTGGTTACCATAATATCATGACAGAGGGTATAATTTCATTACCTATGGAGCAATCAAATCCAGTTGTTGTACAATCGGTTAAGTCTGAAGGTGTGTTTAATGCTGGAATTGTTCTTAATGAGACTAATTATGATGTTTGGTCTCAAATATTAGAAATGCATATTGCAGAGAGAGAAAAACTCTCTTATATTAATGACAAAAATTTGCAACCAGAAAAAACATCAAACAATTATAACAAGTGGTATGCAGAAAATCAAAAAGTGAAGAGATGGCTACTTATGTCAATGAGTCCAGAAATCATGAAACAATATTTACGCATACCTACTGCTCTTGAAATTTGGGGTGCTTTGGCGAAAGCATTCTATGATGGAAGTGATGAATTACAGGTATTTGTCTTAAACCAAAAAGCCTTTACTTCTAGACAAAATGGAAAATCACTTTTAGAGTATTATGGAGAGTTAACTGAAATTTTCCAAGAGCTAGACCATCGTGATAAGGTGGTCATGAAAGACCCTCATGATCTAATATCATATCAAGAGTCTGTTGAAAGACTAAGGATACATATTTTCCTTGCTGGATTAGATGATGAGTTTGAGCAGGTTCGTGACGAAATTTTGCGAAAAGAAACTATTCCAGATTTAGAAGGTTGTTATTCCTTGATTCGACGGGAGGTAGTACGTTGAATCTCATTGAAGGAAAAATCTAGAGATGTTGACGCTTCCGCCATGATATCTAAAAATCGTTCTTTTTCCAATCAGCAAGAACGAAAGGTGACTGATAAATCATCATTTAAATGTACCCATTGTCATCAAAAGGGTCATACAAAAGAACGATGTTTTGAACTGGTGGGATATCCTAACTGGTGGGATCACAACCGTGACTCTCGGAAGAAAAATCCACGACAGATGTCTACTACCACCATTGCTGAAACAACAAAGGATCATATTGCAACCTCCTCAGCACATGTTGGTAAGATGCTTAAAGTTTTTTCTCCTGTTTTTAATAATACATGGATAATTGATTCAGGTGCAACTGATCATATGACATTCGATTCTAGACAAATCTCAAAACCATCCTCACATAAAACTGTTTGCACTGCCAATGGTAACACAACCCCAGTCATTGGGGAAAGATCTTTGTCTCTCACTAGTACTTTGAATTTAGACTCAGTACTAGTTGTTCCCTCTTTAGAGTATAACCTTATATCTATTTCTCAAATAACCACTGCTTTATCTTGTTTTGTTATTTTTTGGCCTGACTTTTGTGTGTTCAAGGACATTCAAACAAAGCAAACGATTGGTCGTGGTGTTAGGCGAGGATACCTGTATTATTTGGACTTGGATTCAACAAATCATGCATTGGTAGCAACTGGATCTAACAAGGATGAATCAAATATATGGCTATGGCATAGGAGATTGGGTCATGCTTCTTTTGGATATTTGAAAAAATTATTTCCAAGTTTATTTTTGAGCTTAGATCTTTCTACTTTAAAGTGTGATGTCTGTGAACTAGCAAAAAGTCATCGTTCCTCATTTCCTGTAACCTTAAATAAAAGTCCATCTCCGTTTATGGTTATACATTCTGATGTATGGGGTCCTTACAAAGTCTCTACGTTGGGAGGATCACGTTGGTTTGTTACATTTATTGATGATTTTAGTAGAATGACTTGGGTCTGTTTAATGAAATCTAAAAGTGAGGTAAACGTCTTATTTAGAAAATTTCATAAAATGGTTCATACTCAATATAAAACACAGATCCAAGTTCTAAGAAGTGACAATGGAGGAGAATATAAAAGTTCTGAGCTTCAAGAATATATTCAATCAGAAGGCATTATTCATCAAACTACTTGTGTTGATACACCTCAACAAAATGGAGTTGCAGAAAGAAAAAATCGACACTTGTTGGAAGTTGTCCGTGCCTCATTGATCGAAGCTAATATGTCATTATCTTATTGGGGAGAAGCAATTACTTCTACTGCATATTTAATCAATCGGGTACCCTCGAGTCCCATTAACTTCCAAACACCACTACAAGCCATCACTGAAGCAATTGTTGCACCAAATGTTCCCAATTTACCTCCTCGTGTCTTTGGTTGTGTGGCATTTGTACACCTACATAAACAACAACGTAGCAAGTTGGATCCACGAGCAATACATTGTGTTTTTATGGGATATGCCATACAACAAAAAGGGTATCGGTGTTATCATCCTCCTATAAAACAAATGATTACTACTATGGATGTTATTTTTCATGAAGATACAATGTATTTCTCCTCTACACCTGAATTTCAGGGGGAGTACAACCATGCTGAAATTGACCCTTACATATAAATTGCTTCCTTATGAAGAAAGACAAATTATATGTGAGGAAAATACAAATAACTTGAATTCAGATGGTAATAACTCTCAATATAGAAAAGACTCAAGGGAAATGGAATCAAGCCCTCATCAACTTCAAGATCATCAACGAAGTTCCTTACTACCACTAAATGAGTACGAGATTCCTTCTCCACAAGCTGCTGATATACCTAACCAATCGTTTGCAGAGGATGTTCCAACTATTGAACCAACCATAAAATACTTCCATCACGTCCTAACAGAGGTATTTCTAAAGCCATGTATGAACCTGAGATTTCTAGTAAAGTCAAATATCCCATGAGTAACTATATGTCTAAACATCGTTTGTCAAAATCAAACGTATCATTTGTGAATCAATTATCTGCTGTATCTATTCCTAACAGTGTGCAGGAAGCTTTAGCTTACCAAAAATGGAAAGATGCTATGAATGAAGAACTAAGATCTTTAGAAATAAATAAGACTTGGGAGCTTGTCGATCGTCCACCAACAAAGAAAATTGTTGGATGTCGATGGATTTTTTCAGTAAAATATCAAGCAGATGGTACGATTGAACGATATAAAGCAAGATTGGTGGCAAAAGGATACACTCAAACATATGGGATCGACTATACAGAAACATTTGCACCTGTAGCCAAAATTAACACTGTTCGGGTCTTGGTATCTTTAGCTGCAAATTTAGATTGGCCATTATATCAGTTTGATGTAAAAAATGCCTTTCTACATGGAGATTTAATTGAAGAAGTCTACATGGATTTA
This sequence comes from Hippophae tibetana, assembly GCA_037013495.1. Taxonomy (NCBI): domain Eukaryota; kingdom Viridiplantae; phylum Streptophyta; class Magnoliopsida; order Rosales; family Elaeagnaceae; genus Hippophae; species Hippophae tibetana. The sequence continues at coordinate 9,317,115 of CM072802.1, forward strand.
CCACCAGGAATCAAGAAATCCACAATCCATGGAGAAAAGGTGTGCAAATTAAAAAAATCACTGTATAGATTGAAACAATTCCCAAGAGCATGGTTTGGCAGGTTCATAAGGTCAATGAAGGCATTTGGCTACAAGCAAAGCAATTCAGACCATACTTTATTTCTAAAAAAAAGGTATGGTAAGATCACTGCACTTATTGTATATGTTGATGATATGATAGTAACAGGAAATGATCTTGAAGAAAGGAAAGCGCTACAAACTTATTTGTCCAAAGAATTTGAAATGAAAGACCTTGGTTCCTTAAAATATTTTCTTGGGATTGAGGTTTCTCGATCAACAGAAGGAATCTTCTTATCTCAAAGAAAGTATGCCTTAGATTTATTAAAAGAAATCGGTATGTCGGCATGTTAACCAGCTAATACACCAGTAGAGGAAGGATTAAAGTTATGTATCAAGGTTGATCAAGTTCCAACAAATAAAGAAAGATACCAAAGGCTTGTTGGAAGGTTGATGTATTTGGCACACACAAGACCAGACCTTGCCTATGCTTTAAGTATTGTCAGCCAATTTATGCATAATCTTGGAGAACAACATATGAATGCAGTTATTCATATTTTGAGATATTTAAAGTCTGCTCCTGGAAAAGGAGTATTGTTCACTAAGAACTCAGAGTTTTCTAGAATTGAAGTATATACTGATGCTGATTGGGCTGGATCAATAAATGATAGACGATCTACATCAGGCTATTTCACTTTTGTAGGGGGAAATCTTGTAACATGGAGAAGTAAGAAACAACATGTTGTGGCCCGTTCAAGCGCAGAGGCTGAATATAGAGGAATGACAATTGGGCTTTGTGAGGCCTTGTGGTTACAATCTCTCTTAAAAGATTTGACATATCCTGCTAAAGAATCAATTAAGTTATTTTGTGACAATAAAGCAGCATGTGATATTGCGCATAATCCAGTTCAACACGATCGTACAAAACATGTTGAAGTTGACAGATTTTTTATTAAAGAAAAGTTAGAAGAAAATTCATTGGAATTGCCAAAAATTAAGTCAGAAGATCAATTGACTGACATCCTCACTAAAGCAGTCTCATATCGAGTATTCACAGAAGTTTCAGTCAAGTTAGGCATGAAAGACATCTATGCACCAACTTGAGGGGGAGTGTTGAATTCAACAAACACTGCAAACATAATTCAACAAACACTGCACCGACGGCAAACATTTTTTCCAATATACACGGCGCCTACCAATCAAGCTGTAAATCATACAATTCAATCATGGTGGTTGGTGAAATAGTAATTAGTATTTGTCTATATAAACAATGTAAATATCCAATACAAATCAAGAAAATATATGAATGAAACGTTTATTTCTTCTTCTTCTGATTATTTATTCAAACATTGATTTCTTCAGAAAATGCCCATTTTCAATACACCAGTTAAATTCTTCAAAATTAAACTTATGCATTATTGAAAATTATTTAACAAAAAGAATATTAAATTAAAACTCTTTAAAATATGAGTGAAAATAGTACCATTTTCTAAACATAAGTAACTTTGTGGTACCAAACACAATGTTATGCATTATTTGTTAAATTTTGTGATTTACATAATGATCTAATAATAAACTTATTTCTCTCATTTTAAGTTATAAGTTTCAATAATTACATGCTAATTAAGCAAGGACGAAGCATATTGAAGACTATATGGGGTTGTAGTCACGATCAAAAGTTTTACATAAAATTGATTGCATATATATTTTATTTGTAATAATGTCTAATTTTTTGTAAATATTTTGATATATCGTTGTATGTATCAAGTATATCTAGCAAACATAATGATAAAAAGTGATAAATTAATGTGAGTAAAATGGTTAAACATATTGTCTTTTTCATGTATTTGTTAAACATTCATTAGTTATATACATATAATTATAATAGTATATATTATATAAAAATATTTCTTAACTAAATATAATATAATCCAAAAATACTTCATATATTTAAATTTAATTTATGACAATAAAATGTAAGTATTAAACATTATAAAAATAAAAAAAGCATGATGAGAAACTTAAAACTAAAACTTTAAAAGTTTTTCATATTTTATTTAACTCTAAATTTTAGTTTTATATAATATTATATTCTTTCACATTTTATTCCATTTGAATTTTTTTAATATGAAAATTTTAATATTTTTCAATAGTTTTTTATTCATTTTATCAATATTATAAAATCGGTTCATTCTATCTTTTCAAGAAAATGGATGTAATAAGCTAAGACAAAAAAATATTTTTTATTTTTATATTTTTAAATATACTTTTAATGTTAAAATCTTAAATTATATCTTATTATTTATATTTTAATGCATTATTTTGATTTTAATTTTTAACACTTATATATGTATAATATTAATAATTATTAAATGATTATATTTTTTAAAGGGAATCACAATAACAACCAATCCAACAAAACAAAGCAATTAAAAATTACAATGTTGTAAATATCTTAAATACTTTATGTTATATGATTTTTATTATAAGTTATCATTTATAATTTATAAAAGTTGTATTTAATTTAGAAAAGTCTACTATAACTCTTAAGCTTTTACTATATATATATATATATATATATTAAGATATATTTATTATTATTAAATATTTAAATATAATCATCTAGTTTATATTAAAAAAATGTATACTTGAATTATTTTGAAATTGACTCGTGGTTAAAGTGTTATGATTTTTTTTATCACATATCATATACCAAATTTGAATTTTATAATATAATATTTTTTTTATTTAAAAAATATTTTATTTTTATTATTTTTTTTAAAATAAATTATATTTTAACGCTACTTATATATATTTATGATTGGTGGTTAATATTAACAATTGATGACTGACAATTTAGTGTTATTAAACAGATATTTGCTGTGGGACTGGCATATTAATATCTAAATCATGCATCTACCCACAATAATTCAATATTTTATAATAACTACACCTATTTTGTAATTGGGATTCGAAATCAAAATCTTATACATGCTCAAAATATTATATAGATATTATTTTAATAAAAATTATATTTAAATTGTTAATTTTTTTAAATATGAGTATAAAATACTAATTTTTTATGTATATAATTTTATAATTATTACATTTAAATTTAATTTATTAAAAATTAAGGTAGTATGAATCCCCTCCTCAACGCATCATCTCCGGCTTCATGCGATTGAGCCACCTGTTCCTTACAAGCAACCAACATATTTGATAAATATTTTTGACGTAAATGATTTGTATAAAGATTGTACACCTATTGGCCCCGTATAATTAATCAAATATTATTTATAAACCTCAATTTTATTTTGGGTTTACAAAATATTATTTATGTAAAGATTAATTTTAAAAAATACATAATTTATTATATTCTTTTAAATAAATATATTATTCACATATCTATAAAACATGTTTTACTTAATGATTATATCTGTGGTTTTAAGGACACGTTTATCACACATGTCACTTCTACATGATTATATGTAGGACTTAGAAGAATCATTAATCCTCAAGTTCCTATTAATTTTTTGCTAAAAAAAAGTTGTTATTATTTAATTCATTAAAATATCCTCTGGATATATAGTGGACTCATTATCATAATGTCGTTGTTTAGAAATTAAATTATAATGTACTTTAGTTTGTCACTTTTCTTTTCTGGTAAATTCTACACTCATCCTTTCAAAAATTATAAATATTAAAAAAATATTTTTGTTTTTAAGAAATAATATTTTATATGAATCCAACTTATAAATTTCAAATAAATAAAAGTTAATTATTACGTCAAAAAATTTATAGAACCACAAATTCTGAAACTTTTCTCAATTTGTTTTTACGAAATCTAAGACTTTCTAAGTATGGGTTATTTACACTTAATATGGTCATAGGTATATAATACTTAAAATTTAACGACGTGAAATTGCAGTGGTTCGAATAAGACCAACCAATTTAATATCATGTTAAAGTATTTTTATAAGTAAATATTATGTTAGTGTTGAACATTATCTTTTTAAAATTTAATAATATCACTTATTCACATATGTATTAATTAATTAAAATTTAGATCACAAGATTATAAAATGAAAAATAATAAGAAAAAGTGGGGTCGTTCTATCTCTTTTACTTACACTCATATAGCCCATCTATCTTTTTTATCCTTTTTAATTAACATAAAAAATGTAAGAAATTATTTTTGAAAACGTTTTAGATATTATTTTTAAATTTTAATTTCACTTAACCTATTTTAAAACTACTATGCCTAGTTATATGTCAATAAAAACACTAGATTATAATCAATTATATTTCAATGATATTATTTAAATTTAAAGATTTTTAATATAAATATTATAGAATGATTTAACCGATTTGAACCCATTGAATTTAAATATATTAAATTTTAAGATAAAATGTAATCAAGTTATAACTTATTTATAAATTATTATTATAATAAAACATAATATAATATTTAAATTTTAAATTGATATATTTTCTATAAAATTTATTATTTATAGATATAAGTAAAAGAATCAAAAAATAAGAAATATGTTTGGACACTTATTAATTTATTATAAAGATTTTAAATTTATATTTAATTTTAAAATAAAATAATAAATTAATATAATTATGGTATAAAATATGTATATATTTTTGTAATAATTTCGTCCGAATTAGATTATTGTGGATTGAAAAAATCTGTAAATCCAAATACGAATGAATTATATGTTTTCTTTTTAATCTGTTTCGATTATAAAATATATTAATATAATCTAATCTAAATACGATGGATCAAATTAAATTTTTTAATTTAAATAAATTGATCACATTATTTACACACCATTAATTATACTTACACATATCCCATTCCACCTAATAGAAATGGATATTATGGTTGGTTTAGGAAAATATAAAATTAAAATCGACTCAAACAAATAAAAAATAACATACAATCTCATATATAATTTGTTCAATTTAGTTGGTTTGATGGTTTAGATATATATATTTTATTAAATTAATTAAAATTAAAAATATTAATAAGAAATATAAATAATATTTAAAATGTAAGAAAATTATTATAATTCTTTTTTTTAATTTATGATCCTTCTTAAATTAACGTATTTTTATTGAAATCATGTTTGATAATCACATTTTAATTTTATAATTTTAATTCATTAGTTTTGGAATTGAATTTTTAATTTCAAATTTTTTGAGAAAAAATAAAATTTATTTAATGATAACGAAATTTTAATTTTAATTTGAAAAATATAAATTAAAAAATGGATAAGTTTTTTTGATAAACAATTTTGAATTTCAATTTTTTAAATTATAAAATTCAATATCAAAATTTTTGAAAAAATTTCATTAAAATTGTACTCTTTAATCATTTTGAGTAAGGTTAAATTATTAATTTTTAGTATCAATAAATAAAAAGAATAGAAATTTAATTCTAAAACTGTTTTTTTTAATTTAATCAAATTTTAAAATTAAATTTCAAAATTTTAATATTAGAATTGAATTATTAAACATATATAATGAATAATAATGTATCTCAATCTCTTTAAACAAGTACGTACTTGTTGAATAACTAATGTCTAATGACGCTATTGTGCTACAAATATATATATATATATTTTAATTACTTGCTTGTGTGTTTGTCGGATATTAATCAAATACTACAAAAGAATTTGAAAGAAAAAATTTGCATTATAAGGGCTCGTCTCGTCTATATACCCGAACTGACTCGTTGGAACATAAAAGGGTCTCGCCGACTTTGGATATGGGCCAAAATGGGGCTCTGAAATGTGGTAAGCCCATTGATTGAAAAGCCCAGCGTACCTAAGAAAAGTACGCGACGGTGTAACAAAATGTTATTTCTGAGAGAGATCTATAGAGTAGAGAGTCAAAAATGTCGATTTTGTGGGAGAAGAGTGATACATGGAGATGGATAGTGAGGAAGAGCAGAGATTCAAAGCCCTTCTTCTTGGCTTTTGCTACTATATGCGGCGTCGTCCCTGGGGTCATCGGCTATTGTGTTATGCAGGTCACTAACTCCCGCAACGAACAACTCGAAGCCCAGCTCCGCCGTAACTCCCGACCCGAATCAGTTGTATGATTCTCTTTCTTTTTTCACTTTTTCTTTTTGATTATAATTAATTACATAGTTCCAGATTTAAAATCCCCATTTGATTTATGTGAATGTATTGATTAACCGACACCAATTTGATACAAATCTTGATCAATCATAACAAACCCTAAAATGTTTACTCTCTTTCATACCCTGATCGAGAATTTTTCTGGAATCAGTATTTTTTTTTTGCAAAAGACTTGTTTTTGATGCATTTGGTTGGGGAAAAATAAGTTTGGCCATATGGGTTTTTGTTTTACGCATTTATTGCTTAGAAAGTGGTTGGAATATTTGGGGCTACTGCAGATGATGGGTCAGGTCAACAAGGAAAGACTGGCGGAGTACCTTGCGGAGCTTCAAAGGAAAGAGGATACAAATGATCGTTACGTGGCTGCTTTAAGAGGAGAGACTCTGACTCGGAAACCATATGTTAGAATTCAGCCTATTACTAAAGAGAACAATTCACAATCCGAAACCAAGGACCCCAAGTAAAAGCCACTTATTTAATCTCTATGTTTTGGTCTCAAATCTGAACTAGTACTTTTTTTCTCCCTTTGTCTTAAAGAATGTTCAGTTGTAAAAGTGGCGACAGCACTTGTAATTTGTATACCCGTTGGTCTATTTGGAATAGTAGTACAACATGTTGAATTTTGAGATGGCCTTGGCCTGTTCTTTTTTAATAAATGATTGTTCCTCATTCCGCCTTTTGGTTATACCGTTATTGAAATGTTTTGTTTTCTCCAGTTAAGATGGGCACCTCATAATTCATGTATAGTTTGAATCATAACCGCAGATTTTACTCTACAAAATTACAATCTGATACTGAGGAATCAAAGTATATGGGTGTATTTCCTAGATGTTGACATGTGGGAATTTTACTTAGTATTGGTATTGAATTTGTTTGAGTTATTATTGCTGAATTAAAATGTCTCCAATATTACCTGGTATTCATGTCTGCTACTTGAAAAGGAGCTACTTCCGCTTGCAATAGTACTTTGTTTATTCTAATGCTCATAGAGTTGTGTTAATCTAAAGACTTGGATTATAATCTGAAGCTTTTTTTGTGGAACGGGATGGGGGGACCAAACCTAATTTTCCCAGTTCCACATAATCGAGGGAAGAGAGCAAGAGAAATGTTAGTTCAAACAGTTTTTGCACGCATTGTTGCTCTTACACCATTCACTGCATTTCACGTGGCTAGGGATGGCAATTTGGGCTACAAACAAAGCATGAACAGCATGACATAAACTATTATTTTTCGTTAGAATTAACTTTTAATTGATTGTAAAGATATTGAATATTCTTACTCTTTTTTTTAAAGTAAGAGTATTCTTACCTTTATGAACAAATAAAAATTGCACTTTTGCAATTATGTCACAAATGCAGAGACTTTTTAAAGTTATGAAATAAGGAGTAAAAGGGCAAAATTTGCTGGTTTTACCAACTAGAAAATGCACTAAACATGTAATCACAGATAGATTATCTAGTATTAACGTTTTTATACAGAGAGAAGTACAATTCTAGCACAGAAAAACATTATTTTCTAGTTTCAACGGAATGTCATGGACTTTGAATCCAGGGCTGGCTTGAGGAGGAAGGGAACAAAAACAAACATTTTATCATACATAGTCAGTGACCTAGTTGGACTCAACCTGTATATACCCTTAGACGAGAGTTTATAGGTTGTCTGCAAATGGGACATAAGGACAATCTCGTTCCACATCCTCTGCATGTCTGTAAGGGAAAATAAGTTACTTAAAAGAAGTCTATTTTTTGTAGACGGGTCTAAAACCAATGCCTGTATAATATAATTATTCATACTAACCATGTGTCCACAGTTAAACGCCAAGTCTTTTCCATTAGTCAGACAGATTGGGCACACCTGCTTTGAAGTTGAATTGAAGCAATGCATCAAATATCATAAGACTAAAGATTTGATATTAAATGGAGACTAGTTTGTTTATCTGTTGAAACAAATTATAGGATTATAATCAAGTACCGTCTGGCTTTGTTGATCTGACTCTGGTGTTTGTGTGTCTGCTGAAAGGTAGCTTGGTGGTGCACGATGGGTGTAAAGAACTGGTGGTGGGCGTGGAACAATCTTCTTTGCCTTTCCCGTGACTCGTCTTTTTTTTTTCAAAGAGGATACTTAAATGAGAAACCATGTAAATAGAAACCTCCATCCATATTATAACATGGTGAGTCAAATATAAATACAAAATTGTACTTGTATTTCTTTAACTTATACCCAAGTAAATGAAGTTCACGGGCAGCTTTATATTGCATAGGAATTTCCATGAGAGCAGCAAGAGCAAAAGCAGCTTCTTTCTCAGCAGGAGTTGTACTTTTAGACATTATTTGAGTGAAATTAACGAACTAAATACATATTAAGGAGCTTGTAGTTAGTTAGTTTATTAGTCAATTCATGTTCCTGCACTAATTAAAAAGGGTAGTCATCAGATTTACCTGAAAATTATCAAAATCACGTGCGGGGATCTTGTCGTCAAAATTCCTCATGTCTTCCCAGGGTCCATCTCCAACTCCAACAAGTATAATTGAAAGTGGATACCAGCTTGTTATCAAAATATTCAAAGTAGTAAGTTTCTATTCTTTTAATAATGTATTGATGTTTCATATCAGAGTCTACATCACCTCTGCTGCAATGAAACTCATGACTTATGATCCTTGTTTAAACATGATCAAAGCTGTGAGTTTTATCGCTACTCGTGATCAAGACATGAATGAACTTTTCTCCCTTATGTAGGTACCTTGCATCAACAACTGATTTGATTGTTTTCTCCTCTTGAGGACTCAATTCACTGTCACTAGTGTTGACACTTCTTGTAACCTTTAAAGGTACGCTTCAAAGAGTTACTTGTTTGTTTCTGTGAGAAAGATTTTTATCAAGTGGAGTGAAAGGAAGAGCTTGAGATTCAAACCTGCCCATCTGCAATAATAACCAGTACATGGTATTGCCCTCCACTTTTCTCCACAATGTCTATTGCAGCCTCGACTATCGGAGCATAAGAAGTTGGTCCTTAAACACGACATTACTCAGCCTCAACAATGATTTCAAAATAAACAAAAGAAAAAGTACTAATTTGTTCAGCAAAAATCAAATTTGAACCAACCAGAAAGACGCAAGTTAGGAACTATTCTTTTGTAGCAGGACAAAACTTCCTCGAAACCATGGCAAGGTGAATGATCACTGTGAAAGCTAAATATTGTTTGATCATGAGTGGTAGCTGTACAGAAAAATGAGGATTAAAAGCAAAAAGTTGTGTTAGAGTTGAGATTGGTAGATAATAAAGGAGAGCTTACCATCACCGAAACCAAAACAAGGAATTAAGTTGTCTTCATCAAATGGAGTCAGAGTTTTTCCAATGATAGAGATAGCCTTTTCGTATGGATTAGGTGTATCACCAATAGCATGCAGGCTGTGATTATTGAATGAGACTTTTCCTGCAGATAAAATTATATGTATGCATGCTTTATAAAGCCTTATAAATCAGTGAAACGCATGTTTTAATGGGAAAAACGATTAATCACCAATAGATTTCATTTTGATGCATTAAAGATTGTGTGGTAGACACTACACTAGACATGGATTCCTTTGAAGTGTGTTGAACATAGAATCATAGGTCAGTGACCAGTCTAATATTCTGCTCAATAACAAGTAACTCTTAAGATGAATGGATAAATGCTTTATAGTTAAGTTTTCTCATTCAAAAACAAACCTGTCCATTCGTTGCTTTTTGTAAAGTCAATTCCAATAATGAGATTTGATGATTCTAAACCTTCTTTTCTCAAGGCACTTGAAACCTGTAAAACCAAATTGTTCATTGTAACTCTTAAAAGCAATTTTTTTTACAAAGTAAATATGGGTTAAAATTGTCTCATTCTATTTAAATACCATATTATTTCATATTAACCCATTTAAAATTATCCCTAATAAGCTCATGATTATTAATTTATTATATGTAATTATATTTTATTTTTACATTATTTTGATAATTTTACTTATCTCATTCGAACTTATTTTAAACAAATGAGATATCACATTATATTATTTCATTATCATCACAACACATTAAAAATTAAGTAGAATAATATGAGATTGACTCACAAAATTTATAGATTGTATCATAGAATAATAAAACATCTTACCTTAATTGACACATCTAAAACTAATATCGAAATCTTAATTAGAAATTACTAGACTTTTTGTAATGTATAGTTTTAATTTTACAACTTCGGGTGGAAATAGTTTAGATTTTTTTTTGGGTCCGAAATTGTGTCTCATCTCTATCAACTGTGTTATTTAAAAAAAAAAAACTAAAACAACTTCAACGAATTGATGTATAAGAATTATAGTTTTTTTAGGTTAAAAAAATACGTATAATAATTTTTTATTCATTGGACATATATACATGAGACAATTTGAGGAAGGACTCAAGTGGAAATATGTGAGAAAGTTATAGAAAAAAATTAAAAAAGAAATAGGTTATCAGGGTATCCGCCCCTGTCATAATTTTCTTTCGGTATGTTCCTCTTCTTCTTAGATTAGCAATTGCAGAGTAATAGGCCGACTCTGACATAATAAATTATGTAGAGAAAACTCATATGTTTATAAAGAAATATTATACTTGTTAATATTGTTTTATTTCTTAAAGGATGTTAGTCATCCACTTTTGAAATATAAATTTTTATTGTTACTAAAATTTCAAATAGCAAGTCCTTAATACAATGTTTGAACATAAAGTGAGAAAAAACATTTCATATAAAGTGAGAGGAAAAAAGAAGTACTATGTATAAGTGGTGGTCCGTATGATGTTAGGAGTGGCAAGAAATGATAAAGTGACAAGTGACAATATATATATAAGCACAAACTTGGCAAAATATAACTACTGTTCGAAAAATGGTTTATATTTTAGCTGCATCTATCAATATTTTCATAATTAATATATATTATAAATATAACATAATTATAACTAACATAAAATACTAATAACATTATTTCATTTTATCTTAAATTTTCCATATTTACCATCTAAGTAGCACTTATTGTTAAATATTACAATAGTTTATTAACTAATGTTCTAGTAAAAATGCTCATTTTTATATTTTAAAGATAGCACTCTTCTATAAAGAGATAAATAACAATAAGAAATAAAACATAAGTAAAAATATAGTGGGATCATCGATACAAGAGTATTAAAAAAAATTCAATCTTTGATAATTTTTTCGGTATTCTAAAGTTAAATATTCCCTTGGAGAGATAAAAGCAAAACAAAATTACATATAAGAGATGGAAAAATGGGGTCGTCAAATTAATGAGTTTATATCTCTTCTTCTGAAAAGTATCTACTTTTTAGTACTATCAGAGTAATTAAAAAAATTCAATCTTTTAGAAATTTTTGTGAAACTCTAAAAGCAAGTACTATCTTGGAAAGAGATAATATCAAAGCAAAAATACAAATAAGAGTAGAAAAGTGGTGGGATTAACCATATATGAGAAGCATAATTAAGTTAAGAATATATATATCTCTGCCAAATTTTTAATACTAAATACTAAATGAGTATTTAAAAAAAAATTCATTCTTTCCAACTTTTTTTTGGGTATTGAAAGAGTAAGCATCTCCTTAAAAAAAGATAAAAATAAAGTAAAAATACAAATGAAAGTGAAAAGAAAGGTGTGACATTCGAACTGTAAATTGTAATTGACTTGGTAGGCCCCAAACAAGTCTAAGTCGTTATTTTCCACTAAAAAAAAAGAAGTCTTAAAGTCTCTATTTTTTTTTATGAAAAACACGTTATTGCAGTCTTTGTCGTTACGAAAACGCTTGTAATCTTATTTTGGGAGTGGGATGGTAGTTGTCACTCCATAGATAAACCCTAACAAAGCTACCTTATAGATTAAGCTAAATGTAAGAATTATAGCATTAACAAGATTGATCTCATTTAAGAAACAATTAAAGGATTGAAATCAAAATAAACTATATTTAACTCAAAATCGACACAAGAGTTATATTGATAATGAACAATAATTTTTGAACATGAAAGAACATAATCATATTTTTCTAAAAAATCTTATTTTGAGATAAAAACAAAAATCAACACCTCGTTTTATTATATTGTTTTTGAACTATTAAAAGAATTAGAAATATAATGTATTAATTGAAATTATCTCAAACATATTATCCAATCATAACAGTTTTATATTTCCGTCATACGAAAAAATCTCAATTGAATCAAATGGTGTACTTAAATGGACAAAATTATTGTCATAGGAAAATGGATAACGTGTAAAAAATAGATTGCCATAAATGATTTTCAAAGTCAATAATTTAAGAAGAAGAACAACATCACTATTAAAATTTCAATGGAAATATTATAGTGTTGAATATGCAATTTTAAAATTAGAGTCTTCATGAGCTATAAAACCCTAAAAAATCATTATAAAAAATTAAAATGTCTAAAAAGAAATTTTAAATAATATTTTAAAATATAAGAATGTATCGAGAAAAAAAAATCAGATTAAAGATGAAAAAATTGAAAAATTTCTGTGTCTTGTCGAGCCCCTTGTCGAATCTTTTAACGAGGGTGGTTGACACAGTAATTTGGCTTATAAATTTAGCCAAATCTCCCCCTTTATTTTACACAACTTTCTTTTATTTCCTTTCTCTCTAAAATTTTTTCTCTCTAAATTGTTTTGGAGGGCATTTCGAGCATAAATATCAAAAAGTTAGGTTTGAAAGTTTAGTTGTGAAATAATTTTTAAGGTAGAGATTTTCTACTCTAACTTTTTAATTCATGAATTATTTTTAATAAAATCATTATGCATCATATATTATAAATATAATGAAAACCAGATACCATGATTTATATAATAAATGTTGATTAAAATGAGATACTTGTTATAAACATTTTATTATGCATACATTAAAAAAAATTATATATCTAAGACGAGTATCAAATGTCGATATGAAACAAACATTAAAAATATTAAATAACATATGATAATTTTATACATGCATCATGATAATGATTTTATACGTGATAAGTATACCTATATGGTGTCTTGCGTAATATGGTACCTATAGGCCACTGGTTACATCAGACTATTTTCTATGGATTACAGGTATGTATCGCATACACATGTATTCTCGATTTTTTTCATCTATGATGTCTTGGATTGTTAATTTCATACGAGCCTTGGAGTTAGGCCATCCGTTACGTCTCGAAGCTTGTCTTATAGTGGGTTTTGGAATGTGACTACACATGGGCCTTAGAGTTTGACCTTCATTGTGTTTCGGACCCTTGGACGAAGGCCCATGTGGCATTAATTTGACCAATACATATACCATATGTATTATGATCGTACATGGGGTCGAAAGTAGGCTCATGTGTGTCTCATAGTTGGACCATGTATATGTACATGTATTTTGAAGATTAATACATATGAGATTTCATATCATTCATTGGATTTATATTGCATAACATATTTTATATTATATTGACATGCATTGGAATATTTGGAATATACACTCTCTTGATCACCTATGTGAGAAAATGTATGTATAACAAGATTTTGTAATTAAAATCTCTTTACATTATATACTAATAATGATTACTTGTATTCATAAAAATTTATTAAAATAAGTATGCATCATAAATCATAAATAATTGTTTATTACAATAATATTTTAGAATACTCAAGCTTATCCCCGTACTCTTCTCTTACTTTCAAGTTATAATAATCCAGTTAGATTCAAATGTTATAAGATTTTATCCAAAATTTTATTTAAATTATTGTATTTTATAATTTATTTTAATACAACGCTAATACCATTTTGATTTAATAAATTTTATTTGGTTTTATAAATATTTTAAATTTAAATTTATGAAATTATATAAAAATTTGCATTTTTAATTGAAAATCACTGTTACTATCATATAAGCACCCAGAGTCAATAATTAATATAGGATAGTTCTTTACAACCAATTTCATTAATTAATTTGGTACATTATTTTTTTTCTGAAATAATTAATGTGGTAATTAATCGAAGTAATTCCATCATATTGTTTTTAATATTATGCAAAGGGGTTCGAACACTAAGACAAATAAATTAAATGTTAAACATTTATCCATTACCAATTAGAAGACGCCTGACATTTCATTCAAATAAGTACATATTACCTTCTTTTCTTTTCTTGTTTTTTTTTTTAAGAAAAAGCACTTGAGTTCTTTTTTTTTTTAATTAAATTTTTTTTATACCGATTAGATTTTAATTTGGATACATAGGAAATCATATCACTGAGATTATAAATCAATCCCCACATAACCTCCTCGTTGCACTAACTTTTTAAATTTTACAGTCGCCAACTTGAGAGGCTTTAAAATGATTTGGATCACCGTAGACGACTTTTTGTTTCTGAGTAAACGTAGACTCTTTTAAGGGAATCTGATGAGTAAGTCTTCCTAGTAAGTCCATACTACTTATTAATGGACAAAATAATAAATTGAAAAAAAATATATATATACCTGTTCAAGAGATGTGAAGTTATCAGGAATATAGCCATACTTCTTCTTCTGCTCATTTCTTGAAGTGCTTTCTGATTCGGACATGGTTGTTCCACAAGGTTTCAGATCAACTCCACTTCTAATTATGCTTGAGCTTCTGGGTGTTCTATTATCGCCATGAGGCAGAGCTCTTGATGTTGAATTTTTTTGCTTGAAATTTGATAGTTTCCCACCCATCTCATCGTGCTTGTCTTAAAAAAAAAACATTCACGAAATTAAAAGGATTTTTAAAGTAATAGCCAAGCTCACAAAAGATAAAGATGACAACTTTTTTTTTTTTGGTCTCGAAACTTGGAAAGAAAAAAAAGAGGGAAGGAATTTGATGCTTGGTTACCTTTACTCCATGTGAGGTACTGTATATTGCAGTTGTACTTTGAGTAGAGAACCTTTGCAATATATAATAGTGGACTTTAGTTGACTATTGCAAGTATACAAGAGTTTTTTTCTTTGAAGGATCGTGAATTGCGTTTATCCTCGAGATAAAGAGCTATGCGTTTCAAGTTGTATATTAAGTTTAATTTTAATTGGTATTTTAGTTACTTTTAATATTATATATATATATATATTAATTTTTATTAAAACATATTATTAATATATATATTATATCAATGATTAATGTGAAGAGTATAGAGAGATAAGAAGAAAGAATGATTTAATGTTGTATTGGTGTGTCTTAGAATGTACATAGAGAACTCTATTTATAGAGTTGTAACAAGTGTAGTACAAGTGTGGTACAAGTGTAGTACAAGTGAAATAGTAAGTGTAGTACAAGTGAAATAGTAAGTGTAGTACAAGTGAAATAGTACAAGTGTAGTACAAGTGAAATAATGGAAGTGTAGTACAAGTGAAATAAATATAACTTAACATCCCCCCTCAAACTCAAGGAGGAAGAGAAACAATCAACTTGAGTTTGGAAACTAATTCTTGAAATCTGCCTGGTAGATGAGATTTGGTGAAGATGTCAGCTGTTTGATCTGTGGAGGATATTGATTTGAGACAAACAGTATCTTGAAGAACATGTTGACGAACAAAATGACAATCAATCTCGATATGTTTTGTTCGTTCATGAAATACATTATTGTGAGCAATCTGAATAGCACTCTGATTGTCACAATATAGGATAGTTGCAGTTGATTGGAGAACACCCATATCAGCAAGTAACCAACGGAGCCAAAGAAGTTCTTGAGTGGTGTCAGCAAGAGCACGATATTCAGCTTCAGTGCTGGATCGAGAAGTGAGGGATTGTTTCTTGCTTCGCCAAGATATGAGAGAGTTTCCAAGAAAGAAACAATATCCAGTAGTAGAGCGACGATCAGTTGGGTCACCTGCCCAATCAGCATCAGAGTAGGCGGAAAGAAGAAGATTAGACTTGTTGGAGAAGTGGAGACCGTAAAACATGGTGCCTTTGATATAGCGGAGAATTCGAAGAACCACAGCATAATGGGTAGACCGTGGAGCAGACATGAATTGACTAACCAGATGAACAGCATAGGCAATGTCAGGACGAGTGACTGTGAGATAAACAAGACTGCCTACTAGTTGTCTGTATAATGTGGCATCTGAGTGAATAGTACCATCTAATGGAGTAAGTTTGACATTGGTTTCTAGAGGTGTTGATGCAGTTTTACAATCAGTAAGGCCAGCCCGATTAAGAATATCAGATGAGTACTTTGCTTGAGAGAGATAATATCCTTGAGAATCAGATGAGATTTCTAGGCCCAAGAAGTAGTGGAGACGACCAAGGTCTTTCATTTCAAATTGATGGCTCAGAAACTGCTTGAGATCAACAATTCCATTAGAGTCATTTCCTGTTATGATCATATCATCTACATAAAGGAGTAAAAGTGTTACACCAGTGGGAGTCTTCCGAATAAAGAGACCGGAGTCATAAGAACTGGAAGTGAAACCAAAGTCAGTAAGTGTAGAGCTGAATTTGGAAAACCAAGCCCGAGGAGCTTGTTTGAGACCATAGAGAGCACGACGAAGTCTGCATACTTGATGAGGTGAATGAGTGTATCCAGGAGGAGGTTTCATATAAACTTCCTCAGTTATGTCTCCATTGAGAAAAGTATTTTTGACATCCATTTGAAACATGTTCCAATTTCGAGCAGCAGCAACAGCAATGATACTTCGAACAGAAGTGAGGCGAGCTACAGGTGCAAAAGTTTCTTCATAGTCGATTCCATATTCCTGTGTAAAACCCTTTTGCAACCAGACGAGCTTTATATCGTTCCACAGACCCATCTGAATGAGTTTTGATTTTGAAAATCCACTTATAACCAATCAAAGATTTATTAGATGGAAGATCAACAAGATCCCATGTATGTGCTTTTGTTAATGCCTGTAATTCATCTGTCATAGCTTGCTGCCAATGAGGGTTAGAAATAGCTTCTCTATAGTTTTGGGGTTCATGATGAGACAAAATAGTAGAGAAACATTGGTAATCACGAAGATGAAAAGGAAGACTACTTACACGAGTAGAACGACGAAGTGATGACTCTGGACAATCAGGTAGTTGGTCTTCAGAAGATGTAATGGTAGGATCAGCAGAAGGAGCAGACACATCAGGAGAAGCCGTAGTAGACGATGGTGAGGGTAATGGAGCAATGTCAGGAGGAAATAAATCAATAGTTGGGTCATTAAAAAATGAGAGTGAGTTAGGAGATGAGACATGAAATGAGGAAATAGAGGAAAACATTTTATGTTCCCAAAAGATGACATGACGAGAGATGCGCAATCGTTTAGAGATAGGGTCCCAACAACGATAGCCTTTGTGTTCTATTCCATACCCTAAGAAACAACAAAGGCGAGCACGAGGTTCTAATTTATTGCGTTCATGAGGGTGAAGAAGAACAAAACAGGCACAACCAAACACTTTGAGCAGTTCATAAGATGGAGAAGTACTATAGAGACGCTCATAAGGGGATTGATTGTGAATAATAGGCATAGGAACACGATTGATAGTATAAACAGCTGTAAGAGCTGCTTCACCCCAAAAGCGTTCAGGACAAGAACTAGAAATTAGGAGAGTGCGAACAGTATTAAGAATATGTCTGTGTTTTCGCTCAGCTCTTCCATTTTGTTGAGATGTGCCAGGACAAGAATATTGAGAAAGAGTCCCATTTTGACGAAGAAAATTTAAAAAATTTGTTTCTTTATATTCCATAGCATTATCAGCTCTAAGTACTTTGATATTTTGAGAAAATTGGGTTTTAACCATTTGGGAAAAATCATAATAAATTTTGGGTAATTCAGATCTATGTTTCATGAGAAAAATCCATGTGAATCTTGAATAATCATCAATAAAAATGACAAAGTAAACACATCCCCCCATAGTAGGATGTGGGGATGGACCCCAAACATCAGAATGAATTAAGTCAAAAGGGGAGACAGAAGTAGAATCACTTTTATTAAAACATAAAGCAGGTTGTTTTCCCAATTGACAAGACAAACAATTTACATTATCAGAAATAGAAACAGATCCTAATTTACCAGAAGATGCTAAGGGACGAAGACGTCCTATAGACGTATGGCCTAGACGAGCATGCCATAGGTTGATAGGAGTAGTAGAAGCAGCAATGGAAGTATGAGGAGACTTGGGTAGATGAAGGTCGATAAGTTCAAATAATCGTCCAACCTTACGGCCTATCCCAAGGATCTGTCCTGTCTGTGGATCCTGCACATGACAACCAGAAGAGGAAAAAGTAATAGTAAGACCAAGTTCACATAATTGACCAACAGAGATAAGATTTAGAGTAAGGTTGGGAATATGAAAGGTGTCAGAAAGTGATATAAAAGATGTGGAAACTTGTCCTACAGCATTAACATGCATATGTGAACCATTGGCAGTTTGAATTAAAGGTTTGGAGATGGAAGATTGTGTGGGAGAGAAGATCTGGGTATCATGAGTCATATGGTTACAACAAGCAGAATCAAAATACCATAAAGATTTACCTGATGTGAGAGACAAGGCAGTAGAAGGAGGATTACTAGATTGTGAGAGAACATGTTTAAGAAGACCTTCAAGTTCTTGAGTAGAGAAGGTAAATTTGTCATGATTATCCTCAGAAACAGCAGCAGTGATAGATGAGTTACTATTGTTACCTGAAGCATGTTGAGAGGGATTCCGAGAGGGATTCCGTGAGGAATGCTGAGAGGGATTCCGAAAGCAATCTCTGTTAAAGTGTCCTGGACCCTTCTTGTGACAATATATACATACCCGAATGGGACATGTAAGAAGCTCATGATTGGGGTTGTGACAGTAGGTGCAACCTTGATGTTTGAAGTCCTCTTTTGAACCTCCTTTAGGGCGATAAAAAGGGGTGGCAAGAACAGAATCTGTATGATGAACTTTGAAAACCCCCATCCGAGTTTCTTCAGAGCGAAGCTCGGTCACAGCAGTATCTAAGGATGGAAAAGGACTCCGATGGAGTAAGGAAGCCCGAACAGGTTCAAATCGATCATGTAGAGCCATGAGAAAAATAACAAGACGCTGGTGATTACGGTAAGTTGCAAACATCTCAGCATCAATCTTGTTCGTCCAAGTTGGTTCAGAGAGAGCGAGTTGATCCCAAATAGTATGCATTTCAGAGAGAAATTGGTTAATGGTTTGATCAGCCCTTTGGCGTTTGGTATGAAGAGTTGTTAGAAGTTGATATTGGTTGGCCAAATCTGTTGTAGTGAAACGAGTCTCAAGAAATTCCCAAACTTCTTTGGTAGTGTCAAAACGCCCAAATTCACCATGGATGGAGGGTAAGGTGGTGTTACGGAACCAGGTAATAATTTGATGGTGTTTACTCTCCCAGTCTTCAAGGCGGTCAGCAAATAAGAAGTTGTTTTCAGTGGTTTCTTGGATGGGTATAGAGATATCACCAGTTATGAAACGCCATAGCTTGCGTCCTTTCAAGAAACTTTTCATTGCTTGTGCCCAGGCTAGGTAGTTAGTATCATCAAGGGTGGTAGAGATTGGTTTTGGGACATCATTTCGGTCCATTTTAACGAAATAATGGAGGAAATGTAAAGCAAATTTATAGAAACAGTATAAAGGAGATATCCTTAAAAATAAAAAGAGGAGTTGAAAACAAGCCTGAAACCAGGTTGGAATGAGTCGAGTTGAGATGATCCGGGTTGGAGTGAGCCGAGTTGAGGTGAGCCGGGTTGGAGTGAGCCGAGTTGAGGTGAGCCGGGTTGGAGTGAGCTGAGTTGAGGTGAGCCGGGTTGGCTGTGATGAAGAGAGGCGAAATTTTGATAGAAATTTTAGAGATATATGAGAGGCTCTGATACCATGTGAAGAGTATAGAGAGATAAGAAGAAAGAATGATTTAATGTTGTATTGGTGTGTCTTAGAATGTACATAGAGAACTCTATTTATAGAGTTGTAACAAGTGTAGTACAAGTGTGGTACAAGTGTAGTACAAGTGAAATAGTAAGTGTAGTACAAGTGAAATAGTAAGTGTAGTATAAGTGAAATAGTACAAGTGTAGTACAAGTGAAATAGTGGAAGTGTAGTACAAGTGAAATAAATATAACTTAACAATTAATATTATATATATATATATATATTATTATTAAAATTTCATCTATTAATCAATTATATTGTCATATTAAACCTTTAATTTTTTAAAAATTAAAATGTAAAAATATTGCGAATTTAATTTTTTTTAAATAAAATCATTTGATAAGATAGATTTATGATTTATGAATAATTAATATTTTTATTTTCTATTTTTTTAAATAATCATTTTTCTTTGATAAATATTTATACTTAATTATTTTAAGGAAACAATCTCATTAAAGTTATTTTGTAGCATGGTTTTTGATTATTTTTACAAAAACTTTAAAATTAAGGATTTTTTTTGTTACGTTTATAATAGTTTTTTTAATTAATGTTTACCCACTTTATGTTATATATATATATATATAAATAAATATTTAGAAACAATAAAATAAATAAAAAATTATTTTTTATGAATTATGAATCCAACCAAAAAAATTATTATTAAACATGTTTTATTAAAAAATTATTTAAAAAAATTAAAAATTAAAAAATTAAAGTTTACTTTACCAGAGAATACTCACATTACATGCACTAAGTGAATTTTATTTATGTGAACATTGCTTATATGAAGTAGGTTACCGTCTTAAAAATTAAACAAATTTAGTAGGTATTTATTATATTTTCTATTTTTTTCTCCTTCTTATGTAGAAAGTGTTATAGGAAATTTTGTTTAATTATATTACTCATATATTTATAATTAAAACTTTGAATCTTAATTTTTTATAAATAATATTAAATACATAAAAAATATATTTAATTATAATAATTATTATGTGTTAATTGATAAAATAATTTTAAATTAAAATATTATTTAATTTTTTTTAATATATGGTATAAATTTATATACTTTTAATATTTTTGAAAATAAAATAAAAAAAACTAAAAAACATTTAAAGAACGTGAGAAAAGAGAAACAGAAAAGAAGGGAAACCAACAACCTCAAACACTCTGAATTCGCGCGTCCCTTAACCTTCCAAATCAAACCCTCAACTCCACCCCTCCACTCATGCGTCACTCCACTCTCAAACTTAATTACTTTGTTTCACCTCGTTGATCGGTTACTATGACCCAGCAAAAAAATCAACCTCAGCCGTTGATTCCTCCACCTCCGCCACGCCATCTGGCCGTAGAATCGATCGGCGGAGAAACTGCCGGAGTGCAGGTACGCTGTGCTGGATGTGGTTTGATCTTGACGGTGACTTCGGGTGTTATGGAGTTCGTTTGCTCTTCTTGCAAATTAATGCAGATGTTGCCGCCGGAGTTGATTTGTGAAGTCTTCCCGAAATCCCCATTTCCTTTGCCCTCACCGCCTCATCAAGTACACCATCAAGGAATTGATCCCACGAAGATCCAGCTCCATTGTGCCAATTGTAATTCAATTCTCAATGTGCCCCATGGTCTCGCTAGGTTCTCTTGTCCTCAATGTTGGGTTGATTTAGCTGTCGATGTCTCTAAACTCAAGCAGATCTTCTCTTCTCGGCCTCCCCAGCTTCTGCCGCCGCCCGAGGACGTCAATGAGGTTTACTTTTTTTTTTTTGCTTCCCTTTGTTTTGAATTTTATTTTGCATTTGTTTGTGATTTTTTTCCTGGGATTTTGTGGAAATGGGTAGGAAGCATTTTGAAATTTTGGACGCTCGTCGTTGCGTTTTGGCTTGCTCGTATGTTGCTAAGTATTTGGTATCAGTATTAGTTTTTAAGTGAGGCCAAATGGGAGTCGGAGCTGTGATTCATGGTATCAGTATTTCTGCTTTAGCCTTGTCACGTGGTTTGGAGGAATGTTTTTCCTTCGTAGATCGTAGGGATTGTAGAGTGTCTTGTATATTTTCCTTCCTTGGAATGTCATTCTTCATCTTATAGTTGCAGAACATGTTTTTGCTCTATAGGAGCATGGTCATGGACCCTTATATGTGTCACAAATTATAGTTGAAGAGTTTGTTTGAAATAATTTATGCGCAAAAGATTATAGGAGATTCAAATTGTGATTGGATATTTTTGGACTAAAAAATGGTTGCATTGTTCATCCTCTGTAGCTTCATTTGCAAGTATTTTTTGTTTTATGAATGGTTCTTTTTTTCTATAATGTTTTATGATTATAGCTTCTACCTCCTTGAAGGGTTCTTTAGAACTTTAGCATGGAAACGTCATCTTTAAAATAGTTAAGTAATAAATTAGAAAAACTCCATATAGTACTGTTTGCTCTCCAACATGGGTGAATACGACCCGATTAATGACTTTTCTTTTAATTTATTCAATAGTAATTAAAAGCTACTAAAAACCACAACACTTGCTGGGATGAATTTCATTGTTTATAGACTAGTTAAATAAATTCAATATTTAGTTTTAGGACTTTAAATTATCTATTATTTATACATAAATGCATAAAGGCATACATTGTAGAACTTCCTCAGGAGAAGTCGTTAACCTTACCTAAATTTCGGAAATTATTCCAAAGAGGGACTTTTTAAATGGAAATGCAAGAATTTAAGGGTTATGCACTCACATTTAAGATTTATGGGATATTTTCATGCCTGAGTTGATATTTTTGATGGCTATAGTTTTATTTTCATAAGTTTATGAAATGTACTTTTTGTTCTATATTAGGTAGCAATTGAAGTGGAGCGAGAAGAGGATGGAGGAGGAACGACAGGCGAAACATTTACTGATTATGTTAGTGTCTTTTTCTTAAGCTTTAATGACTTCTCTGCTTTATTTATTTATTTTTTTACTTTTTCTGAAATTTCTTGTGGTCAGCGGCCACCAAAACTATCTGTTGGACCTTCCCACCCTGATCCTGTTGTGGAGACATCCTCCTTGTCCGCTGTCCAGCCACCTGAGCCCACCTACGATCTAAAAATCAAGGATGACTTAGAACACTCCAAAGCTTTGTCATGTTTGCAGATTGAGACATTGGTCTATGCTTGCCAGGTTGCTGCCAACACTGGACTTGTGGTTGGTTTTTAATGTTTGGTTGTTCTTACAGAATAAGATAGTGTTGGTTTCTTTGACAGAGGCACCTTCAGCACCTTCCAAGTGGCTCTAGGGCAGGGTTTTTTATTGGCGATGGTGCTGGTGTAGGTAAAGGTCGCACAATTGCAGGGTTAATATGGGAGAATTGGAAACACGGAAGGAGTAAATCATTGTAGGTCTTAAGTCTCTATTTTCATGGCCATGCTAATGACTTGCAATTTTCACATTATCTTTTATTTGTTTAAAATTTATGGTAACTTTTTTATAAAAAAGTGTATTGTAACTGGCAAACTGCAGTTCCCCCACTCAAACTTTATAATATATACTTCCAGGTTGGATTTGTTAGTTTTTCAGCTCTTATATTGAATGCTTTAATTTTCTTTTAAAATGACCTTACACAGGTGGATTTCTGTTGGTTCAGACTTGAAGTTCGATGCTAGAAGAGACTTAGATGATGTTGGTGCGACTTTTATTCAAGGTAAATATTTGGTATTTTAAATGTTCAGACAGTAATCCATTTTGGAGTACATCGGCTTGGAATTTGTAAACAACTCCTTCATTAATGGTAATTAACATGATTGATGAATATGTGAGACTTGACTTTCCCAAGGAGTTTTTCAATTTGATTATTGTTTTTATTCATCTGATTGCATATAGATTAGCTTGGTAAAAAAATTTTCACTCCGAAAGTGTTATTGCTTTCCTATTTTTGCTATAATTTTTTTTATTCATTGATTTTTTTTGTCTGGCAATATAAAAACAATGGCTAAAATTTGTTATGGGATGACCAGAAAGATGAAACATATGAATGTTTCTTCCATTAACATGTAATGGTGCTTTTTTTTTGGGTCCATAATATGAAAGTTTTCATTAAAAAGACCAAATGCCATTACAACCTATGTAGCAAAAGAAGCTACCTGCATACACCAAGAAGACCTATTATACACACCAGCAGAAAACAAGAACAAACTTAAACACACATTTATCAATTCCGTTTTCAGTAGCAATAATGCTATCCCAGCAATCAGATTCTAAAGTATCTAGCACCAAGGCCAGTATTAAGTATACCAAGAGAGTTCCAAAATCCCCCAGTGTTATCCAGCTAGTCAAGGCAAAAGAACAGTCTCAAAGCATACAAACACAACACACACTACAAGCACCAAACCAGAAAACAAACCCCTACCAAAAAAAATAAAATGACAACCAACAAAAATAGCTAAAGAAATAACAATGGAAAATGAGAAAGTGAAGCCGAAATAAGAACATAACCATATCATCCATAAGATTTCTTTCACTTGCCCAATTCCAACAGCATCCTTACTTTGTGCCTTACCTCTTCAATCCACAAACTTGCTTTCAATGGCAATGACACCAACAAACCTTATAGCATCACTATTCACAAAATACATATCAATTTTCATAATAGAGCCAACAGTCTATTTTTCTATGCATTGATCCGATCCTCCAATTCATAGGTAAATCCTGGATTTGAATCCAGGTTGGAGCATAATCAAAGTTCCAATTAGGTGGAGAAATCCTCCACATAGAAGATAAATGTATAGTATATTTATCCACAGCCTTAGATCGAGCTTATCAATCTTGGCCCAAATTCCACCATGAAAAAGAAGCAAAGCATACGAGCTCATAACCATTTGTGAAATTAGAACTCTTAAGTGTTAGGTCATGAGATGCTTCTTCTCGTTTGAAAAGATCACCCATGCCCAAAGTAAAATCTATGTCAAATTGTCAACAATGCAAAAGATCAGGTCCTCCATCAGATACAGATCTAAAGAGAAACAAAAATGAGATAATCAATGTGAGCACAAGGCTGGAAAGCGAGTCCAGAGATTTCGAATCTCTCGGATGAAAGAAGAAACCAAAAATTCTTTATACTTGCTAGTCGATGCTGTTTGGTGAGCAAGAAAATACAATGAAAATGCAAGAATTGCTCAAAGATAAGAGGGATTTCCTTGAAGGTCAAAGAAATAAGAAATTAGTAGAAGAAGATGGAAGAGATGAGAGAAATCTGATGGACAGCTATGAAAATGAAGGAAAAAATTGCAGAGATTTGATAATTGAAGTTGAAGCTGAAGTTGAAAAAAAATAATGGCAAATGCACGAGGGGTGAGAAAATGATGATTAGAAAGCAACGGCCAATGGAAAGAGATGATTGAAATAGTGAGGACTAGTCAGAAATGGTGACGACAGTGAACAACATTGGAATATACATTACTTGGACCATACATTTTGTAAAGCTTTTTTTTTATGGTTATGGTGCATTTCTACTGGGAATAAAAAATGGAGCTTAAATAAACTGTTGCTTTTTGTCCTTGTTTGGTGAACCGTGTGGTAAGACCACTATCACTTGTATTTATTTTTATTTGCAGTTCATCCATTAAACAAGTTGCCATATTCTAAGCTTGATTCAAAGTCTGTTGGCATTAGGGCTGGCGTGGTCTTTTTGACATACAGCAGCCTCATTGCATCCTCTGAGAAAGGTCGTTCTCGTCTGCAGCAGCTTGTGCAGTGGTTTGGACCAGGGTATGGTGGTCTTATCATATTTGATGAGGTAATACATTTTCTGTTGCTTGTTTTTCTTCAAGCTTCCTGAGTACTTCTATTTACTGATGGTAAAGTCAATACATGAATTCAATATATTCTTATATCTTTCAATGCTAAAGGTCACATGGCTTCATTGTAGTGCCACAAAGCCAAAAACCTGGTACCTGAAGCTGGAAGTCAGCCAACACGAACCGGTGAAGCAGTTCTTGACATTCAGGTTTTTCCTCTAGATTGATTTCATAAAACAGATATTTCATGAAGCTATACATATTTAGTTTTCTTACTTCTGTTGATAGCTAAAACATAAACTTTATGATTAGTTGATTATGGTGGAAGAAAAATCAGGAAATAGTTTTATTGAGTATTTTTTCCTTGTAAACCTTTAAATCTCACAGAGTCGACTTCCTGAAGCTCGTATTGTATATTGCTCTGCAACTGGTGCATCTGAACCACGCAACATGGCTTACATGGTCCGTCTGGGCCTTTGGGGTGGTGGGACATCTTTTCTTGATTTTCGCGATTTTCTAGGTGTGAATTCTTTCTACAGTTCATTAGGCCCTGATTGCTAGATATTTCACAATTGTCTGTACTACTATTATTTCACTTTGATGATTATGTAGAACGAATTGTGTACATTACTCTTTTGCTGTGAAGGTTATGTGAATGTTTGAATAAGTATGTCCTTGTTTTCATATGTAAATTTCTAAACGCTAAATCCTCTCCAGTTTCCATCGAGAGAGGGGGTGTTGGAGCAATGGAACTTGTTGCAATGGACATGAAAGCAAGGTCACTAGCACATTATTTGTAGAAGAGATTTAGTAGGATGTGTTTATATCTTTGCTTATAATTTTGTTTCATATTTTAGGGGGATGTATGTGTGTCGGACGCTCAGTTACAAAGGGGCTGAGTTTGAGGTTGTTGAAGCGCCATTAGAAGCTAACATGCTGGTATGCTTTATGCATTGTTATGTTGAACCAATTTGATAAATGTCATTTTTAAAAATGCTGATACTGTTTTGTGGTTGTGTTCTCTTTTGCCTAGAATTTTATATTTTGGAAAAAAGTTCAATATTTATTTGTCTGGAGGTTCATAATGCCAAAACAAATGTAGACATACTATGTATTTATTGAATATAATTTTTTTTCACTACATATTAGGGGTGCCAACTTGTGGCACGATCCATAACACAACAGAACCCAACAAGTTTTTTTTCTTGTTGGAACTGATTGTTATTTTGTCTGAGTAAACATCTTGGATTTCCTTACTACTATAAATAAGGGTGAATGCCCAGATGATTTCCCAGTTTAGGCCAAATGTATTGCTTAATACTGTATTTTAAGAAATGTGTTTTTAAATTCTCTTGTTTATGAAAAATGTGTCATTTAAATCCTTTTGTTTGCGAAAAAGGTGACAGTTAAAGACAATTAACTGCCCATCTAATTTTCTGTTAAATATAATAGAATAGCACACGTGTCATGCATGTTTATAGTTTTTAACAGGTATAGACGTAAAAAATTAATATTTTATTAAAAAAATTACTCAAACTTTTTAATAATTTTTTTTATTCAAACTTAAACAAAATTTTAATTGTTTAATATCCAAAATCTTATATTAAACAATAAAAAATTTAAGTTTAAACGAAATAACTTGTTAAAAAAATTGAGTAAATTTTTAATTAAAAAGTACTTCATTAGATATATGTGTATCGAAAAATAAAAATATATGTAAAACATGTAGTATTCCGTTATACTTATCACAAAATTGCATGGAAACATTTTTTTCTTTACCTGACATCTTTTTCATAAACAAAGGGACCTAAAAACACTTTTTCTAAACAAGGTACTAAACAACCCCTTAGGGTCTAAACAAAGGGACTTGCATATGACAACTTTCCCTATAAATAAATAACTTGATTAAAAGTTATTTTAAAATTCTCATAGAATTAGAGAACATATGAATTTGAATCGACTAACATGACTCAATTTTCACCCCCCCTGCATATGTTAGATGGAGCATATTCAATTTACTTGTTTCCTAGGGAGAGAGAACTGAAGGTTCCTCTATACTATTGGGAGGGTTCAGCCCATGTTTGTGTAGCTGTGCACTGTAAGATTACTGTATTTTTTAATTTTCACCCACCCTCTAAAGCTGAAGCGTGGATATTTCAATGCATAATGCAGAACAAATGGTTTACAACATACGTGTAAGAACAGCCTTACTCCAGAGAAGATCACTAGTCAGTAAGCTGTGAACATTATCTTGAGCAACCCTATATTCTTTAAATAGGGATGGTATCTAGGATCAAATTTGGAATTAGGACCAATTGGACATGAGAGGAGGTTGAAACAATAGGAGAAAGATAGAACAAAAAGAGACCTAAATGTTTCCATTACACTGGGGAGAGTGTAAAGTTCACATTGGTGGATTTTCCTTAATATGGTATTTTTCCAAATACTTTAAAATAGTTATTCTTCTCCTATTGGATGAAATATATATTTCTAAAATTTGGAGCTTGACTATTTCCTTAGGAAGGAAGAGATTGCCTATAATGAAAATGTGGCTAAATAATGGCATCTCTATTGTCCAATAATAAATAAATAAATAAAGTAAAACAATTTATCTTTTGGAGTAGCTATTCCCTTTCCATACAAGCATACATTAACTACAAATTATTATATGTAATGGTTGATAGAGATGGGGCAAGCAACGTGGATGGTCTCCAATAAAAGCATGATTTAATGTTGAATGTTCTAAACATAATGGCATTCTAGTGTTTTGTTAGAGTCATCTCATGAGTTTCTGCTTGCATTGTTTTTCTTTGTAGGAAATGTTCACAGAAGCAGCAAATTTTTGGACAACATTGCGAACGGAACTGATTTCAGCTAGTACTGTCTACCTTTCTAATGAAAAATCTACTTCTAGTCAATTATGGCGATTATATTGGGCAAGTCATCAGGTATTCAACCAGCTATGGTTGTTTTGTGACTTGAAAATTTACGTGTATAGCTTAAATGTTTTTTTAAGAAAAATCATTTTTACCATTTGAGTTTTATTTATGTCCCATTTCCTTCTGTAGCGTTTCTTTAGGCACATGTGTATGTCAGCTAAGGTGCCTGCTGCTGTAAGGCTTGCAAAAGAAGCATTGATGGAAGATAAATGTGTGGTTATTGGTCTTCAGAGCACCGGAGAGGCACGGACAGAAGAAGCTGTTACAAAATATGTGGGTACATTTATTTTTGGTGTATTTAAATCTAATGGAATTTTTTACCTGAATTCTTTATATATGTAGGGTCTAGAACTTGATGATTTCATTTCTGGACCTCGGGAACTGTTGCTAAAATTTGTAGAAGAGAATTATCCTTTGCCTGAAAAGCCTGAACCTCTCCCAGGTATGTATGTTTATTATTATTGCTGCAATACTAAAATCTCATTTATCTCTTAGCTGCAGTTATATTTACTCTTAGTTTGTTTCAGGAGACGAGAGTCTGAGGGAACTCCAAAGGAAGAGACACTCAGCAACACCTGGTGTCTCAATGAAAGGGAGAGTACGGAAAGTTGCAAAGTGGAAACCTGATAGTGATGAAGATTCTGAAAGTGAGTTGTTGACCTTGTTTTTTTTTGAATATTTTTTTGAAATCATGGCTTTTGATATGCAGATATCTCAGTAACATTTATATTTGCAAAGTCGTATCTTATATTCTTAACTGTTGTCTTGTATACAATGTCTTAAAGACACTTTAGTTTGATAAATGCAGCTGATTCTGCTCATGAATCTATTGATTCTGATGATGAGTTCCAAATGTAACATTTATATTTGCAAAGTAGTGTCTTATATTCTTAATTGTTGTCTTGTATACAATGTCTTTGAATTGATAAATGCAGCTGATTCTGCTCATGAATCTACTGATTCTGATGATGAGTTCCAAATCTGTGAGATTTGCAATACTGAAGAGGTAATTCATATTATCAGTTGAGTTATTTGGTCTGTGCAATATGTTGTGATTCATCGCATTCTTTGGTGTAGGGAAGAAAGAAGTTGCTCCAATGTTCATGCTGTGGTCAACTTGTCCACCCTGCATGTCTAGATCTCCCCATGACAGATATAGTGCCAGTTGATTGGTCATGTTATTCATGCAAAGAGAAAACAGAGGAGAATCTTCAAGCAAAACATGCTTATCTGGCTGAACTCACAAAGAGGTTTCTTTTTGTTCTTCATGTTATTATTATTTGCTTGCTGCCTGTGTTGATATTGTTAGAGGTAGTAGAATTCTCTTTAATATTAAATTGTCTAAGAAATTTAATTTGGGGTTTATAACCTTGGTGTTAGGTATGAAGCAGCTTTGAAATGTAAATTAAATTTATTGGAAAAAATTCGTTCTATGGATCTCCCAAACAACCCACTGGATGATATAATTGATCAGGTAGAACTCCTCCTTCCATTCTCCCTTACCACTTACCAATATCGTTAATTGAAATTTTCTAGTACAAGATT
This sequence comes from Hippophae tibetana, assembly GCA_037013495.1. Lineage (NCBI taxonomy): Eukaryota > Viridiplantae > Streptophyta > Magnoliopsida > Rosales > Elaeagnaceae > Hippophae > Hippophae tibetana. The sequence continues at coordinate 9,347,458 of CM072802.1, forward strand.
CTCTATCTTATGTTATTGAAAAAAAATACCTTTGTCCTTGTGCAATCATTTTTTCATAACAATAGAACTAAATTATTATAAAAAATAAGTACATTACCTAATTATTATTTTTGTAATAAGTAAAGGACCCTAGAGGTATATTCTCTTTTTATTATTGGGAAAACCACTAAACTAATTCCTAAAACTTATAACAACAAAAATAGCCTCTACACTAGTTCATATCCCTCCTAATTCAAAGGAATGGTGCTATTTTTATTGTTTTTAATTTTAGGTGTGACTATTTATGTAATTTTCCCTTTATTATTTAAGTGATGTGTATAATTACACATTTGAATTCATGTCTACCTTTGGTCTTTCTTCTCTTTTTATTTTGATGAAACTTTTGTCACAAAAAGAGTAGTTTAAGTATCTTTTGCATACATATATATATATATATATATATATTACTATCTTTGATTTTCTGGTGGCATAATTAAATTGTCTATGAATTTTGTATTGCGAGGAATTTCTTGATTATCATGGTTATTTCTTTGTGATTCTTAGACAAATTTGATACATATTGACGTCATTGATTTTTAGGTGCCTTGAATACAGTTGTCCCTCTAATTTGGCAGTATATATTATGTTTGAATGAATTGTTTTTGATTCACGTTTAATGATATTGATTCTTCCTTTACTAGACGCATGCTGTCTTTGCACAAAAGAAACTTTAACAAGAGCACCGGTTTTTTAAGAACTTTTTGTTGTAACTGGTGCAACTGATGGTGACTGTAGATGATTGTTTCAGTTTTCTCTGGGATTAGTGTGAAACACAGGTAAAAATTTCAGGAGAATTTTTGTAACTTGTGAATTTTGTCACGAGAGAGAATAATACAGATACTTAGAGCCACATTCTGTACAGTCTTGCCATCTTTGCTGATGAACTTGTCACCTATTCATAGTGGTTACTGTGGTTTTGATATAAGTATTAAAACTCTCAACCGCACTATTTATCCAGATCTTTTTTTTTGGTCACTCCTATTTATCCTGATCATCTTCATTGCTGGAGGTCAATTTTTTCATGACAGAGCCGCCTATTGCTTCCTTTACTTCTTTAACCATATGCCTATTTTTGAGAATGCAGCTCGGAGGCCCTGAGAGAGTTGCAGAGATGACGGGTAGGCGAGGCACGCTTGTAAGGGCCTCTAATGGGAAAGGTGTAACTTATCAGGCACGGAATACGTGAGTGAGCCTAAATTTCTTCTTTATTTATATTGAGTTCTTTGGATATGTAAAATCTAAAATGTTTTTTTTTTATATATAGGAAGGATGTTACAATGGAGATGGTGAACATGCATGAGAAGCAGCTTTTCATGGAGGGTAAAAAGTTGATTGCTATAATTTCTGAAGCTGGATCTGCTGGTGTCTCTTTGCAAGCGGATAGAAGAGCTGCAAATCAGGTACAACTGATTCTTTTGTGAACTTATTTTTTCTAGTAAGGAACACATACTTTGGACGTGACTAGTTTGTATTTTCTTTAGTTTTTTTAATAGTAATATAAACTATTATAGCAATGCAAATTTAAAGTGAAAAATATAAGAACTACTCATATTTCTATAATATATTTTTTTCAATATCATTCAATTAGTTTTTCATATTTCTATATTATCATTTCCCATATAGAACGTCTATGCTATTACTTTTGAAATTTAACATTGTTATTAATGCAAAATTTTGAATATATATAACTGCCTAAGAACCTATGTTAAATAAATTTCTATTAGAATTAAAAAAAAATGAAAATAATAACAACTTAATACTAATCATCTTTGTATAAAGGTTTTTATCATTATGGTTGTAGTACGTATGGTAATAGAACATGCAATTTTTTTGCTAGTAATATAAGAGAGGTATTTAGTTTGATATTGTCAAAATTAATATATGGGTTTTAGTGTCAATAAATTTAATTATGTTTAGGATTTTATTAAAAAAAAATAACCATATAAAGCTTCATAGTGAGAGTTCTAACTATTTAAATATTATATAACCAAATAAAATAACATCAAATTAATAATAAAAGATCTAGATAAGAAAAAGCACATATAAAGTGGACGCGGTTAAGAAGGAAACAAAAGTTGCAGAAATTATTGTGATAATAGTTGTTACAGAGAGTTGAAATTAGCAGAGTAGGGATGTTTTAGGCATGAAATATTTCAAGGGCAAGTAATGCCAATACTTTAAAATATGAGGTAATTTAGGCTCAAAATATATGAAGTGTGATGCAAACTTTTATATAAACATAGCAGGCAGCAAGCATTAAACTTTCAGATATGTGCTTGTTAAACATGTTTCCTTGATTAATTTTTCTGTTTTGCACATGTTTTCTTTTCATTGCAGAAAAGAAGGGTCCATTTAACTCTAGAGCTTCCTTGGAGTGCTGACAGAGCTATTCAACAGTTTGGAAGAACTCATCGGTCAAATCAAGCTTCTGCTCCTGAATACAGGTGGATACTGAGATGCTCTATTGTTTGATTTTATCTCATCCTTGTTTTCAAATGATAGCTTGCTATTCTGCACATTTTTTTCTTGTAGCTATATTTTTCGTAGAAAAGATTGAAGGAAGAAAATCGATCATGCCTTTCTGTTACATGCTATAACTTTAATACTGGGAGTGGGTGAAGTAATTTGGTTACACTTAGATTTGTTTAACACACTAAACAGAGTCAGGCTAGAGGTTGTGATTTTTTTGTTTGACATTGGTTCTGTTAAGGAATGTGGAAGAAGAGGTTTTTGCCTTAATTGCTGAAAAAGACATATGGCATCAACAACATTTGATGAAAAACTAAGCTAAAACTGAATTCCTTAGATAAGTAGTAATTAAAATGTTAACGAAACTCATGATCTTTTATACTAATAGTTGGCATGCAATTGATACCCTGCACGTCCATAAATAACTTGTATCTTTTCTCTCTCTGTGTGTGTTAATTGGACTATGGCTGGGGGAAAGATGTGTTCTAAGATGTAGAGGAGTTTTTTTTGTAAGAAACATATTATATTTATAGATATAAATAGTTACAAAAATACAAATTGTGGATAATCAATCCACTTAAAAAAGAAAAATCTAACTATAAGATAGCCTATTCTTTACAAAACTCCATCCTAAGAGAAGGGATTCGATTTCAAATCCCCTCTTTATTGGAGCCTAAAGGTTTCTTACTCCAATGAGGTGATTAAGAAATAAATTTCTGAATTTATAACTGAATGATGTATTCAAGTAAAATTTCTGTAAAGTTCACTAGCAAAAATATGTATTTCAAGTTGATATTTTTCTTCCCCATGGAAAATACTCATGTATGGAAGGTTATGAGTTAATATGTTAAGACTTTGTTTTTCTGATGCTTTCGTTAGCTGTATTATCAACATATAAATATCTCATTGCAAGTATTTATGGTATGCAAAGTCATCAAGAGTTCAAGACTCCAAGATTAAACATTACATCATGTTTGGCAGGCTACTCATTACTTATCTTGGAGGAGAGCGCCGGTTTGCATCTATTGTAGCCAAGAGATTGGAATCTCTTGGAGCCTTAACACAGGGAGACCGCAGGTGAATTTGGCTTTGCTTTTGGAATTTGGTTATAATTAAAGAATAAAAATGACTTGGCATATATAATTTTCTAAAGAGTCATCTTTGTTCTCTTATTGCTTTGCTGAATGAATTTTCAGGGCAGGGCCATCATTGAGTGCCTTTAATTTTGATAGTGCTTATGGAAAGAGAGCACTATTTTTAATGTACAAAGGAATTTTGGAACAGGTTGGATAAACTTTATTTGGACCTGTTACCTAAATGTCAATCTATTTCTTTTGGAAAATAACTATATTTCAGTTTTCAGGATTCTCTTCCAGTTGTACCTCCTGGATGTTCATCGGATGACCCCAAAACCATTGAAGATTTCACTGAGAAGGCCAGAACTGCTCTCTTGTCAGTAGGAATACTTAGAGACACTGTTCCTGGTATTTTTGGCAACATGCCTCATTTCAGTAGACTTAAATTTTATATATTCATTTTGAATCAAAAAATTTAAATGCCCATGTTACTTGTCTTGAGTATCTGGAAAGATGTGCTGATAGTAAGTCATTTATTGACTTGATTTTCACTGTTGAATGTTTAATAACAACTCATTAGTATTCACTTGGATCATTTTGCATGATAGTGTGTTGATTTCTGTATTTGGTATAGGTAATGGAAAGATTGGTGGACGCATCATTGATTCAGACATGCATGATGTTGGTCGATTTCTCAATCGAATTTTAGGGCTAACTCCAGATATTCAAAATAGGTCTATAACTTGATAATCTGAGACTGGTTTTCGTATTGAAGTTAGAGTTTGGCTTACACTTTGCTGAAAATCACCTTTCAAAGTGCAGGCTGTTTGAATTATTTGTAAGCATTTGGGATCTTCTAGTGAAGAATGCAAGGGATGAAGGCAATCTAGATTCTGGAATTGTTGAAATTAAAGCTAATGTCATAAAACTACAAGGAACCCCAAAGGTCAGCTGATTTGCGAAATCTCTAGTTGGGTGTACCTTTTTAGTTATATTAACTTATTGTTCCTGAGCAGACTGTTCAAGTTGATCAAATGTCTGGGGCATCAACGGAGCTTTTTACCTTCACTTTGGATCGGGGGATGACATGGGAGGTACTTTTAATTTAATTAACTGGCTGAATGGCATATTTTACTTAATCATCTTACCATATTTTACTTTGGTAGGTTGCAAGTACCATGCTTGAAGAGAAACAAATAGATGGGCCAGGATCAGCAATTGATGGATTCTATGAATCTAAGAGAGAGTGGATGGGGAAGCGTCACTTCATTTTAGCATTTGAAAGGTACTTCACTATAGTTGATGGGGTTTCATACAAAGTTTTATATTGTTCCCTGTAAACATAGATAAAGGCAACTGAGGCAAAATATGGTTATCTTAAGTCCTGATGTCAGTCAATCTCTTATGGAATTAGGTCCAAAATTTAGCTTTGTCAAAATGCCAAGTATTCTCTATTAGGATTTTACTATTAATTTGTTAGATTTTCACTATCTGTAATATACATTTCAGTTCTGCTTCTGGAATGTATAAGATAGTTCGTCCTGCTGTTGGGGAGTCACCAAGGTATTATCAGGATTTTTTTTTTAAATAATGGCTACACTCACACACCCATGCACTGACACATGTACATTGGTGGTATTCGAATGCACCCACTTAGTGCTCACGAGGAGCATATACCATTAGATTACAAGGCTATTGGTTTTCTTTTAAAGTTGTATGTTGCCCTCTTACTTTTGTTAAAAAGGGAAATGCCACTGGCAGAGCTAAAATATAAGTACAGAAAGACATCATCTCTAGAGAAAGCTCGTAGGGGTTGGGAAGGTGAATATGAAGCTTCGTCCAAACAGGTGAGCATCTTTTTACTTTCTAATGTTTTTTAATAGACTTTAGGCTGAGTTATAATCTATTTGTAAAATACGATTACATTTTATCTTGACTTTGTTCCTAAGATTTTTTTCTTTTCCATTTTTTATTTACATGATTCATTATGGATTTCATGTATATTTCCTATTGATTTTTGCATAGCTTTTACCCCTGCTCATGTTTTTGCATTCTTTTAATTGATATTGGCATATGCATATCTTGCATCATTAATGCAAGAATGTGGATTAAATTGACAATTGACAATGCAATTACCTTATCTTGTCTGACCACAAAATATATTATTATTACCATGGCTTGCATTTCTTTTATCTGCAGTGCATGCATGGTCCCAATTGCAAGCTTGGCAACTTTTGTACTGTTGGCAGAAGAATACAAGAAGTAAATGTTCTTGGGGGACTCATTCTTCCTGTTTGGGGCACTATTGAAAAGGCTCTTTCTAAGCAGGTGATTTGGTACCCTTACATCTCTCTCTCTCTCTCTCCCCTTCCCCTCCCCCCTAAGGGCTTTATATTCTTCTTTTTCTAAGGGCTTAATCCCCCCCCCTCCCTAATTGATTATGTACTCTGTATGATGTTACTGTCATCAAATTGCTTGATGTGTCATAGTTATAGATATAGACCATAGCAAAGTAGCATTTTTTATTTTTGGAGTTGGGTAATGATGCCCTATGCATGCTGTTTCTTTGTTTTTATAATGTAAATCATATTGGATACAACAGTTGTTTAGCAGAAAGCTAGGTAGTTAAAACGCTTGAGATTTTTGTCCTTCCTTACTAGTCTGAGATGCCCTTTAGATTTGTGAGATTATATCTTTAGATTACTACATGGCAGATAGGTTTGCATGTGTTTGTACAAATATGGTTGAAGATTTGTTCTTAGGTACAAGTGTACAACAACTAGTGTTTTCTACTTCTTCATGGAAATATGTCGTCGTTGGGTAACCTGGGTTCTGTAAAATGGGAGGAGTATTTTGCTGTTTTAATATTTTCTTGTAACATACTTGCTCCTCTATTTAATTACCCCCTACCACCAACCCCACCCCCCACCCCCAAACAAAAAAATCCCACCCTAAAAAAATAAAAAAAATTAAGTCTGCTTTTAACATCCTGTACTTCAATTGTTCATAACTTATGATAATCATTCTGTTAGGCCCGCCAAAGTCACAAGCGGCTCCGTGTTGTGTGCATAGAAACTACTACAGATAACCAGCGTATTGTTGGACTCTTCGTGCCAAATGCAGCAGTTGAAACTGTGCTGCGAGGTATCTCTCTCTCTCTCTCTTGTGAGCACACAAACATGTACAAGGGTGCATGAAGTCTGAAGACACCATATTTTTAGTGTCTTTTGTTAAAAAAATTAGAGTTCTTTCTGTTGCCGAACACTTGGAAGCACAAGTGTGTGTGAAGACATTATGTTTTTAGTAGATCTTTTATACACAAAATTTTAGAGTTCTTTTAGTGGCGGCACACCTGGTGGCATTAGATGATTAAAAATACGTTACCTAAAGCACTGATTAAGGAACTCAGAATTGAGACATCAAATTTCACTTCATACAGTGAATCAAGTCTTGAATTAGTTTCAGAATTTTACTCCTTAGAGGTCAATTCTAACCGAGACGTTGATATTACAGATTTAGCATGGGTTCAAGATATTGAAGATTAAGATGAAGCAACGATCAATTTGATGAAATTAGTGATGGGTTATTTTTTACTATGAAAAAGTTGGCGACGGTTTATGCCCATTAGCAAGTTTTGAGATTACTACTGTGAAGATTCTGGCAAACTTTTGCATTCCAAGGAGCGTACTTGATTTAACAAGAATAGAGACCATGTAACGCAGCACTATTCTTGATTTTTGTTGCCTTTTGGCTCATATTTTGCCATGTAAGTTTGTAAATTATCGAGGATGTCAACGAAAGCAATATTCAATACAAGTTACTAGGCTTCTTGATGTATTAAATAGTTTTTATACTATTGTGTATTTAATAGTTACGTTGGAATATTTTGTATCAAAAACGTACAGCTCCATTCAAGTTATTAATGAAATACACGAAAAAGTCTTTTCCCTTCAAGATCCAGTCTAAATACACATGAACCGTACATTGAAATCACACAATTATATTTACTAATTCTACATTTACTTTCATATCAGCAAACATGGCAAATAATTTACATCATTACATCATTGACACAGCATCACCTATCTGACAGCCACTTTTCAGAATTTTGCCATCAAGGAAGTCCACGCTTTGAGGATCTGCCAGTCTTGTATCCAAAGGTTTTGCATCCTCCACATTGTTCTCTTCAAGCTTATGTTTGAGAAATTCTTGAGCCAAACTCCCTACCATCCCCATGATTCCATTGCTGCCACCTTCTTTATCATGGTTGAGTTTGTTCAGAATGACCTTCATGAATTTCTTCACTATGTTTTATAGTTGGAGAAAATCTTACAACATATTGTATGCTTCTTATTGATCTATTTCTCACTCATAATAACTTTTTTTTATAAAAGTGATTCAATTTTACCACATGTCCGTAGGACTAGTCGACTTAATCTACCCATTACCAACATTAATATCATCTTTACCGGTCCTGTTTGAGGATATCTATGAAAGAAACAGTGGTAGATATTTATTCTTGATATGGTCAATCTCTTGCTTGGCAATCTCAGGCTCTCTGCCATCATCTTAATTTATCACCCGTTAAAAGTGGACAAATTAGGCTGATTTGAACAAACAAACGAATAGGAACATATCTAAAGCAATAAGGAAAGAGCTTGAATTTTAAAACAATATTGATAATACACCAATCCTTATTTACAGTATTGTAGAACAGACATAAGAAACAATATGTCTTACACCAACAAAACCACAAAATTATTGTTAACTACTTTCATCATCAGGAGAGTAGACTGAGACGGTAGTTGTTTTTAGCTTTTAGGCTTTGCAACATACAAAACGACCAAGGGCACCATGTCCAGCTTCATCTCCAGAGATCTCAACATGCTTGTGTTTATGCTTCCTAGTCTTCAAGTCCTCCTGCTTGGGCACAGTAATAACCAATACCCCGTCACACATTGAAGCCTTAATCTCATCAACCTTAGCACTTTCAGGTAATCTGAACTGCCTGGAGAAGCTTCCACTTGTCCTCTCTCTGCAGTGCCACTTGTCACCCTTTTTCACCACCCTCCTCTGTTTTTCTCTCTGCATTAATGTGAAGCACTTTACCTTCATGAACCTCAAGCTTCACATCTTCTTTTAAAAGACCTGGAAGATCAATTTCAAATATGTGGGCATTAGAAGTTTCTTTCCAATCCATCTGGGTATTTCCAGTATGACCAAATATTTCTGAGTCCTCGAAGAAGAAACTACCAAAGGGGTTGAAAAGGTTACGTTGGGAGAACGGAGATTGTAGCAGAGACATGATTGTTAATGAAATTAATGATGGTTTGATTTAGTTGATGTTTGTACTCTTTTGGAATTAATGTTAAATGGGAGTAAAGAGAGAAGGCAGCTGATATTTAAACAGGAAAAAAAAAGCTTATAAATTAATTTGGAACTTATAATTGGTGTGGTTGATTAATTTGTAAGTGTTAATTGTGTTAAAGTCTCAAATTTGTAAAAAAGTAATTTAATAATATTGTTTATAAGCATGGACAATCCTATAACTCACAAGTTATTTTTTAGGTTTAGAGTTAGACCCGAATTTCTAAATTAGAGTTTTTAGGTTTAGAATTAGAACTGAGTTTATAAGTTGTTATCAGAGTTAGACTCTTGGTTTCTTCACCCATCAGTCCTTGTATTGTAATCCAGACTCTAGTTGATGTATACGAGAGATGTTAAGTAACACATTGACCAAGAGTAAGACAATAATGTTGATTATAAATCTGTACAATTCTTTAACTTATAAACTAACTTTTGAATTCAGAGTTAAACCTAGGTTTTTAAATGTTTGATTTATGCATGTTTATAATTGATCAAAATTGAAAAAGAAAACTTTTTGGGATAAATAAGTAATATCTTTAGTTTGTTTTTATAGAATGATTGAAAAGAATGGTCAATGTCTATGTGTTTTTGGAGCTTTCGGAGATAACAAGGACGAATGTAAGTCAACGTTACGTTGGATAAGTTTCTCGAAAGAACTTGAAATTGGATGCTCGGGTTAGGTGACAATAAAAATTAAACACATAAATAGAGATATAATCCTAAAATCTTTACAAACAAAAAATAATAATTCATTTTAATTAAAAAATATTTTTTTCTTATTATATTAAGATTATGTTTTAGATTGTAACCTAAATTATCACTTCTAATTTATGAAATATAAATTAGAACAAATAAAGTTACTTCTTACCTAAAATTTTGTGAAATATAAATTAAAACAAATAAAGTTACTTCTTACTTAAAATTTTGTGTTCCTGGTCTACATCATAAGCATGTATAGAAGTTAGATTAGGTAAATTTTTCAAATTAATTAAAATCTTGAAGTTCTACCTACAATTATTTGAATATGTTTGAGTTTGATTTTTAACTTTGAATTTATTTAAGTTAAGATTATTCAAGATTTAATAAAATCATGTCATTAAATCTTCAAATATAGATAGATTTTTAAATTTTAAATTTAATTTGTGTTTAAATATGTACCAAATCCATTACCTAAATATTTGATACTAATTTCAATTTTAAAATAATTTAGTTAGAATCAAACTTGATTTCTATCAAACTAATCAAAATTTAAACGGAGTAAAATTAAAATAGATCAACATATTAAATTAAATTTACATTCCTAACATTGTTATTATAGTTTCTCTCTTTGGAATTGAAACTTAAAAAGATTATTATATTTTTACGATAGATAAAATAAGTCATCGAAAAGAATTTACACTCTGATCACAAATTTGTTGACCAATTATACTAAATTTTGTTAAAACAACTTATCTAATATCATCTAAATATTAAATTACAATTATGATAATAATATAACTTTAGAAAAATTTAACTTAACTTAAAAACAAGGGAGTAAGAGAAAAAGAGAGGTAAGTGTAGGTAATATTTTAAATATTATTTTTATTTTTATTTTTATTATAAATATAAATTTATAAAAATAATAAATTAATAATAAATGTTTTATATTGAAAAAATTAAAATTTTGAATTAATAAATAATAAAAAATAAATGTATTTATGCAAAAGTGAGAAAAATAAAATATATACAATAAAAAATACATAATTATTTTATATTGAATAATATTGATAGTATTTTATTATAAACTAATTTGAAATAATAACAATAAATTATAAAATAATTATAAGATTTTATATTTTTAAAATTTAAATAAATATTTTAAATAATTTTTATAAAAAAATTGTTGATGTTTTAATAGAATAAAAATAAATAAATAAATATATAATATATAATACATTACTTATAATTAATTTAAATTTAAATTAATTAAAAAATTAAAAATATTAATTTTTTATATATTTATTAAAATATGGTATATAATATTTAACTATTATTGATAACACACAAAGTAACACATCAATAATATTACATGTAATCTTCTTCTATACATGTGCAATGATAGCTTATAACTTTAAATTACTTGTAATTGTATTATTTATATGATTTACATATATTTAGATATTATTTTTAAATCTTATTCAATTAATTAATTATTAATTAAAATAAAATAAAAAATTATATCGGACAAATATCAACATTTTTTTTACTTTTTGAATTTGTTAAATTCCTCTCTCCTTTTTTAAAAAACACTTATCAATATTTAATATAATATTGTTATCGTTTTATTTTATTTTGAAAACTTATTAATTTTAAAAAATATTTAACATTCTTATAATCATTTATAGTAACACATGACCGTTAAAAGGCATTTGAGGAAGAAAAAAAAAGATTTAAAGTTAAATAAAATATTTTAATGACAAAATAATTTTGTAGAATAATTTGACCAAACACAGACAATTATGAATGGTTTTTTAAAAACAATTTAATCAAACAACATGACACTCATATTTTCTGTTTTTATTTTTTTATTTTTTAAATATTGGCCAAACACAGTTGGTTTTAAAAATTATTTTTGAATTATGATTTGAATACATTTTTTTGAGAATTGTTTTCTAATCATCTCCACTTACAGACCCTAAAATTTTTATATCGTTAGTATTAGCGGTTGTCAATATATAGGACTTGAAAAGAGAAAAAAAACTTATAACCAAAGCGTCCTCATACAATCTAATGATCTATTACTAGTAACTCTTGCATAAGAAAGCCAATTAACTCTCTGTAATTGTCTTATCTCTTTATGCTTATATATATATATATATTGGCCATCCTCTTTATATGTTTCTAATTATTGTCTATGCAAACAAACAAATGACACTAGAGGTCAAGCAAGCTTAGCAAGAACACCAATTAGAGGAGCAACGTCAACAGTTGCAGGCTCAGCTTGTTGGTAATTAGATCTTGAATCTGTGTAGCCATCACTCTCATCAGGGCCCCCCACAAGTGCTCCCTCCAATATGTTAGGATTTGGTGCATTTTTGTTAAACCACAAGTCAAATCCACCTTGACACGTCACTGGAGTGTGATTTTCCTTTATTGAAACAATGGATGCTCCTCTGTGGTGAACTTTTGTGGGAAAACTTGAACCAAATCCAACCATGTAGCTCATATTCTTAGGATTTGAACCCAAAATATAGTCCACCTATAGCAAATAGGAAAAAAAAGGTAACTTTTGAAGATAAAATAAAATATTTGGCAGTAATTATGGCTCTAATTACTTAATTACCTGTGATTGCGCAAAGGCAGTAATTTCAGAGGGTTGAACAATGCCGTCGAGACATTGGATCGAAGCATGACTAGCAGTCAAATACTCGGAATAAGCTGTTGCGACGAACGCAGCAGCTGTGATATACTGAAGATTGTCCCAGGGCTGAAACCATAGTAATCCTCCGGGCGTTGTCTTAACATTGTTGTTACCCTTTTGCATGCAAGAGCATATGAATTCCTCAGCTTGGCTCTTGTATTGACCCCATATGCCGGTGTTATCAGCTTTGCCCTCCAATACAAGCTGGAACATCGCATCTTATAAATTATTCCAGCACAACTATGTCTAATATTTCACTTCACTATTTATAATTAAATAATTAATCATATGGTGTAACCTTAAATAGAATTAAATAGATATTGATGTTATATACTGTATATATCTCAATTTATTATTGTAACATTCAACATGTTATAAACACGTTGAAGTAAGATAATAAAGGTTAGATAAAAAAAATTTCTTTTTAAAAAAAAACTATATTTATAACATCACCTAAAATATGTAACTACAAAAATAATACTTTAGTACAAAGTTATCCCAAATTTTTTATATTAAACGATATTAATTTAGATATAGATTATAAATTAAATTACAATCAATTAAACCCGTTAAATGTTCAAAATTCGTTAAATATTAGTGACATATTATTTTTGATATAAGAATGCTAATAACATGTAAATTTGTAGTAATTTTTACACCTAAAACACTCATACACTCATATCATGTCATATGTAATAGTTATCTATAAAATTGTAATAGTTCAACAATTTAAGTGATATGGGTACAAATTTATCATTAATATTTTTTTTATTGTAAGTTTTAATGATATTTTTTGTAATTTTTTATGAAATTTGAATTGGGATGAAATAGGATTAAGTTACGATCAAAATGGAATGGTATAGTCCTATAGATACATGATATATACCTTGGCAGAGAGAACTTGTGCACCGACGTATTTGTCATCCCAAGAGAATTGGGTCCTAGTGCCACCAGAATTGGACTGTCGACTTATGTAATCGTAGTACCTTTGGTCACCAGTTGCTCGATGAAGCCAAGCAGCAGCCCAAAGCAATTCATCCTAATTAATCATATATACATACAAAAATATCAACACTTTTCAAGTTAATTATATATATTAAAGTTAACTAACCTTCAGAATTTTGACAAATTATACTACTCTTTATGTCTATATGAGTGAGCCTTGTATGAAGTTACCTCAAACCCACTACTAGAGTAGAACTTTCCAGCTACAGTAATGCTGTTTTGATATAAACCTTGGTACTTACTTGCAAAATCAAATAACTGCACACATAACCAAAAACAAATGTACAAAATTAAATTTGATTAAAGCAACCCAATTAAAAGACATTTTTAATTAATAATATCAATGGACAATTTAATATCATAACAAAATAAAAACCTGTTTTGCGTGGCCCAACAATTGGGAAGCATAATTAGGATCTGAAGAAGTGAAAACAATAGAAGCAGCAGCAAGAGAAGCAGCAGATTCAGCAGCAATATCAGAACCAGGGTTTTGCTTATCAAGCTTGTAAGTAGTACGTGGTGTGGTCATATCTTCAGGTCTTTGCCAACATTGATGATCAGAATTACCATCACCAACTTCACCATAAAGCACGTTTGCTTCTGGGTGGGCTTTCATTATGTAATCTGTTCCCCATTTAATGGCCTCTAATGTGTTTGATATCTCATTTTGGGCCTCCAGTTGGGCTTCAAATTCTATTGCGCTCCATGAAAGCATTGTAATTGTGAATGCCATTGGGAACCCAAACTTAACATTATCTCCAGCGTCGTAGTATCCTCCAGATAGATCTATCTATTACATACACATGTACAGAAAGATTGTAATAAATTATCACTCTATATTTATTATTGTCTCTATCAATTAAATTATTAATCACTGTTTTAATGTTTCTTTTTAGCTAATATATTGAATTCAATTATTTCAACAAAAAAAACTTAAAGGGGTAAAAGATTAAAAAAAAAAAAAACAATTCATTATCAATAGAAACTCATATCACACGAAAATTTTATAACTTGCATATTCTTAGTTTACATCCTCTCCAATACATATTATATTTCTAGGTAGTAATAAAAAAAAAATTATTTATTTTTAAATAATTTTATAACAATGTGTAACAATTTATTCAAAATAACTTATTTGTTTATGATTCAAGTATAAATTGTTTTATTTTCTTTCTTTTTAATAAAACTTAAATAAATTCATTAACATATAAAAAATAACTATAACTTATTTTTGTAATGTTCGAGAATTAAGAATTAAATGCCCTCATCTTGCAATAAAATTATAGATTATTTTTTCTTAAATTTATAAAATATAATAATTATTTCTTAAATTATTAAATTGTTTTGATTCTAAAAATTAAAAAACAATTTATAATTTAAACTATAGATAGAGTGTGAGTATTAATAGAATTTATACACTTAAATGTAAATTTAATAATATTAATGATGATTTTTTTAACATGAATTTTATTTTATTTTTATTTTATTTTAATTTATGAAACCCATTAACTATTAATTACTATATTTTACTTATCTTTTACTACATCTAATGATATTATTCTTTGTAAAAAAATATAATGATTTTATTAAATAATTATATTAAAATATTTTATAAGATATATAATTATGAATAAAATAATATCAATGAATTAATCATTATTGAAAATATCAATTACACTTATAGGTTGGTTTTATCATAAATTATGTTTATAATAGATTTTAAATTTTTTCATTAAAATAAAAAAAAAAACTAAAACTTTCTTAAATAGACTTAAACTTTAAACTTTAAAAATATTCAAATGATCTTCGTATAGTTGATTATCTTAGTTTTTAGATCTTTGATGGAATTAAATCGTCAAAAAAACAAAAAATTAATCATATATATAACCAATAGCCACGTGACTTATATATAAACTTACCCCAACATCACTGCCATCTTGGAGACCAGAATCTCCACGCCATTGAACTCTTTGGTTAGGAGGCAACTTACCAGAACGTTGAGCCTCATAATACAATAATGATTTGGTCAGAGCTTCTCCATATTTTGATGATGAAGCAACTAATGTATTAGAAAATAAAAACAAACAAAAACAAAAGAAACACAATACGACACTAAAACAAGACATTTTTGGTTATTTTACGTACGACTACAAATTAAAGATGAAGATCGATATTGTCCTACAACAGCTTGGTACGTACTTGTTATTTATAGTGACATTTTATAATGGGATTCATAATTAATTAAAGAAGACTAACTACACTCTGCTCGATAGTCTCTTTTCCCAATTAAACAGGCTACTGTTTTGCCTGAATCCCATTGAAGACGCTCCGTAATTAAATAGGCTAACTTCAAGGTAGATCTTCAACTGTAAATGTCGATAAATCAGTTCTAATTGTTAGCAAATATGAAGGACATTTCTATACATGCTTGGATTTTTTTTTTGGTGGAAATTTGGTTGCATATTGTTTGTTTCTAATTTATTGGTAAATTATGGATGTAGATTTTTTACTTGCTGAGGAAAAGTTATTTTGCTATTTGGTAGGCGTCATGCTACAATGGGGTGTTTTAAGTGGGGTTGTGGGTAGGAATGACGGGTACGGACGGGGTTTTTTAGATTGATGTTGGGTAGATTTGATAATAATAATTAATTAATATTTTTCATAAGATTTAATCATTTTTTTTATTTTGTAATATTTATTTAAAAAATATATTTAAATTAAAAAAATTTAAATATTAATATAATATGTACTCTACTATATTATTTATAGTATTAAGATTGAGTAAGATATAAAATTTAAATGTAAAAATAAACAAAATTCATTATAATTACTTAAAATATTATATGTTTTAATATTAAAAATATTTTTTATACGTATATGTAAAAATAATATTAATATATGTTTAATTATAGATAATTATAATTTTAATTATTCATAAAATACATTAATTAGATGAACATTGAAATGATAAATTTGAAATTTTTTAAAAGATGTGAATATGAATAATATAAAATCTTTAATTTTTAAAGGGTAATTAGAGGTATCAAATTATAATATGCATTATATTAATACATGATACATTTGTATAGATATTTTTATTTATAAGTATTTATTAAAATTTAGATTAATATTAAGGAAAATTGTTAGAATATTATTTTATTTTCTATAATACATTTACTTTAAGTAAATTTATTTTATATTATTAATTGTAAAAATTATTGTATTTAAAGTGATCGAATATTTAGAATGACAGATAAAAAAAAGTGCTATGTTAAGTTAAGATTTTGATGAATTTTTAAATAGTTATAAATTTTAATATTTTTATGAACTTCTAAATATTTCGTAAATTTATAAAATTTATGTGGATGTTTCATAGAATTTTATGAATTCATATTGATAATAATTAAGATTAGTTAGAAAAAATGTTGAAAAATAATAATAAAATAAAACTTCTTATAAATATTTAGAAATCTTATAGGTGGACGAGTAAGTAAAGATCTTACTTTGGGTCAAAGTCCAAACAAAAGAGCAGAAATTGTTTCAGGCCTCTAATAACGTGGTACTGGTAAGTGGTAAGTGGTTCCCTAAAAATTTGAACAAGTGACAGTCGCTTCTTCACTCTTGATCTTCTTCTCCAGGGCTTTTTTTTTTCGGCGTTTTCCTTCATAATCTATTGAATTCTAAGCTTCTATTATTACAATTTATTTAAATTGAAAAATTAAACTTAAATTTGTACCAAATTGAATTAAAATTATAATTATTTAAAATTTTATAATTCATTTAAATTCATTGTATTCTATCACAATCAAATTATAATATTAATTATAAAAATTATTATATTTTAAGTAACTTTAGATGATTTGTGTATAAGAAATTGTTTTATTGATAATGAATAAACAATTATTTACAACCTATTTATACAAAAGAAAAATAAAATTGTAATAATTAAAAATAAACACAATTATGAAGAGATACGTTTTTCGACAACATATCCTTCCCCAACAAGCTATTGGTGGCTACTTCCAACTAGTGTGTTGTTTGTCACCAACTAGATATCAAGTTCTTTAACATTCTCCCTCAAGTTAGAATATATGTTAATTATTCCTAACTTGTTAAGTAAGCTTTAAAACTGTGGAAAACTCAGAGATTTAGTAAATATATCTACCAGTTGCGCTAATGTAGAGATGTGATAAGTTTTTATCATTCCAACTTGAATCTTTTCTCTTACTAGATGACAATCGATCTCTATGTGTTTGGTTCGCTCATGAAACACTGGATTTGATGCAAAGTGAAGGGTTGCTTGATTGTCACAATATAACTTGGTTGGTTGGGAGTGTTTGATACCCAAATCATCCAAAATGTATCGTAATCAGGTTACTTTGCAACATGTTGTTGCCATAGTACGGTATTCTACTTCTGCACTTGATCGTGAGATCGTATTTTGTTTCTTAGTCTTCCAAGAAATTAGCGAGTTTCCAAGAAACATACAATATCATGTGGTTGGTCGTCGTGTATCTATGCATTTTGCCCAATCTGCGTCACAGAAAGCATTTAGTTGTAATGTACTAGTTTCTGAGAAAAAGAGACCTTACCTTGGTGTGTTCTTGACATATCGTAGCACTCGTTAAGCTACTTCCAAATGTGGTTAACGTGGTTTATCCATATATTGACTGAGAATGTACACGACATACACTAAGTCGAGCCTTGTGATGGTCAAGTATATTCACTACTACAAAAATGGGTATTTAAGTCAATACGTAAAGTTGGTTTTTTCCAAAAACCGACTTTAAATTGGTTTAAAGTCGGTTCGGTATAGAACCGACGCTATCCACGTAGGACGTAGCGTCGGTTGATGTGTCGAACCGATGCTATGTGTGGACGTAGCGTCGGTTCTAGGTGTTAACCGACGCTACGCTATGTGGATAACGTCGTGACGTGGTGAACCAACGTTATCCACGTAGCGTAACGTCGGTTGACACCTATAACCGACGCTATCCACGTAGCATAACGTCAGTTGACACCTGGAACTGACGTTATCCACGTAACATAGCGTCGGTTCGACACGTCAACCGATGCTACACACGTGGATAAATATTTTCTCTTTTTTCTTCCCAGATAGAAACTATTTTCAACGTTACAGAACTCTAAAAAACCGAAAACCTCCTTCTCCACTTCTCCTCCACTTCTCCTCCACTCTTTCTCATTTTCCGACCACCTACGACTACCATTTCCAACATCGGTTAGTGAGTTTTATTCCTCTCTAACTAATCTTTTAGATCCCCTATTATTCATATTTTTTTCTTTTATTATGTGTTATTATTTATACGTATAGATTTTTGTATTATATATGTAGGTTTGTATTATAGCATAAGGAGAAGAATATGACGATCTTGAATAAAATAGAACAAAATCATGATAATTTTTCTATTATTAATTAATATTTTATTTTTCAAATATTTGTATTATTTGAACTATTTACTAAACTGATTTTGGTTTTTTTTTTCTGCTCGAATACAGGTTGAAAATGAATAAATTTAAAAAAAAAATTAAAGTCGGTTCATCGCGTGAACCGACTTTAAACGTAAAGTTGGTTCACACCTTGAACCGACTTTAAACTTTAAGTCATTTAATTTAAAGTCAGTTTTTAACCGACTTTAATGTCCCTTTTTGTAGTAGTGATTAATCTCCCAACAAGTCTTCGATAGGATGTGAGATTACAGATAAATTCCCCTTTTAACCTTGCTAAGGTATAAATTTTGTTCCATAGGTGAATTGGTAGATTTTGTACCAATATAACCCATGTCTTCCAAGATTTCAAGTGCGTACTTGCATTGTGACAGAAAATTCCCTTCCTCGAACATGAAACTTCTATGCCAAAAAAATACTTTAATTCACCGAGATCTTTAAGCTTGAATTGTCTCATGAGATGATTCTTAGTTTCTTCAATGTCTTATACATTGTTTCCTGTTATAATTATATTATCTACATAGACAAGAAGAGGAGAGAAGGAATTACCACGGGTTCAGACGAACAGTGAGTGATCATACTTGGATTGGTTAAAACCAGCTAGCTTAAGTGTTGTTGATAGCTTGATGAACCACTTTCGTGAGGCTTGTTTGAGTCCATACAAAGATTTATGTAGCTTACATACTCGTGTTTCCTCCTTTCGTCCGAATCCAAGTGGAAGGGACATGTAGACATCTTCATGAAGATCACCATAGAGAAAAGCATTGTTGACATCAAGTTGTCGAAGATGCCAATTTTGAATAGCAGCAACGGCAAGGAGAAGCCGAATGGTGACAAGTTTGGCTACTGGTGCAAAGGTTTCTTGGTAGTCAAAACCTTTAATCTGACTGTATCCTTTGGCCACTAACCGAGCCTTGTATCGTTCCACAGAGCCATCAGGATTATACTTGATTTTGTAGACCCATTTACAACCAACTGGTTTCTTGTTTGGAGGAAGCTATTGAAGTGTCCAAGTGTCATTAGTTTCAAGAGCATCCAGTTCTTGTTTCATGGCAAGCTGCCATTTTGGATCGTTGAAAGCTTCAGCAAAGGTAGTTGGTTCCCTGAGAATGGAAATAGAAGTAGCAAAAGCACGATGTGCAGGTGCTAATTGGTCATAGGTACTTACATGAGATAAAGAATGAGAAGTACCTTTGTCTTTGGACGATGCTGAGTGAGACGAAGGGAAGGACCGAGAAGGCAAGGAAGCTTCTACATGATATTTTTGAAGGTAGCTATGAACATTGGTGGATCGATGAAGCCTATGTGTGGTGGAGAAGTTGATGATGATGTTTCTGGAAATGAATTTTGAAGATGAAGAATGTCTGAGTTGATTGTTGGAAGGATAGATGGTGTATGATGAAGTGATGTATTTGGATTAGTTGATTGATGAATGTTAGGTATGTCATCATAATAATATTTTTTGATGGGGTGAATAGAATTGGAGTGTTGACAGCAGAAATGAGATAAGAAAATACATGTTCATGAAAGATAACATCATGAGACACTAAAGTCTTGCTTGTTTCCAGATTGTAGACACGATAACCTTTGATAAAGTAGGGTTAATATTGGTAGTTATAGACATTATTGTTGAGTACAATAAATCAAAAGAACGGGATATGTTTAAGTGTGGTTTAGACAACAATGACTATTTATGAAACAAATAATGAACTAAAATATGTTTTATCTTATAGAAAATGAGTCAAGGATTATAGAACCGGAAATTTCAGTCGTAGAACTGATCGAAAAGTGGGTGAACCGGCGTCTAGAGTGGCTGCAACGGTAGAGCACTGAACCGGATGAAGACCGAACTAGACCAGATGGAGGACCGAACCGGGTGAACGACGTGTCGTTGGAGTCGTCTTCCTCAGCAACTGACGCATGTTGGCGCGTGTGACTCCGGTGAGGTGCATGGAAAGCCGGTGAACTCAGGGATGGTGCGTGAGGGCATGTGAGGTGTTATTTTGGCTTGAAATTAATTGTAGATTGCTCAGATTCTTCTGGATAATATGATGGGATGAAATTGAAATTATTTTTTGAATTGAAATTGATTTTGAAAAAAAAATAGAATGAGGAAAAAAAAGAAAAAAAATTCTATGAGGTGAATTTTTTTGAGAATTAATTCCTAAGCTTTGATATCATGTAAGAAATGATTTTATTAATGATGAATAAATAAATGTTTACAAACTATTTATACAAAAAAAATTATAATAATTAAAAATAAATACAATTACGAAGAGTTATGTTCTTGGATAACCCATATTTTTCCAACAAATTATTGTTTGATGTTTTCAGCTAGTGTGTTTGTTGTCATCAAGTGAATCTAAAATTCTTTAACATTGTGAAACAAATAAGAAAATTAAGAAAATTTAATAGAGTTTTTATTTAGATTTTTTTAATTAAAAGAAAATTAAAAGGAGAAAATATTAAGGGATATCTTGTGAAGGAGTCATCGAGTCACCAAAAAAGTAGTTTTTCGTTTTAAAAATTATGGAGTAATTTTTTATTAACACTTGTAAACACAAAAAAACAAAAAACAAAATACTAAGTTAACATACACATTACTAAAACAAACTACATAGTATAAATATAATCACTTATAATATATATCTAATTATTGATATGTGTATTAATTAAAATAAACAAATTTCATATTTTATACACCTTAATAAAAACTCAAAATTTTCAAAAATTAAGAACATAATAAAAAGTGAGTGGGATTGAATTATATATATATATATATATATATATATTTAATTAAAAAAAACACATTTTAATTAATTTGATACTAAATTATAAATTTTTATGTACAATATGTAAAATGATTTCTCAAAAACAATATTTAGTAATTATAAGATCACGTTAACTAAACATTAATAAGAATAAATTACAACCCAAAATTATAATTACTATTAGCTTTAAATGTGTCAATGAGTATTGTAACCTGACTGTATTTTCCCTAATTATTTTGCTTCGGGGAAACCAGTAACCTGACTCTTAGTATTTCCCTAATTTGACTGTTATTTAGTATTTTCTTCAAGTTGTTTTTTTTTTAAATAATAATAATCAGACAAGGTGGTAGAAAAAATAGACTAACAAGTTCAATTTGGTTGCGTTGTATTTTATAATTACCCATAAGTTTTTTAAATATTCTACGGGTGGGAACAACTCTAAGAAAATACTAAATAACAATTTCATTTTGGTTGTGTTGAATTTTATAATTACCATTTCTTGTAATTTTTTTTAAATACTCTATGTGTGTAAATTTTATTTTTTGAGCATTTGTTGTAATTTAATTATTTTAAGAAAATTTTATTAATACTTACTAATTTTTATATATAAATAAATACATTCATATAAAAATAATTAATAATTTTTTTTATAAGTGATCCGTAAATTTATCTCATGTAAAAATATCTCTTAACAGCAATAGTTCAATGAAAAATATATATACCATTTATGTATTGTAGTGCACTTTTAATTTTAAAAAATTATTATTAATCTTCATAGGCGGTTTATCTAAAAATAAATATATTTATATAAATAATAAATGATTGTAACTTGTATTTTTAATTTGCTTGATCTGTTTTTAAGAGTATGAACTCACCGAAAAGATTCTCCCTTTCTTGGTTAGCCGCTTTGAACTGTGAAAAGTCAAAATCATCAAACGCCATTGTCTCTGTTCTAACGGCAAGTTTTATTTGGGTTCTTTCTTTTTGAATATGCAAGTCCAAAAGCTCACCTTTTCGAGGTCAATTTTTTGTCCGCGCAGTCTCTCACCTTCATCCTTTCCAGCGCATCAACTAACCACCGAACTTTCGATGAGCCATTCAGGTTCCACATCTGGATTTTGCAGTTCTCTCAAATGGGAATCCAAATCGACCACTTATTTGGGGAAGCCCAGACGTTTGGTTGGGATAAGATGTGGAAGGCTAAACGAAGATGGTACTAATGATTGGTTTTACATGAGGAGGTGCGTGGAGCTTGCAAGGAGGGCAATTGGGTGTACTAGCCCCAATCCCATGGTGGGTTGTGTTATTGTTAAGGATGGGAAGGTTGTCGGTGAAGGGTTTCACCCTAAAGCTGGCCAACCTCATGCTGAGGTGAACTTCATTCTTATTTATTGCTCAGCTGTATGCTTGCATTTGAATCCATTGCGCTTTGTTTACTTTGCTAAAGAATTTGGAGTTGATGAAAGTAATAGGCTTCTATTATATGTTAGCAGACAATAGAAGTAATTTGATCTCATTAGAAAGAGCTTAGTGACTAAATGTTGATTATCAGGTTATAGGAAGCTAAGTGTTTATAAGGTACATCATCTCTTATATGGTATGACATGTTTTGGGGTTTCATACTAAAAGAAAAACCATAAGCTCTCGTTGTCAAGTTATGTCCGAGAATTCACTGAATTCGTAATTATAGACCAAAACAGACAATCTCGTATCATATGGGGTGGATTCTGTTCATTATAAGCAGAGGGATTGACCCTCCTGTATCAGTTGGTATCAAAGTCATGATCCTACTGGATTATGTAGACTTGTGTTCTTATGAGGACTTAAGACTCTTTAAGTAAGAGTGTACGATGCAGTGTGTCTACATATGTCTCACATTGTTTAAGAAACTAAGTGGTGGTGTACTTATAAAGAGTGTTATCTCTTATATGGTATGACATATTTTGGTTTTTTTTCCTATAAGTAAAACCATAAAATCTTATTGAACTGTCGAATCATGATCGTAAGCCTACTGAACTCGTAATTATGAATCAAAACGGATAATCTCATACCATGTGTAATGGGTCTTGTCCTACTGGAATACCCTCCTGGATCATATTATATGTTCGCAGACAATAGAAGTAATGTGATCTTATAAGGAGCTCAGTGACTAAAAGTTGATTATCATTCATTGTCTCCTGCTTTTCTTGCATTTTTGGAGCAATCAAATATATTGTCTCATACAGCTAGCATTCTGTTTTCCCTTTTTCCCCTTAAATGTTTTCCTGTTTTAGTTACCTTTCTACAATGTTTAATTTGTGACGTTAGAATTTTTTCCTGCTTGAATAGAATATATTGAACCTCTCATTTTAGCTTTTGGTTTAGCAGCGTGATTTATTAAACTTAAAGAATCCAAAAAAAGTACTTCAAAAATTGCCTTGGATTATGTTTTAGCTTGTGATGAACACAACACAAAATATTTGCTGATTTGCGTATGGAACTATGTGTTTATCTCAAGAAGAAGAAGAAATATTACTGAACATGTAGAGTTGGGGAAAAAGTATTGCAGGTATTTGCTCTCAGAGATGCTGGGGACTTGGCTGAGAATGCAACCGCATATGTAAGCCTGGAACCCTGTAATCACTACGGGAGAACTCCACCATGCACTGAAGCACTAATTAAAGCCAAGGTGAAAAGGGTGGTGGTGGGAATGGTTGACCCGAACCCAATCGTGGCATCAAAGGGTGTGGCTAGACTCCAAGATGCAGGAATTGAAGTTACAGTTGGTGTAGAAGAAGAATTATGCAAATGGCTCAATGAGTCTTTTATTCATCTAATGCTGGCAGGGAAGCCTTTTCTCACACTTAGGTAAATCTACTGCAGTAACAATAATTAAAATAGCATTCCTCCAGCTTTTATGTTTGGCGCTTCCAATATGTCTTTGATAATTGATGAAGTACTGTTGTGTTATGTGCTCTTTTCGGCATGTGAAATTTTGCTTGGCATTTTGTAGGCTGAGTGATTAACAAAAGAGGGTATAAATGGATGAAGTATAATGTCGTAAATTGAATTAAATTGTGAAGTTTAATTACTAAATTGAATAAAAGAAAAGTTAAAGTAGTAAATTCAATTAAAATTTGAAAAGTTTGGATAGTAAAAGGAATCTTTCCCTAAACTATATTGTATTTATTCAGTTTTTTTCTCCCACAATCTGCAGATACTCCCTTTCAGTCAATGGCCATTTTGTAGACCATCTTGGGGAAGGAGCTGCAGAGTCTGGTGGATACTATTCGCAACTGTTGCAAGGACATGACGCGGTTATACTTTCTTCTGCCTCAATAATTGACAAGTGTCAAATTCCTGCATCCCAAGAACCTGGAGCCAATCAACCCTTTTTGATAGTAATGGCTTGTCAACATAGTTCTCCAATCCAAATCTCCAGTGCAGCTTCTGCAGCTGCGGCTAAGCTAGTCGTATTCAGTGACAAAGAGGTTAAAATACTGCCAGAAGTGTCCAATAGCAGCATTGAAACAGTGGTTATGGAGCATGTCAACTTAAATGTCATTTTGGAATATTGTAAGCGTCAAGGTTGCTGTAGTGTTTTACTGGATTTAAGGAACATGACAGATGACATGGAAGAGCTTCTGTCTCAAGGTATTGAGAAAAGTTTGTTACAAAAACTTGTGTTTGAAGTATTGCCTTTGTGGGTTGAAGGAGAGAACGGGAATGTGCCTCTTGTATTGAAGAGTTTGCGAGAAAGAATAGAAGTGAAGAAATTGCAGCCAAAAATATCAGATACAAGTATTGTACTAGAGGGATATCTGTAGGCGATGGAAACCTAGTGTCATAACCAACTGCACTGTCTTTTGTCTCCATGAATGTGGTATCTTATAGTCACTCTTCCACTGAAGAGTATGATAGATTAAGAAGGGTATTTGGCATGTTGACTTTGATATTTCTCCTCCAAGCATATCTACATTTTAAGCTTGTTTGTAACTCAATTTTTGATATTTATTGGGACCGTGGTGTATAGAGTAGAGAATATTACAAATGCCTCTAACGTGGTAAATGAGAGTGTTACATATCAAAGGATCGCGGGTTTGAGTCTTGATAGAGGCAAATTTATCTAACTCTCTTCAATGAAATTACATGAGCATACATTTGTCTTTCCAAATTCCAAATTCCCATAAGTTAGATTAGGCTTGATTTTGATTAAAAAAGAGGATATCACAATGATATTATTTGTGAGCATCTCTTAAGCTCTCTTTGATATCATGGTTAATAACACGTTCACCATCTAGAGAGTTGTAAGAGTATAATATGAGTTTTGAATTACAATGTGTACGTGAGTAGTATAATTATTAAAAAAGAAATTAAAAATTCATGTTCTATTTTGTCAAATATTTGGTGGAAAAAAATCCAAAATCATATTAAAAAAATATTTTTTTAAAAGATTATTTAATTACTCCATATTTGTAAGCAATTCCTTACAAATCTAATTAAAAATCATTAAAAACAATTATAAATCAAATTTGATGGAGGCTGAGATATGCATATTTCTTTTTTATCTTTAGTTAATAATAACTACTTTGCCTTTTTTGATGATGTTGATCTTGAAAATTGCAAATTTGATGCCTGTTTTAGGAAATATGTTTATGATTTTAATATTAACTTCAGAGAATTATGCATAAGTTTGTCTATCAAATAATATCTAGAAGTAACCATGTACGTGCAAAAAGTATAAATGACAAAGATGCAAATAAGTAGGTACATAGGATGGAAGTTTTAGTGCGTTTCATTATTTTTTTTTCTTGAATTATATGATATGGTTAGCAAATAAAACCATGGAATAATAGTAAATTTTTAAACTTTTCTATTTTTTATATTATATAGATACAAATGTAAGTAAAATCTTTCACATTAAATATTAATATGCCTATTTAAAAAAATAAGTTTTAATCCTCAAATTAAAAAAAAATGGCTAAATAAGTACATATCATATTATTTTAATAATTTTATGTTTAAAATGTGATTAAAATTAAATTCTTTAATAATGCTAAAATGACATGTAATATGGATTTTTTTTATAAAATATTTATTTTAATATTTGATTATGATCACCATTTTATTGATTTTAATTTTTAAAAATAAAAATAAAAATATGTATTTAAATAATTTTATATTAAAATATTATCATTATTCATTTTCTTAAATTATTTTATTTTAAATTTTATTTTTATCTTTATCAATGACTCGTATTTTAATTATTTTATAATAAAAATTATTAAAATAAAATTATTTATTAATTAATATTTTTTTAACTTTAAATTAAAAGAATTTTTAAAATTTAAAGAAATAAATTACATAAACATCTTAATTTAAGAGACACCTCTTCGTGTTATATATTAGTGGTTACGCTTACTCTGCACACACAATAATGAATTCAGCTCAGTTTTTGGATGACTTATTAATTAATTTGTTTTTTTATGAAATGATAATTAGGATGAAAATTTGAACCAATTTGTTGAAAGGACAGTTTTTCAGATTTTTTTAATTTTAATTTATGTATCAAACTTTTATTTTCGTTGGAGTACTATAATTACTTCAGAAAAGTGAAGTATAGAGAGGACAAAATATAGACTAGACACTCATTTATGGCAAAACTTTCTGACTCATATTTAAATACACCAACTGCAATTTTATTAAAAATATATAATAATAAAGATAATATGTTAATAATATTAAATATTATTTAATATTAAATGATCATATTTTAATTTAATTTAAAATTTATTTAAATAAAATATTATATTTTTTAATAATAAAAATATATTAAAAAGTTTTGTATTTTAATTGTTTTTTTTGTTTTTTTGTTTTTAAATGTAATTGATTTATATACACTTTCAATATAATGTTATTTTATTTTTACGCGTTTAATTACTTCGTATTTATACAACTTTATAATTATTTAATTAGTGTAAATTTGTAAATATATATGAAGATAAAAAGTTAGCATATAATGAAAATTGCAGTTCTACAAAAATCAAAAGTAGGGAACGGATGGTACGTAACAAGATAATTAATACATTAATTGAAGTTTTAGATAAAAATTATGAAATCCTTGAAACCAAAGTAATAATATCCACAATGAAATCGAAATAATGTTAACAGTTGGAAATCAAATCTCCCTGGCCTATATATTATTACGAAGAAGCAAGAAAGAAGCTGGTGGCTGAAGAATATTGAAGATTAATCAATAAAGCTTAAATTTTAATTAAGAAACCTCTCGAAAATGAATATCACATGTGTTCAATATTTATGATGATTAATTAAAAACGAAAAAAAAGTGACGAGGAATATCAAATCAACCATGGAACACAAGTAGTTCATATATGACAAACTGTCGGTTGATTTTGCATTTTGTTTTGTTTGAAGAATAAAAGTAATCATTAATTTATAATTATAGATATATGGGTTATGTAACTCACATGGGATGTCTCACCCTCACCCGTGTGTAAATAATATCGAAATTGATTTGGTAGTTTGGGTAAAATCATTCCAAATCCTAAAAGTTTTTAACACCTACATTTTGTTAAGAGGAGTTTCTTGAAAGAAATACAAGTTTCTACAAACTGTACTATAACACAACTAACCTTTTAATTTATAACCCTAAGTAGATTAATTAGGAAATTAGGATGGTGTCTATTCAAGGAAATGTTAAATCTCGGAGTTAAATTTCAATTAATATTAGAAAACTAATCATATCTGGGGATGTATAATATTAAGGATTAGATTTGAAGTTTGTGAATAGAATAAAATGAAAATAATTCCTTAATATAGTTCAATCAAAAGTGTAATTTATATATCTTTATTATATAAAAGTTATAAAAATAACTCGTTAATATAGTTTAATCGAAAGTGTAGTTTATATAACTTCATTATATAAAAGTTAGGGGATTTAAATAAATATTTTAAATATTAATTAGATATCTCATTTTGTTATTAATATACGAATGAATTTAAAATTGAACAATATAGCATATGCAGAGCGAGGTTGCAAGTTAATGGTATTGAGTTTTTCATTTTTGTTGTACTATTTTATTTTTTTAATATTATCATCATTTCAAAGTTTTTACATATTAAAAACGCAAAATATATGATTTGATGTAATAAAAAAAATTATAGTTCTCTCTAGTCTCTTCTCATGTAATGGATTATTAATGTCTAAGTTACAACTCAGCTAATTAATGGACGTACGTTTTTCTGAGACATATATGTACAATGTCATTCATATATGTAAGAAAAATAAATGTGTTTTTCATGCTGAGTATCACATTCTCTAATGTTATAGAGAATTTTTTATAATATCAACGATATTAATTAAATTTTTGGATGCAGTAAAATAAGAAAAAAAAAACTATATATTTAATATAAACTTTTAGAGTGTACTTGTTAAAAGAAGAAGAAGTAAGAAGTATACATTGATGTCCATGTTATATTGATTGAATGTAAAATAAAAGATATTTCATAACTTTTTTTATGGCGAAAAGCAACTGGGATATATAGTTTACCGTCGTTTTTCTAAAACGTACGTATATAATAGAAAATGACAACTTCCCATGATAAATCAAGCCTATACTATACGTATTGAGTCCTGAATCACTTTTTAAATTTTTTATATATAGGGTGATAACAACCTCCAGCTAGCTGCCGAGGACTATTCTTATCATGATCATTAGAGATTCTAGGCAATAATTTTTTCGATTTCTGGCTAGGCCTCCAATAAAATCTCCAATGATTTTATTAAAAGCTGTTCGAAAATAACTCTTCGAAAAGCTCTAATACCATCTCTCTCTCATTTTAACAGTTATTAGAGCAACATTTTTTTATTAAATAAATAAAACATTACATTGCACTCGTGGGATTCGAAATTGGGTAGAGTCATAATATTTTGATCGTAAGTTAATCCAAAAAAAAAACTTTAATAACATCTAAATTATTAATAATTTAATTCTTCTAAAAATTTAATTATTAAGATAATAACCAACGATACCTTTATACATTTAATTTTTTTCTAAATTTATAAGAAAAAAATATTATTATATATTACAAATTTAAGATAATTACAATTGACATAATTAAATCATTTAATATCGTTCAAGTATATTAAAGTCTCACATCGATTAAAGATCGTACTCACGCTGCGCATATAAATAAGGACAATCTTTCATCTCACAAACTGAGTTTTAAGATAAAATTAGGTCCAAATTTAACATGGTATTAAAACAAGGTTATTTCGTTGGTGCAATTGTTTCGCCACTTGGGTTTTTATAAGCTCAACATCAACGTCGATCTTAAGGGGATAGACCCTTGACGATGTGAGGGAGAGTGTTAAAGTCCCACATCGATTGTGAATCGTACTCATGCTGCACATATAAACAATGACAATCCTTCATCTTATAACCTGAGTTTTGAGATACAATTAGTCACAAATTTAACAAAATATACTTATCAATTATATATTATCATATCATTTAAAATTTATTAATATTTTTAAGTAATATATATATATATATAATAAAATCAATGAATACAATTTTTATAATCTTATCCCAACAATGAAAATTTAAAAGATTAATTTTTTCTCGTAATTTCTTATAAATTTCAAATACTTTGATATAAAAGTGTATAATATATAAGACATTGATACTACCAGTATATATGTAAAATTTTATTAATTTAAAATTATTGAACTTATTATGAGTTACGAAATATTAATAGCATATTATTATATTTGTGATAAAATTTTAGTTGCGAGTATTGAGTGTATTGTGATCTATTGGATATTAGTCCTTAATTCAAAGAATAAACACAATGAGCTTAATTCAAAGAATAAAACAAGAAGCTTAATTCAAGGAGTAAAACAAGGAATCCTTAATTCAAGGAGTAAAATAAGGAATCCTTAATTCAAGGAGTAAAAACTTAATTCAAGGAGTAAATCAAGGAATGCTTAATTTAAAGAGTAATTGAAGGAATAAAATTTTCTTATAAATAGCTATACAATTGTAATGAAAACATGAAGAAAATAATACAAACTAGAGAACTCTTTTGTGTAGAGTTATTTCTTGTTTTTTCTACATGGTATCAGAGCAGGAAAATTAACTTGCTTCTGCTTTATTATTATCTTAGCATCTTCAATCTTTGAAATGGCTGAAAACAAGCCACTAGGATCAGAAGTTGAAAGTTCATCAGTGCTTTCCTTCATGAATATGCATGAAGTGGATGTCAACCCAAATCAAAGATTAAGCTCGGTCTTGTTGAATGAGTTTAATTACTTGCCTTGGTCAAGAGCAGTGTCTCTGGCTCTAGGTGGAAGGTCCAAGTTGGGGTTCATAAATGGAAGCATCGAAGTACCTGATGTTTCCTCACCAACCTATGAATCCTGGCTTAGTAAGGATCAGCTGGTTATGTCATGGCTCCTAAATTCCATGGAACGTAAATTAGCTGAAATATTCAGTTACTCTGAATCTGTATACCAACTATGGGAGACAGTCAAGGAAATGTATGGCAGTCAAAACAATGCTGCATGAGTTTTTCAATTAAAGAAAGACATCTCAGATCTGCAACAAGATGGCAAGGCTTTTGTACAACTATTAGGAAGCATGAAAAGCATGTGGAATGAGTTGGAAATATATCGTCCTCATACAACCGATGTAGCTCTGCTACGAAAGAGAGCGGAAGAAGATAAGATATTTCAACTTTTATCCAGTCTGGATTCAACATATGAAGATATACGATGCCATATACTCATGAATACTGAACTTCCTTCCTTCACCAATGTATGTGCGACAATTCAACGTGAAGAAGTAAGAAGGAAAGTCATGAACAAGGATACAATGGCTAGTTCACCTGAGGCAAGAGCCTATCTAACCAACGAGAGGAAGTACAAAGGGAAGCATCCAAACTTGAAGTGTCAACATTGCAACCATACGGGCCATGTTAAGGACACATGTTGGATTCTACATCCAGAATTAAAACCTGATTTTATAAAGGATAAGGGTTTACAGAAAGTGAATCGTACTGGACTCCATGCTAATCATGCTTTTGCCTCTACCTCTAATGGGTCTGATCCATTCAAGAACTTCACAGCGAATCCAGCTGAACTCATGAATGAGTTTATGTTGTATCTTCAAAGCAAGACAAGAGGAGCTAGAATTGACTGTGTGGATAGCATAGAAGAAGGAAACTCGACAGCATTGCTAGGCAAGTTTGCGGGCTTATTGGCAGATACAAAACTCATACCACAAGAGGACATGCAAGGTATCATAAAAGCCTTTAAAACTGCTCTTAAAATAAATATGTTGCATGATTTTTGGGTTATAGATTCAGGTGCCACAGATCATATGACAAACCATGTGTCAAAGTCTCATAAGTTTGAAAAATTAGCAAATCCTTCTCAAGTTTCAATTGCAAATGGTGAGAATGTAAAGGTTTTAGGAAAGGAAAAAATAAAATTAATGTCAGATGAAATCGAGTCGGCAGTTTTATATGCACCTTCCTTTCCTTTCCAACTTCTGTCTGTAGGAAAAATCACAAATACCTTGAATTGCTTAGCCATTTTTTTTCCTCACAATGTCATTTTTCAGGATTGTGTCATCAAAAAGACGATTGGTGAAGGGTTTTACTTAGATGGTCTCTATTACATATCCAAGAGCAATCCCAGAGGGTTTCAAGCTAAGTTTAATCCTATCCAAGATAATCAATTGTGGCATCAACGTTTAGCTCACATTTCTCTACTAATTTTGTCAACTTTATTTCCAAACTTAGGAAATGATGAAATTGCATGTGAAACTTGCCACTTGTCTAAGGCCATTAGATTGCCTTTTAATTCTTCCTTGTCTAGGGCTAGTAAGTGTTTTGAACTAGTTCATTCAGATGTATGGGGACCAATTAATGAATCTTTTGATGGTTATAAGTATTTTGTGATTTTTGTTGATGATTTCTCTCGAGTCACATGGTTATATCTTTTAAAGTCTAAGAATGAAGTTATAGAAGTATTTAAGGACTTTCATAATCTTGTTAAAAATCACTTATCTTCTAAAATTCAAACCTTAAGGTCTGACAATGGCACCGAATACATGTCCCATATCATGAAATAATATTTGAGCATTCATGGCATTATGCATCAAACAAGTTGTGTTGGAACACCTCAACAAAATGGTGTAGTTGAACGCAAAAACCGGGACTTACTTGAAAAAACTAGAGCATTAATGCTACAAATGAATGTACCAAAGAGATTCTGGTCCCAAGGGGTTATGGTAGCTGCTTACATCATCAATAGATTACCCAGTCGAGTCTTGGATTTCAAGTCTCCTCTAGAGGTCATGAAAGGAAGGAAAATTAACCTTTCACACCTTAGAGTCTTTGGCTGCATCTGTTTTGTACATATTCAATCTCATCATCGAGATAAATTGGATCCTAGAGCTGTTAAATGTATTTTTCTTGGTTATTCATCTACACAAAAGGGATATAAGTGTTATGATCCCCAACTTAGGAGATTAATTGTGTCTAAAGATGTTCGATTTTATGAAACTAACCCTTTTTTCAGCAAGTCACATGAAATCACAAGTCAAGGGGATGGCATCTTAGATGTGTTTCCATTACCAAGAATCGAACTTGAGGCTCCACAACAACAAGATCCCAGCCATGTCAACATTGATGCATCTCTCACTGAAAGTAACAATGAAGGGTCTCGTCTTAATGGTACACTGCATGAAGATGGTGATAATCAAGATGATACTCACAATATGGTACAAGATGTGAACGAGTGTGAGATAACTCCTTCTGCTCCACGACGTAATCCAATGCGTGTTAGGCAACCTCCCACAAGACTTCAAGACTTTGTCACCTACAAACCCACACATCCCATCTCAAATTATGTGTCATATAAGAGAGTGACACCAACCCATGCCGCATTCCTCAGCACTATATCGAGTTACAGTGAGCCTCAAAACTTTCATGAGGCCAACAGCCAAGAGGTGTGGAAGGAAGCCATGCAAGAAGAACTTAAAGCCCTAGATCATCACAACACATGGAGCATCACCAAACTTCCAAAAGGCAAGAAAGTTGTGGGTTGAAAATGGATCTATAAGCTCAAATTCAAGTTAGATGGATCAATTGAGAGGTATAAAGCAAGATTGGTGGCTCGGGGATTCACTCAAACATTCGAGGTGGATTACAAAGAAACATTTACACCTGTTGCAAAAATGAACACAGTAAGAGTGCTACTGTCTGTGGCTGTAAACAAGGGGTGGTCCATGTACCAAATGGATGTGAAGAATGCATTCTTGCATGGTGATCTCAAAGAAAAAGTCTATATGAAATTGCCACCTGGGCATCCTCAAAGCAATGAACTGGATTTAGTGTGCAAATTGCACAAATCCATTTATGGTTTGAAACAGTCCCCACGAGCTTGGTATGCCAAGCTAAGCTCAGTTCTCACTAGTGTTAGTTTCAAAAGCAGCTATGTCGATTCCTCACTATTTGTTCGCACAGGAGCTATGGGCAAATTGGTTGTGCTGATTTATGTAGATGATCTGATAATTACAGGTGATAATGTTGACGAGATTTTCAACCTCAAACAGTCCCTCAGACAAAGGTTTGCAATTAAAGACCTTGGGATATTGAAGTACTTTCTTGGTATAGAAATGGCAACCTCGCACAAGGGACTCTTTCTTAACCAAAGGAAATATGTCCTAGATTTTCTTAAGGAAGCTAACATGAGCGATACTAAACCAGCCATTACCCCTCTTGACAACAAGCTCAAACCTAGCTTGAAGGGCACACCACTCAAGGATATAAGTTATTACCAACGACTGGTTGGTAAGTTGATCTACCTAACAATCACCAGACCTGACATCACATATTCTGTAAGTATTGTGAGCCAATTCATGCACTCCCCAACACTTGAGCATTTGACCCTTGTTAAAAGGATCTTACGCTACTTAAAAGGATCAGTGGGTCGTGGTATTATCATGAAGAAGAATGACAACACACAAATCATGGGGTATTGTGATGCTGATTGGGCAGGGAATGCAATTGATCGCAAGTCCACCACTGGCTATTGTACATTTGTCGGTGAAAACTTGGTCACATGGAAGAGTAAGAAACAAATTGTCATTGCCAGATCAAGTGCCGAAGTAGAGTATCGTGCAATGACTTCAACTGCGTGTGAGTTGATATGGCTTAAAGGTCTTCTGTGTGATTTAGGTGTTCCTACAACTCTTCCTATGTCCTTATTTTGTGATAATCAAGCAGCTATGCATATAGCATCAAACCCAGTGTTTCACGAGAGGACGAAACACATTGAAGTTGATTGTCATTACGTTCGTGAACAAGTTCAATCACAGGTGATTCAGACACATTATACAAGAAGCTTCAACCAACTGGCTGACATCTTCACCAAGCCCTTGGCTTCTCATCAATTTCAACGACTTTTGTCCAAGCTTGGATCCATAAATCTTCTGGATCCAGCTTGAGGGGGAGTATTGGATATTAGTCCTTAATTCAAAAAATAAACACAAGGACCTTAATTCAAAGAATAAAACAAAGACCTTAATTCAAGGAGTAAAACAAGGAATCCTTAATTCAATGAATAAAACAAGGAATCCTTAATTCAATGAATAAAACAATGAATCATTAATTCAAGGAGTAAAACAAGGAATGCTTAATTCAAGAAGTAAATCAAGGAATGCTTAATTTAAAGAGTAATTGAAGGAATAAAATTTCCTTATAAATAGTTATATAATTGTAATGAAAACATGAAGAAAATAATACAAACTAGAGAACTCTTTTGTGTAGAGTTATTTCTTGTTTTTTCTACATGATAATTTTTAATTACAACCAAAATTTAGAATTTATAGCAAATGTTATTTATTTGCTTCGAATGGAAATTCTAGCAAAATCATTTGCAGTATAATACCATCTTTTTGTAGCGTCGAAAGAAATATACAGAGGTTATGTATATAGATACACTTTGAATTGAAGCAAGGTCATTCACGCTCTTAAGCTTTTTGGACCTTGTAATAGTTATGTGCAGCTACCTAGCAGAGTTCTAATAATCAATGAAAGCTGTCGATGCTTGTAAAGTAGATTTCAACAGAGCTCTGACCAAA
This sequence comes from Hippophae tibetana, assembly GCA_037013495.1. Taxonomy (NCBI): domain Eukaryota; kingdom Viridiplantae; phylum Streptophyta; class Magnoliopsida; order Rosales; family Elaeagnaceae; genus Hippophae; species Hippophae tibetana. The sequence goes on from CM072802.1 coordinate 9,383,204, forward strand.
AAAGTAAGAGTGTAATTTGTAATTAGGACAACTTGCTCGTTGCATGTGTTACCGACTTGTTATTCATTATTATTATTTTTTTGGAGATATTTCCACCGATAATTTTTTTTATATCTTTATCAAATATTAATTACTTGTGTGTTATATTTGAGTCTAAATTCAACTTAAAATTTAAATTGTTATTATCAAAATTTACATATATAATGGAAGTTTAATACTTGATTCTATGAATAAACTTACTGATAGCTATTGAACACCGATTAAACGAAGAAATTAGGGAATTTTTTTTAATAATTTTATATTTTATTGATAAAAATATAATAAATAATTTCTATCGTGCAGCATTAATAACATAATACAAAGAGTACTGATATCTTCAAAAAAGCTGAGAGTGCATTAAAACACTTAAATTATACTTCAAGTATTTCGATACAGTTAAAGTTAATAAATATGCAGCATTATTATACCAATATAATACTATTGGTGAGTACAGCTTGTATTTGAGCTGAAACCCAGATATTATTAAAATTAAATTTCACCTTATATTTATGTTCAATTGAAATACCTTAAAAGTTTGGGATTTTAATTAGCAATATCATTAAGCAGTACTAGCAATGATATTTTTGGAGGATTCGGATTATGAAACTTTGTGAAAGAAATTTTTAGTTCTAACCAATTATATTAGAAATCGGCTAACCTAATACTATTCTCGCCTAAACATGATCAATTGCGGAGTTTTGTGATGATATTTTTCAAAAGGAAAATGTTTTACTTTTTTGTATTCTGAGTTATCAAAAACTAGAATCTTCATAATTCTGAAATCTGAGCTAGTGTGGTCCAACTACCTTGTGAATGTAAGCTTTTTATGTGTGCGCAAGAAGATTAAATATTGCATCTGCTTCAATTCTTTTTCCAATTACCATTCAGATAAAGACAACTTTACATTATTCCTTTCTTCTTCTCTACCCTTTTCCTTCAACCTCTCCAAAAGAGCTATACAGCTCTCTAAGCCACTTTAATTAACTTGTAATTTATAGATAGTATTCTCCTAGCTAGCAAGTCTAGTAACTATTATTAACGTGTAAAATTATAATTTATCAATGTATTATATTAAATATTGCAAAATGAATTTTAATAATATACATGCCATGATTATTTTGTTGTTAAAACTTATATGTATCAAATGTTGATAGAATATAAGAGTGGTAACCCAAAAAAATTGAATAAACGTTGTATCATTTTGTTAAAAAAAAATTAATTAAAAATTAATTGAAAAAACATATATAATAGACTTCTATATCTATAAATAGAGTAACTTTGTATTATCTAATTTAAAGAAAATCTTAGAAAAAAAGACTTTACTTTGTATGTTATTTTGTATATTGTTTTATTTAATTTTGTTATATATTATTTCCATATTTGTCTTTGGCCTTGCTTTGTTTGTAATTGTTTGTAGCTGATAGTCATAGCTACTCCCACATGCTTAGTTGCATTAATTCAATATTCTATGGAATAAGATATTGAAAAGAAATAATAAAGCTGAGGTCTTTAGACTCTTTACAGACTTAACACTAGTGTAATAACGATCGGCTAATATGTAGTCTCCCTAGGCAGGGAAGAAGTGCAACTTAATTAGTTTGCCTGAAAAGTATAAGTGAGAAGCTAATTCACATAAAGATGTTAATTTATTTAAGTACTTGATGTTATTTAAATCTCATAAAGGTCTCATGTGGAATACTGAATCTTTTAAATATAATTTGATTGGTTAGAACAACTAGAACTTCACACATTTCAACCTAAAAAGGTTCTCAGTCAGTTTCTGATCTCCTTAAAAAGTGAAAATACTTAAATAATCTATCACTTAATTCCTTGCGATCTCACCAAAACATTTGTGATTGTGTGTTTGTGAGAGATAAGAGAGAGAAAGATTCCCTCCAGCTAAAATGAAAGCATCAATAATTGGGTCGTTTACTTGTTCTTGTTACCTTCCTTATCAACCACTTCAGCTTAATAATTTGTGGAATATCAAAGGAAATTTATCTAAGGCATCAAAAATAAAGTGGAAATAGGAGAAGTTCCAAGGTGTAAAACATATATAATTGAGGCTTAATTTCAACACATTATCTCAATTTCCACCCAACAAAATTATGCTTATTAACTTGTAAACATACTTTAAGATTATAAATTCAAACTTGATTTAAGACATTTATTATAATTTACATTAATTGTAGTGGTATTTTTAGGAATGATCTCGTAAACATTGCTTAAAACCTTTGAGATTTGTAATGATGATTTTAAAACTGCCCTCATCATATCCCTTTATGCTAGATTAGGACTAACTTTGATGGAAAAAGTAAAATAAAAAGAATAGTAAGCCTACTACCACTTAAATTACAGATATTGAATATGTCATTAAAATTCATGTTGTGTTTATTGCTTTTATGTGTAGGATGTAGATGCTCTAACTAAGCACAATTTTACAAATCAATAGTGGTGCAGGTTGTAGCTCATTTGAGTAGAATTCCCTACCATTACTCGATCCATAATCACAACAAATAAACAACATGAATATACATAAAAAGGAAGAAAAAATAATAATAAGCTCAATGAATATTAATTTTATTAGGAAACAATGCCTGATGGCAAGTACTAAGAGCCTGTCATTGTCACCTTAACAAAAAAAAAATGCCCTTCACAAGAGGTTGTATGGCAGATCCCAACCTTCCCATGTTACTACTTCCCCTTTATCTCTACCCACCTTCCTATCCTTTATAAAAACCCCTCAACCCTTCCACTTTCCATCCTTAACACTCCAACCCATCTCCTTATTCATTATCTTTTCTCCTTTTATCTTTTTCCAAGAAATCAAACTTGCTCTACTCTTCAGCTAATAAGCTTAAATCCCACTACTAATTTTTCGTTAAAAACGTACAAAGTCATACAATTATAAAACAAAAATATGTGTAGCTCAGAGGCCAAAGTAACCATGGGGGTTCAAATGACTCCAACTGTTGCTAGGATCAATGGAAGACAAGTTCTTAAGCCTACTTGTAACAGAGTGCCTGGTTTAGACAGACTCAATTCAGCTAAGAAAACAAAGCCTCCATCTCTAATTCCACCACCTGCACCACCGACAATTACACAACCAACATCTTCTACTAATGCTAGTCCTAGAATTAAGACTACTTCAATGACACCCCCAGCTTCTCCAAAAACTAAATCCCCAAGACCATCAGCTATAAAGAGAGCAAATGACCCAAATGGTTTGAATTCAAGTTCTGAGAAGGTTGTGACACCTGGAGGAACCATTAGAGCTAAGATTTTGGAAAGAAAGAAATCTAAAAGTTTTAAGGGTATTATTGGTAATTGTGGTGATAATAATAATAGTGGTGGTCATGATCATGGAGCTTTGAGTGGTGGTGTTTCTCCTGAGGTATCATTGAGTTATTCCTCTTCTTTGATTACTGAGGCACCAGGAAGTATTGCTGGTTTGAGGAGGGAACAGATGGCTCTTCAACATGCAGAAAGAAAGATGAAGATTGCTCACTATGGAAGATCAAAATCTGCTAACTTTGAAAAGGTTGTTCCTATTGATGCTTCTAGTAATATTACAATCAAGACAACCGAGGATGAGAAAAGATGCAGTTTTATCACTGCTAATTCAGGTATAAAACATTTATACTTCTCTATTTAGTTAATGACTGTGTTCTCTAACATTATGATGAACATGAAATGAGAAAAGCTAAATTAATGTTCTATTTTACTTTGTTTCTTCTTTTAGATCCTATCTATGTTTCTTATCATGATGAAGAATGGGGAGTTCCTGTTCATAATGACAAGTAAGTCTTTTCCTATCTTACTCTACCTCTTTCCCTCTCTCCCTCTCTCATGTTACTCTGTCTTACATATGTTTTTTCATATCTTCCCACAGAATGTTATTTGAACTTCTTGTTCTTAGTGGAGCTCAAGTTGGTTCAGATTGGACTAGCATTTTGAAGAAACGCCAAGATTTCAGGTTCTATTTTATTTTCTCTTTTTTGGTAATGTCATATTGTTGTTTGCTATTTTGAAAAGATAGGCTTATGTGTATGGATTTTCTTTTCCCAATCCAGGAATGCATTTTCAGACTTTGATTCAGAGACTGTAACAAATATGACTGACAAAAAGATGATGTCAATTAGTTCAGAATATGGAATAGAAATAAGCAGGATTAGAGGAATTGTGGACAATGCCAACAGAATTCTTGAGGTAGATTTTAGAATCAAAATCCCCAATTTTTGTCATCTTATTAATCTTTTCTACCTCATTTTCATAAACTTGTTGCACCAAAAATGTATGATTTTTGACCCAAAAGCACTCTATAATAGTATGAGAAGAAATACTATTATCATCAAGTGAAGGTACAAAATTGATATTGAATATCATCATCTTAATTCTTAATCAATCATTCTTTTCTTCTTGCATGTTAACATTAAAAAGTTTATTTGCAAGTGAATTCCAACCTGTTCTGATCTTAGCACATGACCCTACTTTACCTGCTTATTATCACTTTACAGAAAGCTCAAAAAGGAGAATAGTATAGGACCATGAATAATCACATCAATTATTTCATCACTAATCATACAGTTATCTAAACTGGCACTTGTTATTTATTTCTACCATTTCCAGCCATATTTTCCCATAATTTTGGATAATGTTAAAAATAAAAATTCTATATGCCTAATGGCTAATGCAAATAAATATCATATTTCAGATCAAGAAAGAATTTGGGTCGTTTGACAAATATTTATGGGGTTTTGTAAATCACAAACCCATCCCAACACAATACAGATCAGGCCAAAGAATCCCAGTGAAGACATCAAAGTCAGAGACTATAAGTAAAGACATGGTTAGAAGGGGTTTCAGATTTGTTGGTCCAACAGTTGTTCATTCATTCATGCAAGCCTCAGGTCTCACAAATGACCATTTAATCAGCTGCCACAGACATCTTCAATGCACTTTATTGGCAGCAAAGCTTCCTTCAGCAGAACCAAGTCTATAGTATATTATACCAGTACGAATGAAAGGAAAGGAAAAAAAAATCAAAAATTATCCAAAGCATAAATTATATGCAAAAGTTGCATATATAGTTTGCTAACTGTACTTTACTTTTGATGGGTTTGTGTATAATATTAGATTAGGTGAAATAATTTTAATGATTAGTGTGATTGGGTGTGTATTTATTATGAGACTTTGAAATAGATAGATGAAATTAATTAATGTTTAGAGTGTAAGAAAAGGTTTGAGAATGTGTGGTGTTGGTGAAGGAGAATTAGAGAGACAGAGAACATGTGCTGACGAGCATATAGCAAATGGGAGGCAAAGGCATGTGTATGTGTCAGTTTGCTTTTTTTATTCCATGTGACGCTCCCAAAAAAACCCTTCTCAATTATTTGATTTCCTTTAACAGCCTGTGTGGGATACCAACTGGTGGACCACTTTTCTTAATTCTTCGTCTTTATCTTATTTATTGTTTATTGAGTTGTTATAATTCTACTACTGTATTTTCTAACTTCTTTTTTTTGGCTTTTGGGCCATGTTATTATTAAATCTAATGTATCTTGGATTTGATGTGGATTTTTGAGTGTCTTAGTGTGGTAATCTTTAATTTTTTGCTTATTAACATGAGCTTTTTTCATAAGTATTCAAATGAGTATCTTGATTCTTTTCCAAATGCCCACATTCAGTTTGTCATTTTGTCATACACATTACCTGCATCCTTTTTCTTTCTCCATTCAGGGAAAATAACAAAGCAACTGTGCAAAACTTGAAGAAATCAATGTTTGAAGAAATAATCAGAAGAAGAAATAAACGTTTCATTCATTATTTTCTTGATTTGTATCGGATATTTACATTGTTTATATAGACAAATACTAATTACTATTTCACCAACCACCATGATTGAATTGTATGATTTACAGTTTGATTGGTAGGCGCCGTGTATATTGGAAAAAATGTTTGGCGTCGCTGCAGTGTTTGTTGAATTCAACACTCCCCCTCAAGTTGGTGCATAGATGTCTTTCATGCCCAACTTGACTGAAACTTCTGTGAATACTCGATATGAGACTGCTTTAGTGAGGATGTCAGCCAATTGATCTTCTCACTTAATTTTTGGCAATTCAAATGAATTTTCTTCTAACTTTTCTTTAATAAAAAATTTGTCAACTTCAACATGTTTTGTACGATCGTGTTGAACTGGATTATGCGCAATATCACATGCTGCTTTATTGTCACAAAATAACTTAATTGATTCTTTCGCAGGATATGTCAAATCTTTTAAGAGAGATTGTAACCACAAGGCCTCACAAAGCCCAAGTGTCATTCCTCTGTATTCAGCCTCTGCGCTTGAACGGGTCACAACATGTTGTTTCTTACTTCTCCATGTTACAAGATTTCCCCCTATAAAAGTGAAGTAGCCTGATGTAGATCGTCTATCATTTATTGATCCAGCCCAATCAGCATCAGTATATACTTCAATTCTAAAAAACTCTGAGTTCTTAGTGAACAATACTCCTTTTCCAGGAGCAGACTTTAAATATCTCAAAATACGAATAACTGCATTCATATGTTGTTCTCCAAGATTATGCATAAATTGGCTGACAATACTTAAAGCATAGGCAAGGTCTGGTCTTGTGTGTGCCAAATACATCAACCTTCCAACAAGCCTTTGGTATCTTTCTTTATTTGTTGGAACTTGATCAACCTTGATACATAACTTTAATCCTTCCTCTACTGGTGTATTAGCTGGTTGACATGCCGACATACCGGTTTCTTTTAATAAATCTAAGGCATACTTTCTTTGAGATAAGAAGATTCCTTCTGTTGATCGAGAAACCTCAATCCCAAGAAAATATTTTAAGGAACCAAGGTCTTTTATTTCAAATTCTTTGGACAAATAAGTTTGTAGCGCTTTCCTTTCTTCAAGATCATTTCCTGTTACTATCATATCATCAACATATACAATAAGTGCAGTGATCTTACCATACCCTTTTTTTAGAAATAAAGTATGGTCTGAATTGCTTTGCTTGTAGCCAAATGCCTTCATTGACCTTGTGAACCTGCCAAACCATGCTCTTGGGGATTGTTTCAATCCATACAGTGATTTTTTTAATTTGCACACCTTTTCTCCATGGATTGTGGATTTCTTGATTCCTGGTGGTAAATCCATGTAGACTTCTTCAATTAAATCTCCATGTAGAAAGGCATTTTTTACATCAAACTGATATAATGGCCAATCTAAATTTGCAGCTAGAGATACCAAGACCCGAACAGTGTTAATTTTGGCTACAGGTGCAAATGTTTCTATATAGTCGATCTCATATGTTTGAGTGTATCCTTTTGCCACCAATCTTGCTTTATATCGTTCAATCGTACCATCTGCTTGATATTTTACTGAAAAAATCCATCGACATCCAACAATTTTCTTTGTTGGTGGACGATTGACAAGCTCCCAAGTTCTATTTATTTCTAAAGATCTTAGTTCTTCATTCATAGCATCTTTCCATTTTTGGTCAGCTAAAGCTTCCTGCACACTGTTAGGAATAGATACAGCAGATAATTGATTCACAAATGATACGTTTGATTTTGACAAACGATGTTTAGACATATAGTTACTCATGGGATATTTGACTTTACTAGAAATCTCAGGTTCATACATGGCTTTAGGAATACCTCTGTTAGGACGTGATGGAAGTATTTTTCTGGTTGGTTTAATAGTTGGAACATCATCTGCAAACGATTGGTTAGGTATATCAGCAGCTTGTGGAGAAGGAATCTCGTACTCATTTAGTGGTAGTAAGGAACTTCCTTGATGATCTTGAAGTTGATGAGGACTTGATTCCATTTCCCTTGAGTCTTTTCTATATTGAGAGTTATTACCATCTGAATTCAAGTTATTTGTATTTTCCTCACATATAATTTGTCTTTCTTCATAAGGAAGCAATTTATATATAAGGGTCTGAATTTCAGCATGGTTGTACTCCCCCTGAAATTCAGGTGTAGAGGAGAAATACATTGTATCTTCATGAAAAATAACATCCATAGTAGTAATCATTTGTTTTGTAGGAGGATGATAACACCGATACTCTTTTTGTTGTATGACATATCCCATAAAAACACAACGTATTGCTCGTGGATCCAACTTGCTACGTTGTTGTTTATGTAGGTGTACAAATGCCACACAACCAAAGACACGAGGAGGTAAATTGGGAACATTTGGTGCAACAATTACTTCAGTGATGGCTTGTAGTGGTGTTTGGAAGTTAATGGGACTGGAAGGTACCCGATTGATTAAATATGCAGCAGAAGTAATTGCTTCTCCCCAATAAGATAATGACATATTAGCTTCGATCAATGAGGCACAGACAACTTCCAACAAGTGTCGATTTTTTCTTTCTGCAACTCCATTTTGTTGAGGTGTATCAACACAAGTAGTTTGATGGATAATGCCTTCTGATTGAAGATATTCTTGAAGCTCAGAACTTTTATATTCTCCTCCATTGTCACTTCTTAGAACTTGGATCTGTGTTTTATATTGAGTACGAACCATTTTATGAAATTTTCTAAATAAGAAGTTTACCTCACTTTTAGATTTCATTAAACAGACTCAAGTCATTCTACTAAAATCATCAATAAATGTAACAAACCAACGTGATCCTCCCAACGTAGAGACTTTGGAAGGACCCCATACATCAGAATGTATAACCATAAACGGAGATGGACTTTTATTTAAGGTTACAGGAAATGAGGAACGATGACTTTTTGCTAGTTCACAAACATCACACTTTAAAGTAGAAAGATCTAAGCTCAAAAATAAACTTGGAAATAATTTTTTCAAATATCCAAAAGAAGCATGACCCAATCTCCTATGCCATAGCCATATATTTGATTCATCCTTGTTAGATCCAGTTGCTACCAATGCATGATTTTTTGAATCCAAGTCCAAATAATACAGGTTTCCTCGCCTAACACCACGACCAATCGTTTGCTTTGTTTGAATGTCCTTGAACACACAAATGTCAGGCCAAAAAATAACAAAACAAGATAAAGCAGTGGTTATTTGAGAAATAGATATAAGGTTATACTCTAAAGAGGGAACAACTAGTACTGAGTCTAAATTCAAAGTACTAGTGAGAGACAAAGATCTTTCCCCAATGACTGGGGTTGTGTTACCATTGGCAGTGCAAACAGTTTTGTGTGAGGATGGTTTTGAGATTTGTCTAGAATCGAATGTCATATGATCAGTTGCACCTAAATCAATTATCCATGTATTATTAAAAACAGGAGAAAAAACTTTAAGCATCTTACCAACATGTGCTGAGGAGGTTGCAACATGATCCTTTGTTGTTTCAGCAATGGTGGCAGTAGACATCTGTCGTGGATTTTTCTTCCGAGAGTCACGGTTGTGATCCCACCAGTCAGGATATCCCACCAGTTCAAAACATCGTTCTTTTGTATGACCCTTTTGATGACAATGGGTACATTTAAATGATGATTTATCAATCACCTTTCGTTCTTGCTGATTGGAAAAAGAACGATTTTTAGATATCATGGCGGAAGCGTCAACATCTCTAGATTTTTCCTTCAATGAGATTCGACGTACTACCTCCCGTCGAATCAAGGAATAACAACCTTCTAAATCTAGGATAGTTTCTTTTCGCAAAATTTCGCCACGAACCTGCTCAAACTCATCATCTAATCCAGCAAGGAAAATATGTATCCTTAGTCTTTCAACAGACTCTTGATATGATATTAGATCATGAGGGTCTTTCATGACCATCTTATCACGATGGTCTAGCTCTTGGAAAGTTTCAGTTAACTCTCCATAATACTCTGAAAAGTGATTTTCCATTTTGTCTAGAAGTAAAAGCTTTTTGGTTTAAGACAAATACATGTAATTCATCACTTCCATCATAGAATGCTTTCGCCAAAGCACCCCAAATTTCAAGAGCAGTAGGTATGCGTAAATATCGCTTCATGATTTCTGGACTCATTGACATAAGTAGCCATCTCTTCACTTTTTGATTTTCTGCATACCACTTGTTATAATTGTTTGATATTTTTTCGGGTTGCAAATTTTTGTCATGAATATAAGAGAGTTTTTCTCTCTCTACAATATGCATTTCTATTATTTGAGACCAAACATCATAATTAGTCTCATTAAGAACAATTCCAGTATTAAACACACCTTCAGACTGAACAGATTGTACAACAACTGGATTTGATTGCTCCATAGGTAATGAAATTATACCCTCTGTCATGATATTATGGTAACCAAACTAGAAAATAGTGTAATAATTTTAGGGCTAAAGAATTTTTTTTGTGTGTTTTTAATATATATTTATACTAAACCGGATAAAAACCATAAAACCGGTTCAAATTTGGTTTAAAAAACTTGAAAAAATGAACCGGACGGGTGTTAGAAATCCAGAACCAGAAAAAAAACCGGGTTCAGACCTTTAAAATAGACCGAACCGGCCACAAATATGGGAACTGTGAAAAACCGAGAAAACCGGGTTCAACCGAACCGCTGGTCGGACCAACCTGAGCCAAACCGAGGTGACCTGAGCCTAGCCAAGGCGCGGACCGGCTATGCCCTCGAGCTGGACCGAGCCGCGCTGCGCCGAGCCGAGCCGGCCGAACTGAACCGAACCGGATGACACGTCATCATCTTCAACCTCCAGACGGCGCGTGGAGGCGCGTGGGGCGCGTGGAAAACTTACCCTCCACTTCAGGCGGCGCGTGAGGGCGCGTGAAAGGTTTTTCTTCTACTCTATTTTTACCAAAATGTTCAGAATTGTGTTTAGAGTAATCTGGTAAAATTAGGTGGGAGAAATACTGCTTAAAAATTGATGTTTGTAATTAATATTTGTAAGGGTGTTTGAATGAAAAAAAAATTCACGAGAAAAAAATATTTTCAGAGAAAGAAATCTCTGTTTTAGAGAACAAGAGTTTCAAATTTGTATAAAGCAACGACTTGGCTCTGATACCATGAAGAAATCAATGTTTGAAGAAATAATCAGAAGAAGAAATAAACGTTTCATTCATTATTTTCTTGATTTGTATCGGATATTTACATTGTTTATATAGACAAATACTAATTACTATTTCACCAACCACCATGATTGAATTGTATGATTTACAATTTGATTGGTAGGCGTCGTGTATATTGGAAAAAATGTTTGGCGTCGGTGCAGTGTTTGTTGAATTGTGTTTGCAGTGTTTGTTGAATTCAACAAGACTCTGGGTGATCAGATGTTTGAAACAAAAACACACACTCTCTTTTTTCTGATAAAAAAAATGGTCTTAATTAAATGAGAGCTTTTGATCCAAAAAGTCATAGCATTATACTTATCGTATATAATATCTTGCACTCATATAATTCTATTTATAATTAAACCGAAACTTGAAAGGAGAGTGTGCCTTGTTAACAATCATATTGATATTTTGTTACTTATTGTTACGTATATAAGTTTTTAAGTGGTGATATAAACTATCCAAAAATATCAATTTAATAAAAATAAATAAATATTTGCATAAATTTTTTAAGAGTATTTCAGTTTTTAATTTTTATTTTTCTCTATTATTCATTCTATTATCGGTTATAGTGTTTAGAGTTTAAGTTTTAATATTTAAAATTTATGATTTTTGAGTTTAATGTTCAATGTTTAGTAGAAAAAATTAAAGATGTAAGAAATGGATTTATTGATAATTAATAAATGAATATTTATAGCCTATTTATACAAAAAAAAGCAAAATTGTAATAATTAAAAATAAACACAATTATGGAGAGGCGTGTTCTTGGACAATCTATCCTTTCCCACCAAGCTATTAGTGGCTGCTTCCAACTGGTGTGTTATTTGTCACGAGCTGGATCTCATGTTCTTTAACATTCCCCCTCAAGTTAGAATATATGTTAATTATTACTAACTTGTTAAGTAAGCTTGAGAACCGTAGAAAAACTCAGGGATTTGGTAAACATATCTGCTGGTTGCTCTAATGTAAAGATATGATAAGTTTTGATCATTCCAGCTTAAATCTTTTCTCTTACTAGATGACAATCGATCTTTATGTGTTTGGTTCGCTCATGAACACACTGGATTTGATGCAATGTGAAGAGCTGTTTGATTGTCACAATATAACTTGGTTGGTTGGGAGTGTTTGATACCCAAATCATCCAAAATATATCGTAACCAGGTTACTTCGCAACATGCTGCTGCCATAGAGCGATATTCTACTTCTACACTTGATCGTGAGACTGTATTTTGTTTCTTAGTCTTCCAAGAAATTAACGAGTTTCCAAAAAACATACAATATCATGTGGTTGATCGTCGTGTATCTGTGCATTTTGCCTAATATGCATCACCAAAAGCATTTAGTTGTAATGAACTAGTTGCTGAGAAAAAGAGACCTTACCCTGGTGTGTTCTTGACATATCGTAGCACTCGTTGAGCTGCTTTCAAATGTGGTTGTCATGGTTTATCCATATATTGACTGAGAATGTGCACGACATACACTAAGTCGGGCCTTGTGATTGTCAAGTATATTAATCTCCCAACAAGTCTTCGATAGGATGTGGGATTACTGATGAATTCCCCTTCAACCTTGCTGAGGGATAAATTTTGTTCCATAGGTGAATTGACAAATTTGGCACCAAGATAACCCATGTCCTCTAATATTTCAAGTGCATACTTACGTTGTGATAAAACAATTCCCTTCCTGGAACGTGAAACTTCTATGCCCAAAAAATACTTTAATTCACTGAGATCTTTAAGCTTGAATTGTCTCATGAGATGATTCTTAGTTTCTTCAATGTCTTGTATATTGTTTCCTGTTATGATTATATCATCTACATAGACAAGAAGAGCAGAGAAGGAATTACCACGGGTTCGGACGAACAATGAGTGATTATACTTGGATTGGTTAAAACCAGCTAGCTTAAGTGTTGTTGATAGCTTGATGAACCACTGTCGTGAGGCTTGTTTGAATCCATACAAAGATTTATGTAGCTTACATACTCGTGTTTCCCCCTTTCGTCCGAATCCAGGTGGAAGGGAAATGTAGACATCTTCATGAAGATCACCATAGAGAAAAGCATTGTTGACATCAAGTTGTCGAAGATGCCAATTTTGAATAGTAGCAACGGAAAGGAGAAGCCGAACAATGACAAGTTTGGCTACTGGTGCAAAAGTTTCTTGGTAGTCAAAACCTTCAATCTGATTGTATCCTTTGGCCACTAACCGAGCTTTGTATCGTTCCACAGAGCCATCAGGATTATACTTGATTTTGTAGACCCATTTACAACTAACTAGTTTCTTGTTTAGAGGAAGCTGTTGAAGTGTCCAAGTGCCATTAGTTTCAAGAGCATCCAGTTCTTGTTTCATGGCAAGCCGCCATTTTGGATCATTGAAAGCTTCAACAAAGGTGGTTGGTTCCCTGAGAATGGAAATAGAAGTAGCAAAAGCACGATGTGCAGGTGATAATTGGTCATAGGTACTTACATGAGATAAAGAATGAGAAGTACCTTTATCTTTTAACGATGCTGAGTGAGATGAAAGGAAGGACCGAGAAGGCAAGGAAGCTTCTACATGATATTTTTGAAGGTAGCTAGGAAAATTGGTGGATCGACGAAGCCTTTGTGTGACTGGTGTTGGAGGAGTTATGTGTGGTGGAGAAGTTGACGATGATGTTTCTGGAGATGAATTTTGAAGATGAAGAGTGTCTGAGTTGATTGTTGGAAGGACATATGGTGTATGATCAAGTGATATATTTGGATTGGTTGATTGACAAATGTTAGGTAGGTCATCATAAATAGTATCTTATGATGGAGGAAATAGAGTTGAGTGTTGACAGCGGAAGTGAAATAAGGAAATACATGTTCATGAAAGATAACATCACGAGACACTAAAGTCTTGTTTGTTTCCAGATTATAGACACGATAACCTTTGATCCTAGATGGATACCCAATGAATATGCATTTATGTGACCTAGCATCAAACTTTGTGAGTCGATCATGATGTGTAGACACAAAACAAAGGGAACCAAAAACACGAAGATGTTCATACCTAGGAGTTTTGTGAAAAAGGACTTCAAATGATGTTTTACCCTTGAGAACAGGTGTTGGAGTACGATTTATAAGGTATGTGACTGTAAGAATGACATCTCCCCAGAATTGTTTAGGAAGATTGGCTTGGAAGAGCAATGAACGAGCGACATTGAGAAGATGACAGTGTTTGCGTTCAACAACACCATTTTGTTGAAGGGTAGAGACACAACTAGTTTGATGAAGGACTCCTTTGGTAGAAAACAACTGGGTCATAGAGAATTCTGGTCCATTGTCACTATAAATGATTTTAACTCTGGATGAAAATTGTGTTTCAACAAGATTGATGAAGGTGGTAAGAAATATGCGTGTATCAAATTTAGTATGTAAGAGATAGACTCATGTGCATCTTGAGTAGTCATCAACAATAGTGAGAAAATAATGTGCTCCATTAAGTGCTGGAATGTGATAACCACCCCAAATATCAACATGAATCATTTCAAAAGGTGCTTTTGTATTGATGGAACTTAAAGGAAATGGATTACGTGTTTGCTTAGCTAATGGCCAAATAGAACAATCACTAATGGAACAAAAATGTGTGTTGATGGAAAGAGAAATTACACGCAAACTGTTATTAGATAAATGACCAAGTCGTTGATGCCATAGATGAGAGTTGGTGGAAGCAGTGTTTGAAACGGAGAAACATCCAGCCTTTTCAGAAATAGTCAGGTAGTAGAGTCCTACTTTCTCAGTTCTCATCCCAATCGTCTTCCTTGAGCATTTGTCCTGAACAAAGAACATACTATTAGTGAAGGTGACATGGAAAAATGAGGTTTGAGTTAGTTTGGCTACTGAAACTAAGTTTAATTTGAAGGAGGGAACACACAAGACATTATGGAGTATGAAATTATTTGAGAAATGTGCAGTGCCAATATGTGTGACACGGGCAAGAGAATGATCAGGTAAATGCATATGCCAATTAGTGATTGGAATGCTGGAGCTCATAAGGTTTTAGGAACAGACCATGTGATCAGTTGCCCCTGTATCAAAAATCCAACGAGTTTCTGAATGGAAAACAATTGCACATAATGTGTTACCTAAAGAAGTAGTCACTTGATTTTCCATGCTACCTGATTTGGATTGATTGAGAAGTGTAAGGAGCTCTTGATATTGGGCGGATGTAAGATTGTGGGATGGTGTCTTTGTGTCGGAGCAACTTTCTTGAAAGTCAGTATGATGAGCTTTGGAAGGGAAGCCATAACTTGTGTTTCTCTTATCTTGAATTGCTCCTTTCTTCCGACACATGTTGATGTCATGTCCATTCAAACCACAGAAATTACATTTGAGACGCTTTTGGTAGTTTTCAAAATTGTGTCCATTGAGACCACAAAAATCACATTTGAGGTGACTTCGACAATTCTCAGAATTATGGCCTATAGTATTGCATCTATTTCACTTGAGATGTGGGTTCCTTGGTGGGTAATTTTTCTGAGGATATTGTGGACGACTATCTCTGGCAACAAGTGCGGCAACTTCTGGCATCCTTCCCATGCTTTGAGTGGAGACAGCTCTTTGCTTTTCATCTTGAACAATAAGTGAATATACCTTATTTACTGTAGGTAATGGTTCCATGAGCAAGATTTGTCCCCGTGCTGATGTGTAAACCGTGTTAAGGCCCATGAGAAACTTTATGGTTCGCTGCTTTTGTTGATATTCTTGTAATTTCCTTCCGACATTTCCTCCACAATGTGGAAGAGGACATAGTGCATCACGACTATCCCATAAACCTTTCAATTTGGTATAGTATTCTCCAATGCTTACACCTTCTTGCATGCAACCATGGATCTCTTGCTCAATGTGGAATAGGTGCACGCTGTTGGTGTGTGAAAAACGTTCCTTTAATTCTTCTCATAGCTCATATGCAGTATCATTATACATGACACTTTCTGCAATTTTGGGTGATATGGTGTTGAGGATCCATCCTTTAACAAGAATGTTGCAGCGAGTCCATTGTTTGATTTCTACTTCAAGGTTTGTTGATGGCCTTTTGATTGTGCCGTCAATGAATCCTTCTTTGTTTTTGGTTATTAGAGCCATGAGCATTGCATGACTCCAAATGTGATAGTTTTCTTGGTTTAAGGATTGAGCTACGAGAACCATGCCTGGTTGGTCTGAGTGGTGTAGATATAATAAATGATTAGTGTCATCATACCATTTTGGTAAAGTAGGGTTGGTATTGGTAGTTATAGATATTTTTGGTTGAATAAATTTGAAAGAACAGGATAGGTTTAAGTGTGTTTTAGACAATAATAAATATTTATGAAATAAATAATGGACTGAAATATGCTTTATCTTATAGAAAATGAGTCAAGGATTACAGAACCGGAAATTTCAGCCGCAGAACCGGTCAGAAAGTGGGTGAACCGATGTCTAGAACGACGGCTGCAACGGTGAAGCACTGAACCGGACCGGACCGAGGACCAAACCGGGTGAACGACGCGTCGTTTGTTTCAGCGCCGAGCGAACAACGTGTCGTTTGTTTCATTGGGCGAGCAAACGACGTGTCGTTGGAGTCGTCTTCCTCAGCAGCTGGCACGTGTGGCTCCGGCGAGGCGCGTGGAACGCCTGTGAGTTTAGACAAGGCGCGTGTGAGCGCGTGGAGAGGTATTTTAGCTTGATTTTAATTGCAGATTGTTCGGATTCTTCTGAATAATATGATGGGATGAAATTGAAATTATTTTGTGAATCGAAATTGGTTTTGAAAAAAAAACAGATTGAGGAAAAATGGGAAAAAATTTCTATGAGCTGATTTTTCTGGGAATTGTTTCCTAAGCTCTGATACCATGTAAGAAATAGATTTATTGATGATGAATAAATGAATGTTTACAATCTATTTATACAAAAAAAAAATTGTAATAATTAAAAATAAACACAATTATGGAGAGTCATGTTCTTAGAGAGTCTATCATTCCCCACCAAGTTGTTGGTGGCTGGTGTGTTGGTTGTCACCAACTAGATTTCATGTTCTTTAACAAAAGATTTTTATAAAAATAAATAAAGGTATGAACAAAAAGTGATCCAAAATAAAAGAAAATAAAATAAAATAAATTAATAAAAGATTAAAATAACTAATTATCTTTAGATGTTTTATACTTAAAAGTCATTTTTGATTAATATCAAAAATATAAGATGTTTCTCAATAGCTTCAACAAGAATAAATACCAATAAGCCACCGCAATGATCCTATTATATACCTGCCAATATTATGCTAGTCAATGTATGATAATTCCAAAAAAAAAAACTTTATTTATTGTATTCCTGCATTTATTTTGCCCCTTCTGATCTGAACGAAAATCAGAATAATAGAGATAGACATTTGAGTTTAAATCGCACTGGGTGAACAGACAAAATTACTTAGGGGCTGTAGATTTTTTTTTTTCGATAGAATCAATATTATTAAATGATTTTTAATATTTTTTAATTAAAATCTATTTATAGCGATTGTTTTATTAAAATTTACTTCAAATTTTAAATCGAATTATAAATTTAAAGACTTAAAATTCACCATAAATAAGTTTTATCGAGAATAATTTTAAATACATACTTAAATATCCTTTACTGAAATTATTTAAAATAAAAAAATAATAAATTCATACATAAATATTTTAAATTAATTAATTAATATTATTTTAGAACTAAAAGTAAAAAAAAATTAATCTAAAGTATTAATAATTTAATTATTAAAATAAAATTTTAAATAATATTATTTTATCATATATATATTTATGAATAAAATATATATAATTAAAATTAAAATTAAGATAAATTATTCTATTAGTTGACAATATATATTATATTTTATTTAAGATTCTTTCTTAAAATGTGTATATAATTTAAATTTATATAAATATAAACAAATTACTTAAAAAAAATGAATGAATTGGTAAAAAAAAAAACTTAAATTATAAATATATTAAAATTTTATTTGTTACATGTGCAATAAGACACCTAAAATAAAAATATGTGTACATTAAAATAAATTTTTTATGAAAAATTCAACGGAAACTACATAACTATCATTTTCTTCACTTTACTTAACCAAGGTGCATTGCATAGTTGCAGCGGATCCATTTAAAAATTTCAATTCAATATGATCCGATAAACAGTTAACATGAATTGATTCTGTTCAAGTTCAAGCTTAATACTATTTTTTAATTTTTAATTTTTTTTAATAATGTATTTATATTTAACATAAAATAATATCAATTTGGAATTTTTATTAAAATAAACGTTAATAATCTACTAATAATTAATAATTAATAATAGAGTAACATATATAAGAGAATATATGTTTTTTGTTAGGGCCTTGGGCCAATTCGGATGGGATTATAGTATATGGTAGAAAATTCCAACTATCATCTAATCCGTACCTAGCAAATTGTTGAGTTTTCATTCAAGTTCAATTTAAGCAATGATTTAAAATCGTTTAAATATTTAATGAACACCATCGCATTCATTAGTTTCATCAAATGTTTGAATTTTTTTGACAGTCACAATTGCAGCTGCATTTAATACTTTTTTCAATTTTTTGTGGTTAAATCAAATGGTTAAATTTTAGTGCAGGTATTAAAATTATCAAAATTTGTCAAAACTATGAAACTTTTGATTTTTTTTTAAATAAAGATGTATTTTATATAAAATAATCATTCTAATAATATTTAGGACAATAAAAAATGGTAATAATACCTTTTCAAGATTTATATGAAAATGTGATAAACTATAAATTACTTGAATATATTTTATATTAAGTAAATATTTAATTTATCACGAGTAATTTTACCAATAATTTCTTCAAAATACATGTCAATTATCAAATTTTTTAATTGTACATTATTTTTATATATTTATTTATTATACTTGAAAAAACTAAAAGCTTATTTTCAAATTAAATTATTTAAATTTTAAATGAATCATTTATTTTGAATAATATTATGTAATGTATGTGACTCAAAATTTAAACTTTCTATTTCACAATTAATTAAAGAATTTATTTTAAAATTCATATAACATTTTACTTTACTTTTTATTTAATACTTGTTTTGTTTGATGGGTTTTTTATTTTTATTAAATAATATAATAATCACATGAAATATTTACATATGTATTTTTAGTCAATATCTACTATATAATTGAAACAAATTTTATTTTTTTGTTTGTCATTTTTTAACCACATATTTAGTTTAAATGTAATGGATTACATAAAAAACTTATATATACTATTGACATAAAGATAATACCACCTATTTACCTATGTCTTCCACAAAATACAATCGAGATAAAGATGTTTATTTTAGTGTTTATTTTAGGAGAATACATTTTCTTTTAGCATAGATTCATCTCCATGATATATATAGTAAAATAAAGAGGAATGATAAAAAGAGACTAA
Source organism: Hippophae tibetana (assembly GCA_037013495.1). Taxonomy (NCBI): domain Eukaryota; kingdom Viridiplantae; phylum Streptophyta; class Magnoliopsida; order Rosales; family Elaeagnaceae; genus Hippophae; species Hippophae tibetana. Next base: position 9,402,730 of record CM072802.1, read on the forward strand.
AAAATATGATCTTATACTTTAATTTGAATTTATAAAAAGAGTCATTTAGACTATGGTTATCTTATAATTGTGAATTATAGATTTTTCAACTAGGATTCAATGTGAATATTTCTTTTCATTTTTATACATCTTCGTTCCAATAAAGTTATTATAAAATTAAGAGAAATCAAAAGAATCGAAAAAATAATGTGTATAAAAGGGAAAAACAGATGTAAACATATATTGACTATATATAACTGATTTGAATTTGTTTGTCATTTTATTCTTCAATTATTATCTCCTTATTGAACATATCTCAAAAAATTTACACTAGTTTTGGTAGTTTTTATATTTTATTTTGACAACTTATGAGTCTTGTTATTTGAACATATCTCAAAAATGTGTTATTATTTTGTTATTCTTTTAAATTCAACTCAATATTCGATTTTGTATATACATACTAATTTTTATCAATAAAAAAATAATGTAAAGAACACAAAAAGTTCTTTGCTTATGTTTTTTATTTTAGATGATTTTTACTTAATTTTGTTTTACATAGAGTAATTTAAATTGTAATTTTTAAGTTATTTCTTTAGTTTTATTTGACATTTGGTTTCATTAATTCTATGTTAAAATTTTAATTTATCTCTTAATGTTTAAACTAATTTAAATATTTCATATTATAAAAAAAAAAGTTTACGGACTGTCATCGAAAAAGTTTGACATTAATATAAGAAATAAGATCACACAAGAGCATAACATAATTAGGTAAAAATAAGCTAAATATATAGCCCAAAAAAATCAAAAAATGTATTATATTATTTTTATTTTTATAATAAATAGTTTAATAATACTATTATTTTCGTTATATCATTATGAAAAATAGTAATTGATATATCCTTCAATGTCATGCAAATTATTTTATTAATTTTTTTACATTATAGTAAATTTAGCTTCAACTTGTAATTTAATGCATTAATGAGACTTATTAATATTACTTGTCCATAACATTCGAGTATTTTTGTTACATGATATTTTTTATCAATATTATATCATTTACTAAATTTTGAATAAATAAAACTATAACTATAACTTAGAAAATTTAAAATATAAAAGGGATATGGAATTAAATTCACTATACATTTAATAGTTTTAATTACTAATAAAATTCAAATAAAAATATATTGACAAGTAAAAAAATTGATTTTTCATCTAACAAAATAACATATTTTGAATAAAATAAAAATAATAAAATAATTTGTTAATAATTATTTTTTAATTAAATGATTAATACATTGGTGGGTCTTACACTATGCACATATAAACAAAATAAATATAGATTTTATTATATAGCTATAAAAATAACTATTTATTCATGCTTCGTGGACACGTGGTAATCAGATAAAAATATAAACTTATTATTATTCTTAATTTTTTTATTTCATGTTATCGTAACAATCAAATACAAACAACTTTGCTAAGAAAATTAGAAAAGTAAAAAAAATAAAATAAAAAAAATGATTGAGTTACTTGATAGTATTGAATTAATTTTTTTGTTTATAAAATTTTTTGACAAAAAAGTTTAATCTAATATTTAAATCATTTAAATGTTAATTTTATAAAAAATAAAAATATTTATTATTTTTATTTGATAATAACACTACATAGAACATGTGTCTTGCACTTCCCCCAAAAAAAAAAACCAAAAAATTATGACTTTTTTTTTAGCAAAATTATTTAGGATTGCTTTAATATGTTTTGGGCCCATGAAAACAAGTCGAACTCTAATCGATTATATATGAAGGTGGCCGAGAGATACGTTAGGGCTTGACCATTGATCATCGAGTCCAAGACTCCAAGTCTCAACAACCGGCCCCAAAAGACTTTTGAACCCCCTTATTTATTGTTTTCTGTTTTTCATTTCTTGTGCCAACCTTCAAATTTCCCTCTCTTCGTCTTTCCAATTTTCTCTTCCATTGTTGGTGTCGGGTATTCTCAATTTCTAACTCATTTGTTCGATGCCATTCTTCGTTTCCAACGAGAAGTTATATCTGCTTCAGAACGACTCCGTTCTGTTGGCTGTGAAGGCCGATGCTTTCATTCGCAACCTATACAAAGAGTTAGAGACAGTTAGGGCAAAAGCCGATGCGTCTTCCATGATCGCTGAGCAGAATTGATCTCTCCTCGAGCAGAAGTAACTCACTTCTCCACCGACGTATCGAACTCCACTCTTGCAACGATCAGATTCAGTCTTCCAAAAGTACGAACACATCCCTCACATTTATCTTCAAAGCTTGCTTGAGGCAGACCTTTCTTCAAAGCTTGCATATGTAAGTTTGTTTTATTAAGTCTTTTTTGACATGCTTCTTTTTTTTTTCCCTGCAGTATGTTTGGTAGGCCTTTTTCCAGCTGAAAACTAATTGTTGTTTTCAGATTCTTGTGTAAAACATTACGTTGATGTCAATTTTCATAAAAAAATCGAAGCGGGGTGGTGGCCCTCTAATACTTAAGTAAATATGGATAGCAGTAAACAATGAATAAGATTAGGATATATCTCTGAGAGAAAATAAAAGAAGTGTCTCCAGTTGTTTTTCTCTTGTGTAAAGTAAAGTATACAAGGTATTTATATTATTTATATATAAGATTAGATCGACATTTTGTAGCACTTGGTTTATCTCTTACGTACAATTTGGAAATAATTATCGGTCCTTTATCCAAAGGATATGCTCATTCGATGACTCATGCGTCTATTAGACTGGTACGTGAGTTCTTGTTGATTAGGATCATTCATCTCTCGTTATTTGGCCTCTATAGTTTCACATTTCCACTCAAAGCCAATCCAAATGACAAGGTTTCGGGGTCTTTCAAGTTCAATTTTTGGAATACGCCCACACTAGGATGACGTTTAAAGAATTTAATTTCAAGCTCAATTAAGCTCACATTTTACAAATTGTCCCAAGACGACAACCATAGGCTTTGATATCATTTTTTAAAAAATTATTCGAACTGATTTTGTTTCAAAAAATGCTGGTGGTTTTGTGTTTAAGGCCATTTTTCTGCAGAAGACGTAAACCATTTTATTAAATCAGGAAAAGTACATAAAAAGAGTGGACTAGCAATCCTCTCAATTACATGAAAAATATAAAACCCTACAAGAAAAAACCAAAAACATAACAAGAAAACTATAGAAATTTTAATTTTCTGGATTATTATGTCATATCCCACTCTTTATTTATGTCATCGTTAAGCAAGCTTGCTGAACTATACAAAGGAAGTTCTGAGGAATGGTCCCAATAAAAGGAAGGAGAGTTTGAGGGTGGGATCAATGCTCTTGAGGTAATTTTTTTTTTGGTCCCTTGTTTTTTCTTATAATTTGTGTTTGCACATGCTGTCTCTTGAGTTGTTGACCAAAGCTCTTGGGATCAAAGATCTTTCCGTGAAGAAAGGAAAGAAAGACAAGTCGATTAACTTTTAATATCTTGCTGTTTTGACACTAGCAAGGTATAGGCATTTGGCAGTGATCAAGTTAGACGAATTTGTGTTAATTAGAGCTAACATCTTTAGTTGTTGCATCATATCTTGACAATTCTATGCATGGGAAGTGATTTGCTGTCAGGACCTCAGTCTTTGTAATTAATTTTAAGAATTTTATGGAGTATATTTTAAGATGTAACAACCTATCAAGATTTTACTTGTAAAAATCTTTATCAAAATTATTGAACTGTTTTGAATAACTTGTTGGTGTCTTGTTGCTGTGCTCGCGGATGTCGTCAGCAAGTGATTGGCGAGTCGTAGCGAAAGGCTAGTGAGTGACAGCGACAAGGGTGGCGAAGGAATTTGCATAATTATTGGTGTGCTGCCTGCGAGGTGGCTGACAAGAGTCAGTTTTGCCTATAAAAAGGTATGCTGGACAACCCATTTTCTCACACCAAAATTTCATTTTTTTTCTCTCTAAAATCTCTTTTCTAAAATATTATCGTTTTTTGATACTTTTTTAACTGGTCTAGAAATATCTTAGAATTCAAGTGATAACTAAAGGGGAAAGAAATAGTTTGGACCTACTCCTAAATAATCAACAAGATAATTTTTCCAATTGCTTTAAATTTACGATTTATTTAAGTATGAATTACTAGTGATTATTAAAATGAATTTTTATAGAACTAATATATTTTTTATTCATTCATTGTTTTTAAAAAATGACATCATATGTTTAAAACTTTAAAGAAAATTGATGCTATGTTTAAATAATTTTTATGGAAACATGTATACATTTTATGATATAGTATTTGATGTTAATGTTTATATTGGTACACGTGATTTTATGATATGAGATGTTATATCTAAAATGTACATAATAGATTGTTTTTTGTGGGAAATATTACCTGTATTAATCTTACGGATTTGGAACTCTAGTGATATTGGTTGCAATAAACAAGATTTATATGGATCACAAGTATACGTTTACATATGTATTTTGGAGTTTGTCCATACATTAGGTCTTATAGTATGACTGCAGATTTGGTCTTGGAGGTTATTTGCTTATATATCTTATAGTTAACCAATATATATGCCATATGTAACTTGGAGTATGACCTTATATTGGGTCTCGGAGTATGACCTTAGATTAGGTCTTAGAGGTTGACCGTTCATATGTTTTGAAGTTAATTGTCCATGTATTTTGGAGTTGATTAATACATATGGATATTACATAGTATGTAGATTTATGATTAACATTGCATATTTTATTATTATATGATTATGTATTGGGGTATCTAGAATGTATACTCTAGTAATGAAGTAATGAAATACATGTATGTCCAGAGTTTTAAGGAAAATCTCTCCACTATATATGTATAATGTATATGATTACTTCTTTTATAGATATGCACGAGAACTTTATGCATGCATCATTTTATTTATATAACTTATTGCATAGAGTATTCTCCTATTGAGATGTGAGTTTGCTTTTTCTCTTTCTGTGACCTTTCAGATTAGTACAATTGTAGTATTTGTGAAGTTTGTGATGTAATTGTGAAACACGACTTTAAGAGGATTCTAACGTTGAAGGTTTGATTTGAAAACTTTATTTTTTTTGTTGGCTGTTATAGTTTCTCATATAGGTAGATTAAGACTATTTTGACATAATGAATTCATTTGATTTGAAAATATTATGATTAAAATTATAGATTTATAAGGATTTTGTTTCTCGAACGTTAAAATCTTTTAAGGATATCTGAATTATTTTTAGTTTATGAAAAATTGATAGGCTTTTGATAATTTATCTTTTAAGTATTTTTCTCTTCTTAAAATTTCAGTACCCGTATTTGGGGCGTGTGCATACATAATTTTTAAAGAGTATGTAGTGTTTTATTTCGGGCTGCAGCAATTTCTTTAACTAGTCTTCCTTTGTACTTTACCTTTGACTATTTTTCTTGTTCTTTTGTCCTGCGTCTGTTATGAATTGAAAGGGTGTAGTCTTTGTTTTCCTTCGGTGCATGGTCTATAGCCATATATTGTTTACGATAGGAGGTATTTTGTAACGCTAGTAAAATTATGACAATTTTAATACATATTATTAGACATTAACTACTATCTTATACCAATTTAAAGTTGAAGATGTTGATGCAAGTCTTGTAGACTGATAGCTTCCTATTTAGTAGTTACATGGAATTACAAGTTATGATGAGAATAAAATTTAGGCTAAGTGTCACATAAATTCTTTAAACTAGATCATTTATGGTGTTTAGTCCCTCAAATTAGAATTGTGTCATTTAATCTCATAATTCTGTAAAAAAGACTAACTAAAGATAAGTTATATTATTTTAATGATTTTTTATTTAAAATGTTATTATTTTATATTAAGTAATCAAAACGTCATTAAAATATGAGTTTTTAATAATGATAAGAGTGTAATTTAATAAGAAATAGTTTAATAATAAATAAATAATAATATAATTTAAATAAAAAGTTATTTAAATATAATAGTATCGATTAATAAATATTAATAAAATGAATATTTTGTGAATTTTTTATGTTAATTGTGATTTTATCATTATTAAATATTCATGTTTTAATTTTATTTAATTACTTCAAATATAAATAATAATATTTTAATAGAAAATTATTAAAGTAATATAATTTGTTCTTATTTGATCATTTTTATTAAATTAAAAGATTAAATTATATTGTTTCTGATGTAATTGACTAAACGGTATAGATAATCTAATATAATTTATGTGTCATTTTTTATTAAAATTTATAGTAAGTGAATTGAGCACACGTAAAAACACACAAACACATAGCAGAAGCACAATCACATCATTTCAAAACACAAAATCAAATGGAAGATTTTTCGCCCCGTAAATTCAAGGCCAACATAAAACAGGCATATATGAAGCCATTAATTTGCTCGTGATCAAATCCTTATACAAAGCAAGTACAATTGGGAAATGCTTAATTTTAGTATTTCAAATTGCCACGAAAATTCTCCAAAATTACATTATATAAATTAGGGTTTTTAATTCTCCTTTGGCACCTGAAATAAAATCATAAAAAATTTAATTGAAATTGTAGATATTGTGACTTAGATTCTTCACTTGCAACACTACTTTGCATCCAAATATTTGTTGCTGGAAGAGGTAGAATATTTTCAAATTTATCTTGTATTTAACTCTCTTTTTTTTTTTTAATTTTGTTTCTTATTTCAATATAAACTTTTTTTTTTCCTTCCTATTTTCTTACAAACTCCAATCATTAAAGAAAACTTATCTATTTAAGTGATATAACACTAATCATATAATAAAGGTATTTTATATCTTAGTATAAGTGTTTTTTTATAGGTCGTTACATATTTTCTTACTGTTAATGGAATTGGCTATTTACAGATGTTTAAACTGTGTCGATTTAATTTTTTTAAATTAATTTCCTGCATATTTTTATGCTAATATAATTTTGCATTACTTCGGCTTTATTACATATTTTTGATATTAAAATGTTTAGTGTTCGGTGTTTCAATTGTTACATCTTTTTTATATTAAAATGTTTGGTGTTTGGTGTTTTAATTGAAGGGTGAGGAATATTTAAGATATGGGAATAAGGACGGCAATGTTTCCATTTGGGTCAAATCTGAATTGAATCGATTCGACTCGACTTGTAAGGTGGCTTGAACTTAATCATTTTAAGTCATTTGAGTTTGGGTCAAATCCTAAATCCAAATCCTCAAATCCTAAATCCAAAATCTCAAAACCCTAAACCTTAAACCCTAAATCCCTAAACCTCAAACCCTAAACCCTAAATCCCAAATCTATAAACCCTAAACCCTAAACCCTAAATCCAAACCCCAAACCCTAAATCCCAAATCTATAAACCCTAAACCCTAAATCCCAAATCTATAAACCCTAAACCCTAAATCCCAAACCCAAACCCCAGACCCTAAACCCTAAACCCTAAACCCTAAACCCTAAATCCCTAATCCTAAACCCTAAATCTCAAAACCCAAAACCTTAAACTCTAAACCCTAAACCCAAAATCCCTACACCCTAAACCTCAAATCCTTGAACCTTAAACCTTAAACCCCAAATTCCAAATCCTAAAACCCTAAACCCTAAACCCTAAATTCAAAATCCCAAATTCTAAAACCCTAAACCCTTTTTAGAAAAATAATAATTTTAACCCTAAACCTTAACGCACAAATATAATCCTAAACCCTAAACCCTAAATTACAAATCCCAAACCTCAAAACCCTAAACCTTATTTAGAAAAATAATAATTTTAATAATATATTTCTTTTTAATTAAGTAATAATTATTTAGAAAAATAATGATTTCAATAATGTATTTTGTCTGACGAAAAATTAGTAATTAAATGATATTATTTGAACTTTACTAAATGTAGGGATATTAAGGTAATTTACAGCTTTTTTCATTCTATTCCAGTTGCAAACAAAATAATGTAATTCTGATTTCGAGCTTGATTTCAATGGTCAAACCAAATAATATTGTTTTCTTTCTATTCCTATTCCATTCCATGAACAAAACGCTACCTAAGTGAACAATATATCGTTTATTTAATAAAAAAAAATATTTATAATCAATAATATATGTAATTTTGAACATACCAAATAATGTTTATCTATAAGAAAAGATAATAATATATATATATATATATATATATATATATATATATAAGAATATTTATTAAATGATTCATAAATAGTTTATAAGGTGAATAGTTTTAAAGATAAATATTAGCATTTATGTGTATTCTAAAGGTATTTTTAACTACAAAAGAAATAAATTGATAAATGTTATAATTGATTAGTTGACTATTAACCTAAAATTGATAAATATTATAATTGTTTGAGTATTAACCTAAAAGAAAGTAGTAGTAGTAAAAAAAAACACTATTTAAATGGTATCCCCGACCTATTTTGATCAGAATTGTTTCTACTCAGAACTGTTTATTATGAAATGGATAATACCTAGTCTCGATCCGACTTGAATTGGTTGGTTACCCGTGCGGCTTGGACCGTCAAGTCAAATTAAATGAAGAGTGATTGAACGTTATTTTTTCTTTCTTCTTTTTTGCTTTTAGAGCATGTTGATAATTGGAATACGTTTTACGATGCTGGTCTTCTATCTTATTCTGCACTAAAAAGGCCATTAGTTTTTTGTTATTGTTTTTACATGAGAGTTGCATACCCTTAACCTGTTCAGGTCGGTAGAAGCTTATGTTATATTTATATTATGACGCCTTTTGTATTTATGATTATGCATTTACTTGTGACTTTGGGGAGATCCGAATAAATTGGAACTATGCATAGAAGACTAGTGTAGTCATGTTTTTTGAGGAAGCCTTCCCAGACTTGGTTTTATCAGGCTCTCGGAATTCAGAATCAGCTGGCCATTCGTCATATTATATATAATTTTTGTAGTAATATCTAGCCAAACTTTATTCTTTGATTCACCCACGACACCTTTGATACTTTATTGCTTCACAATTACATTTTGTGCCTTTTTGGGCAAACCATAAACAATGCAGGGGTAAGTGGAAGAACACAAAACTAAAAAACTAGAAATATAAATACATGTTAAGCAAAAAGAAAAACTTTATGGAAAGAGAGTCATTCTATAATCCATGACAACCATTGGATGCATCCTATCTATGTACCGTACATAAACAAGCAGCTTAAGAGATGGGCAAATCATTTTTCCAATTTTATTTCTAAGAAGTTGAGAACCTTTCCTTCCCTCTGTTTTTATTGTTTAAGCATCGACAGCAAGGATTCATATTGATTGTGTTACTAATGCCACTTTTCTTCTCTGGAACACAAACAATTTGGCATCTGTCTCACTCCCTCTCTTTGTCCTTACTTTGAATCCCGTCTGTATCCTTTATAGTAGAAACATCGAGCGACTTAAAGGTGGTGGTTAATTCCTCCAGTTTCTGCTGCAAAAATAATAACAATAATAATTAATAAGAAGGCATACAAGCATTTATGCAAGTCTTAGTTTGTTTGCATGGTTTCAGTACAAGTTGTTTTATAATACTATGTTTGTTTGGATGAAATGTAATGAAATCAGAATTGATTTATTTTATTTTTTGTGTTTGGTTTGACTTAAAAATGAGAATTAAATGAAATCGATAATGAATTAGAATAAAGTTATTCCCATTGTAAACCTTCACTGGTACTATACTTCTGTTATATTATATTTTGTACTATGCTTTTTGGAAGATTTTGTTGTAAAACAAAACCTTTACCACCATCCATAAGTTCCATGCTTATTAACAAGACCTGAGAGTATTAACCATCAATTATGCCTAATGTCTCACAAAAGCATGAGAATGGTATTGATGGTTTAACTCGCTATCAAAATAGCAACAACCGTACATTTCAGGTAGAACAGAGAATGGTATCAAACCTGAAGATCATAACAGGGTACTTGAGATTGCTTGATCCTTTTTTCTTGCAGCACTTTCTGGCGACTTTCATAGAAACCAAAATCATCCATTATAGATGTGCTTGCCACATAATTTTTAAAAATACTCAACATTTCATTACCCTCTTTCAACTTCACCTGCAAAATTGAGATAGTACATATAACTATTCATTAAAAGAATGGGAAGAAAAGAAAAACAATATTGTTGTAAAAGGCTATGTTGAGGCGGAGTTGTTTATAAAAAAGTTTTAAAGCTATAACCTCAGGTGGTAAATTAAGGTTTTCACTTTCTTGGTAGAGGCAAACGCCCTAAGGGTTAGTATTTAAAAATATTTCATACCACCTTGAGCTTATAGATTTGTCTTATATGGCGAGATCAATTTAGTATTTAAAATAGCCTTTTACTACATAAAGACTAGAAACTATTATGTTATGTATACTTCTTGAGTGTCTCTGCTATTGGTTACAGGTTTGCTCTCATTATTCTCTAATATTATATGTCGTAATTGAGAGTTTGGAATGTCTTTTATGATATGCCATTTGACTGGGAAGTAACCATTCCACTTATCCTGGTGCCAAAAATCCATCTTCTTTCCAAAATCAACCCTGCCGATCATTTCAGCTGCTCCACAGAATTGACCACTTGCATTTACCTTGAAATGCACAAAACATATTAGCAAAAAGAGTGCAGCAAAGAATCCTACATCAAAATCATGCTCATCTTTGTAAAGTGCATACCGAAAAGAAAAGGAACACAGGACACTTGATGCCTTTCTGGGCAATTTTCTCTTGTGCATGTTTGTAAGCAATATCAAGCCTCTTATTCCCATTAGGAGTACTAGCCCACACATTGTACTTTATGCTCTTATGGATATCATCTTCACTGTAAGATTTGATAACAAAGAAATATGCATCATCATATTTGATCTCGAACTCTGGTAGGTTATATTGATCCCTTCTGACTAAACAAGTTTTGTTGTTATTAGTAGCCATGGAGCTAATAGCATTACATTGAAATTTCATTGCATCGGTCGCATTGGTTAATTCAGAGTCATGCTTCTTCTCATTGATGGATGAATTCAAATCACATACACTACTAATCTTGTTTCTGTTTTTCAACTTTTCTTGTGCTTTTACATTAACCAAGTTATTGGCTGGATATTTTGCAACAGCATAGTAACCTTTTGCCATCATATCTGACTTGAGATTTGGACTTGAAGCCTGAAAATTTGACGGTGAATCAGAAAATAGACCAAGAAAAAGACAATAGTGATCAGCAAATTGGACAAACGTATAGTTACCTTATTTAATGGCCTCAGCTTATTATTGTGACCCGATATAACATCAAATGAGGATTTAGCCTCGAGTGGATCATTAGAATGACTTGGATTTGAGAAATTATAACCATATCCAACAAGAATTGATGGATCACAAAGGTAAGGTGATGACACTAATTGTCCGTATGGTATAGATGTTGAGTTATATCCATCGGAAGCAATAGCTGAATGAAGCATGGGTCTGGATGGATACATTTGTTCACTAACATACTGCCCTTCAACACCAATAGTAGTCAAGTTTGAACACGAAGAATTGGGATCATAGCTTGGATGAAGTCCTGGCATCGCGTGGAAGAAACATCCATTATTGGCTTGCATGATCTAAAAACCGGAAAGAAGTCATTAATAATTTAGGACAGTGGCTATTAGTGAGGAAGTTTGGTTGTAACTATTTAAATTAGGGGTAAGTAGTGATCAAAATGAGCTCTTTTTGGTCCATTCAAATCCGAACGAATTCGAAGATTTTCAATTCAAAATTGATTCAATGATGTAATCAATTCAAATTAATCTGAATTCGAAGAGATTAGATTTTTTCGGGTAGGATAAGACATATTTATATTGGAATTTATTTAAGAATTATTGTCATATGCAAGTTTTAATTTTAATTTATATTTTTATAATAAATATTATCATTTATAGTCACAACTACAAAATAAAAAAAAATAAAAAATATGTATATATAATTATTAAATTATTATAAATATTTATATTTATTTTAAATTAAAATAATAATATAATATTATTATGGTATGCATAATATTTAAATATAATATAATATGAAATAAAATATGTATTTATTTATAATTTAATAGTAATTCGATTTAGATCGGATACAATTGATTATAAAATCTATAAATACGAATTCCATTATATTGTATAATTTCAATTTGAATTTGATGAATTGTATTGAATTTTTCGGATTTATAGAATTATTTTATCACAAAATTCTAGTTGATCCAATGACTTAAAAGGATAACTATTTTCGGTCAAATCAATCGGTGTTTAGAGAAGACTGATGAGTCTTCAACCGCGAAATCCATTAGCTTACATAGATTAGCAATAAGTGACTGAGAATCATTGGATGAACTAACCGGATATTGAACTTCCATTGTGTAGTACCCTTGAGTATCCAAACCTCCAACAAAACTACCATAACCTGAAAGCACAGTAATATAGGTTGTGAATAAATTGGGAAATACAACAAATCAAATCAAGATCATGATTTGCTTGATCAAAACCTGGATAGTAGTATCCAAAAGAGGGAGTATTTATTGGATATGAAGATGCAGTCTTCAGAGTACTGCGGCTTTCTTTGACACTACTTGCAGAATCTGCTGCAGCTGATACAGATGATGATCCATCATATGGGCTGCCAGCCTAAAGGAAACCAAACAATATTAATAAAATCAAAGATGGTAAAAAAGACCTCCAAATGAAAACAACATTTTATTAAATTATTTTTCTTTTTCTTTTTTCTTATTTGGGTTTTGATCGAAAAACTTGTTAGGTTCATATGGTGGGAATCGAAATAAGAAAATTATATGAAGAAAAATATTACCAAAGTGGAAGACTGATGGAGTTGTTGAAGACAAGCTTGATTATTTTTGACATTTGAAATCTTTTGTTGTTGCTGCTGAACGTCCTGCTTTTGTAGAATTGAACGGGCAACCATGGCCAAAGAATTGTAGTAAACAGGATACAAAATCAAACGTTAATTGATTAAAAAGTTCGTGTCTGAAAAACAAGACACTCAGGTAAGTATACTGAGGAATTTTATATATTTGCACCCACCGAGATTCCAAAAACAATGCAATTAATTTCTATACAAATGAAATGACAAAGCAGCGCTCAAACATTAAATGTAAAGTCAAACACCAAATAATTATACATTACTATTACGTGTAACCTTCTTCTTCTTATATTTTTAATTTTCAATTTATTTACTTTGAAAAACAAATTAGTTTTATCAAAATATTATTTGTATGTTTTGTTACAAATAAAAAAGCAACGGTTATGAAGCTTCCGCGTTCCTTCACAGGGATGATAAAAGCATTACGGACCCTCATCTCTCACTCACAAAAAATAAAATGGATTTTCATAATTTTTTTTAAGAGATAGTAGACTTGTGGTGTTATATTTAATAAATATAAATTTAAATATCATTTTTATTAGGTATAAGTATTTAAGCGATCATAGGCTCTATATATAAATAATTTTAAGCAATTATTTCTATCCTTAATGAATAGTAGCATGTATTAGTATTATTTATATGATTGATCAAGTAATAATAATAAAAAAAATATAACACGAGATATATAATTATTATCTGTAGTATTATATTTTTTTTCCCTATTTTTTATTTAGCTAATAGACAATTTCACAAATTAATATCAGAAAGCCAGGGAGGGAGAGAAACAACCAGAAGATTGAAGAAATATAAAATATAGAAAGTGACGCTATCAAAGTTATCTTGAATGGGAAGGAATAGCTAGAGCCATCCATCGATGACGATTAGCTAAATTAAATATAATTTTATTTTAGTAAAATATTATTATTATTATTATTTTGTCAAGAATAGAAATAATACAATATTATTTGGAAGAGTATAGGTTGCCACGCGGAGCTAGAACATGATACCCACGTATGATACCCACGTGGACTCCTCTATTAACATTGAAACTATCTGATTTATGGGAAAATTATTATTTGTTATCGAATTAAGTTTTCTTAGTTCAAAATCAATCAATATGAAAACGAGAATAATAAAAATATATAAAATTACATATTTTCTATTATTTATAGTTATCAAGCTCTCATTATATATATATATATATTTTAACTTTAGATCATCACGTAATTTTAATCTAGAACCAATACCAATATACCTATAACTCCTTCCATGCATTTACTGTATTTGTAAAGATACAAAAACGTTTGTGAAACATGACTAGGATCAGCTAACAAACTTGGGATTATGTTTAGGCATACAATTATACAAGTGTTTCCACATTGTCCTAGTACTTAATTGGCTCTATCACATGACACTAAGCAAAGATAATACACCACACGCAAAATATATTTGCCTGGAAATTGACAACCACATAAATACTAAACCAGTGTCTCATGAACCATGACATTAAATTGGACACTCTGATCATTAAAACTGGATCTGATTTACAGATGAGTCTTATACTAAATTTATTATTAAGAATAATGCTACACTTTTTTTAAATTGAAATCTTTTTCAACTCTGTGTGAGAACCTATCATTTTATCCTTTTTTTTTTTTACCGTGTGCCAATATACTATTCATTTCGGGGAAATTATTATTAGTAATTATAATAATAATCCAAGTTTTCACTTCACACGTGATATTTAATACATTCTTATTATATATCTCAATACATTTTTTTTATTCATTTTAAATCGCCATAAGTTTGGTAAATATGTATTGAAAATATATTAAAAAATCGGTAAATAGTTACTGAATCTACATACGTTCAGATATAATCAAAACCACTGCAGAAATGCTATCATAGTGTTAAATGTATTCGTAAGGGACAACTTGGTCATTAAACAATTAATATATCATTAAAATAAAAGTGTGTAAAGTTATAATTTCAGTGCTTTTAAATTTGAGAATATTGTATGAGATGATATTTTCAATGCATTTTTTATTTTTAAAAGTTTAAAAATTATTTGAGTTTTAACAACTTTAACTACATACAATCACTAAAATAATAATAAATTATACTATATTTTTTAAAAAAGGTTTTAGATTGTAAACATTAGTTTTGAATAAGTATTAAAATAAGTTTTATTTTTTAAATATATATTAAATTTTGAGTATAAATTGAATAGAAGATTAACGATGAAAAAAATAAAAAGAGAGAGAAGGGAATAAAAAAAAGAAAATTACTATTTAAATTTCCCTTCCAATCCCAGAGTACCCTCGTAGGCCCAAAATTTGTCGAGGTCCAATATTTCTTCCATAACTTAACCGCACTCCATCCTGGCACGTCTATTTCTCTGCTCTCTCTCTCTCTCTAAGCACTTTCACCTTGAGCTATTTTCGGGAAGAGATGGAGAGCTTCTTGCTTGAGGGTTGGTTGGGAAAACGACTGCGTTCTGAGATATCGGAGCCCTAGCTAGTGGCTTTCTTATTCTGCTTTTTGTTGCATTTGATTTTAGTACATTTGTATTAGAGTACAGGTTTAAAGGTGAGCTTCCTCATGACTGGTCTTAATTTTATAAGAGAATTTTGAATCTTCATGATGTATTTTTTTTTTCCTTTTTGTTTGTGTCAATTAGGCAGCTATGCTCAGAATACGTGACTCTTGAACTTGGAATGGTTCTAAGCTTTTGGTAAATGGTAATTGTAAATAGGTTTCTGTCATCACCAATTGAGTCCCACGGGTAGGTAGGTTAATAACCACTTGGGCTTGCAAGTCGATTTTATATGGGTCAGTTTTACTTACAATAGGTATTAGAGAAGGCATTCTTGTGGTCATCGTCGTGTATGGGAAACGTTGTTACTATTGGATCCGCAAATCCACCTAGCCATATGGGCTACCGTGGATTTCGGTTTTGAAAGAGGAGTGTCATATGACCGAATTGAATCATCACATTGCTTAGTTTGGATGAGTACGTGGATTAATAATCACTTGGACATCCTCTCCTTGCAAGCTGGTTTTATAGGGATGAGTTTTATCCAAACTATTTGTTACAATTGTAGTGACTTAATCAAGTCCCACATTGGTCCCTATGGGACAAATATATGGGTTAAAATCACTTGGACACCCTCTCCTTACAAGTTGGTTTTGTAGGGATGAGTTCTATCTAAAGTACTTGTTAAAATTGGTATCAGAGTTTGTATCCCTTGTGAATGACCTTTGATATGGATGTAGCTACTAACAGATGTGTGTACTTACCAAGTATGGGGAGGGCTATTATTGTTGAGTCCACAAAGTCACATAACCCACGTGGGTTGTCGTGTTTGTCAGTTATGATAGAGGGGTGGAATGTGACGCAATTGAGTCCCATATTGTTTAGTATGTGATGGATAAGTGAGTTAATAACTATTTGTGCACCATCTCCTTACAAGTCAGTTTTGTAGGGATGAGTTCTACGAAAGTGGTTGTTACAATTTCTCTTAGCATAATTTTTATGAAGCTATTTTCATTTTCAGGTTAGTGATGTTTCCTTTATCTTATAAGTAACTTTCATGTGGAATACTGGTGTTTGTTAAGGATCATGGCATTGTTTACATGTTTAAAGTGAGAACTATCATACTTGGTTGTAGAATTTGATCGAACTGATGGTTGTTGAATGCCAATCTGGTAAGTGACTTTATGTATAAAGAAATGCTAATTAAATGTTTTTCTTCCCCTTGGTTGAAACTTCCGATTGTTAGTACACATAAATTTTGAAGCTGCTTTAAGATTAATTAAACCAACAAGTCTACCCCCAAATTTGTATGGTTTATTAAAATCTATCACCTAATTTTTGAGTGTAAGAAATATACCATTAATCTTCTAGTAAATATTACAAAAATACCGGCATCGTTATTTTAGATAATGAAAATTAATATTTTTTGTCAAATGAACTTCATGTGACCAAATAAACTACCACAAAACTTTCATAATTTATCTATTTCTACCACTTAAATTGATAAAAATGTCAACTTTGTTACCTAAATGATGGGATGATATTTCTGTAACACTTATAAAGAGGTTGACGGTATATATTTTCAGGCCCAAAAATGAAGTGATATATTTTGATAAAACATGAAGTTGGGTGATAGTTTTGTTAGTTTACCCTTTAACATTTATATTCTCTTAGAAATCTATCTGAAATCCAAAAAGGCACAGCAATGAGTGAATAAATTTGTCATATTTATTGTTACATATGGTATCTTTCCTCCTTTAGTTCAACTCTCAATTGGGATCATGTACTCTATTTTCCACTTCATTGTGTCCTTAAGCTCCTGGGAGGTACTAGATAAGTATTGGGGAAGTACAATTATTGATTATTACTTTAATTTTCCTTAAAAAAATGGTTCTTTGAGTTGTTTGGTTTGTGCACGTGCACACTAATGGTGTACGTACTTTTCCAATTTCCAGCTTATCTCTCTCTGTTTACTTTTTAACCGTTCTGTACGAGTAAACATTGATCAATAATTACTTGTTTGTTGTACTGTGGGCTGGACAATTCTGGGAAGACTACAATTGTTTTCAAGATTAATGGTGAGGACACCAGTGTTATCAGTCCCACGCTAGGCTTCAACATCAAGACCATCATTTACCAGAAATAAGTGTCCTCTTGGTTGCTTCAAAGTCTTAGCAGTTATCACGGCCACAGGGGACAGCTGACATGAGTCTGGTATCTGTTTCTTTTGTTCTCACTGGTCTTTTTGTCAATATGTTGAATTCATATCAAGTCTGGAAGCAAATAATTAATGCTTAAAGTGATATCTTGTTGTTGCATTCTTGTTCATCAATAGTAAAACCTTATCTACAATAGTTAGTGAACAATCATACAGGGAAGATACTTTGAAAGGTTTATTGTATGAGATCGATAACAAACCTCTTGTGCTTACTTTACTTATATTCATGTGGAAAGATACAAATTTATTACTTAGCACTTGTTTAAAACAATGGAATCTTCTACGTGTCATCTTGATTTTCCCCCCAATAAATTTAGATAATCTTTTCTTATTTATGTGTTAACTTAATTTTAATGCTAGTTTGTCCTTAAATACTGTGTAATTTCCCTTGGATCATCAACCTATAGATAATAGATCCTTGAGAAGTGATTCATTATAGCTTTAATGTTTTATATAGTGTCGAAAGGTTTATTGTAATTGGCTGTGGCAGACTGGCAGGTATACTCTTAACATATGGGATGTTGGGGGACAAAAGACAATAAGATCGTTCTGGAGAAACTATTTTGAGCAAACTGATGGCTTAGTATGGGTAGTTGATAGTTCAGATCTTAGAAGGCTAGATGACTGTAAAATGGAATTGGATAATCTTTTGAAGGAAGAGGTAATGTTATTTTAATTCTCTATTACTATTTACTATTTTTAATGGTTCTTGTTTTATCAAATATGGAGACCTGCTTCTGTCGGAACTATTGCGGTTCCACTTCCATCTGCCTTTATTCTATTCTATAAAGCCCATCAAAATGAATTTATTCCTTAATTTTAAAGGTGCTTGAGTTTTGAGAAAATTTCATTTTATTTTTAGGTAAAAACGTGCGTATTATAAAAGAGAGAAATTTGTCTTGAACTGCACAGTGTTTGTCATGAAACAAGGTCATCTCATTTAGTCTAAAAGCAAACAAATCCTATATCCTAAAATTCTAAAAGCTACACTAAATAAAATAGAGAAATGTATTGTATGGTCCCTTACTTGTTACAACATTTAGGTCCTGTATTTATTTTTTTAACAATTCATTTTTATTATTATTAAAAAGTGACTGCACCAAGATAAATGATTATTTTTTTTATATTATTAAAAAAATTAATTTTGTCATTGTGCAATCAATTTTAAGAATAATATGACTAAATTGTCACACAAAATAAATATAGGACGTAAGTGTCGTTATTAGAACAAGTATGGAACTTGTGAGTCACCTTAACAATAAAATAAGTTTGTTTTACTTTCATATTATGTGAAATGATCATGCTGTCTCACTGTCATCATTATATCGATACGCAGACTTGTTTGCTCACCAGCTAGCATGTAGAATCCTTCTTGTTAAAACTTTGCCGATACCTCTCTTAGATAGTCTGTTGTTGCATCTTCTAGAACTTCATAGTTATTGTTTGTGCTCATGGTCATTTTTAACAACCATAATGCTTTTATTTACATGTGCATATGTAGATACATCATTAGAATGTGATGTAGCAATAAAGCCCATTATGCTTTAATTTGCATATTGTATGACCCATGGCCCATTGCATGTTTTGCAAGATATGAACTTCTAAAACAAGTTTCGGTAACAATAGTAGTTTAACCCTGCTTTGATCGCTGCATTTTCTTTTTTGTCTTTTTTGGGATTGTCCATTTTCTGGATACTGACTCATATCTCCTTATTACAGAAACTGTCTGGAGCTTCTTTGCTATACTGGCAAATAAGCAGGACATAAAAGGTGTCCTTTCTCCCGAAGAAATTGCTAAAGTGAGAGTATAATCTAACACATTATGCTATTGATTTTTTTCATTGTGTTATATGCTAACTTGCCGTTAATTTGCTAGTCCTTGTCAATTTGTCATATGATGCTAACTTGGAGACCTTATATTACCTTTTTTTTTGTGCTACTCTGCTATATCGACATTTATATTGACCATGTAGATTCCAAGGTTTTTTAGATATGGACTATGAAGGTTTGAATTAAAGATTTTGTTTTGTTATTATTATTATTACTTGAATGTCATGGACAAAACCAGGTATTGGAAAATTATGGGCTGTAGTGCATAAAAGATCAGTCTCTATATTGCGTTGGTGTGACAATGTATTAGGCATATTCAAGAGTTTGCAGTTGAGCCGAATTTCTAGTTGTATGGAGATATTCTTTATAAATAAAACACTGAAATTCACTAATTTGTGTTTATAGACTTGCACATTTGAGCCTTTTACAAGCCAAACATTTGATGCAATTACGGCAGAAAATTGGTGGCTTTCAAACCTTTTGCTGATGAACAACGTACTTTGATAATGCCTAGGCATGCCTTCATATATGTTGACTGCAAAAATTGAGACCTTCCCGAACCCTTTTAATCACTTGAGCAAAAACCTTAGTCATAGCTTGCACTCGTTTCCTTTATTGCATTTTTAACTTTTGAAATGTAAATGGATAAAAATGTCATTGAGGTTCTTAGAATAGGTTGATACTGTTATTTAATTTCTTTGTTTGTAATTTTCCATAATTTTATAAAATGTGTTAATTGAGGACTTAAATTATTACATTAATATATAAAGTCAAAAAACTACTATTATATTAGAATAAGGTGATTTGGTGATGGT
Organism: Hippophae tibetana; assembly: GCA_037013495.1. Classification (NCBI taxonomy): domain Eukaryota; kingdom Viridiplantae; phylum Streptophyta; class Magnoliopsida; order Rosales; family Elaeagnaceae; genus Hippophae; species Hippophae tibetana. Next base: position 9,423,013 of record CM072802.1, read on the forward strand.
AAACTTGGAATGAATATATTTAGGAGAAATAGAGTTATTTGTGTTATTAATTTGCTATGAAGGAAATAGGAAAATGGTAAAAAATAATCCACAAATTAATACCAAAATATTACCTCAATAGTACCATTTGTTTTCATTTGACACTTTTTAGAAAAATAAATGGACTAACAAGTACCAGTTATAAGCAAAGAGATCAAATAGCACTACTTGTTTAATGTAATAAACCTCTACGGCTTTGCTCCCATGTAAATATTATTTAAAATGTATGGCCCTGGCTTGAGTTTTTGATGTGCTTTGGAGGTGTTGTTTCACCCTGTGGACATCATATATCCTACAACTGTGTGCCTTCTAAAGTGATCCAAGAGGCTTTGGACCGGACAATGCGACTAAGTGAAGGGCTAACTTCCTTTGTTCTCAGGTGCTATATTATACCAAGGGCATCTTCCTCTGCCTACTCATTTACAATCACTATATGGTGATCGTACAGTTTTGCAGAGTTATTGAAGGGCCAAGGTTATACCTTCCTTCTTTTTTCTTTTTCTTTTTTAATTATGTGCTGGTTGACTCTATAAGCATACTGTTGAGGTCTTGTGTGTAATTGTTTAATTAAAAACCCTACGAAGCTACAAGCATATACCTTTACCTACTCTTGTCCGGCTCTTTCTGTCCACAGCCTAGCTAGCTAGGTCTTAATCACAACTCACAAGCCTAAGTGGTGGCTAGGAAAAGTTTAAGGGAAGAAAGGCCTAATCTGGGAAAAATCAGAGGAGGACAAGAATGAAAATCTTGTATGGAAATCTATATAAAATCTATATAAGGTGGAATTAATGAAACAAACAATAAACTAGGCATTGATTGCACATCGGGTTCTTGACTTCTACGTTTAATCTATTTGATTTTTGAGTTATGGCCTTCTACAAAGTAATAAAAGAGTGCATATAGAGTTTGGTAAATAGCCGTGATTTTTGCAAATTGCAATCCCAGTGACCGAAAATTATTAGTTAATTTTGGACTAAAATGATAGGTGATTTGGATTAATTAATATAGAAATTATGCGTTAATTTAAGAATGACTGACGTGATACTTTCTATTAGCCGTGATAATTTTTTTTTGGAAAACCGAACAATCAATCTGAATCCATAGTAAAGCAGGATTTATGCTTTGATTTTTAAAAATTGGTTAGTTTAAACAGGTCTAAAAATTATATAAACCGACTCGATAGGTTCGATAGTAGGTTTTAAAAATAACAAGATGTACACGATTGAATTAAACCTATTATTTTTAATACATTATTTTTAAGTATTTTTTATTTTTTGTTATTTATTTATATATTTGTATATTATAATTTTTATTGTTATTAAATAATAATTGAATTTATATTAATATTTCAACTAAATTATATGTAAAACAATTTTGAGTATTGGATTATCATACACTTGTCACTTTTTATTGTAAATTATATGTATTAATCATTTTATTTAAAATAATACATTAAAAAAATTAATTTTTAACAAGTGATGCATTTTAATCATCTTTAGACACTTCAATCACTTGAAAATGGTGACAAAAGTATACAAAACATAAATAAAGTGTACCATTTATTAAATATGAAGGTGATTTTAATGTAATAATTTTAAATAAGATGAATAATATATTTAATTTGTAAAATAAAATAACAAAAAGTCATCGGGATGCTTTTCCCTTTTATTATTCTATGTCATTTGTAACTTCCAATATTATTTCTTTCGGAACCACTATATCAATTTTACTATATATAGAACAACTAATAATTCATTTCCACGTGATTTACCTTACTATTGACTCCCAATCTCTCTTTACATGTTACTACACTCTCTTAATAATGCAAATAATTGAGACTCATTTGTCATCATTCTGCAGCAGAACTAAAGTTATACAGCTCTTGTCAATTTCGGTTGTCATCTAAATTTGGTTTGTTTGTCAATTTTGGACTTCATGTAATTATGCTGTTGATAATTTCTAGTTCTAGTTATCTTCTAGATATCACATTATTCTAGTTTTAGATATCACACGTATATACATGTATCAGTTAACACCACGTGGGTGTATAGTGACTAAAAATATATTTGATGTTGGCCAAAAATGGGGAAAATTACAAAAATATTGACAGTACCCCAGAGCCATATAACTTTTACCTCAAATAATGGCACTGATTCAGTAATTTTTTTAATTTGATCGAAAATGATATAACAGTTAATTATAAGTTGAAAAAATATATCATATATTTTTATTGTTTTAATCAATAATTATCTATCATAATTTGTCTAACAAATATTTTAAAAAAATATATATATTATTAAGTTTATCACTTTCTTAATAAACTACAGGCCCAAAAATGTCAAAAGAGGCATGGACTTTTTTTTTTCCTTTCATGTTTAAAATCAAAACCTAATTTAACTTACTAAACTTCAAGAAATAATCATTTAACTAAAGATGGAAACTACAACCATCAAATTTTGAGGTTGGACACACATTATACCTCTACTGAGAGGTTTTTGGTTATGTGTGAACAAAGTCTTATATTAGTTAAATAATTTAGGGTTATCTTGAATTATTCCACCAAATGAGTTAAATAATTTAGGGTTTTATTAAAAAAAAAAAAAAAGAACTCATTCGGTAGAATAATCAAAGCTTTTATTAATCTATTTCAAATTTAATAAATATGCGACTTTGTTAGTACATATCCAACAAGGCAATTGAATGGACACATGTATGGAAATATACTAGTTGGTTATTCTTATATGATCAATAATACACCTTGCAACATGCCAAATATGTTCCGAATATCTATTTTATTTTTGGTAATGTTATAATGTCTCTTTCAATGATGCTCTTATTGCACGTCACTTGGGAAATATAGAGCAGTAATAAATATCTCTTTTTCTTCCTGGATTGTTAGTGATTTGCTTAGCTCAGGATTTAGGTAAAATCTGTTCGTGGATTATCATTAATGTCCCATTAGTTGATTAATTGGGTCTAGGAACGATGATATTCAAATATAATAATAATGAAAAATAGAATCTCAATCGATCAATTTATCAATAAAATTGATTTCACAAACTTTTCCTTGTGAAACATATGTATTATCTACTAAAAATTAGAGCAAATTTTAGTTTATTCGTGTATTTTTTTTTTGTGAAAATCAAGACCATTATGCATCAATGATTGAATCAAATATTAGTTTAAAACATATGATAATCCTAAAATGTAGTGAATTTTTATATTTTTTATATTTATTTTTATATTTATTTTTATATTTATTTTGTAGACATCAAGAAAATTATGCATCAATGATTGAATCATTTCATCATTGTTGCCCTTTATATATATGAGGTGGGCACGTTACTAAAGGATTCTTTCTCTAACGCTTGGAGTAGAAGCCTTAACTTATTGATTTGTTTGTGTATGTCAAAAAATAACAAAAATATTATTTTTAAAATTTATAATTATAAATATAATATAATTTATATTTATTAATTTAAAGCATATGGTTAATTCAACATCATTTAATATTATTTTTACGTTATTATTATTATTATTATTATAAATTTTATTAAAAATATTACTTTATGTGTTTATGTTTGACACCTTTTGTTGCTTATGCTTTCCTAATCAGTTCACGGAGGATATCTTGTTTGCGTTTCCTTTTCAATCTAATCTTGAATTTGCTTGATAACTTGCAAGGGAATGATTGAGAATTTAGATCATGGAAAATGATTATAATTTTTTAAAGTGATGTTAAATCACACTTATAAAACATTTAATATTTTCTTATCATCGATTATATTTAATGATACCGACGTTACTGAGGTTCATTTGGTGTTGTTGCGATGAAAAAATGTTATTCGAAGCACTTCAATGCCACTTTTAGAAGAAATACTTTACCACATAATTCTAAAGTGATACTTTGATATTTTTAGTTTTCAACATTAAATCGTTTTTTTTCCCATTTCTTTTTCTACTAGTTTTGCTATTTCTTTAGGTTATTTTTTTTTTCTATCAATCAATAATTAAAATTGATTTAAATTGTATAAATTATTAAATATAGTTTTTACATAATTAAGAAAACATATATTTATTTTAATATAACGTTAAAAAAATATTTATTAATAATGTACGAAAGATAAAATATATATTTTTTCTTAAAGATATTTAAAAGTAAAAATACTTATATAAAATAATTATGTTATATAATTAAATTAAATTAATAAATTATCAGAAAATTAGTCCTAAACAATTGTTTCAAAAATATCTCCATGGCAGTTCTGTTTCCCTGTGTTAGGACTTGATTAAAATTTTGGACATGTATATGTTAAAGGCATAATTTTTTATAAATATGTTTTAGAATTTTTATCGATTTAAAGTATTATATATGACATTATTATGTATATATGTGTCCAACATATGCAAATATTAGTGAAACATAAGAGTTGATGTAACAGTTTTTTCAAGATGATTTATTTTAAATTCTTGTTAAAAATGCTTTAACTTATTTTCTATGTTTTTTTATGATATTTTAATTTTTAATTATTTTTTACGTATCTATCTAATAATATAAAAATAAACTTATGAATTAAAAGATTATTTAAAATTATATGAAATAATGTTACTATTGATCGGCATAAGATTCAAATTCAGTAAGACACTAAAACCAAAATAATAGATTATTTGCTAGAAAGTTACAGTAACTCATGGGCAATATAATTTAAATGGAAATAGCTTGAAGAAGCAGCCACAGGCACCTTGATCGTGTTTACTGACATATTTTTCTACTTTACCGACTTTCTTATAGTAATGTCTTGGCCCTAACCCAACAACCCCAACCTATAAAATACTTATTATTAAACTATACTAGATTTCAATGATTTAACTATTATAATACAAGAGATAACAAACAAGAATTACAGTGAATTTCAAGATATATGAAAAAAAAAAACAAAAAAAAATTACAAAATATAGAAATTCATTTAATTCAATTAACTCAGAATTAAGCAACACTAGGTGCAACTGGAGGGAGCAAAACCCAAAATACTTTTTTTCAAATCAAATTCCCAGAAATGATTTTGCTGCATAATATTACCTATGACAGATGTACCAGGCCAACTTGCTGGGACAAACCCAATACACTTTGTTTTTTTTGTAACTTCAATAATATAACTCTTCACTGGTGGTTCAAATCTTGCCCCATCAGCAAAATGAATGATTAATCTAGGCACAATAGTTTCATCAAAACCAGTAGAATTGAAGCAGTACTCAAATGGTATTCCATCAACAGACAACTTATCAAAACTTGAAACAGCCTTTTGCAATTCTTCCATAACAATTTGATAAGCTGGCATTGTTAGATATGTTAAACTTGTCCCTGAATCAATTACTGTTCCACCACCAAGATTTGCATCAAAAATTTCAGATGGTATTCTTAGCATTATACTCCCAATAGAGATACCCAATACATTAACACCATATGATGAACCAAAATTTCCACCTAACAGAAGTTGGGTGTGTTTCATTTTGGTCAATAATGAAGATTTAGTTCTTTTATCACCAAAAAGAAGATAATTTGACACATTTTTGGGACTTAAGTGATCAACCAAGCAATATGAGAATTTTCCTCCAAACTCTGAAGCTGCTTTTGTTGTAAATGTGTGCTTGCCGAAGCCTAGTCCAAGTACACCATCAGATCCTTTGAAGCCTCCTTGATAACCTTTTGTGGACTCAGTGCATCCAATTAACACATCATGTAGTTTTCTTTTCCTGCCATTTGTTAAGCCTACTGATACTGTCTCTTTAGCAAAGATTCCAATTGCAGCAGATCTTTCTAGATACCTTTTTGACATTGACAACAAATTGAACCCATGGTTAAAAAAATCTGCATAAAAATTACCATAATTGAAAAGGGCTATTTCCCCTTTTACCCCCTATCCCACTGTTTTTCATTTTTGACCCCAAGTAAAAAATGAAACTCAATTGTTGAAATCTCCAATAATGTTGATAATTTTGAATTCATGTACAAAAACAAAGCTTGCTTACTTAAACAAGTGTTAAATAATTATGAGATTGGAAAAAGAAAGAGCTCATCTGAGCAATTTTCCCAATAAAAATATAATACCAAGCTCAGCTCGCTAATTTAGCTCTTAGTACCATTACCCAAAAAAAAAAAACATTTAGCTCTTAGTACTAAAGATATTATACCAAGTGAGAGATCCTAATTCCTATCAACTAACTGGACAGTGAATTCTTGTTATTGTTTTAAAAATGTGGGCCATGTGAGGCTCACCTACTTACAATAACTGCAATTTAAGTCTTGTGTTGGATATAGGTAAGAGCAGTTTTATATAACCAGCATTTTGCCTGTGTCTGTGTTTTCAAAATTTAGACAAATGTTCACTTAGACAAAACCAAAGGGTCCATCACTAGATTGATGATAATAATGAGAGCAATGACTCTTAACATCTTTTGACAACAATTGAGCTATCAAGACACTATAGTTTCTTGCCAACTTTAGCTATTTGTATTAAACAGTAATTAAACCCAACACACATAAATACAGAGGTCATTATGCTAACTTAGGTAGGTTTTAAAATACTAAATTATGATTTTGTACTTCAAAAAGGACATGGACCAACTACTCCAAGTTGGGTTTTTTCAACTCATAATTATTTCACTCAATTGAACCACATTTTGAATTAAATTCCCAATATTTAGCAGGAAAATTAGAATCACATCTCATAAACAGTGAGCCAGAGTATTAAAAAGATGAGAATAATTTCTGGGGTTTTGAACTTCCCAAGAATTCCAAATCTCAGATAGTAAACTTGAACTCTACAATTCCTCTTAAATTATAACACAAACAATGACACTGATTACTATGCAAAGAAAAAGTAAAGAGTAGGAAATTAAGAACGAATAGAAAGAAGAGAAGGTATAATGAGAAGTACCTGTAATCATAAGCACAAGGAGCTTTAGGAGTGGGACATTTGGTGAGAGAAAACAGATTTGAAAGCTCAATCTTACACATATCAGACAAACAAGGCACAGTTTTAAAAGAAGAAGAACGATCAGCTAAAAATGCCCTCCTCTTCTTTAACCTTCTTTTATATGTTCCACACTTATTTCCACAATGGTACCTACAATTCATCCAAGTTAAATCACTTCCTGTATCAGCTACCAACATAAACTTTTGACCTGGGCTCCCAATTTTGACATGAACAAAGTACTCTCCTACTCCATAATCAGCACCAGAGTTCATTGGCATTGCTATTGATGTTGTATCTTCCCAATCTTTTCTTCTTTTGTTTAAGCCCTTATGATGATGAAGATGACCCACATCATCAATTTGTTTTCTTTGGTAATTGAATATTTTTTGGCGTGTAATATCACGGTGGTGAAGCTCTTTGATGATTTCCAATTGGGTTTTTGGCCTTTTCCCATTTCTGATAAGCATTGGGGAGTTTCTGTGTATTAACTCCAATCTCAACGTGTCAAGTTGATTTTCAGCCATCTCATCATCAGCAAAAACCAAACCATGAATAAGTGAAAGAAAGAAGATTGAGAGAATTGAATATGAACTCCACTTGATTACCATGTTCGTGAAAAGCAACAATTAAAGAGCTTAATTGGTGTGTTTTGGTAGTTGGGTTAGTTTGTTAATTAGAGAAGGCAAAGGGTGATGAGGTTTTAATTCTCCTTGTGACGAGAGAGAGAGAGAGAGAGAGAGAGAGAGTGAGGAGAAGGAGAGCTAACAAGCAAAGGTGTGTTTGTGAGAAAGAAAAACCAAGGCGCCTTTATTCTATGATTTTGAGCTTTATAATATTGTGCCTTCACGTCTCTGTTCTCTTCTGTCTTTTTCCTTCTTGATATATCTTTTTCATCAATTTGTATATTAGAAATTGTTGATATGTCCCTCCCTAAATTATGCAGTACACTATTGTTCTCTCTCATGTATGATGATTAATTAACTCTACAATAAAAAATAAAAAATAAATATTTATCAGCATATTTAGGCAGTGTATCTGCATAAACACTAGAAGAAACTATTCAATACATATCAAAATCAAATCAAATAACCACTGTTCAAAGCAGGTAACTGGTAATCAGAACTTTTCTTTTTCTTTTTCTTATTTCCTAAAGGACATGTACTAAGGTTACATTTACGTGACTATAATAAATTTAAATACAGAGATGGTTCATTGCTTAACAAATTTCCATACATTTGACCGCCACTCATTTTATATGCACGAGTAACATCACGTGAATAATAAAAAGGTTAAAATTTAAATAAGAATAAGATATAGTTATATTTTATACATTATAATTTTATAAATATTTTATTTTTCAAAAATTAAAATAATAAACATGCGTCTTCTCACCCTAACATACTTCCTCGCCTTCATCCAGACTCTAAGTTGTCAAAGGGAATCCTCCACATCAAAGTAGTCATGAGTTCAAAAGTATAATATATAAGGTGTACATTTTTCATTGAAAATAGTGAGTATAAATTAACCAACATCATTCTACATCTTACTTACTTGTTGCTCATAGTACTAACTACTAAGTAACATGCTCCGGGTCCCGGGGAGGATTTAGCCAATATCTGACTTTTTCCAACGTGGCCAGCTTGGCTGAAAGTGAGTAGTTGCTCAAAATGTCAATATGTAAAGTAGCAATAATTTTTCTTAATGTAATGTTTCTTTACATCTTTTTTCTCCCATGCATCTTTGAATGTGTTTTTGTGCTTATTATTGTATTGTATTGTATTGTATTGTATTATATTACAGTAATTTACAATTTTTTGACAATAATTTAGGTGTAGATGTACTAGAATTTCATATTTGCATCCTTTTTGGTGAAAAACTTTATGGAAAAGAATAATTTATATTCAAGAAAAAAAAAAGGAAACAACCAGATAAACGTTAGCTTCAAGTCAGAAAATATTTATAAAATTAACCTAACATTATTAAAAAATCAATGTAACTCTTGAAAATTGTGTAAAGTTGATGTTGTAGTTAGGCACTTAATCACTTCCCATTAACTCCTAAAACAAAATATCAAAATAAAATAATAAAAGACTACGTTCAAAGTTTATAAAACGAGTTAGTGTTTTTGTTACTAATAAAGACGACAAATTTAAGTTATAATTCATAATATAAACATAGTGGAAAAAAAAAATATTTTTAAAGAATTAATTACTAATTTTTGTAAATACCTTACTATTTTTTTCTCATATTACATACTATAAAGTATCAGTTGAAATATTTAAAGATTTGTTTAATAAAGATTTTAATTTTGCATTTATGATTTTTTTTCAATTGATTTTTTAATCAATTATAGTTAATAACGATTTTTAATTTTGATTTTCACTCTTTTAAAAAATTACTACTATAATATGAAGTCATTTTATAAATCTTTAAAAATAATATTTTTAAATTTGATTTTTGATTTTTGATTTTTTCATTTTCACAAAACATTTTCTTAGAAAATAAATCAATTCTTACAACTTTTATATTTATAACTATTTGAAAAAGATGATTAAAGTTTTTTTTAAATAATAACCAAAAAATTCTTTATTTTTTAAATTTTTGAAAAAAAAAACATAAAACATTACCAAATAAATTGTAGATTATTACCAAACATATTAATTATTATTTGTACAAATAATCATAAATTATTAAATTAATTATTTAATTATTTAATCATATATCATTAATCATAAACCAAAATCATTATCAAACAATCTAATTTTTTAATATATTGAGTTCAAAGTAATAAACTCATAACATAATAATAAGAAGAAAGCAATTAAGCACATTTTAAAAGCTACTTGCTAAAGCAGAGTATGTATATGACAAAGTTAAAATGTAAATCAGTTTATTCTTAATTAAACACAATCATGTGCAGTGATCACATGCCTAACATATCTCAGAAGTATACGTTAATTATTTTTCCTCTTCTTTCTTTTTATGCTACTTGCTTAATTACTATAATTTTTCTTCTCCTTCATTAGTCAGAAAATTAATTACTACTTTTTTTTAAGCAAAATTCACTAAGATTAAAGATAACAACACTACGTATTTTGAATCATCAAGACTGCGACTCCATTCAATAGAGCCCAAAAACTAGTAAAATTCGAACTCTTGACATCAATACAGCATTGCATAACGCATGTATTATAATAGAAGTTGCGACTCTTTCGGTTTTAGGCCTTTTCTTTTGATCAATAGTTTCTACTTCTGATTTTCTATTTTTGATTTCCTGAGACTAACGGTTATTTGAAGATAGTGTTGTTGCGGTGCAAGCGAAAAGTGAAAATCTAATAGAATAAACAAATGAAATTAGGATCCATAAAAAAAAAGTACAAAAAAAGTTTAAGCTGAAATTGTAATTCAAGATGATGACAAGTAATAGATAAACATAAAATTAAATACATAAAAGAATTTAATTAACAAAAGAAAAAAAAATGACATTGACTATGTCTGAGCTCAGAATTATATATATATATATATATTGCTGTCCAGGAAATTAACTTGAAGTACAATTAATCTATAGATGACATGTATTACAATTTTATATATTTAATATATTAGCTGTTGCACAACATCAGCGCGATCAAAGGTCCAATATTAGTAAACTAGTCCATTCAATCCAAGTAAAAAGACAATAAACTTGTTTAATAGAAGCACTTTTTTGAAAAAGAACAAGTCAAATAAAATTATGATGTGTACTGTTTGTTTTTAATCGTTACACGATGAAACCAAAATATATATATATATATATACATAAAAAAATGTTTAAAAAATTATAAAATAACAACCTTTATACTTAATATAGTAAAAATAATATTTTAATAATATTAAACAATATTCAATAAATAACGATTTTAAATTATGTAAGTTAATTTAAAAAAATTCTAATTAAATGATATTTAAAATAAAATAATATAAAATATTTTTTTAATAATAAAAATATATAAATTAAACTAATAAATCTTAAAAGTAATACTTTGTTACTTTCCCAAAACATTTCACACTCAAAAAGTATATTTTGCAATTCATGAAAAACACATCATGTATCTATTTGTTTCTTTTCTAGGTTCTTGAAAAAGCGTTTACACTTCGTAATCAAACATAAAAAAAATTACCAAAAGCGTTCTTAGAGTTAAAAAATATATTTTATAATTAATTGGTGACAAAATTTCATTATAGGTTGATTTACTTGTTCTTTTCTTAAAAATGATTTCGGATACCTAATGACATTTGGACACTGACATTTTTTTTAATTGAACTTTGGATATGACATTTAAAAGCATCTCCATATTTATATTATTCAGTCGGGTAAAAAATAAATAAAAAAGGTCCGACGGATTAATGGATCAACCATAGTTAGCAAAATACAATATATGAATAAATATAATATGTTTTATTATATGAAAATATGTCAAAAATTTGATATGAAATACATAAATTATAAAAATATGAAAATATACAAATATGAGTATAATTTGTTTAATTTTTAAAAATATGTTATAAAATTATGATAATAATGATAAATGTATATTTTAATAAAATAAAATATTATTTGATTTTTTATAATAATATAAAATATTAATAAATATATGTGGTTCATAATTTAAAATCATCCTTGACTAAATAAAATTAATTAAATTTTAAGGTAATTGTCTAATGATATGATAGATAAGATTTTTCTTTGTCCATTTAAGTCATTTTCTTTTGTAAATTGATTACTTTAATTAATTTTTTTTGACTAACTTATCCCAAATTATTTTTAAAAAAAAATAAGCAAATTTATTTCAATTTATATTATTATTATATTCAAATTAGAGAAAAATTTACAAACTATAAAAAATATTGTTGAAAATAAACTAATCTATTCTATCTTTTTAACATTTTTGGATGAAATATACTACAAGTGACTTTTTTTACAAATTGACCACTTTAATAACTTTTTTATGAGAGGCTCACTCCAAGATAATGTTTTTTTAAATGTACAAATTTACTTCAATTTATATTATTATATTTATATTAAAGAAAAATATCCAAATAATAAGGGACATTGTTGGAATTTAACTAATATTTTTCATTTTTTGCAAAAAAAAAAATTAAACATTTTTTTACATTGACCTATGTAGCTTTATAAAGTTTTATTTTTGTTAAAAAAACTTGCATATAATATGATATGTTTGTGATAATGAGATTATTGTATTAAAAATATTGTTTAAAAAAATTAACAATAAAATAAATTAGTTAATTTCCAACTAATGTTCTCTCTTATGAGTATTTTTTCTATAATTGAATATAATAGTATAAATTTGTTATTTTTAAAAACAAAAGTAATTGAAGTAAATTACTTAAAAAATAATTAAAAAAATTTGTTTGACATTTTTCTCTTTTCATGCATATTTTATAATAATAAATATTATTAAATAGTTAATATATATATATATATATTCTTTTATTATAAAATTTTCATTATTTATTCGTTTGCACGAAGAAAAGAAATTTTTTATTATTTTAATAAATTTTATAAAAATATAATTTAAATACATTTAATCTTATTTCTATTATATCATTTCTATGTTATGTATAGTGAAAATAATAATAACAAATATTTATTATTATTTAATATTTTTTTTAATTCAAAAATATGAATATTTTTTCGTAGTTATAAAAATTAGTTGAAAATAATAATTTATTAATTTATATATATAAATACAAAGCTTGGTCACGTTATACTTTTTTTTTTCTTTTTCTTTTTCACCACATTACTTTTTCTATAAAGATAAATTTGGCACACTCCAAAAGCGATGATAAACAATTACGTGCCTAATGGACCTTCACGTGTGAAAAATAAAGATAAAATGAATCATTATTATTAATAAAAATATATAATATTACATTTAAAAAAAAATTGATGTGATAAACTATTTTGTTTCTAATATATGCAAATAATGCCATATATAAAATATTTTCATTTATGTGAATTTCTAATATTTTCTTAATGCATCCAATCCATCTGTCTTCAACGCGTTACACTTCTCATCAACTTCATTAAACAATTATCATCCGGGTGTTACCCATTATTTTTAGAAATGCATGTACTGAAAATTGAGTTTCTTATAAGTTGTACCAATTAAGCAACGGTGATTATGTAAATATAATTAGCCCGTCCCCTTCGAATAAAGTTAATAAAAGTTTATCATATATTTTTCTTAAAATAATACACATTTCAATTCAAATCCACCGTTTTCAAATATGATTTGATAAAAATATTTAAATTAATTGAAATCCACCGTTTTCAAATATGATTTGATAAAAATATTTAAATAATCTGACAAATATTAATATCATATAAATTTATATATTATATCTATTAAGATAAATCTCTCGTACCATATCTACAGAACTACAAAGTTTGTAACATTTATTCACGCGTTTCTTTCGTTTTTTGCAATTTTCGAACCTAACTCTTAAACACTTTACGGTGAGAGAGCTGCTAACACAGTTTGTACTACTAACCCAATTGGTAACAACTCTTTCACCTAAGTTAATTGGATCTTAAGTTTGAGAATTGCTAAAGGTAAAAAAGAATGCATGAATAAACTTTACAAACTTTAAGATTTTCGTAAATATTATGTGAGATATTTATCTCAAATAATATTATCAAAATTATTTTAAAAATTAAAAATATATTATTTTTTAAATAATATTAATATATATCAATAAAAAAATGTGTTTTTAATAATAAATCTGCCCCCACAATTTAATAGAACGGAAACAGATACATCTGGACTGGACGGCCAGCTCATGGTTCTTAATTAAATTTTGGTTAATTAATATAAGTTTGACCACACATTCCCTTAATTTTTATGCAATTTCTTGATCTATCTGCAATCAATTCTCTGTTGAAGTCAATCAAGGATATCATGATATCTTCAACCACAAAATTAATCGAAAGTGTAAATAAAATATTGAAATATTATTTATTGAAGGTATGTTCTTTTAACACTATTTATACTTGGTGTAGTTCAACACCTCAACTGCTCCATAACAGCTGGGAATATATATATATATATAGCTTACGTAGTGTACGCATTTATTTTACTAAATATTGATGTTAAATTGCTTAATCACTTGAAAAAAAAAGGTGTTTTGTGTCGGTATGAATTAGCTGTCACAATTTCTAAGGGAAAAAAAAGAAAGAAAGAATTAGCTGTCACAATTCAACTCGTGATACATCGTTCTCTAACTATACTATTCCATTTAGGATGATATTTTAGATGACATAATATATTAAAAAAAAAAACATCACAAACATACGTCTTGTATATTAAAAGCATCGATCAGTTTTCACCGTTCTCCACCACCTTTCTTCTTCTTTTTTCTAATTTTTTTATATCAATAGCTATTAAAATATCTATATAATATATACATATATTATACTTTTATATCAATAAATATCAAAATCTTATATATTAAAAATCTCAATCAGTTTTGCTCGTTTTACGCATCTTTTTTTATCAATACATATCAATATATCTATATAATAAATACATATTTTTTATTTTTTAAACAAATAATTACCAACAAATATATATAATAAATACATTTTTATAAATAGTTATCTTGTATAATACAATCATTTTTATTACATTGATTATGAGAATTTATATAATTAATGATTACACATTTAAAAAATATTTTGATCAATTTACTTATGATATTCCAAGTCTCACGATTTTTTTTCTTTTATTATTTTTTATACCAATAAATATTAAAAAATATATATATAATAAATACATATTTTATATTTTTATTAGTTTTTTACACTAATAAATATAAAAATATGTATAGTTATTTTATATAATACAATCATTTTTATTATATTAAATATGAGAACTTATATGAATATTCTATCAATTCAGTTATGATATCTTTATATATAATAAACCATAATATTTTGTTAAATACTTCTTTTTTTAGTTTTTTAACATCAATAAATACAAAAAAATATATAATAAGCCCGTAGGTTATCTATTTCTCTTTTCCTTTTTCATTTTGATAGATTTTTCAGTTTAAATAATGTAGAAATCAAAATCTTAACGGATTTAAGGTTCAATATTCCATTCACTTATCTTTAGTTCCTGATTATAATAATAGTAATGGTTGGACATAACTGCAGATTTTTTTCTGTTTTGAGAGTATGATTCTAGTTACGCATGCGCTTTGTGCCATGACTTGTGAGATTATGCTTTCCTTTTTTTTTTTTTTTTTTACTTTTCTGCATTATTTTCAGTTATGTCCAATAGCTGTGACCATGCATTATGTTTAAACATGTTATACCTATTTATGTTGCCAAACTACAAAGGAAATTGCAAATTATATATTTCACAAACTTCTGATGAATGAAAACATGAGTGATAAAATTTTCGTTTCATATGCTATATATTGTTTTAACTAGTGTCAAATTGTGCTTGTAATTGATCTATCTTAGGAAATAGTGGGTCCAGCTCCTGCCTTTCTCACACCTAGGCTAAATATGTGAAGGAACTAGAACAAATATATAACTTGTGTTTAAGTTAATTGATGTGTGATCTTTGATGTTTTACATGGTCACGCAAGTATATATGCCATAATGGTACACTAGGATGATTTTCCAGGAAAATATTCTGATTTATCTGCATTATTAGTTAAACCTTCATTTCATGAAACCATGATTAAATTAGAAGAAACATGGCCACTGTTTCCTATAGAGTTGTGCCTAGATTGAGCTATATAGAAATCTGATTTCTATTTAATAAGAACCGTTTGTTGAAGTACCAAATTTTTAAAGCATGTCCAAAATGGTTAGGCATGTTGTTCGTTATAAATTTTTATTATTCATGTAGCTTTTATCTTAACTTCATATTCAAATTTGTGGACGCGAAGTTTACTTGTAATTCTTATTGCCTTCAAAACATAGCTTCATATGCTGAAAGAAGAACGAAGTGCTTCTAGGATTTTATATGCTTGAGTTACCCAACTAAGACGAACAAACCTTGTTTTAAAGCCTTGAAGGCATTAATAGTCTCTTTAAACCTTTTTAAATCAGTTGATCTTTATGGCAACTAGACAACTTTGTCAACAACATTTGCAAATATTTATGTCATATTTAAGTTATTTACTTGTTTGGCATTTGATTCTGACATAGGTAGCTATAGTTGAGCCAAATAGTACCTGCTTCCGAGCAAAATAGGTAGATTTTTCTATGTATTTCTGAAACACAAATGGAAGTAATTGCATTAATGGGTTAAGTTTCATGAACACTCAAAGGATGGTCACGCATGCTTTCATATATCACAAGTCATAAGTGTGGGATGAGAGCATTTGGGACTTCATAAAGCAATTTCTATATTTTTAGGCTGGAGCACTATTCTCTTATGGAACGCAGTAATATCGATTCCTCAGATATTCTCTTCTAACTTATACTTGCTTCTAAAAACAATGGTTTGTTGAGAATGCACTTGGTTTTCCACTTATCATCTCTTTGTTCTTTTATGTTTATGATTCTCTCGACCCATTCGTTGTAGACACGTTCTCTATTTTTTTATAATTTGATGCACACCTATTTTAGTATACAGACATAACTTTGTTCAATTACTGACAGATACTAGGGTGTTCACGGGTCCGATTTGGTCCGATTTTGGGGAAAAAAAATTAACCGGATCAAATCGTTTGAAACGGTTTTAATTAATACAAACCGAACCGGACCGTTTGATTTATAAAACCGTTTAATTTGATCCAATTTGACTGGTTTAAAAATTAATACAAATTAGACCGGACCGTTTGAAAAACAATTTTAATAAATACAAACCGATACAGACCGGTTTATGGACACCCCTAACAGATACTTGTTATATTGATAAATATAGCTTGTGGAAAGCATATTTTTATTTAGTTCACCTTTGTTTGTTTTATTTCATAAATGTTAGAAATAGATCCAAATTATTTTTCAAGTTAGTGCGTATATAATATGGGTTGTGTTAGTCTTTTAATCTCTATAATTTTACATTTTGTATTTTCTTTCCTAATTTCAATTTTGATTTCAATTTTTTTTTACCAAAATAGGTAACAATAATTTAAAATGTGTGTATATTATATAACTTAATCATAAAATAACTTACATCAATAGTAAAATTAATAAAATATGAAATATGTGAGAGAAATTCACAATTATAGATCATATATGCACTATTAATTATTTTTTGTTAGATTAATTTAGATAAATATCATTTTATTAGTATTGTTATGGGTAACCTTTTAACGTGTATTTAATATATGTTTTATATTTTTATGCATAAACTCTCAAATATAATTACACTTTTAATTTTAAAATAATATTGATTTTTAATATTGTAATTGATAAATTTATTATAATTTATATTAACAAATAGATATTTAAATTTATTGGATGTAAGATAATTAGTATAATGTAGTTAATTGAAATGTATATAATCTTAATTTTAATATAAACTAAGACCAAATATAAAGATAAAAAGTTACGATTTTAGTATAAATCAAGACCAAATGTGAAGATTAAATGTCACAATTTCAATATAATCGAAACTAAATATGAAGATAAAAAATCATGTTTTTGCATGACCGATAACAAATATGAAGATGTGGTCACAATTTAGCATTATAACCATGATCGTAAACATATAATAGGTCACAATCTTTTATAATATTTTAACTAAATAGTATGGATATAATCACGATCTTTAATAAGATCATAACCAAATAATGTCTATGGTCATAGTCTTGTGATACGTATATACGAGTTTATGGTCTCTCTTATTTAATCATCGGTTTTATAACTGTAGTTATAGATCTAAAATTACGATTAAAAACCATGATTATATATCAATATTTATTAATATTGTAATATTGGAACAACATTCAATTAAACCGTGTTTAATATAAAATGATGTATTATATTTTTTTAATAGTAAAAATATATGAGATGAACAAATATCAAGTAATATTATTTTTAAAATTACAAGTTTTAATGATATTTTTATTATTTTTTCAAAAATATTTTATTTCTAAGAGTAACACATCCAAAGTTTTGTTTTTTTCAAAAGCAACATAAAATGATAGATGAAGTGTTTTTTGTTAGGTTACTAGTTCTTTAATTTATTTTGTTTATGTACATTAATTTTACAAAAGATACATAAGGTATCTAAAATATTTCAATTTTAAAAATCATATAAACTGTATGTTATTTGTAAAAATTAGGTGAAACTGTTGGCACAAACAAATATAGTTCTTTGTTTTTTTTTTTTTAATCTTTCCTCTAACCTTAACATGTTTAGTGAATATTGAATTATGTAATCAAATCAATAAATGGTTTTGAACTGCCATTAACCAGTGTTAATCGTAGATGATCGATTTGTGACCAACTTATTGTTAAACACTAAATAAGGATGCATATGTAGTGAATTTCAACTAGTTTACTGTATATGAAGTGAATTTCAACTAGTTTACTGTATATGAAGTGAAGTTCATCTAATTTACTGTAGATGAAGTGAAGTTCAACCGGATCCCGGTTGAGTTTAGATCTTGTACCCCAAATCTTAACATAGAATATTCCTGATGGACGCCAATCTTAACATAGAAACAAAAGAAGCTCTTGTTGAATTATACTGTAATTAACCGTGAATTTTGTTGTAATTAGCTGTATTAATTGTTATCTTTCCTTTTCTATTTTAAACCAAACCCATATGGAAAACCCAGAAATCAATATATATCGTTGCTGACCTGCTTATCGTTACCATCACAAATCTGTTGTCGTGGCATCATCGCATACCCGTCGTCATTCCACATTTTTTTCACCGCGTCCCTACCTGCTGCTGGTCACCAGCCTTGCCGTCCATGCTCGCTACTCTTGTCCGGCAATTAAACAGAGTATTTGTTTTCTCTCTTAGCCCATGTCTCCGTTTTTCTCTTTTTCTTTTTCTTTTTCTTTTGGGTACATAATCTGAACGAGAAAAGATCTACACACAAGTTGTATATGCTTTCTAATTGAAGCTAAATTAATAAGCTCACAAACCACAGAGATAATAGCGTCATATCATCATCATCCACTATTCTTGAAAT
This sequence comes from Hippophae tibetana, assembly GCA_037013495.1. Classification (NCBI taxonomy): domain Eukaryota; kingdom Viridiplantae; phylum Streptophyta; class Magnoliopsida; order Rosales; family Elaeagnaceae; genus Hippophae; species Hippophae tibetana. Next base: position 9,442,203 of record CM072802.1, read on the forward strand.
AATCCTTAATAGACCACAAAGGCACAAACCAAGGCTTGATTTATTATAAAAAAAAATTATCTGATTAACGTTTCAATTCAATGCTCTTTATTTTTTATTATATATATTTTTTTCATTTCTTATGATTTAAATTTAAAAAAAAAAGAGCGCAAAAAAAAAATGAAAAAAATAATCAAATTTTTTTATGAATAATTTAAAACTAAATTCATTCGTTTTAAAAAATGAATGAGTTTTTAATGAAAGAACAACTTTTAATGAATCTAATTATGATATATGGTCTCAATTGATATAGATTATTAAATAAGATATATTGAAAATCAAAAAATTAAACAATGTTTACTAATATTCATGTCCCTAAAAATCACCGGTTTTATGTAAGCTTATTTAGTGTCTATGACATTTGAATTACTATATCAATAACATTCTACTATGTATAATATATAATTCAAGTTCTTCGTAGTAATAATGGTAAAGAATATCATAGTACTAGCATGGACTTGAAAAATATTTTGAAGAACAAGGAATGATTTATGACACAACTTGCTCCAATACAACACAACAAAATGAGTGGCAAAGTGCAGAATAGATGCTTGTTGGAGGTGGTTGAAGCCTTGTTAATCAAAACCCATATGTCATTATTTTATCGGGGAGAAACATTCACTTCTGCATCCTATTTAATCAATCGGGTCCCCTCTAATAATATTAATTTTAAAATACCATTTCAAACCCTTATTAATGCAATTGTTTTCCTAATTGTCTCAAAGTTAACCCCTCATGTCTTTGGTTGTGTGTTGTTTGTATACCTACTTAAACATTAATGAACTAAGTTAACTCCTTACAATGCATTTTTGTAGGATATCTCACTCATCAAAATAGATATCGGTCTTACCATCCCTCATCATCTCGATTATTTGTCACATTGAATGTTATTTTTCATGAATATACAATGTACTTCTCCAAGCTTATATTTCAAGTGGGGTACAAAAATGAAATTCAAACTTTGCATTATGATGAAAGTGATAACCAAAATGTGGTCAATATGAATATAAATGATATAAAATTGGATTACACTTTTGGTGACTCATAAACTCAACTGAACAAGGAAATGAGTGAACTAGATTTAAGTAGTAAACATGAGATAAGAATGGTATAACTGATGAAGTAATAAAAATCAATTGAAGAAGTGAATTCTTCGTAGCCTGGAATTGAATCTCTGAATAGTATGGTTCTATCTTCTGTTAATATATCACACCAATCGCTTACTGAAGATGTCCTTAAGTCATATAGAAGATATTGATCATAGTGTTACACAAGAGGTATTCCTAAATGAACATATGAACTTGAACTTTCTAGTAAAGTAAAGTATCCAATTAGTCATTATGTGTCTAACCATCGTTTTCAAAATCAAACATATTATTTATTAATCAATTATTTATTGTATCTATTACTAATAGTATGCATGAAGACTTAATTGACCCGAGATGGAAAGTAGTTATGAACTAAGAGATGAAATCTATGAACAAAAATAAAACGTGGGAACTAGTTGATCCTTCATCAAGGAAGAAATGAGTAAAATGTTTGTAGATTTTCACCATGAAGCAAAATCTTGATGATACAATTGAATGATTTAAGACAAGATTGGTAGAAAAAGGATAGACTCAAACCTATAAGATAGATTATATAGAAACGTTTGCACCTGTAAATTTGGATTATCCATTACAAAAATTTGATGTGCATAATGCTTTTCTATATAGTAAACTATCCGAAAAAATCTACATACACCTTCCACCAGGATGTATGATAGAAAAAGGTACAACCCGAAGGTATGCAGACTAAAGAAATCATTGTATGTGCTAAACAATCACCGTCAGCATCGTTTGGAAGGTTCATAAAATCTATTATTGCATTTGGCTACCATTAGAGCAACTCATATCATACTTTTTCTATAAAAAAAATGTAGGATAAGATCATTGCACTTATTATATATGTGGAATGACTAAAAAAAAATAAAGACCTTATAGAATTACTTGTCTAAAGAATTCGAAATGAAAAACCTAGACACTTTGAAATAATTTCTTGGGATTGAAATATCTTGATCTAATAAAGAAATATTTTTATTTCAAAGAAAATATGTCTTAGATCTATTACGAGAAATTGATATGTTAACGTGTCAACTAGTTGTTACATTAGTAGAAAAAAGTCTAAAATTGTGTGTTGATTTCTAGATACTAGTTTATAGAGGAATATACCTTAGGCTTGTATAGAGATTGATGTACTTATCTCAAACTAGATTAGATTTAATTTATGTTTTAAGTATTGTCAGTCAATTTATGCATAAATCTAGATAACAACATATGAATGTGGTATTAGCATTTTGAGATATCTGAATTTTTCTTTCAAAAAATGAGTATTATTCACTAAGAACACAAACTATCAAAGAATAGAATCATATACTAATGCCAATTGAACTGATGATAAGAATATAGGCTATCTACTTTTGATTACTTTATCTTTGTAAGAGGTAGTCATGTGATAGAGAAACAAGAAATAAAATATTGTAGCCATCTAAGTGTAGAAACAAAATACAAAGATTTGAAAAATATACTTTATGAGCCATTATAGCTAAGACTTCTTTTACAAGATTTAGGTTATCTTTCTTAATAACTTATGCATTTGTTTTGTGACAATAAAGGAGTATATGACATTACACATAATCCAGTTCAACCTAACTATACAAAGTACATTAAGATAAATAGATTTTTTATTAAGCAAAATTTGGATGGAAAGATTGCATAGTTACCTAAAATTTGTTTTGAGGGTGAGTTGGTTGATATATTGTCAATTGATCAAGAAATACAAATAAAGTGATGAATTTATCACTTTAAAGAGATATCTATTCTAAAGCAACTTTATCAATGATTTTCTTGGTAAAAGTTAAACCAATTTCAATTTAAATGATAAAATCAATGATTCACCTGGAATAAAAATAGATCAAGATCGTATCTAACTAAACTCAATGTATCTTCGTCATGGTAACGATTAAATCCTAATTAAATTATATGATATATACAATGTGTCATACAAGTGACGTAACTTCGCTCTGGTTAGGAGTGTTCAAAATCAAAAGAAATGCAAAAGTTTATCTAAAAAGTAAAAACATTCCACAAGAAGATAAAAATACTCAAAAAAAATTATTGAATAGAAGTACATAATAGATGGTTTTTACTAAAAACAATTCTATTCATCGCAGATAGAGGTAATAATTGTGTTAAATTCTATAAAAATTATGAATATTTCAATTCCAAACAGTTAACCAAAGAATGAAAACATACATACCATATTTATAAACTAAATCATAATATTATTTATGATAAATTGGGATGTAAGACATTACCTCAAACATCCTCTTTAAAAGTATCAATGACTTGCTCTTTTCTTTTTACAATGCTAATTTCATTTTTTTAAGGGAAAGTTAATGTTATTTTTTACTTAATTAATTGAAATTTTAATATTATATTAAAATTTATAAAATCATGAGTCTTTTAATCTTAAAAGATTAACCTAATAGATAAAAATAAATACAATCTCTATAAGCATAACTAGTAAAATAAGATATTTCTATTATTCAAACAAAAGTACAAAATAATTTAATATGTTTCTTTTATATAAAAATACATCATTTAATTTTAAAAAACGTTATATATATTATTTGATTTTTTATAATGATATAAAATATTAATAATAGATTTAATATAACTATATAATAATTTAAGTTAAATTAGCTCCTAACATTAAAGTTAATTTAATCTTAACATAGTTTGACAAATAAAACTCATATTATTTATTTTAAGTCATAAATTTAAACTACATTAATTATTTTTATTTGATTTAAAAATTGATAGTTAATATTTTTCTCTTTTAATATATATTTTATAATCAATAGTTTCTTTATTAAATATTAAATTTATATATTTATTCTTATATTGAAAATTTTCATATTTATTTTATGAGTTGATAATAAAATCTTAATATTTTAATAAATTATTAAAAATTATATATTAAATATAATTAATATTTATATTTATTATATGTTATTACATTATAAAAATAATAATAATGATAATATACATATTTAATAATAAAAATTTATAATGAAAAATAACAAATATATAATTTGATTGTAACTATTCATAATAATGCATTAGATTTATCCTGTGATAAACAGAACTTTTCCAAATTAAAGTGCTACACCCTGATTTCATCGATTCGCAGCGGATTAAACGACAAGCCATTACCCTTTTTCATCCATTCTTTCTCCCCCTTCTAAATCTTTAATATTTTAATTTCCTTTCATTCATTTAAAAAATAAAATAATAATAATGGATTTATCTAAAAGTAGTTATACTAAAAATCAATCTGTTTTTTGTTCCAAGAATCAGTTCTCTCATTCCCATTTTCCATTTTCCATCTTCTAAACAATCCTCAACCTCAATATTTTGTCTTTGATTTTCTCTCGAATTTCCCAGGAAAACATTTTCTCTTCCACATGAATGCAAAGATATAAAATTACAATGATATATTTTATTCATGTAAATAATAATATAGAGCTTGAAAGAGACACAATCACAGCCTTATTACTACTGTAAAAGTGAGTTTCTTACATTTAATGCATTTTCAATGTTGATGGGTCTTCCTTTTATTCATATGGACAATGCATATTTGTTCCATCACTTGTTTTCCATAAAGAAGGTAAAATATGTCATAAACAAATAGCTTTATGGATTTGAAGATTGAGAAATAAGAATGTACTTATAGTGGATTCCAATTATTGATTTTTTATCGTTGTCCAAAAAGGATAAGCACCTAAATTTACAAACGAGATGAGGCGATTATTCTTTGCAGGTCTCTGTCTATTTGTATCCCAACCCATTACGTGCCTCCACAAATTGACTTCGATTTTCATTTTTCCAAACACATAATATACACATCATGAGTCATGATGCGTGTTATAAACGAATGTCATTTCCAGATAAGCCGTATCAGAAATTCTAATTCCTTATTTGTTGGTATTGGAATAAATTGTCTGAAAGTGATAAGTTCATGTTAAATTTTGTATTAAAATTATAATTTTATCTGTGTAAAGGCTTCATTAGTATCATACTGTTTGATGATAATTAATATGCCTTTAATGATGTAATTTGATCAGGTACAGTTTGCTAAGGGTATTAGTATTACTCTGCTGTCCCAGATACGATATCAAATCCTTCCAAGAGGCCCGACTCATCAAAGGTAAGTGTTTTCTGTTTCCTGGTATATTGTTCAAGCTTTGTCGATGTTTCTATTGGAGATAAAATTAAGGAGTAAATCAAGAATCTTAATTTAAGGAGTAAATCAAGAACCTTAATTCAAGGAGTAAATTAAGGAGTAAATCAAGGAGTTATCATCTTTAATTTAAAGATTAATTCAAGGAGAAAAACAAGGAATCTTTAATTCAAGGAGTAAAACAAAGAATCCTTAATTCAAGGAGTAAAACAAGGAATCCTTAATTCAATGAGTAAATCAAGAAATGTTTAATTCAAATAGTAATTCAATTAGTAAATCTCCTTATATATAGCTATAGAATTGTAATGAAAATATGAAAGAAATAATACAACTTTGAGAGAGCTTGTTTTATTTAGAAAGACCTTTAGGCCTTGGCCTTTGGCCTTGACGTTTCCAACTCAAATTTTCAATATGGTATCAGAGCAAGTCGATCTTTTTTAAAAAAATTGTTATTCCTTTGCTCAAAGTGCGTTTGACACTCTATCAGAGCGATTTTTTATTCTATTTTTTTTTTCAAACCAAGCTCTTGGCGATGATGGATTAAATCTCTCCTGCAGCTTCTACCGACTTGATGTGGAGGAGGAGTATTGTGGTAAAAGGAAAGGTCCCACATTGAAACCAAGTTCTTGGCGATGATGGATTAAATCTCTTCTGTAGCTTCTACCGACTTGATGTGGAGGAGGAGTATTGTGGTAAAAGGAAAGGTCCTACATTGAAACCAAGCTCTTGGCGATGATGAATTAAATCTCTCCTGCAGCTTCTACCGACTTGATGTGGAGGAGGAGTATTGTGGTAAAAGGAAAGGTCCCACATTGAAACCAAGCTCTTGGCGATGATGGATTAAATCTCTTCTGCAGCTTCTATCGACTTGATGTGGAGGAGGAGTATTGTGGTAAAAGGAAAGGTCCTACATTGAAACCAAGCTCTTGGCGATGATGGATTAAATCTCTCCTGTAGCTTCTACCTACCTGATGTGGAGGAGGAGTATTATGGTAAAAGGAAAGATCCCACATTGAAACTAAGCTCTTGGCGATGATGGATTAAATCTCTCCTGCAGCTCCTACCTGCCCAATGTAGAGGGGAAGTATTGTGGTAAAAGGAAAGGTCACATATCGACAACAATAATATTTTTTTTTGCTATTGTAATCAGCATTTTTTTATTAGTTTTACATTTGCTGTCTTGGCTTCTCATCAGTTTCAACGACTTCTGTGCAAGCTTAGATCCATAAACCTTATGGATCCAGCTTGAGGGGGAGTATTGGAGATAAAATTAAGGAGTAATTTAAGGAGTGTTAACTTCTTAATTTAAGGAGTAAATAAAGAACCTTAATTCAAGGAGTAAATTAAGGAGTAAATCAAGAACCTTAATTCAAGGAGTAAATTAAGGAGTAAATCAAGAACCTTAATTCAAGGAGTAAATTAAGGAGTAAATCAAGGAGTTATCATCCTTAATTTAAGGATTAATTCAAGGAGAAAAACAAGGAATCCTTAATTCAAGGAGTAAAACAAGGAATCCTTAATTCAATGAGTAAATCAAGAAATGTTTAATTCAAATAGTAATTCAATTAGTAAATCTACTTATATATAGCTATAGAATTGTAATGAAAATATGAAAGAAAGAATACAACATTGAGATAGTTTGTTTTATTTAGAAAGGCCTTTAGGCCTTGACGTTTTCAACACTAATTTTTCAACACTTTCTATATAACCCTTTTATGAAGATTGATGCATTAGAATTGAAATTGTCTCTAGCAGACAGGTCATATTTCATCAGAAAATGCCCCATCAGAACCTAAAAAGACTCAATCAGTCGCAAAAGATGGTACTAAGTCCAAGGATTATGAGCTTTCAGAACCCAAAAAGGCATATCAAATGGCAAAAATTGACCATGTCAATTCAAATTCCAAATCAGAAGCTAATTCAACTGTTGACAAACCATCTGAAGTACCCAAAAAGATGAACCCTTCAACCAAGAACACGACTGAGTCAATGCCAGCACACCAAAGGATAAATGATGTAAAGAGTAGCAATTCCTCTTCGAGTCATAGCAACAGCTTAGAGGGTGGTAATGCACCTCTAAGGCCACATACCGGTGGTGATGTGAGATGGAATGCAATTAACATGATTTCCAAAGCTGGATTTCTTAATCTTAGCCATTTTCGTCTTATGAAGCGCCTTGGTTATGGAGATATTGGAAGTGTTTATCTAGTTCAACTTAGAGGGACTGATGGCTATTTTGCAATGAAGGTCATGGATAAGCAATCACTTGCTAGTAGAAGGAAAATTTTTAGAGCAAAGACAGAAAGAGAGATACTTGGACTTCTTGATCACCCATTTTTGCCTACTTTGTATTCATACTTTGAAACTGATGGGTTCTATTGCTTGGTAATGGAGTTTTGTAGCGGTGGTAATCTTCATTCTCTTCGGCAGAAGCAACCTAATAAGCATTTTACAGAAGAAGCTGCACGGTTTGTTTTCTTTCACCTACTACCTCAATTTGCGTTTTTATTTTTTATCTGCATTTTCTCATCTTAGTGTCTCTTTTTTAGCAGGTTTTTTGCAACAGAGATTTTGTTAGCTCTCGAGTATCTGCATATGCTAGGCATAGTATACAGGGACTTAAAGCCAGAGAATGTTCTAGTAAGAGATGGTCATATAAAAGAGGCGCTACAGAAATAAAACAACATCCATTTTTTGAAGGTATTAATTGGACTTTAGTGAGAAGTGTTATGCCTCCTCACATGCCCAAACCTATAGACTTCTCACAGTCTGTTAGCAAGGAAGCAAACCACCCTCTAGAGAAGAAGGTTGCAGAGATCAATAAGGATGATATAAGCAATAATAATGATTATGTGGAGTTTGAGTACTTCTAGAGATAATATATAGTTTTAATTGGATGATAAGTTACATTTTTTTATGGGATTTTACACTGTACATAAGTTCCCAATGTATAGGATCATTCTGTATAAACTGTGGGTTTGCCCACAGAGAACTTTTGCTGCCATGCAATATTGATTTTGTTAAAGGTGAAGGGCAATAAATGTTCATCGAGTAAAAAATGAGTTACAAATGTATATTATTTGTTGCTTGTGAAGTATCGTCAATGTAGTACTTCATACTAACTAATTAAATTCATGCTTTGTATTAACACTTTCCATCTTATTTAACAAGTTCCTATATATTAATAGCTTCTTGTTAAAACCACACAAATAAATTTTGTGGAGGATACTATATGCGCTAATTATTGTTTTGAGATATATGAATTGACACTTACTCTAATTCAAGTGATATGAAGTAACTATATAGTTGGACATTAATAAATAAATAAAATAAAATAAGTTTTCTTATCATTTTTTCTCAAAATAACATAAATAAGTTTAAATATATTTTAAATTTATCTTTAGTTATAAATTCGTTAATTTTTATAAAAGGATAACTAAAATTTATTTGATAATTTTAAACTAAATTTTCAAGAAATAAAATTGATATTTTAAAATTTATTTATTTATTTTTATCAAAAAATGACAATAAAAAATATTTAAATGGTTATTGTTTCTTAGTAACAACATAATTCATTTTCCTACGAGTAATAACACTATTACTTTTTTAATATTTAATATATCTACTAGTTATATTAAATTATTCATTTAAAAAACAATGAATAATTCATAAATTTATAGTTATTATTTTATTTGTATTCATATGGAGATTTTTTTATCAATAGTACTGAAGATGGTTTTCAATGCTTAATTTGATGAATTATTTTAGTTTCGTCATTATTTACTCTCTCTTGTCTTTTTTTGCATTCAATGGAATTTTTTCATGTATTTTCTTTCATTTATAATTCTAATATAGATTTATTTCTTTCACAATGAATTTTGAAAATAATTAAATTCTTTTTTTCAATTAGCAAATAGATAGTAAAATATGTTGTTGATTTATTAAAATTATCAAGACAAAACTTAAACTATTTACAATTATTTATATGTTTTAATTATGATTCTAATTGATATTTTTTTAATTTGATTTTATTTTTCATGAAATTTGAACAATAATATCAAGAAAATAAAAGATGAGTAATGAATATAATTACGAGATAAATACCAATAGGATAAATTTATTATAAAAATAACACTTAAATAATATATTTATTTTTAACAATAATTTAATCTTATTATTATTAAAAAATAACTGTATAAATATAAAATAATTTTTTTATTTTTTCTAACTACATTGGATAGAGATTATTTTAAATTAAATAAAATTTAACCGAAAGAATCGAAAAATAAAAGTTAAATAACATAAAAAAGATAATCGGACGTCCTTATATAATCACTTTTTCGTAACTATGTGAATAAACTATCACAAAATATAAATATAAGATCTAAATATTATCTTTAAAATAAGTATAATATTTAGAATCTACATCCCTTTAATTATATGTTCCACTGTGTAAATGAATAATTTATAATTATTTTATTTTATGTAAATCTTATCAATAATATAAATAATATAATGAAATATTAAGTAATTTTTTTATTAAAAATGAATAAATTGGTATATCAAATAATACGTACATAAAAAGTTAATATTCAAAGTATTACTAAAAGCTAGTAAGAAATGGACTACAATGTAGTTTTAAATAAAAAAATAATTATTTAAATATTTGTTACAACATTTTTGATAAAAATAAATACTTTTAAAAAATACCAATTTTATCCCTTCAAATTTTTGCTTAAAATAATCAAAAGAAATTCATTGACCCTTTTACAATAAATACCAAGCTTGTACTACCCAACTAAATAATAAAGATTTAAAGTACATTTTAGACACTTTATCCTATTTTTATAATGAAAAACGTTACATTTTAATGTAATGAAAGTATATCCCTAATCCATTAATAATGTTAACATAAATAATGGTTTACCATCAACCTAGATCAATAATGATAACACAAATGAAGACTTCCAATATAACATAGAAAAATAAAACGAGCCCTAATTTTTTCATCATCATCCTTTCCTATCCCTACTCCACTCTATAATCTCTAATTTTTGTTCCCAAAATTAGTTTAGCCACCAGAGCATCAACGAGAGGTTAAAGAGTAACATTCATTACTCGGCCATTGGGTCAAGGATAATGTTCATTGTTGAGCTTAAGTTGGGCTCCTTCGAATAGCAGGGCTTGACTCCAACTAGACCTTATGTTTGCAGAAGAGTAATTGTCAGTGGTTCATAGAAGCAAACACAAAGTGTAGTTTGAGCAGTAGTATCGACACAAGCAGTAAATCACACAGAGAGCAATCCAAGTTTGTTCTGCAGCTGAATTAACCAGTTTACAAGAGACAGCAATCTGGTTAAAACATGATGTTGGCTTCAGATCTCCAAATACTAACAATCTCTCTGAGAGAAAACAAAAAAAAAACAAAAGAACGAAAATGCTTGACAAAAAAAATGTAAACATAATATTATTGCAATTTTCGCATACAACATGCCAGCTGTATCTTTATTGATATGATGATGAACAAAAAGAGGTTATGTAACACTGTCTCGTTATGGTCAGGATTTGTGAGCTACATTGCATCTTGTTCGTGTTCTCTTCATCTTACTTTGTCAAAGTTTATTTAAGAAAAAAGTTTATCAGCAGGCTGTTATGTTACCATTGAGCTTCGGAAGTTCCAGATCTCATTGCAGGTTATTCAATCAATCAATCAATTATTGCAAGCAGAACAAAATGATGCATAGAAGCAACACAAAAATAATTAAATCCAAAGCAGTTTTGGGAGGCACTAAAAACATCCTAAAATTCATTACATAAATTACAAAAACTGACATGCAATAGACAGACCTTCGGTCCCAACAAATTTTGATTTTGTTAGAAAAGTTACAAAATCAAAGATATCTCAGCGGCAAACAATCAACAATATTCCATATTAATTTGATGAATATATCATACGAGTAAATATTTCATGCATCACTATTTCAAAAGAATGATAACATTCAGATGTCTATGAGTTCCATACCATGAACACATGCTGAGCACTGTTTATTCTGAACTTTTGAAGTCTGTACAACTTGGTCGTGTTCAGGGTCGCATAAACGTCGTTCACCTGTTAAAAAAACATAAAAGAAAAAAAGTCACTGGATTTTGCAAGCACCTCTTTTTACTTGATAAAAAAGACTAATAAGTACTAGAGAGATGATTAAGATAGATTCTATGCAATATAATGGATGCATTAATACATGAACACCAAATATCAACTTGTTTTACGTAACATATTGTAGCATTTACTTATGTCTTCCATAAATATATTCCTAACAACAATAAATATCAATGAATAACAGTAACACTGCAACATAATGCAATGTGGTTAGAATAATATTTGGGATGTTCCTACCTAGCACAAAGACAGATATCAGTTTTTTTGTTTTTTTGGACTGTTATTGAGGAAAGACCTATGCAAATTTTAAATATAATTTGCTCTTGTTCTGCTTTAGATTCTCGTTCTGACCCTCTGAATATAGTCTACTATGTCCAAAAATGGCAGGCTCCATCGTAGCACACAAGAGGAGAGTTCTCATTGCATGACATTCAATATAGAAGAGTTCCTACCTTTGGTATGAACCAATGCCATGTCGTTAGTAATCAAATTAATCCTAATGAGAATGCCTAGTCTTAATAAATGGGTTTATGGAAGCTACAATTTGTTAAAATCCTCGATACTATTCTTTTTCTAAACCAAAGTGTTTCCCTAATAACCAAAAATAGGCCAACAAAAGGGCAAGAAAAATAAGAACATAGTTTTCTTGATCTTGTTTCAGCATATTTTACCACGATACATTATTATGCAGTGACAATATTAGCTTAGCAGGATGCAAACATCAAGGTAAATTCTTTGAAAGATGAAGAGTAATTCTGCTTCTACACTACCAAACTTTTATAGCAGGATTGCAGAAGAAAGGACAACTCAAGTAATCAAACAATCATGCAATAATCAAATTCTTGAGGATGGAAACATATTTATCACTTGTTTTGTTACTTAATCATTCATGACATGTCCTTAGGGTTTTTTTATTTCTTTTTTTCTTTTTTCTGGAAAAATACAAAGCCCAATGAAGGCATAATATAAGGCGCTCAGAATCTTTCCACACTAAGCATAAAATTAACATATAAGACTGACAATATAAGTTCACATATTCAAAACAACATGATATAATAATCTTAACACAGAATCTGAACTGTACAGAAACAAAAGTGAAAATAAATTTTATTTTTTTTGTCCTTTTCAAAGTGGACTTTTTACCAGTGGATACAAGAAGGGAAAAAAACAATGAATAAAAATAACAAGCTAATTTGCTCGCTTCAGAAGATACAGTCCCTGTTGATTCACTCAACCGCTACGAAAAGCAATTTGTACTTCCAGGGTCAACAACACCAATGAGATATGGAAGAAAACAAAGAATTAGATTTTGTTTAAGGGGTTTGGAAAAAAGCACAACCTGTTATTTAACAATGGATTATGCTAAATGTTATATCAAATAAGTAATTGATTATACCAAAAAAAAGGACAATTATTAGGGGCAAAAGAGTACATGCACGAAAGGAGATCCATGATGAGTGGTTATCATCTAGAGTCATTGAGTACTAGTCATGCTCCAGACCAGAAAACCCCTCCATAATATCTGCCATAGTGAATATCAACCAGCAGATGCAATTCTTTTTTTATGTGATGTTGAGTGTAATTGCAGAAGGATCTTTGTAGTTTGATAAAGATAGTTTCTCATATCATATCCAGAGGACTCCATCCTCCTAACAAGGTAAAAGGCTTGACTCCTTTTATCTTCGGAACAAAGAAGACGCTTCAGTAGCTGGTTGCAAATTTGTGGCATTAACAGGAGACCCTTATCTAAAGTATAAAGGAATACATCTACTGCCGGCTCTAACTTGCCTTTTTCACATAGACCACAAATCAACTTAGCACAACTTGGTGGATTGATATTCACATTGCACTCCTCAAGAACTGAAAAAACTGTCAGAGCATCATGTAATCTTTTTGCCTGACAAAATCCAATTAGCAAAATGTTATATGGTGCTAAATCAAAATCTTTCAGCATAATATCCATTTTGAGTAAGCCTCGAATTGACTTCTCAAGCTCTCCCTTCATAAAATGTTCCTCTGCGGCTTTGATTGCTTTGTTCTCTCCATCATGGTTGCTTCTATATTTTAACCAAATACTAAATGCTTTTGATACTTCCCCTTTCCGGCATGACCCAGTCATAAGTGAATTATAAATTGCAGTGCTAGGTAACAACCCCTTTTTCACCATTTGATCATACAACTGAAAAGCATCGTTTTCTTTGTCAACCCTTTGAAATCCATCTATAAGTGCTCCATAAGTAACAGAATCTGGAGAAATCCCTTTGGATTGCATATCCGAGAAGAGCCCAAAAGCATATCTCACATCTCTAGCCTTACAAAACCCATCGATTAATATGTTGTAAGTTGTGACATCTGGTACAACTCCACTGTTGGCTAACTGTCTGAGAAATTTGTAGGCCTCAAGGATCCTTCCTGACTCACAATATTGTTCCACCTTTTTATGAAGACTTGCACTATCAAGAACTCTATTGCCACCTTGAGAGAGTCTAAGAAATAATGAAGGATTTTTCCCTATCTCCATCTTGTGAAATAACATTTTTGCTTCCTCCAACCTGCCTGCCTTACAAAATTCATGAATCAGAGCATTGAAGGTGACAAGAGAAGGAATACATCCAAGCTTATCCATTTTATTAAACATTTGTTGAGCCTCATCAACCAGTCCATTTCTACACATACCACAAATGAGAATGGTGTAAGTACATGTATCAGGGAAGCAACCCTGTTTTGAAATCTCTAGTAGGAGAGACTGAGCCTTATCTAGAAGACCCATGTCACAGAGCCCCTTAATCAGAGTATTGTAACAGTAAGTATCTGGAACCAAACCACTCTTAATCATCTCACCAAACAAAGTCAAAGCATCCTTAAACCTTCCTGCTTCTGAGAAACCCCATATCATTATGCTATATAACACGTTATCTGGCGTGATACCCTCTTCAATCAATTTTCTATACCACACAAGTACTTCATCATACCTCCTAGCTCTAAATAAACCATCAATTAAGGAACTGTATCCATAGAGTCCAATAGCATACCCCTCTTTCTTAGATGACTGCAGAAATGCATAAGCCTCATTAAGCCTACCTAATTTACAATATCCATTGAGCAAAGCATTGTAAGTTACAATATTCGTACCGGAACCATCCTTCATCTTATTGAATAAATTGTGTGCTTCGTCAATCTGGTTACCCTGACAAAGCCCCGAAATAATGATACTATTAGTTCTCTCATTGGGAGCTACCCCTTTCTGCTTCATTTCATCAATCATTTGGATAGCCTCTTGAGTCCTCCTAGTTTTACATAACCCGCCAATCAAAATATTATAAGTACTTACATCTGGCCTATAATCCAACTTTAACATCCTCTTATACACAGCTATTGCTAACATGATAATCTCATTTCGAACCAAAATTGTCAGTATGCAATTGTAAGTAAAGAGACCAGGCTTACAGTTAAAATCTCCCATCCGGTCGAACGCTTCAACAGCCTTTTCAGCCAAACCAAATTTAATATACCCATTGATCAATACAGTAAATGCATAAGAACCAATTGAAACCCCACATTCCCTCAGCTGCTCAAGAGCCTTCCAGTACAAATCAAAGCCATTGTCCCTGACAAGCGTGTCTATTATCAGATTCCGAGACGCCCGGCTGCGAAGTTTCTTCCTTTTGGCTGCCCAGATGAAGAATCGAAAACCCAACAGTCGGTTTGGCTGTTCTTGGATCACAGACGTCACAATGTGCGGTGTGAGATGGCGTAGTTTGAGCTTGAGAGCGGCTTCTATGGATTCAGTCATGTCAAGGATAGCGATAACTTCATTACAAGTGTTGGCGAAGCGATCAAAAGAGAGGAAACGGTGAGTCCATGGAGGTTTAAGAGTGAAGTAAGAGATGGATCGAAGCAATCGAGGTGAAAGACTCATGTTTGAGGAAAAAGATGAGGTGGCCAATCAAAGACTTTCATTAGTCCGATTTCGAAGGTATTATCTTCAGAGAAAATTAAGATGAAACGCGTTGATTTGGGGTTTATAACTAGCTGGCATTTAGTTCTGAAACTTTTCCTTAGTTTTGCTACCAAGCGCTGATTATTGGATCGCTTATGGTCTTCAATGGATCTGATCTGCTCTCTTTTCTGTATTTCTCAGCTCTATTTTCTGGGTTGGCGGCTGTACTTGAAACAATCTCCTTCTTCCCAAGAGTGCAGACTGTAAAGTCGCGCTAGCTTTCTTTCTCGCCAATTTCTCAAAATTCGATTTTTATTCCTTAAAAAAAAGTATTTTAAAAAAATTAGACTTTATATTTCTCAAATTATTTTTCAAAATTAATAGAATAAGTTCACTTAACCTAAAATAAACATGACAGTACGATCAAGATAATGTCGCAAACAATATTTATATTTTAAATGTGTCAATATTTATGTATATTATCCACAGTAATTTAAATATTTTTGAAAAAATATTATTTATAATGAATTTTATTTATTTTTAAAATATTTTTTTATTGAATATATTTATTTAATTTTATTAATAATAAAATTTATTAATTTAAATAATTATTTTAAATATTTTAGGTAATTAAATTACTCCACCAATTTTTTTTATTTTCACTTACAGAAAATATATATTTTATTATATTCTTAATTATACTTTATTATCTTATTATCATATAAAATTGAATTGAATTAATAAATTTTATAATTAAATTAAAAATTATGTAATTTATTCGGATTCGGATTAACAAATTTTATAACTAGTATATCTGATTTTGATCGAATTATTATTAAATTATAAATAAATACATATTTTATTTTATAATATATTATATTATATTTAAATATTATGGATATTATAATTATATTAGATAATTATTTTAATTTTAAAATAAATATAAATATTTATAATAATTTAATAATTGTATAGAAATACTTGTTATTATTTTGATTTTTTTTAGTTATAATTATAAATTAGAATATTTATTATAAAAATATCAATTTAAAATTTAAATTTAAGTGTATCGTATTTTATATATGACAATAATTAATAAATAAATTTAAATCTCAAATTTACTTTATTCTATTTGAAAAATCTAATTTGTTCGAATTGATTATATCATTAAATTAAATTTACATTAAAAAATCTTCAAATTCGTTCTAATCAAATCTAATCTACTAAAAATAGGTAATTTTTATTTGGTACCCAATGACACAAAATCCTTATCAATACTAACTAGCATGGAAAAAGTGAGTACATTTTAGGAAAGAGATACACTTACATGCTCCATGATCCACTATTATTGTTACATGTAAGGATATCAAAATTAAAGGTTTTATATTTTTGGTGATAAATATTAGTTCAATTTTTAAGTTTGTTTATTTTTTTATTTAAAATTTTAGGTCTTTCGATTTCAAGGTGGGTTCAATAATTAAAATAATAAATTTATATTTTATTAAATATTATATTTTTTATACATACATAAAGTAAAAAATATTAATATTTATGAGAAAAATAAAATAAAATATATTAAATTTATATACATTTTTTATTAAATTTCATGTTATAGAACAATTTTAAAATTTGATTTTTTGAACTTGGAATAGATAAATGTGTTAATCGATGATAATTTTTTGTATTTATATCTATTGATTTTGATTTCAATTGATATAATACAATATTTTAGTTTTGATATTGAATATAATATTTTTAAATCATAACGTTGGTATTCCTATTTACATTATCTTATTTTTTTGAATTTTACTTAAATTTAACTTAAGTTTGTAGAATAGAAAAAAATCTTGATGATTAAGAATATATTTTGATTATAAATAATTCAAAGTTGTAATTATTTATAAAAATTTAACAATTTTTTTAAAAATAAACGTAATCAATAATTAAATATATTTAAAACTAATATAATATAATTATAAATATTAATATAACCAATCCAACCCGAAACTCCTACGCTCGTTACTACCAACGACAAAACTTGTTAGAGTTAAACTTACACCGTAAACCCCCAAAATCTGGTTCCACATCAACCTTTCTTCTCAAAAAATCAAAAGCACCTTATACCCACATGTCCTAGAGTTCAATTGTTAGAGGACATTGTTCATCTTGTTTATAACTAGGTCAAAACGAATATTGGGTATCTATTATTTTTCTTCCTTTACTGTAACGTACAAAGTTTTAATTTTTATTCTCGTCATCCTCTTTAACTTGTTTTCTTCAAAATTTAGGTTTTTATAGCAGTTCTTGTTTCTACGGCCATTGGGCAGCTCTTTAAGCCTTTCACCTCTGTACTTCCTTATGGAAAAGACTTCGATATTTAAAAGTCTTTTATTCAGCCTGGAGGCTTTTCTTCTTTACTCATTCCTCCGTAAGTCATTTCTAATATCATTTTTACTTAAAAATATATTGTATGTTATATTTTTTATGTTTTTAGAAAAGAGTTAAAAAGAAACCATTTTAATAATTGAGTGTATACTATTTATTTTTTTGTTAAGGTATTAAAATATTAATATTTAACGATGATAAATATTAAATATAATATTAAAAAATCAACAATAATAATATTTTAATAAAAAAATATTTAAATATGTATTTTAAATATGTATTTTAAATTTTTTTATAAATTAAAATATCAATAAAATAGTCAAAATCATAAAATAGTAAAATAATTTTAAAATACTTGAGTGGAATGAATTTTGAAGCTTTCTGAAAGAGAAAAAAATGTTATAACCTTTTGATTCTCTCTCTCCCGTCTCTCTCTCTCCTGTCTCTCTCTCTCTCTCTCTCTTTTTAAAGCTTGTTCAAATGTTTAATGTTTGCTGCTCTCCTCACATGTCAAATTTCATAATTGCAATAAGACACTTAGAATTAATCAGGATGCTCCCTAAAGTTTCGCTATTTTTTTTTAAGAGTTTCATAGTAATCTTTAAGGTAGTAAGTCTGATCCCTCAAATTTTAAAATATATTTTTTAATCCATAGAAAACAAATTAACAATAAATAATAATATTTTTTATTATTAAGTAATTAAATGATAAAAATAAAAATAAAAATTATTTATAAAAAATCAATAATAATAATATTATAATATAAAATTATTTAAGAATATTTTTTTAATTTAAAAATATATAAAAATAATGATAATAACCAAATATTTAAATGAATTTATTTTTCATATTAAATATTATTTTATTATTGTTAAATAATCGAGTTTTAATTATATTTTAATAATTTAATAAGAAATAATAATATTTTATTAAAAATCATTAAAATAAAATTATTTATCTTTAAATGATCAATTTTTTTAAAATTAAAAAACTATAAAATATATTTTTTAATTTAGGAATTAAGCGCATACTAACACTTAATATAAAAAATTTAATTGATAATTTTATCTTCTTTCTATAAATACACAATTTTTTTTCAAATGGCATGAAAGGTTTTACTATGCTTTGGCTCAATCTATTTATTTTTCTCTTCTTAAAGTAAAGCAATATCCACGGATCTTATTTAATCGTACTTAAAAGGGTGTTTATTGATTGAATATAGTGACTTTTTCAATGAAAAGAATATTGAGTTCTTCAAGATAACCCCTAATATCAATTAATAAAAATGAAGAGATTCACGTGCAATTAATTCTCTGTAAATAATTCAGCTATGAAAGAGTTTATAACATGATTCATTATCAAAGAAAGAAGACTTATCTCTAACTCCAAAAAAAAAAAATTATTCAAAATTAATTATATGAGCAGTAAAATATAATCTTACATAAACATATATCTTTCCGTTAAAGATAACGTAAAAAGAGCGAAAAAATGGTAAACAATCAAAAGAATTTTGAGTCAGTTATGTGAGAGCATGGTTACAAGAAGACTACTTCTGATCATTGTATTTTTGTACAAAAATTCTCTGATGATGACTTTATCATTTTATTACTCTATGTTGATGACATGTTGATTGTTAGTAGAAATTCTTCAAGAATTGATAATTTAAAGAAGTAGTCGAGTAAGTCATTTGTCATGAAGGACTTGGGCTAGCAAAACAAATTCTTGGTATTCGAATTTGTCGAGACAAGAAAAGAAAGAAGTTGTATATGTCACAGGAACGGTACATCAACAAGGTACTTGAAAGGTTTCATATGGATAAAACTAAAGTGGTTTCTTCTCCTTTATCTAATCATTTTAAGTTGAGATCGAGTCAAGGCCTTTCAACAGATAAAGAGAAGGAAGATATGGAAAAGGTTCCATATGCCTCAACAGTAGGAAGCTTAATGTATGCAATGGTGTGTATGAGGCCAGACATAGCTCATGCAGTTGGAGTTGTTAGTCGTTTTCTTTCGAATCCAGAAAGAGAACATTGGGATGCAGTAAAGTGGATTATGAGATATCTTCGAGGTACTTCCAAGTTAACACTTAGCTTTGGTAGTGGAAAACCAGTGTTAGTTGAATACACTGATTCATATTTGGCAAGAGATGAAGATTCTCGTAAGTCTACTTCAGGTTATCTAATTACTTTCTCTGGTGGAGCAGTTTCTTGGCAGTCAAGATTGCAAAAGTGTGTTGCACTTTCTACAGCAGAGGCGGAGTTTATTGTAGCAACGAAAGCGTGTAAGGAGTTGTTGTGGATGAAACAGTTCTTGAGAGAACTTGGTTTCAAGTAGTAGAAATATGTGTTATTCTGCGATAATCAGAGTTCTATTCACCTAGCGAAGAACTCGGCATTTCACTCAAGATCAAAGCATATTGATGTGAGGTATCATTGGATAAGGGATACTCTTAACAATAAGTTGCTTGAACTTGAGAAAATCCATACTGATGAGAATGGATCTGACATGCTGACAAAAGCAGTGTCAAGAGAAAAACTTGAAGTTTGTTGTTCAATTGTCGGGATGACGGATCCCTCCATCTAATCGGAAAAAGGGGGAGATTTGTTGGGTTTTCCTCTTGATTTGGAGAAGCCCAAGGGAAGCCCATGTGGCTTAAAAACCCATAGAGTAAGAAGGGCAATTATGTCATTTCATTGCTTTAATTAATAAACCCATTTAGGGTTTGTTGTGTGTGAAAAATCTGTAGAGAAAAATGAGTGCAGAAAAATTGCTCTCAGTTTTCAGTTTCTTCTTCTCCAGCAAGCCTTCATCAAGTGCTCCGATCGAAGATCGTTTGTGGTCTGATTAAGTTGAAATTTGCAGACAGGTTCACGACTCAAGACTCTTTAATCTATGCGATGGGATTTGGATTTGGATTTGGCTCACCGGTTTGAGAAATTCTGAGCAGTGAACAGTGACTACGAATTGGGTTAGATATCTTCATTTTTCTTGAAATAATTGTTAGTTTTCAAAAAATGTATTCTTGATGATGTTAATTATTTGCCTCTAGTTTTACCTAGAGAGAACTGTTTTACAATTGTTTCTTGATAGTGAAATTTTTGGAGAGGAGTGTTGTGGTTGTTTCCTTCTTACACCGGAAATGTTTTTCCACATAAATTATTTGTGTTGATTTTGTGTATGTTTTTATTTTAAACTCTATTATTTGTTTCTTAAAAGATTCACAAAAAGAATGAGAATAAATTTAATTTTACTAATTGGAACTTAATTAAATTCGTACGAAAATTATGATTCTCAAAATACTCTTTACCGATGGGATAGGCGTAAGTATTCTCTTTAATGCTCAATTATATAATTAGTTAAGTTATTAATTATCAAATTTACATACACGTTTTTTTTTCACTTTTTTTTTTATGTTTTAAGTTTGCTTTCCAAATATTTCCGAAAAAACGCGCACATTACAGCACCGACGTATAGAATCGAATAATATGTGGCCATCCTATGAATTATGAACAAGCACCGTGATAATACTTAATATTATCAAAAACAAGTTGCATGTGGGAATTAAATAATATACCTGATTGTTCCAATTTTTTTACTTTTGTTATTTATTATTATTCAATTCAGATATCATAGTTTTTCTTGCTTTAATTCGGGTAGCATAATCATGGATGTCAAATTTGACGAAATAAAATAACAAAAGAAAACTTACCACTCATCAGATCTGATCTAGAATTGTTCAAAGCCCACCTATATAATATATTGTAATCCAGTAGTGTTTTCCACTACTAGCACTGATCTAATCCCCAATAGATTAAACTCCAGTCCAACAACAATGGCTTCTGCTTTTCACTATCCAATAAGCTGCTGCTTCTTCATTTTCTTTGCTACACTACTCACCTTTAATGGTGACTTGCCCGCAGTCAGTGCAAAAACCCGAAAACCCGATTCTTTAGCCCTTCCAGTGAGAAAAGACAAAGAAACCCTCCAATACTACACTGTCCTTGAAATGGGTTCTGATGGGACCGCCATTTATGCAACGATCGAGCTAGGAGGTCACTACTTCTGGTTTGATTGCGACAAAATAGGCTACAATTCTTCATATTACAAAGCCATCACTTGTAGTTCAAGTAGATGTAAAAAGGCCTCAAAGGTCGCAGCTTGTGCAATGAACAATTGTCTGGTTAACAAAAGGCCTGGTTGTAGTAACGAAACATGTTCTTTATATCCTTACAACCCTTTCACTAATTCTATTACTTATGGTTTGCTAATTGAGGATTCCGTAAGCGTGAGCAATTTTACTGGCTTAGCACTTGGAATTAATGTGGAGACCCGTCCCTTTGTTTTTCAATGTTTAGATAGTACTAGCAATTCTATCACAGATGGATTGGCTAAAGTACAATATGGACCAACAGGTGTTGTTGGTCTTGGGAGTACTCCACTTGCTTTACCAACTCAGCTTGCATTAGGCCAAAAGCTTCCTCGTAATTTTGCTCTGTGTTTCTATGATGTCTTTGCTTCTGAAGGTTTAGGAAACATTTTCATTGGTGGAGGTCCTTACTATATGAACCTTGATACTAAGAATGACGTAACTAAGTACCTTGTCAAAACCCCACTTATTATCAAAGAGTTTAAGAGAGAAGTGGTTTTAAAAGGCGAACCTTTTGATGAATACTTCATTGGAGTCAAAACCATCAAAATAGATGGAAGTGTTCTCCATTTCGAGAATTCTGCTAATTTATTAGCCATCAAGGACATTAAGGGTGTGAGTTATGGTGGTACCTCAATTAGTACAACAGTTCCATACTCTGTTTTGCATGGTTCTGTTTACAAGCCTTTTGTCGAAGCTTTTGTTAAGAACGCTGCTTTGAGAAATATCACTAGGGTAGCAGCAGTAGGAAAGTTTGGAGCTTGTTTTAGTTCCAAGACTATTCACTACACTAGAGTTGGACCGAGAGTGCCTACCATTGATCTTGTGCTACAAAACAAGAATGTGAAGTGGAGGATCTATGGAGCCAATTCTATGGTGAAAATTAACAAAGACGTGTTGTGCTTGGGATTCGTTGATGGTGGTTCAAATGCAAGAACTGCAGTTGTCATTGGTGGACATCAAATTGAGAACAATCTTTTGGAGTTTGATCTCCCTTCCTCTACTCTTGGCTTTGCCTCGCTTCTGGCTCATAACAAAACCTGTATGGCTGATAGAGTACTCTTTTAATAATCGTGCGCGTGTTTTTTTGTTTTGTTTTTCCAAAGGGTTGGATGCTTAACTGTACAAGTCCTGATGCTGCTTAATATGCTTATGTATATAGGTTGTCTCTCCTTTCTAGTTTCTCTTTGGTTAAATAAACAAGAATAAGATGGTAGCAAAATCAATGTATGAAGATTTGTTTTGAGAAGTCTAGTATTTAATTGACAATTTTCATATTTATTTTATTAATTTTGCATGTGGAATTTTTTTATACTAATCAATCAATAAAAAAAGCCTATTCAATCTATGCGAAAATCAAACTTAGTCAACATTAATCAACCCATTCTCGATTCACAAAAGTCAAACTAGGTAGAAATTCAGGCCATTGACATATGTTCCTAGCCCTGCCTCCTCTGCAACTCAAATTTCTGAAGAGCCTTGGGCTAAGAGAAATTTATGATCATGCTCGAATTTAGAAAAAGGAAATCGTTTATATGATGTTCATTGATATGATCACTATTAAAAGAGTACATGATCAATCAACATATATAATTGCATATTCCACCCTACAAATGATACTCAAAAATAAGCATTAAGGGTTGCTTCTCCTATTACATGTCCTTCAATAGCCTCCAACACTTTATCCTTTGTAACCTGCAATCCAACATACAATTTCAAATTAATAATAAATTAAATAATACATTCTTAATTTTCAGTCAAAAACAAAAACTGTTTGGGTTTGGTAACTTTACATTAACACAATTTGTCATGTTACTTTTTCCAAAGTGTTATATATTATCAAACAATTTTCACATACGTACCTTGTTACCAAGGTTAAGTTCATCATCAAGAGCATAAAGCTTGAACTCAAACCGATGACCATGAGAAGGTAACTTGGGTCCACGCCATCCAGGAATTTTCCAGTCATTATATCCTTCTTTGATCTCTGTATAATCACCACCCATTTCTTCCTCCTTCTTAGAGAACCCTTCAGGAAGACCTTTAAGGTTTGGTGACATATTGGTTACGACCCAGTGAGTCCATGGAACGATCGGACCACTTGGGTCAGGTGCATCGATGTCCTGAACCACAAGGGCTAAGGTCTTGGTTCCATCGGGTACGTTGTACCATTCTAATGGTGGAGAGATGTCCTTCTTTGCACCTTGACCTTCTTGTGTGTACTTTCTTGGTAACCTTCCTTCGTTGTCTATTGAAGGTGATACCAATCTAAACTCATCGCTCGCCATATCTTCTTTTCAAATTTGGTTGTTTCAGCTTCCTCTTTCTCTGTTTTTATTCCCCTTTGATTTTGTTTGTGCTGGGGCGTCACTGGTTCACTTGGAGCTATGTCGAGGAGGTAAATATATAGAGCCGATGAAGTGACACGTGTATGTGAGAGAATTCTAGAGTGACACGTAAGACGACACGTGAAAGTTCGCGGGTAGTTCTAGACATAGGACGTACGTAACGGAACCATTCTCAATGCTTCCGGGGAATTGATATTTTCGCGAAGAAAATAGTAATGTAAGAATAAATTTAAAATTTATGTTTATTATAAAAAATATTAAAGTTTATGTTTATAATTTAATGATTTATGTATTTTTTAAAATCAGACATTTTGTTTTAATAATAATAAAAATAGTTATCTTTGTTATTTGATTATCTAGACTTTGAGTGCATCAATAATATTTACAGATGAACTGAATGACTTCGTAATTATTTAGAGTTTATAATAAATTTCACACATTATTTTAAGAATATTAATTATTTTTTACCTTATAATTTAATTCAATCAATTTAATTTAAAATTTAAAATTATTAATAAATTTGATCAAAATTATGAATTTATAATTATATAATTTAAGGTAAAAATTCTCCCCATATTTATAATTTAACAGGATTATAATCTATTTTATTGTAATTAAAAATTCTATATTTTTTTTATCAAAATAACTATATAATTAGAAATCAAATTTATCATATAATTTTAAAATTATATTATTTAAAATTTATATATAATTATCATATCTATAAATTATATATTCCATGTTATTCTCGTTTAAATCTAATAATAATATTTTTAAGAGTGTTTCTTTAAATCTAATTTAATCAATTTAGATACTTTTTAAATGGAAGATTTTTACCCAAAATTGATTAAATTAAAAGACTCAATTAATAAACTTAGTTAGTAGTGACTTTTTATGCATTAATGATAAATTATTTATTGATCTTAAAATATATAATGATATCATAAATGAAATTTAATAATAATATATTTTTTTCTCTAAAAAAATAAATATATAATAAGAATAGTAAGAAATCAATGTTATTGATGATTAAAATATTTTAAAATTAATAAATAAATCCTTACTAAACGATAGTTAAAATTTAAAATTAATAAATAAATCCTTACTAAATGATAGTTCAAATTGTACAAATGTATATAACTTGTGAAGAAAATTATTTAAAAACTAATAAATAATAATTCTAATAATAACTTATATCTTTCTATGATTTTAAATAATTAAAAAAATATTATTTTATTATTATAAATTTTTTAATTGATATTCTTAAAAATTGAGATCTAACTTAAAAAAAAATATAAGTTAAAAAATTGTCTAGACTTATAAATAACATCATTGTTTAACTTTTGATTGACATTAAAATTAACAAATATATATGATAAGTTTGTTTAAAAAAAACATATTTCCTCTTCATATAATACCCGCAAGCAATATAAAAGCACGACTTCGTAATTTTGTTTTAGAAAATTACCAAATCTTATCCACTAAAATTAAGAAAAAAAAAAACAACAATATATAATACGATGAACATAGAGTCCAAGTCGAAGGATTGTATTTGAAAACACTTTCCTCAAAAAACACGTAGCAAAAGAAAATAAGCTAAGGTGTTTGTAAAATGGGGGTGCCACGTAGTTGACAGATGGACAAGTGTACGCAGTCCAGATGCTAGTTAATATCCAACAAAAAAAAAAAATTAAAGAGGAGTAGAGTTACGACTGTAGTCCACACATGTGAGGCATCCTAATTAGCTAACTATATAAAGGCAATTCTGAGGTTGCATGGCAAAGCAAACCAAGAGCAAAGAAAACAAAGAACAAGTATAAATTAAGAAGTAAAAAAGGATAAAAAGGGGAATATTAAAATGTCAGGAGCACAGGGAGCTCAACCAAAGGAGTCAAAGACAGCTACAACATACGAATCAATACAGGGAGGAGAGAACAGCACAAGGACAGACCTGAGGAGCCAAAAGGACCAGGGTGGTATTCAGATTGATAAGATTCAGGACAAGGTTTCTGATGCTGCTGGCAAAGGTGGTCCCGTTTTTGGTGCTGGCAAAGATGACAATAAGCAAGACCTTGGTGTCACTGGAACTGGCTAGCTAGCTAGTTTTGTTTTATAGCTGCTTCTAATATATGAAGTAGTGGGCTTAATCTATTATCCTCTGTTATATATAGTTAATCTGTGTACATGATGTCAAACTAGTTGCTTCTCTTGTATGGTTTGACCAATAATTTGGGTTCTATGTAATCTTAAACTACTTTTGTTGGTTGTGAGATCGATATGATATATTAATACCTTATTCAACGGAATGCATAATCTCGAGAGTTTGTCATTTTCATTTCTATACTTTATTCAATAAGGTATATAAATTTGATATTTTTTACAATCATATTTTATTTCTTGAGCAGCATATTTTTGGATAGTATGTTTCTCCTCACCAATAGATTGGTGATTGTTTTCAACTGTTGTGTTGGTTGTCACTAATTGAATCTCGAATTCTTTAACATTTTTTTCTCAATATGTTAATTATTCCCAACTTGTTAAGTAAGCTCGAGAACTATAGAAAACTAAAGAATTTGATAAATATATTTACTGGTTGCTCTAATGTAGAGATATGATAAATTTTGATCATTCAATTCCAGCTTAAATCTTTTCTCTCACTAGATGACAATCGATCTCTATATGTTTGGTTCGTTCATGAAACATTGGATTTGATGCAATGTGAAGGGTTGCTTGATTGTCACAATATAACTTGGTTGGTTAGAAGTATTTGATACCCAAATCATCCAAAATATATCGTAACCAGGTTACTTCGCAATAGGTTGCTACCATGCCATGGAACGGTATTTTACTTCTGCACTTGATAGTGAGTTTTTAAGAAACATATAATATCCTGTGGTTGATCGCCGTGTGTCTGTGCATTTAGCCCAATCTGCGTCACAAAAAGCATTTAGTTGTAATGAACTAGTTGTTGAGAAAAATAGACTTTGCCCTGGTGTGTTCTTGACATATCGTAGCACTCGTTGAACTGCTTCCAAATGTGATTGACGTGGTTTATTCATATATTGACTCAGAATGTGCATGACATGCAATAAGTCGGGTCTTGTGATGGTCAATTATATTAATTTCCCAACAAGTCTTCGATATGATGTGGGGTTACTGATGAATTTCCCTTCAAACTTGTTGAGGAATAAATTTTGTTCCATAGATGAATTGGCAAATTTGGCACCAAGATAACCCATGTACTCTAATATTTTAAGTGCGTACTTGCATTGTGACAGAACAATTCTCTTTTTAGAACTTGAAACTTCTATGCCCAACAAATACTTTAATTCACTGAGATCCTTTAGCTTAAATTATCGCATGAGATGATTCTTAGTTCTTCAATGCCTTGTACATTGTTTCTTGTTATGATTATATCATCTACATAGACAAGAATAGCAGAGAAGGAATTACCACGGGTTCGGACGAATAGTGAGTGATCATACGTGGATTGGTTAAAACTAGCTAGCTTAAGTGTTATTGATAGCTTGATGAACCATTGTCGTGAGACTTGTTTGAGTCCATACAAAGATTTGTGTAACTTACATACTCGTGTTTCCCCATTTCGTCCGAATCCAGGTGGAAGGGACATGTAGACATCTTCATGAAGATCACCATAGAGAAAAGCATTATTGACATCGAGTTATCGAAGATGCCAATTTTGAATAGCAGCAACGACAAAAAGAAGACGAACAGTGACAAGTTTGGCGATTGGTGCAAAAGTTTCTTGGTAGTCAAAACCTTCAATCTGACTGTATCATTTGGCCACTAACCGAGCCTTGTATCGTTCCACAGAGCCATCCGAATTATACTTGATTTTGTAGACCTATTTACAACCAACTGGTTTCTTGTTTGGAGGAAGTTGTTGAAGCGTCCAAGTGTCATTAGTTTCAAGAGCATTCAGTTCTTGTTTCATGGCAATCTGTCATTTTGGATCGTTGAAAGCTTCAGCAAAGGTGGTTGGTTCCTTGAGAGTGGAAATAGAAGTAGCAAAAACATGATGTGCAGGTGATAATCAGTCATAAGTAAGTACATGAGATAGAGAATGAGAAGTACCTTTATCATTGGACGATGTTGAGTTAGACGAAGGGAAGAACTGAGAAGGCAAGGAAGCTTCTACATGATACTTGTGAAGGTAGCTAGGAACATTGGTGGATCGGTGAAGCCTATGTGTGACTGGTGTTGGATGAGTCATATGTGGTGCATAAGTTGATGATGATGTTTTAGGAGATGAATTTTGAAGATGACGAATGTCTGAGTCGATTGTTGAAAGGACATATGGTGTATGATGAAGTGATGTATTTGGATTGGTTGATTGACGAATGTTAGTCATGTCATCATAAATAGTATTTTCTGATGGAGTGAACAGATTTGGAGTGTTGACAACAAAAGTGAAATAAGGGAACACACGTTCATGAAAGATAACATCACGAGACACTAAAGTCTTGCTTGTTTCCAGATTATAGACACGATAACATTTTATCCCATATGGATACCCAATTAATATGCATCTATGTGATCTAGCATCAAATTTGGTGGGTCGATCATGACGTGTAGACACAAAACAAAGGGAACCAAAAACACGAAGATGTTCATATCTAGGAACTTTGTGAACAAGGATTTCAAATGGTGTTTTTCCCTTGAGAACAAGTGTTGAAGTACGATTTATGAGGTATGTGGTTGTAAAAATGGCATCTCCCCAGAATTATTTAGGGAGGTTAGCTTGGAAGAGTAATGCATGAGCCACATTAAGAAGGTGATGATGTTTGCGTTCAGTAACACCATTTTGTTAAGGGGTAGAGACATAACTGGTATGATGCATGATTTCTGGTCCATTATCACTACGAATGATTTTAACTCTGGATGCATATTATGTTTCAATAAGATTAATGAAGGTGATGAGAAATGTGTGTGTATCAGATTTGATGTTTAAAAGATAGACCCATGTGCATCTTGAGTAGTCATCAACAATAGTGAAGAAATAACGTGCTCCATTAAGTGTTGGAATGTGATAGCCACCCCAAATATCATCATGAATTAGTTAAAAAAAGTGCTTTTATTTTGATGGAATTTAAAGGAAATGGATTATGAGTTTACTTAGCTAGTGAACAAATAGAACAATCATTAATAGAACAAAAATGTATGTTGATGGAAAGAGAAAGCTCACATAAACTGTTATTAGATAGATGACCAAGTCATTGATGCCATAGATGAGGGTTGGTTGAAGTAGTTTTTGAAACAGAGAAACATTCAGCCTTATTCGAAATAGTCAGGTAGTATAGTCCTACTTTCTCAGCTCTCATCCCAATCGTCTTCCCTGAGTATTTGTCTTAAACAAAACACATATTATTAGTGAAGGTGACATGACAAAGTGTAGTTTGAGTTAGTTTGGCTATTGAAACCAAGTTTAATTTGAAGAACGAAACACATAAGACATTATAAAGTATGAAATTATTGAAAAAATATACAGTGTCGATATGTGTGATACATGCAAGTAAATGTACATGTCGATTAGTGACTGGAATGCTAAAGCTCATAAGGTTTTGAGAATAGACCATATGATCAGTTTCTCCTGTATTAAGAATCCAACGGGTTTCTGAATGGAAAACATTCGCACATGATATGTTACCTGAAGAAGTAGTCATTTGTCTTACCATGCTACCTGATTTGGTTTGATTGAGAAGTGTAAGAAGCTCATAATATTGAGCGTATGTAAGGTTGTGAGAAGGTGTCCTTGTGTTGGAGCTACTTTCCTGAAGTTTAGTATAGTGAGCTTTGGAGGGAAAGTCATAACTCGCATCTTTCTTATCTTGAATTAACCTTTTCTTCCGACACATATTGATGTAATGCCAATTCAAACCACAAAAATCACATTTAAGGCATTTTCGACAGTTTTCATAATTGTGTCCATTGAGACCACAAAAATCATATTTAAGATGACTTCGACAACTTTTAGAATTGTGGTTGATATTGTTGCATCGATTGCACTTGCGATATGAGTTCATTTATGGGTCATTTTTGTAAGGGTATTGTGTATGAATTTCATTGGTAGTTTCAGACATGATTTTTGAGTGAAAAAATCGAAAAAATAGGATAGGATTTAGTATGTTTTAACAATGATTGTTTATGAAACAAATAATGAACTAAAATATGCTTTATTTTATAAAAAAAAATGAGTCAAGGATTATAGAACTGAAAATTTCAACTGTAGAACCGGTCGAAAAGTTGGTGAACCAGCGTCTAGAGCGGCTGGAACGACGACTGTAACGCTGGAGCACTAAATCGGATGAAGACCGAACTGGTTGAACAACGTGACGTTTACTTCAAAAGTGCGTTGAACGACGTGTCGTTTCAGTCGTCTTTCTCATCATCATTAATAAGAAATTTAATTACAATTTAATTGGATACTTGATGTATATGATATAATATATTTTTAATATATTTAAATTTATATATATTATATTATTTTTTATTAAATTTATAATAAATTATCATTTATTATATTTTCTATTATTATTTATTTCATTTAAGTTTTTTAAATATAAATAAAATATCTCTATATTTTATTACTATTTTATCTTCTTAAAAATAAAATAAGATAAGATAATATAATTTAAAAATTAATAAATATTCATAAATTTTATTTTAATATATATATATATATATATATGATAAAGGAGTATACAATCACTTATAATTACTGTGGATTGTTTTTTTTTTTTTTAGAACATAGAAAAGAGCCGTGGATTGTTGCTATAAAAATTTATACGGAAAAAAGAGTAGAGATTACGTGGCATAATTGGGATCGCAAGGGTATTATACGTTGCGGATAATTTAAAGAAATATATATGAATTTCAATTTCTATTCGTAGCCGAGCATAGAAAAAAAAAAAATTGTTATCTGCTTAGCAATAGAGCTTTGGACGAAGAAGAGGAAGAAATTAAATAGAAAATAAGATAGAAATGAAAATAGGAGCTCAAAATCTAGTAGTAAATAGAGCAAGTAGTCTTAGAGTCCATGAATATTATAATATCAAACAACATGTTGATATTGGTAGTGTTATTATAGGACCTAAAGCACAATCTCCATTTCACAACAATAATTCACCAAATTCACGACCTTTATCATTGTTATCATCTCCGAACCCTCTTCTTTTTTCCTCTACAATGATTACGAGGAAAAGGATTCGCACACCTAATCTCAGATCTTCTATTGCTTGTAATGCAACTTCGTCCGTAACCCAACCTTCACCACCACCGCTCCCGCCCTCAACCCCCGATAAGGTCTTCTTGTTCATGTTGATTTCTTAGATATAATAATTTGAGGGTTTCTGAATTCTCTTTCTTCTTCTACAGGAGGGACAAAGAAAGGCTCCTGATTGGGTTACGCTTTTGAGGAGACTATGGAAAGTGGCAGCACCTTATTGGTCCTCCTCCGACAAAGTCGAGGCCAGGTGGCGCCTCGCTACTGTTTTTTCTCTCACTCTCGCTACTACTGGTATTAGCGTTGGGTTCAATTTTCTCGGCCGTGATTTCTATAATGCTCTTGCCAGTTAGTGTTTCTGTCTCTGTCTTCTATCTTTGTCATGTCATTTTATTTTGGTTATTTATGATTTTTTTAAATGAATGTTTTAATATGTTCTGTTCGATTTCGAGTTTCGTTCTTCAGTTAAATTTACTTACTACGTGTTTTTCTTTTTCTGGATTTTTTGGTTAAAATAATTTGAAGACAAGGACCAAGAACAATTTACCAAACAGCTGGTGTACTACCTATTTAGTTTCGCTGGTGGAATTCCGGTGAGCACAACTAGCTGCATTTTCCTCATTAGGTATTCCCTCTGCTTCTTTTTGTAATCACCTTGTAGGAACCTTTTTCAATCTGCCCCAAATACCAAACCAAATCACCCCCATATTCAAACCCATCTTAGAAATAAACAACTTTGTCTATATGTAGTAATAGAACATGGGAGCTTGTTATATTGATCAAGATTTTCAGATTGCAGATAAGCTGATTTTTCCATAGAATAAGAGCCCTGTAGCACTAGACTTAATGCTAGATATTGAGAGTTTTCTGTCGTTTTATAAATAGAGAAGAAGTTTTTCTTCGTTGGTCATATTTTCCTAACATATTTGTTCCCTTAATCCAATATTGTTCAGGTTTTTGTGCTGCGAGATTATGCGAGGGACACACTAGCTTTGAGGTGGAGGTCTTGGATGACAAGCTACTATATGGAACGCTACCTAAAGAATCAAACCTTTTACAAACTTCAATCCCAGTCAATTATTGATAACCCAGACCAGCGGCTTGTTGATGATCTGAATTCTTTTACAGGGACGGCCCTTTCATTCTCATTAATATTTTTCAATGCTGCAGTGGATTTGATATCATTCAGTAACATCTTATTTGGTATCTATCCTCCTCTGTTTCTTGTTCTCATTACATATTCCCTTGTTGGAACAGCTTTAAGTGTCTTTCTTGGAAAGGTATTTTCTGTTCTTTATCCAAGCCTTTTCTAAATTTCATATTCCCATATTCAATTGAAAGTTGGAATTGCTACAGAGCAGATGTGGCCCATTTCAGGGGAAATAATTTTGACTATGATTTCAGGATTTGGTAAATTTAAACTTTCTGCAAGAGAAAAAAGAAGCAGATTTTCGTTATGGACTTGTCCGAGTCCGAGAGAATGCTGAATCAATTGCTTTCTATGGCGGTGAAGAGAATGAAATGCAACTTCTTCTGCAGCGGTTCAAAAGTGCTTTTGAAAATCTATCTGTATGTATGGTTTTGATCTTGCTGTGTTTTCATTTCCTTTAGTTTCTATGTCATCGAGTTTCATTATAAATGTGCTACCATAGTTCCATATGATATATTATCTGAATCATATTTTTAACTTTGCAGCAATTGCTGATATCTTCAAGAAATCTTGATTTTTTCACCAGTGGCTACCGCTACCTTATTCAGATACTTCCCGTTGCTGTTGTTGCTCCCATGTTTTTTTCCGGAAAAATCGAGTTTGGGGTCATTAATCAGTCAGTATCTGCCTTTAATCATATTCTTGGAGACATCTCCCTCGTGGTGTACCAGTTTCAAGCTATCAGTGCATTTTCTGCTGTAATTGATCGACTTGGTATGTTCTCCTCTGCTTGTCAGTTGTCACACATGTTTAACCAAAATGAACTTCCTAAAGAAATTGCCTAAATTTGATTTCTGTAAGTGGGTCTTAATGGAAAAGGCTGACTTATCAGAAATAGCAGGATTTAAATTTTTTAAAGGTACATGTTTTTTTCCTTCGCAGTTTGTTGTTCTTAGATGTATCAAATTTTGTCTTCTGACTTTTTCTTGTCACCCACATGTTGTAATCCGTGATTGTCTTTTCACGTTTAAGAACAAATTTTGGATTATTATTACTGCTCTCTTTTGCATAGTGGTACTTGCCAAGAAATCCATGATGGATATACTAACCTTAATTTTAAAATTTTAATGGTTATTCCCTCGTGCATACAGGTGAATTTGATGACATCTTAAACAGAAATAGTAGCAACAGCACAGATGGTTCTGAACCAGAAGAGGAGATACGTATCACATATTCAGATGTCCGAGGTTCATTGGAACTGGGCTCAAATGGCTCCTTGCCAAAAGACAAGTACTCAATTTTACTAAATATAGAGAATTTGACTGTACAGACACCAGGTAGCAAAGCTACTCTGATCAGAGACTTGTCATTAGTAATCAACCAGAAGGAGCATCTTTTGGTTAGTAAACCCATTTGTAATGTATCTTGAATTTGTTGGGCTTGTAGAATAAATTATATGCATGTAATCATGAAAAACTTCATCAATATTGAAGTACGTTTAACAGGTGACTGGACCTAGTGGGTGTGGTAAGACTTCTTTATTACGAACTATGGCTGGTCTCTGGAGCACTGGTAGCGGCAAAATCACATTTTATGTGAATGATGGAACAAATCTTCAGTCAAACATTTCTTCGGAATTCAATCCTGTACAAGTCAATAATGCTTCTGATAAGCGTGAAACGAAACCTATATTTAGCAGTTCTAGATGCATATTTTTCCTTCCTCAAAGACCATATATGGTTTTAGGAACCCTTCGTCAACAATTGCTTTATCCAACATGGGCAGATGATGCAATCTTCATGTCATATGGTACCACCCCAATTTCTCTATGCTTCAAGAAGTAAATAATATTTTCCACCAAGTATTTTTTATTTTGTTTCTATAGCATTTCTTCCCGATCCTTTTCAGTTATAAAATAGATTCCCATTAAAGTTTATCAAAGGAAACTTATAGAAACAAATTCCCTGGTGAAACAATTAACTTAGAGGGATAGGAGGCTAGCCACAAGATGCTTTGGTTTATTTATATATATTTATATTGCTGAGACACTACTTTTATGTGTTACTGTTATCAAATAGCTTTCTGCATATAGATGAGATTGATAGTAAAGCATATTTATATGAGAGGATGATGTGGCTATTGTCATTCCCAGAATTAACTCTAAAATGAGAGTCTAAGAGTAAATATTTGACAAGGTCAATTCTTTACTTTATGCAAATGAATAAGGATGAACATATGTTATATTTAACTAGTTGATTGTAACTTGTTTCTTTATTTTGGGTCTTATAATTGGAGGTAAACCTCTCCCCCATCCTATAAACCCCTCTTTTGTCAAAAAGAATAAACCACCTCACCTGGAATTTCTGATGTTATGTACAATCAATTTTAAAAACAGAGTGTAATAAAGTTTGTTTGGTAGGTGCTCTGCCTTTCTCAAAGTCGATGCAAAACTCTGAGTATGATAGTGAAAAGCAGAGTAAGCCCTCAACAGAGGACCTAATACAGGTACTGGAGGATGTTCGCCTCGGCCACATATTATCTCGTTTTGGCGGTCTGGATTCCACTTATGAGTGGTCTAGTGTTCTTTCCCTTGGAGAGCAGCAGCGCCTCGCTTTTGCACGGCTTTTACTTTCAAAACCAAAATTAGTTCTCTTGGATGAATCTACAAGTGCTTTGGATGAAGCTA
Organism: Hippophae tibetana; assembly: GCA_037013495.1. NCBI lineage: Eukaryota > Viridiplantae > Streptophyta > Magnoliopsida > Rosales > Elaeagnaceae > Hippophae > Hippophae tibetana. The sequence continues at coordinate 9,477,583 of CM072802.1, forward strand.
ACGAGGTATTCGTTTCTACTGAATTTATCCTCTTGAAAATACTAGATGTAAGGTTTCATTACCTAAGAGTGTATTCAACATTTAAATGCTCAAGTACTTTGCATCCGCTTGGTTAATTGAAGGCACCTCGCCTTTATTCCATGCATACCATGTTGAAATAGTTCGTCACTAGTTTAGTAGAATAGTAAACCACCCCCACAAGCTTACTCAGGTATGCAAATTACTGTACTTTCACATTTTATTTTTACACTAGTTAAGAAATGCTACCCTAGGGTTTTCTTGCATTAGAGCCTGATATACTAGAAATATCTGATAAACACAATTTCACTTACATCTAAATTTTCATGGTTTGGCAGGCTCACATGTATTGGCTGATCGAAAGCGCGGGGATAACATACATTAGCATTGGTCATCGGAGAACCTTGCATGACCACCATAAGAGGATCTTACAAATATCCACTTTGGACTCTAGCTGTAGCCAACAGAACTGGCGGACTCAACACATCAGTCATGACCCCTTGTATAAAACAAATTTGTAACAAATAAATCTGATAAATCTGCTCTCCGCAAACTAAGAGAGCGATATTTGAGTTCCGCAAAAAAGCAAGCCCACCTTTTCTTCTCTTTCTTTTTGTCAAAGATATTTGAAATACTTTTTTGCTTTCAAAGGTTGTGAATTATACAAACCTTAGGTTGAAAGTTGAAACTACTTCAGGATTATAGAGAAAAAAATTGGCAAGTTTCACATGATTCTAAAAGGAATTATATTTCTTAGTTGTATCTGTAGAGTTTAAATAAGCTGGTGGGACTAAGGTTATCCGATTCGATTCAGTAGACACGTTGGACAAATTACTTCATAAAATTTATAATTAAAAACAAACCTTTATATTGAGTTTTAATTGAATAGAGTTTAATATTAAACGAGTATAAATTAAAAAATTACATAAAATAATATTCATAAAATTTATAATTAAAAAATAAATTTTTAATAATATTAAACTTGATTTAATTGAATAAAATTCAATATTAAATGAGTATAAATAATGGTAGAAAATATATGAATTTAATATAAGTAGTGTTATTTTATTTTGAAAGAATTGGCATTATTTTTGTTATTTTCACCAAAAAAACATAAAAAACCTTGAAAAATAGATCACAATTTCACTCTATCGTATCCATTGATAACAAAATAAAACACTATAATTTTTGCATTCTAATTATAAGAATTTATTAAAGAAAATGCTAATATACATTTATTTTCAAATAAAATTACTAATACTATTAGTATTAAATTAAAAGTCCCAATAATGACTTATAAAAAGTGCAAGACAATTTTAATTCAAATTAAATGAGTAATTCAGTAAACAGGGCAAGATATAAAAAATGTGTAAGCATGATCAAATACAAAAGCTTTTTAATACATATCATGGCGAAAAGACATTTCTTTACTATGTGAAATAAAATTCTTACAAACACATATAGAAACGAGGAGTAAAATTTTCTTTTTTCAAGCCTCAATAGCCAAAAGTTAAAAAGAGGAAAAATAAAGAGTCCACATTGATAACATCATACTTTCAGTCAAATCTTCTCGGAAAAACAAGCTGTGTCCTTCAAAGACTCAAAATCCAGCTTCATCCTGAAGAAGAGTCCTTGAGAGCTACACCACCTACCCAAAGTCAACAACTGTACACACAAAACCGACGACTATCATAACCCTTTCCCGTTAGAAAGGTACCACAAGATGGCTTCCTCAACCGTGCACACCATTACCATTGTTATATACACCATTTGCCAAGCCATTTGAAGGCCTCAAGGCCTTTCCCTTTTGGTGTGCTTTCGACATCGAGTGCCCATTGCCAATACCGTTGCCAATTGACTTGATCTCATGGCCATTGTTTTGCAGCACTTTGTCCAAATGCCCACATGATGCTGCTATAAGTCCTGTAAAGGAATTAAATTGATATATCAGCTGTACTCCCGTCTGCATCCACCACTCATCAATATAAAGTACTTCAAGGCAAAAGGCTTTAACTATGAAGCCTGACCCCCAGCAGCTAAATGCTTGGTGACTAGCCTATCTTTAATAAAACCTAGAAGCAACAATTCCATAATACTCGCAGCATAAATAACAAGTAAAATTAGTCACCAAATATTTCAATAAGGTATTTAAGAAGGCTTCCTTCTCATAATGATGATGGTTTGAAAATAATATATGGAACTCCAACCATGACTAAAGTCCACTAGTAAAAGGTCAAAATGACAGCAACACAAACATACCCAAGAACAACGCAGATGGTTTTCCTGGTCTTGATTTGAATTCAGGATGAAATTGAGCACCGATGAAGTAAGGGTGGGTTGGAAGCTCAACTATCTGCAAGTTATTACAGCAATATAATGCTCCTTATAAATAACCAATTGTAAATATACTTCAGTCTTTTATACACATCACGGCCTCATTGCTTAAGCCAATTACCTCCATCCGCTGACCAGTCTCATCTCTGCCAACAAATGATAGACCCGCATTTTCAAGTTGTGATATCATATCGGGATTGACCTACACAACAGGAGCAGTTCCCTAAAAAATTTGTCCAACTAACAAGAGCACAATATACAGCACGCTATTTTGATCATAAAGCAACATTCTGTATATGCTGAACCGAGCATAACTTACCTCGTATCTGTGTCGATGTCGTTCGTCAACATAACTTGCACCACCATACCTGAAAGATAATCCCAAACTACTGTGGTTAGTTAAAGAGCAATTCATTGCTAGGTTACATCAAATACAACCATGCATCGCATTTTTAATTCGGTTTGTAAAAACACCTATTTATAGGAAGAGAAGTATGCAATGAAGCAAATACATTTAAATTGAAACATCACTTTGTGTGTATCTACATAGGAGTCAAAGTAAATCAGTTACAAGTCCTCACAATTTTGCAGATTTACAGCCAGCAACCTTGAAGTAAGTTCTTCTTGATCCCAGCCGCATAGTTCCTCCCATATGCGTTTTTGAACCCTAGTCAGAAAAAAACTCGCTTAACAATGCTAGAATAAAGAAGAAGAATCAATATTTGAGGTCAAAAATTTGGTCAAAATCTCATATTTAATGTCATGATAGCATACCTCTGGCATAAATATGACACAAGGACTAGGAGTTTCTGGAACAAATTCTATGCTGTTAGCATCATGAATTTTAAGAACAGACCGTGCAAACTCGATGACAGCAATTTGCATTCCAAGGCAAATTCCGAGGAAAGGAACTTGGTTCTCTCTAGCATACTTTGCAGCAAGAATTTTCCCTTGCACTCCTCTATCACCAAAACCTCCTGGAACTAGAACACCATCAGCACCCTGAAATAAAACAATGTCCAGAAAATCAATGAAGAAAATCTAAATTTTGAATCACAGCCATTTCACACCAATAAAAATATGACCTAAAAGCATACCAATGTCATAAAATTACCTGTAAAAGATCCCATGCAGCTCTGTGGACATCAGGGGCCTGCCAACAGTGAATTGGTAAATAATACGGCAATATAATTTAATATATATAAGTAAGCCAAGTTGAAAACCAAATCTCACCTCTTTAGCAGTTACATCCTCAAGATCATCTGCTGCAACCCAGTCTACAATAAGCTTTCGGTGACAAACAACAGAAGCATGCAAAAGAGCCTGGAAAGAAAAATATTACACAGTGATCACGAAAAATCTGGACAAAGCAAGACATTAAACAACATAAAATGAATTGGTAACAGTCAGTACTAAAGCAATATACCTTTATAACAGAGAGGTAAGCATCTGAAAGGCCAGTATACTTCCCAACCATTGCAATTCTAACCTGCAATAAATATGCCAAATAGCATGATACCGATATCACATAGAGAGAAAATATTAAACTGCAAAATTAATGAAGTCTTAAGACATACAGGGTCATGCAATTTGTCACAAATTCTTGTCCTATCAGTCCACTCCTTCAAATCAGGCTCTCTAGTGACACTGAAGAATTTAGAATCATTAAACTTCTATACTACTACTAGAGTCAAAACCCAAACTAACACCAGCATAAATGTTATTTGCATAGTCAGAAGCAAGAGAAGTTGTACAACAAAAGAAAAGAAAATGATTGTTAATAAAATGAAGAGTGTGTTCATGAGACAAACCCTAGAAGGTGCAGTCCTCTTAAGATTGCTTCATGGGCCTTCTGATCCTATAGCAACAAGAAAAGGAAAAAAATCAAGTTCCTTTAAACCTAAGTACAAACTAAAGAATTCCGATCCCCAAAGTAATAACATACTCTCAATAGCAAAGGAATATGCCAAATGTTCGGAACATCATACAAGGTGACAATGTTTTCAGCCTGCACATCAGTTGGGATTTTAATCATAATAATTAAGAAGAGTTTAAAGGAATTAAAGGAGAAGATCAAGATTTATATAATAATTATTATTGTACCGGAACATGGCAAAATTGTGCAAGCTTCCCCTTAGCATTCTCACTAAGTGCCTGTTGGAAACAAATAAAAAGTTTAGAAATTGTGGCACCAGAAGTACTTTAGTAAAATGTGGGAAAATAGAAGAAGATGAGACCTTCGTACTGCGACAAGCTAGAATATTAGGGGTTAATCCCAGTCCTCTAAGTTCACGAACACTATGCTGGGTAGGTTTCGTCTTCTATAAATTGGAAAGTTCATGAATAAGTTAGTTTGAGCTATTGTTTGCACATAAAAGCCAATAAAATACAGAGGTTGTGTTGTAGTTGGAGATTCCAAATTAATGCCGACTATGTCCAGTATGAGCATTACCATAGTGAAAAAGTAATTGTATTAACATACATTGTAAACAATACCTGCTCACCGACAACATTAATAACAGGAACGAGGCTGACATGAACCAAGCAGAAATTCTCGGGACCTATTACAGAAAACATTTCAGAATGCTAAACAGTCCATTCAGAAGTGCTCCATCAATTTAATTTAAAAATTAAGTCAAGTGAGCATGCACCACATTTTAAACTTACCTAGACGATATGAAAATTGACATAGTGCCTCAATAAATGGCATAGATTCAATGTCCCCTGCACCGCAAAAGCAACTCATGAGCTTTGTAACACAAATTAAGATTTCAGCTTTTAAAACGAAATTTTAATAATACCTATAGTTCCACCCAATTCAATAACACAAACATCAGCTGGACCTTCCTTTCCATCCACTGGTATCATTGCAACACGCTCTATCCACTCTTGGATAGCATCAGTAATATGTGGGACAACCTTTTGAAGCAAAGACATAAAATTACATTAAAACTAAAGAAAGAAAATCTTGGCCTGATCTTAAATTAGATCCAAAATGAACACAGACCTGGACAGTTTTTCCAAGATAATCTCCTGTTCTCTCTTTATTAATAACTGACTGGTATCAAGACAAGAATCGAGGAAAGGTGAAGGTCAAGACATGGATCACATGATTCTAAGCTATAAATTTGTTAATCATAGCTGCAAAAAGATGAGAATCAATCAACCTGATATATTTTTCCAGTAGTTATGTTGTTGTCACGGGTCAATGTGGTGTCCAGAAAACGCTCATAGTTTCCAAGATCAAGGTCAACCTTGAAAAAGTGAGAGAAATTAGGTCATCTTTCTTTGCACACAAAAAAACAGAGAATCATAAAAACTTAAAGTAGCAGAACATAAAATATATGAAAGTCAACAGTTCAAGTGATACTATATGAATACACATTTCATTCATTTGTTACCTCGCCGCCATCATCTAAGACAAATACTTCTCCGTGTTCAAAAGGAGACATTGTCCCAGCATCGGTATTCAGGTAAGGGTCTGCATGCATGGAAGAAAAAAAAATATAGCAAGTATATTTTGAAAGGCTGATATACTAGTACAATTTAGAACTACATCTTTTAAAATAAAAAGTACTAGGTTGTTATAAGTTGATATGCCGTGAACTAAAACCCCTCAAACGTGTTTCATGCTCCAAAAATAAAAAAGTGAATTAAAGTTAATTGGCCTCAAAACGACACCTGAACTTCACTATCTTTCACTCAAGTCAAGCAACACCCAGACAAAAGTATCATTTTATTATACATCATCCATAAAATTCTTAGTAGAAAACAAATTATGGTCAAGAATTTAAACTACATATTAGGTATTGGTGATAATTTCCCAGCAAAACGAAAACATTAAACCCCAAATCGTCATGCCCAGATAAAATAAAAATCAAAGGCTAAAACAACACCTGTATTATCCTTTTATTAATTTTACACTTTTACCACCTCCAAAAAGGATTAAATGTGTTAAATACGAAAGGTTAAGGGAATAAATAAAAAAAATGATTGTAATATATTAAATCTAACTATGAAATTTCTACCTTTACCAAATTTATAAAAATTAAAAACTTAGTGGACTAAATTTTACGACAAAATTTTAGGACCAAATGTAGAATTAGTAAAAGTTAGGTAGAAATAACAAACAATTATTATACTTCGTGTATAAGACATGTCAGTGTCTGCAAGCCCGAAATACATGTACAACCATACGCAATGTGAAGAGAAGAATGCACATTCTCGGCAAAATAAATGAGAAAGAAATAGAATTAGAGAGATTGGTACCAATTTTGATAGAAGTAACACGGAGGCCACAAGCTTTAAGGAGAACACCGATACTGCTAGCCGTGACTCCTTTTCCGAGTCCGCTAACAACACCACCTGTCACCAAAACGTACTTCATACTTGGGCAAGACGAATCCGATTTGGCTGATTGCCGCTGCCCAACAGAGTTAAAACCCATTAATTATGACAACAAAATACAAAGACAAACTAAGCCAAACAGATTGAAAATGTCTCAAATATTAATACTGGCATTAGTACAATTTAAAATGAAAGAAACCCAGTAGTAGCTCTCTTGTTATGATAAAACCAAGGACCAAGTTATAATGAAGTAAGAGCAGAAGTAGATAAAAGGAGATAAACCAAACCGTGTTCTCAATGACGGTATTTACAAAGGCTTCTGGACCCTCTTCTTCTTCTACTTCCCTTACTATGTCACTATGATTTGTGGGTTGTAAATGTCACAATACAATTGCTGGTTCTACACCAAGTCTACTCAGGTACAAATAAGGAAAAGCAAAGCAAAGCAAAGGGAATTGGAATGGAATGAAATTCCCTCAGTCTCTTTCGTTTTATAAGATTAATGAACGGCAATGCTGATTTCTCCTATACAAAGCAAAGGAAAGGAGTTTGGGCTTTGGAATAGAAGAGAATAAACCTTGAAAGACCAAATGGACAATGGTTGACCCTTTTTGTTCTTTCTTTGTTTCAGTCACAGTCAGGCGGCGGGTGACCGATGCCGATAACTCCTTCTTGAGAAAGAATAGGCTAATCTTTTGAACTTTTACTTTCGCTTTTTCACACTCATTTACTTATGCTTTGGTGCTACTTGAGTGTTTATAGGAAAACAATTGACAATAATATCCTACCATTCTATTCTATGTCACTTACTTTTCACAAATATAAATGTTTTTAAATTTTAATGAAATCTCACCCATATCCATTCTTGAGAAAAAATATACTTACCTATAAATCTCATTCATAACCACCTTCTTTGATAAAGAATAGATAAACAATTTACATCACTACTATACAACTAAATATCACATACTTTAGTGTTTATAGGTAAACAATTTACATCACTACTATACAACTAAATATCACATACTTTTCACAAATATGATTATTTTTTTAATTTTAAGGAAATCTAATTCATACTTTGATGTCTCGAAAATATTTTATAGAATTACTTGACTTTATAACTAACATCTTACCATTACTCCGAACCGGACAAATGATAAGGATATGTAAGGGATTAAAACGGTATATTTAGACAATTTAAAAAGTTTTTCGATATAAATTCAATCAGTTGATATAATTAATCCGAATTAATATGAATCTAAACATATCATATTTTTAAATATTATATTGATATTTAAATTTATTTATAAATTATTAGCATATATAAAACATAACATAGACTTAGAATTTTAAAGTGATATATTTGTAACAAAATTTATTATTTATAGTCATAACTAAGAAAATAAAAAAACATAAGAATTATGTCACTACAATTATTAAATTATTATAAATATTTATATTTATTTTTAAACTAAAACAGTAATATCATATAATTATAGTATGTATAATATTTAAATTTAACACATTGTAAAATAAAATATTTATTTATTTATAATTCAATATTAACTTGTTCATAATCAAATATATTGATTTAAAATATTTATCAATTTAAATCCAAAGGAATTATATATTTCTCAATTCAAATCTAATTCGATTATAAAACTTTTCAATCTAATATGATATGAATCTGATAGATCATATCAAATTTTAAATTTAATTAAATTAATCAAATTATTTGTTCGCTTCTAATAAAATATAGATCTTATATTTAAATTTTGTACACTATGTATTGTTCAGCTCAAAGACATACGCTCTTATATCTGTGGACCGAGATACATACCAAGCTCTACGTGTCTAATTTTTATTAGTTTAATTGGTATTATTTTCATTTACCAAGATTTCATATTTAACATTCACTTTTATAAAACTTTAAAAAATATACATTTATACATGTTATAAGAAAAATAAACATATATTTTTTATTCTCTAGTTAAAAATAAAATTATTCCATACAATTAAACATATTATTTTCTCTTTATTTTTGGTGTATTGGAATCTATATCATAAACAAAAAAGAAAGAGTCAGATTATAAATTATTATCATAAAAATAATAATTTATTAATAATAATGACATTAAAATATAATTAATATTATAGATGAAATAAATATTTTATATATTTTTATTATAAAAATAATATAAATTATTATGATAATATTACTACCTAATAACAAATTATATATTAATCTTGCTAATGTATTAACTTAAGTTCACATAGAGAAAGATAAATATAATATATTTAAAAAAAATTGATTAATTTTTTAAAATAATAATAAATAAAATTAGTATAAACTACAACATTATTTATATTTAAACTAATGTATAATTTCTCATCTAAAATATTATATCATAGGCTCAAGTTTTAATAATGGTAAATTTTGTTTGAACATATGTTATACGGTGAAAGGCACTATAGGTTTTATTTAAAAAATGCATTTTATTTCTATAATTTTATGATTAGATATTATTAGTTTTGTTATTACGAAAAGTGAATATATTTAATCTTATAATTATTAAAAATAAATATTTTAAGTCTTACAATTATTTTTAAAAAATATACTCTTAGTTCACTTGGGGCCAATTACTACACTAAATTATTTGATGTTCATAATAAAAAAATTAATAATATATAATTCAATAATTACGATATTAAAATATATTTTTGTAAATTACTTCTAATTTTTTTTTCTCTATTTATATACTCATTAAATAATTAGAATATATTTAGTATTAAATTATCAAATTAAATTATTTATTTTACTTCTTAATATGAGGTTTCATAAGCAAGTTATTAAAAAATATATTCCATAGGCCAAATTAGGCTTAATTTTTATGGGAGGGAAATATAACCAACACTTTTTACCAATTTTTCACAAAATGTGTATATGTCTATGCATTTTCTCCTCTATTTTTTCTTCATTTAATTTATATTAGGTATTACAAGCGTTCAAGATTTTACGGATAAATACTTATTTATAAACTAGTTTCTTAACTTATTATCATGTTTTTCAATTAAAGTCGAAAAAACAAACAAGTTTTGAATAGATGCATTCCACGAATAAATTTATATTTTATGACTTTTAGAATTGTATTAATAAATTCCCACGTTAATTGAACAAACACTTAGAAGTATTTTTGTACTCAAAATATGTTACTCAATTAATCAAGATCAATCTAGGTGCTCTTGATTTGTAAATTTTAGGGACTCAATTGATCAAATATCGTGTCGATTGAACATTGATCGAGTACCCTTGAATTAAAATAAATATTTGACTTATTATTGGTAGATCGATCTAAAAGCATCTTAATCAAGTATGATCAAGACATAACTAGCTAGACTAATTAAGTAGGATATCGATCAATAAAACATATATTTTTTTAGTTTTAAAACTTATATTTTAACTTGAATCAATGGGTATAATTATCAAAAAGTTCTTTTTAAATATGTATTACTAATCTTTTAAGGGTATAAATGTCATTTTATATTACCATAGGATTAGAGTGTTAATTTTTCTATATAAACAACTCACTGTTTATTGTTATAAATTATCACACTTATTTTTACATCACTCTTTCTATGACCTCTCTAAAAAAATGTTTTTCTTTTAGATTTATTCTCATTTTAATTAATTAAATATATTATGTGATTATGTTTGATTAGTTCTATGTCTATTTTTTTACTCTTGATTTTAAGCTTTACATGTTTGTTCTAGTTATTGGCTTCTAGGTTTAATTGTTTTTATTCACGAAGCAATAGATTATGTTTGTTTGTTATTGAATACTGTTAAGACATGCATTGTAGGATGTTATTGTTCTCACAATCCTAAGGTGTTTATTGAATGAGTTCAATTGTTTATGGGACTCGAGAGATTATAATGTTGATACGAATCTATACAATTATTTTGTAGAGGCTATAAAATGATTGATGATTTGTAAGTAGATTATATCACGTGGATTATCCATGTACGGATAGTTTAACACCTTTTTGTAATTAAACCTACTTATTTTCATAATGAATATATTGATGGTTCGATGCAACAATGATTTTCATCTTAAGTCATTGTTATATCATAGGATATTTTTAACTTAAAATTCTCTATCTTATATTTATTTTCATTTGTTATGTTATGCATGTCCGATGACTATGATATAATTTTTGATTAATTATAGTTTGTATAATTATCTATTTATCCCCTTCTAAGTTATTTAGATGTGTAATTTAAACTCTCAATTTTCTGAAATAAAATTATTAATTGATAAAACAAGAAGAAATAATATCTATAAAGTTTTGAACCTCACTTCTAGAGTTCTATGCCTTAAATATTCCTTAGTAATCGTGTTTGTTTTTGAAAATTTTATGAGTGATTGATGTGCAAATTATAAATACTCAAAAATATACGAATTATTAGTATTCTACGATATGTTTATCCCAATCCCAAGGTTGATATCTCACATAATTGTAGTGGTTTTAAATTGTATACTTATTTTCTCTAAACTAATAAATTAATAAAATAAAATAAACCAAAGAACTCTAAATAAATTATTTAAAAGTTAGAAAATAAAATAAAATTAATTAAACAATTAAGTTAATGAAAAGTGATCGAAAAAATTTTAATTAAAAAAATAGATAATTAATAAAAAAATTAACTAGTTAACCAATCATATTTTGCATTATTTAATTAATTTAAAAACTATTCTTAAGTTAAGATTATTTTATTTTTTTTCAATAAAACTATAAAATTTTAATGATCATGGGAATTTTCATGAAGCATTTAACTAATCAATTTTTTTATTCATACAATTAATTAATTAATTGCAAGCATAAGAAAATTATAAAATTATTTAAACTAACACAATTATCATGTAATTAATTTAGATTATTATCAAAAGAGCACCATTAGCCTAAACGATATTTCTAGCAAGTAACAACCTAATTCTCAAATAATTATTTTAGTTATAAATAGATATTTAATCTATTAATAATTCATAATTAAAGATATAACAAACACTAAACAAAAAATAATCTTAAAAATTTATTTAAAATAATTTTATCTAACAATCTAAAATAATCTTAAAAGTATAACTAAACTCCCATAAATATACTTAGTCAAGTATAATTAAACTTAAAATCATGAATAAAATTATCAAATATATTATTTTCATAGTCTAAATCAAAATAGAACTAGATAATAAAAAATATATAATAGAATAGAAACCTAAATCCCTAAATTAGTTGATCTTCTTTCTCTAAAAACTTGAAATAATTGTTCAACAATGATGAAATTATTCTCTTAATTGTTGATTCAATTTTGATATTTTTTCATCAATTTTTTGTGCAAAACATGATTCAAATGGTGCTTAAAATGATATAAATTAGTCATGTATTACCATAGGAACATTCTAGACCATTTGATGAAGTAAATCTGATAACTAGGATTGATTTCTGTTAAAAAAAAGAAGAAAAGGTGTATTTGAGATAATGGCTAGATGAAACACGACACAAAATTGGGGGTCGTTTGGTACAAAGGAGTTACTCGATGAAACGACATCATATGGAAGGCTAGAGGTGCGTGCAACTTCTTTGTAAAACGACATCGTTTAATGGCGCTTCTTCTAAGTATATCCTAACATTCACTAAGTGAATCCATCTCGATGTTTCATTTCGCTTATTTATATACGTATCAACCCAATCGTTATTTAGAAGAAAAAAATTGAACAAAAAATCTTACTCTAAATTAACAAAAAGAACATCAAATAAAAAATTATTTATCTATTTCCATTATACTCTTTCCTTTATCTTTCTTATTTGTTTTATTAATTATTCTTAATTTTTTTAGCCTATTTAAGTAAAAAATATATTATTTATGAGCTTTTATTATTAGATGTATTCTTCGTGATGAGATTGAATATAATTCAGTTGGTACATAAATTTTATATTTTGAAGCATCATATAAACTATTATGATAATAGTATTTTATTGTATTTGTATCACCTTTTATAATTTTAATTGAAAAATAATATTATTAAACTACTTTTGTTAAAATGACCATAAAAATATATGAAATCACTTTATAATCATATAATTAGTAATATTTTAATAAAATTATTATTAATAAAAAATAATTAAGATAATAACAATTTAATTTATTACATATTATAGTTCCATCAATTATTTTTACTACCTACTCAAAATATGTTAGCAAAGACAATTTATCATCCTAAAATTTGGTTTCCATCGTAACAGATTCTCCATGTTATTCCACCTTTCTTTTATATTACAGTGGAATAAGCATTGAGATGTTATTTATTATTATTTTTTAGTATATTTTTATTAATTATATGATTTTTTTATATTTTAAATTTTAAATATTAAATATTAAATATTAATTTTTGCAAAAAATATATTAATTTAAATATTATTTTACTAAGATGAATAAATAATTTATCAGGCTATGCAAAAGATTTCCAACTTTGAGGAATCAAATCAAAGGAAAAATAAAATATGTAAAGTGAGATCATCTTTAGCAACTTGGATCTTGATCATTCATTCACACCAAGACAAATTTATGATTTTTTAAAACATCTGTCACGTTGACAAACTATAATCACGGGCATTCAATAACTACCACCGACCAATCTCGAAAAAATGAAAAAAAAAAGAAGTGAAAAAACAACAGTTACTCCTACCTTAAAAAAATGCTCTAAAATTTATTTATTAATTATGTACAAAATTCAGGTTAATTAAAATAAAAAACAATGATCATAAATTTTTGTACTTTTTTAATTGTTTTTTTTATAAATTTTTACAAACATATTTAAAATGTTTTTGATATAATAACATTTAAATAAAAAATGAAAATTAATTATAAGTTTTTAAGTAAATTAGATCTATTATTCTAAAATTATTTTAGATCACATGATAAGTATGGACTCTTTGAGCTTTGAATTTTTTTTAACATAGATATAATTTTTTTTTAATAAATTTTAATAAAATAAAATGGGTAGGATTAAGTAATTTTCTTAATATTATTAAAAAATATCTAATTAATTCGATTTATTTATTAAAAAACTAAAATAAAATATAAAAGACAAGATGTGTTATTATTTAAAAGTATAAAAATATTTTTGTTCAAAATTTATTTAAATGTGAATTAAATATATATATATATATACATATATAGGTTACATTCTCTCCCCCAATGTTATTATAACATGAACAAACATAATATATTAACTTATTTCAACCCATAAATAATTCATATTACTATTCACAGGATTCAACCTACCATTAGTATCGAAATGAATTTTTTACCATAAATAATTATTTCTACAAAAGAGTCGTCCAATATGGATATAGAATTTTTTTTAATGTTATTAGAAAAAAAAACTAAAAAAAAAACAGATTTTATAATCATCAATAATACTACCTGAATAAAGAATTATTTCTCCAAGACTCCAACTAATATATTGTCTATTTTTCTTTATGGTCGAGCCTAATGAAACAAAGCAGTATGGAAATGAATATGTATATATATATATATATATATATGGAGGGAATCATGATAAAATATTTACTATGACATATTGTAATATAATTTTCAGTAATTTAATTTTTTTTAATTATATAGTCATACATTTTTTTAGATTAGACAATATTGATATAATTTAAACTTATGATTTAAAATAAAATGATAATAAATCTTATTCCTATACCACTAGATTAACATAACATTAACACTTACATAATTCATATATTGTCTATAATTAAAACAAATTTTTATAATGAATTTGTAAGACATTAAAATATAAATTTTCAATAAATATTATTAATAGCTATTACTAAATATGAATTGAAAAAATGATTTTAAAGAAACGAAATGTAAAAGGAAGGTATAGCAAAAATTGCAATAAAATAAATTATATGTATAATATAAAACTATTATTCACATAGATTTTAAATTTAACTTTTTAATACTAAATATCTAACTATAAATTAAACATTTTAAATATTTTAAAATATACATTTAAAGCAATTTTTTAAAATAAATATTAACTTATATGTAATTAATACGATTATTTATAGTAAATATAATACCTCATGAATACAAACCTTAAATACTTCGCTATTAAACATAAGACTAAATCAAGGGAACATATATGCAATGGATATAGAATGTAAGTTGAAATTTTTGCAAAGGATTTATCGCAGCATAAGCCTTGCTTATGTGCAGTTTCTATATAAAGGATCAAAACTAGATAAATAATCAACTTTTACTGTTATTTTTCTTTTTTAGTAAATATGTGTAATTTTAATATATAATTTAAAAGAAAATATATTATATTTTATTATCAAATCATAAAGTAAACCATACCGTTACTTAAATTAAAACTCATGATACTTGGAATTTGGGGCACACTTTATCAAATTAAATAGGGTTGTAGGGACGTTAATATATTAACTCATAGCCTGTGACTATTTGGTGTATACATGTGCGGCACTAAGAAAATAATATCAAAAGCATGTGCCAGAATAAAGCCATCTCTGGTTCAACGAGGCCCTACTCCTTAGTCTTTGCCTGATTTCACTCATCATTTTGCTAAAATATTATTTGAAATAAAAAAATATCACGAAGATTTTTTTTAATAAAAGTATTTTTTAATTTTTTAAAAATAATTATTAATCTTTTTACTTATAAAAAAGTATCTATTGATCTTTTTACTTATAAAAAAATATTCATTAATTTTTACTTATAAAAAATAAGTTACAAAAAAAAATTTAAAACAAATATTGATAAGTATATTTTAGTCAATATCTCACTCTATTAAATAAACAAATTATAAATATAAATAATAATATTATTATAATTTTTTATCCACCATCTATGATTAAAATAATCTTTATTTATTTTTAAATAAAATTTAATTATTAAATATTTATTTTTGACTTTTTTTTATATAAATAAAAGGATTTTATGTTATAGGTTACATCTTTGCATATATTTTTTTATAATAATGTTGTAATACTAGTAAATCTTGGATATATCATAGACTATTCTTGTTAATATTATATTCCATAAATGGGCTTTATCTATTTTCACATAGAGATATGAGACCCTCTCTGGATTTTGGTAGTTTTGTTTGTTGTAAATCGTTTTCAGGTTGTCCAATTCATCATAACTAAATGTCGTGTAGCCAACATATACTGACATTATTATACAATGTACACGTGGAATCCAGTCATGATTGAATCCGTAAATGTTGCTAACAAAATTTTGCAATCTACACGTGGAATCCAGTCACATGAATTGAATCCTTCAACGGTTCAACCTTCTTGAAATCAACAGGCACGCAGTTGAGTTACATGTGCACGCAGTTTTTTATTTTGGAATGTTTTATTTATTATTAATTATATTATTTTTCTATTAATATTAAATATTTTAATTTTTATAAATAAAATTAAAATTTAATTAACTTAAAATATTATATTATCACGTATTTTAAAAATAAATAATTTATAGTTTTAAGTTTGGTTTTTGATATAACCAATTCAACGTATCACATGCCATTATTGGAGCTTGTTATAGAAAATAAAAAACCTTTTGGGCCTTTATTGGATCATGTGTTTAATACTAGAAAGGGCCCATTGTTATGCTTATATATACATTTTATTTTAATTTATAAGAGAAGTTATATTCAATAAAATTTTAAAAATTAAGAAATTTTTCTTAAAAAAATGTGTCATTTATCTTATTATAAATAATATAAATGTAAATATATATACAAATTTACCTATATTTAAAATTTCTCATGCTTAAATACCATAATAAGTTTTTACCCTACTTTAATTTGTATACCACTTAAAAGAATAAATTTAACATTTTTCTTCTTTCTTTATTTGACTAAAGGAATAAATTAAAGATTTAAATGTTTTAAACTAAAAGAGTTTAATAGATTCATCATACAATATTATTTCATCTCATTTCATTTTATTAAAATTGTAGGCTTTTAATAAGTTTAATTTAAAACATATTGTGTCATTTTTCTTATTAAACTTACACTATAAATAATAATGTATCATATTTTTTATTATTTTTATATTTTTATTTGTCTGATTTTTGTCAATAATAATCAAATAAGATATCTTAATTAGTATTATTTCGTTATTATCTTATTTTATTAAAAATTAAGTGAAATAATATTAGATATATTTTAAAAATTAATATATTATATCATAAATATTATTAATATTACATCTCAATTCATACCTTAAAATTTAGTAACTAAATTAAAGAGTTTTTTCCTTTATATAGATTTATATTATATTTACTTTATATATTATTTTAAGTAATATATTTATTTTTATTTTTGGCCAATGGGGTCTACACACCCACCCAACCTCTTGCTTCCTTCACTTTTTTCACTTTTTCACTACATTTTCAAATGAACGTGCATTGTAAACTTATAGTATAAGTTCTAAAAAGTGTCATTATTGAACTCGATGGAAAGTTATACTAACATCAAATTAAATAATAACTAACGTTATAGATTTTTATTTGATATAATTATATAAATTTCACTATAGATTATCTCTCTTATATATCATGTCTCTAATTGATTCATAATATAATATTATTTTATTTAAATATCATTTCATTTCATTTCATTTAGACGATACCCTAACGAGCTTAATTTTAAATATTTATTATATAATTTTTTATTAAATTTACATTATAAATAATCATATATTATATATATTTTTTATTTTGTGTTTTTACTTATTTCATTTAAGTCCATTACATACATATAATATCATTTTATTATTATTTCATTTCATTAAAAATTAAGTTAGACAATATAAGATAGATTTTGAAAATTAATAAATTTTATCATAAAATCTCATTAATATCTCATTTTAATTTATAATTATGTTACATCATTTATATCTCATCCAATATATATATATCTTAGACTCCTACAACTCATAAAACATATAGTAATGTCATTCCGTTTAGTCTTCCTATTGATTCTACTTTTTGAGGTCTCCAAATTAGTTTTATAATATTATTCTTCACTTTAATTTCCTATTTCCTACAATTTCATTTCAGTTTCATACATTTAGAACATAACGTGCACCCTAAGATTATTAGAAAACTTTTGTCAAATTTGACATCTTTTATAATCTCCCAATTATCCATTAAAATAATTTTTATGGATAAACTATTGTAAAAATCTCTATAATTTTTATTCTCTCAAAATCAACTTGCTAGAAAATGTCTCCTTAAAATAATAATAATAATTGCACACTTAAACACCAACACACACCTAATGTAAAGCTAGAAATCACACATTTTCATATAAAAAACATATATCTTATATTATAAGATATTTTCGTAGACTTTTTATAAATGAAAAATATACGACCATACTTAGAAAATCATCAATGAACATTATAAAAGATTGTTGATCATTCCAATCGATTATAGGAAATGATCTACAAATATTCGTATGTACAAGTTCTAAGGGTTTTTTAAAATGTGTTGGCTTCAAATATATATTTTTAGTTTATTTTTCATTTACATAGTAAATAAAAACATTAAAATCTATAAAATTTAATGGGTCTTGAATTCAGGGTGATGACACAAGTTGTTATGTTCTCTATCTGTAGATATGACCTAATCTTTTATGCTATAACGAAACCAAATTATCATTTTTTTAATTTTTTTTTATATTCATGTACTTAATTGTAGGGATTCATTAAATGAAACAATTGTATCAATTAAATAAAGATTATCATAACTTGATAGATAACTCGAACCAACTAATTTCGAATCATAAAACAAATTAAAATTTTCATTTTCGAAAGAACAAGAATAACCAAATTTTTCCAAAGCAAAAATATAAATAAAAATTTGTCTAAAAAATGGTACAATAAATGTCTCGTTAAGATATAAATAAAATTAAGTTTTTAATAATAACCTAAATTTCACTGGGCTTACGACACTTTGACAACCTTGCATAGATACATTGATGTGAGTTATTGCATCATAATCTATCCACTACATGTGTCTAGTTACCAAAGTTAAATTAACCACATAACAAACTAAATTAAGAAACATGTATTTCTTAGCATGCCATGCACGATAGTTAGTACAATTCTTCTTCTTGTGCCTAGTCTATAGAAGAAACAACCAATACCTTTGGGTTCATCTGTGTTCTTTTGCAATTTATTTTGAGATGTTGTACCTGTAGCTCCCTTATCATTCTTGCTTTTCTTTCCGTTGTCCTTATTCTTAGAGATTAAGGCTATATAAACACTCTTTGCATTATCTTGCTCAGTCTTTCCT
The DNA here is from genome assembly GCA_037013495.1 of Hippophae tibetana. Classification (NCBI taxonomy): domain Eukaryota; kingdom Viridiplantae; phylum Streptophyta; class Magnoliopsida; order Rosales; family Elaeagnaceae; genus Hippophae; species Hippophae tibetana. Next base: position 9,496,685 of record CM072802.1, read on the forward strand.
TTTCCTTTTCCTAACAGTTATAGTTTACCTTAAACTGATTAAACTATAATGGGAGAGATATCAAAACCAGATGCACCAACAAGTCCTTAGAGAACTCAACTTAAGAGAACTCAACTTAAGTGCTCTCAACTTTCAAGAAAGATGAGATATCTTCATAATGTATTCCTTAATATTTATTTTACTTATATATCTCATTGAAATTATATTTTTAAAAGCGTACTTATTTTAGCTTTTTCATTCTTAGCAAATTTATTTTCAAAATCCGCAATGAACTTCTGAGCTGTAATGATCTTTTTAGATATTATGTCCTTGAATACTTCCAGAATGGATTTCTCATTATTATCATATACATGTGATTTGATCTCTCTCTTCTTTATTTATCACTCTTTTCATGAGAAGTATTGCTTTATTCGTAAGATTTACTTGAGAATCAATCCTTAATGCAAGGTCGAGATCCATAACTCAAAGAGCTATTAAGGGGTTATCTTTCCATGACTTATACTTAGTGTCATTTAACATAAGAATAGAATTAGTGATGGCTTTAATATTAGCATTAGTATTCACACCTAAATCTAGAAAATAATAAACAAACAAAACAAATTCACACAAGTCTCAAAACCAAAATAATAAATTCAAATGAAGATAAATCTTATCTCAAGATACCAATATTAACTTGTAAGTGATATCTTGATAGTAATAAAATAATAATAAAAAAACATGTCAAACAATAAATCTTCTTTTGTGTTGATTTATTGTTCATGTACAAAATTTAATAATCATAAAACATTTAATATATGTACATGTAATTCTATTCAATGTCAACTTTCTATTGGGTCAATCAATATTCTCATAAATTATATGTACAACTATTTATATTTCAAAACAAATTAATTTTTACAAAAGATGTCAGTTCAATTAATTCATCTCAAAAAATATATATAAACTTATCAATATTTGAATTTAAAGTTGCTTAATTTTTTTTTTTTTTTGTAAATGACAGTTGAGTAAAAGCTCATTCAACCATAAAACCTATATATATATATATATAATCTTGACCATTTAATACAAAAATCTTGACCATATATATCTTTGGGATTTAACTAAAATTGTTTATGTGCTGAATCCATATTATACATGAATCAGTAAAAAAAAAAAAAAGACGAAGAAGAAGAAGAAGAATAAGCATGATACCTTAACTAATAGGCACTGTTCGATGTGCCACCAATGGTTGATTTTTTTTTCAACAAAGTTTCTTCATGCTTATGAAACCTAGAAACAAGCACAATAAAGCTTTTCTCAAAACATTTTTATTGATAGAAAAATATAAATTATCCTTATCCAATCAAAATGCAATTAAATCACAATTATAAACTATTATTGAATTTAAAATTTTGGAAGAAAACAATAATTATTCTCAAATTTAATAATACTATAATTAGAATTATTAAATTTTAAAACATCAAAAAATAATCATGGATCGAAAATAAATTTAATTTTTAATGATTCAATACGAAGATTTTATGATACCACTTAAATAGTCTTTGGTGAAAACTTTCCCAACTAATCATGGAACATTCTTGACAGATCCCCAAGTATCAACAGTCTAATATAAAGAGACGTACTTAAATTTATAATGATCCATTTAGTTTTAGAGCTAAGTATTTATCTTCCAGATACACACGTTTTCCCTTAGAGAATTCTTTAACTCTCTCTCTAACGATGGGATGCAAGAAAAGAATAGAAAAATAAGTGACCTAGTGACAATGACCATTATATATATGAATAACAATTGTATTTTTATTTTAGCCTATAATAAAAATAAAAATTACCTTTAATCTTTATACATTAAAGACCTACATCTTATCAAATGCATCAAATTCTAAAAAATGATTTATGAAATCTTGAAAATGTAATAATAATCCAACATTGGTAACTAGAAAATGTCTCTTGAAAACCACTTATTTTTTTTTTCTTTTAACATATTTCTTTAGTGTCCTCGAAAAGTCTTGATATAGCAAAAATTTCAAATGAAATACATCATAAGTTATTTGCAACATAAATTTATTTTATTTTATATTGTTATATTCAAATTAGAGAGAATTATTCACCTGATAATAGATATGTTGAAAATCAATTAATCTCTTCATTGTCTACCATTTGTAACATTTCTTTACACTGATTCATGTAGCTTTATGAAATCTTTTTTTTAATTTTTGTTTAAAAAAAAGGTTACATATAATATGAGATATTTATAAAAATGAGATTGTTGTCTTAAAAATAATATTTTTAAAAAAATTACAAAAATGAAAAATATTAGTTGATTTCTAACCGTATTTAGATATTTTTCTTAAATTTAAATATAATAATATAAATTAAAACAAATTCATTCATTTTTTAAAATAAAATGATTTGTAATGATTCACTCAAAAAATAAAATAAACTAAATTGATTCATTTATAAAAATAATAATAATTTAAAGTACACTTCATTTAACAAAGAGTAATAATAATAATAGTAAGTAAAATTTATAAATAAAAAATAAATTAAATAATACAGTTAAAAAAATTTAAATTAAATTTTTTTGAGTAAATAAGTAAGAAGTTTGTTATAAATTTAATAGATTTTATTTAATAAAATAATCAAATTTACACTTAAAAATTTCAGTTTAAAACATTTTAAATTAAGAGAAACAGTATTTATTAAATATAATTTAATTTTATAAAACTTATACTTAAAATCATATTTTTGATCAATTGAAGACCACCTCTCACTACCATGTACATTCCCCCTTCGCTGGGATATTGTGTCTCCTTTAAACGACAGAAATCTTGAAATCTTCTTCACTACTAATTAGTTGGTAGTTTTGCTTTAGACTCTATCTTGAATAGCCTGAAAATCCAACGTACTAAAGATTATTTTATATAGACAATAAGATATATAGTTGGTAGTTGGTACTGAAGCCCTTGAATATATCATGAAGTTAATTATTACATTATGTATAAATTTCAACCATATGCCAATGTAAATATATAACCTTTACACTGAATTTGAATTAAGGTTAATTTTACACTTTTATTAGTATTGTGATCTTGTCAGTGGTGGAATTGTAAGAGTCACTTTTGCCGACAAACCATACACCAATAACAAATTAATTTCGAGACACATTTATTTTTTGATCAAATTATTGATCACCAATGTATATATATACATGGTGAAATTATTGGTGCAATAATTTTGTTTGAGACATTTATTTTTTTTTTAATCTTTTTGAGAGGATAATTTAGTGATAATTATATTTAATATAATTTTTTATTTTATTAAAAAAATTTCATGTATATTTAATTGAATATATTAAAATAATTTTTTACTATTTTTCTTTTATAATATTAACATATTTTTTATTATTATTTTGAGTCATAAATACATCTTTTATAATATTTTCAACATCTATTCTTTATCTACGAGCTTAACAAATTTGCTTATATTTTTGTTTTTTCTTTATTAATTGACTTAAATTTATATTTTTTTTCTTTTTAGGCATTTTTGATAATTTTAAGAATGATAAAAGCCATTTCTAATATTTTTCTTTTTTTCTTTTACATTTGAAATGAGATAAAATAATAATAAATAATTATACAAATGTATGATAAAAGTATAATATTCTAACATATTCTTGAAAGGTGCAAGAAGAATGATGTTATTGTTGGAGTGTGATGAACGTATGAAAATAGAGTAATTAATACAATTTTCTCCTTAATATTTACTCGTTTTATTCAATAAATAGTATTTTTGGGATTACAAATATTAAAATATAAACTTTATAGTAAAAATTGGTTTTTGGATTTTTTTTAATAAATTTATAACGTATGACCAATCAAAAACTACTACGTAGATGTCATACAAGCATTAGAATTGATCAAGCAAACCACGTGGATGGCACGTAAGTAGAGAGAGTGAATTAATGATGCAACGCCATACCATATGTCAATATGACATTCATTTTGAGTTCATTGCTTGGTAACGTGCTCGCCACGTGTTTTCGCTTGATTCGTCAATTCATTTCACCTGTGTACCATGTCATCCATGACCACGAATCACATTGTGCCATGTGTCCATGTGTCAATGACTCAACCTACATTGATTGAGATTAGTTCTCCCACCACACATCACACTTTGATTTACCCAATAAATACTATGTGCCACATGCCGTGCTTTTATCGACTGATGTTGTTAATTCAACCCCTTAATTGCTTCATAAATCATAATAAGTCAAAATTAACATAATTTTTATCAGTTTTTGGAACTAAGACGAGAGAAAAACACAAAAAAAATCAAAAGATGATACATTTTTGGTAGAGATTAAAGAGAAGATTGATATTACAATTCAAGATATGAATGATTATATTTATTCTTCTTTTCCTTTCTTTACGAAAAATATGAGTTTTATGAATAAAATTATATTTAATTAATTTATTAATCTAGGGGTCTTATGAACCCAATTTTCACTATGTGATGATTTAATATTTTACCTAAATTATGAATTAAATTAAATTATATTATTTAATCTGATTTTTATGCTATGAATTGTTTGGCAAACAATTGATCTATAGAGGTAATTAGATAGATTTGTGAGAATTATTTAATTGTTTATCTTAATTAAATAACATGCATAGTTTATAGACAGAAATGTTCTTATGTATATGATCCATAATTGATTAACTTGATGAATATTATGCAATTTAATTGACATGAAAATGTGTTTAGGTTAATTACTATATGATGTGTAGTTTACTTGAAAGATTGATACATGTTAGATTAGATTCAATTGATCATGTAATTGATAATTATATTAGAGGGATTTTAGTGATTCACATGTTTAAAAAATTGGGTGATTAAGTATTTCTAAATATTTTCTCTTATATCTTATTAACTGTCAAATATGATTTAATTAATTATTATTATTTATTTTTAGATATTTTAATTTTACTTTCTTAAAATATAAAAACACAAAAAATTGATTTTTATTTTTTAGTTTTAAAAATTAATTTTTAATAATACAATCTCCAACGATATTTTCTTATCGATCATTATATTATTTTATTGCGATACATATACTTGCGTATTCATTAAACACAATTCGTGTATTGATAAGAATGTTTTACATTACGTTCTACGTTAACATTCAAACCAAAAATAAGAATACATGAATCATTCTCGTTCTTATTTCTATTAATATCAAACAAACATAACCAAATAGATAATCATAATGACCCGCAAATATGAAAATCCCTACTTAATAGAAAACTTCAAAATGTCAGCAGCATCACAACCAAGGTATTGAAAGGGGAATCTAATCTGGTTAGAAGAGCTACCCATATGATGATGATCAACAACTTGTGTTGACGAAGGGTTGCTTTTGGTTTGTTGCTGTTGATGATGATGATCCAACTGATTAGTTGTGTTATTTGAATGATAAGCAAGAAGTTTATCCAAGAAAGACCAATCTGATCCATTGAACCTTTGATGATGATGACGATCTTGTTGAAACATTCTTGTACCGTATGAATTAGGGTTTGATGTTAACCTCAATAAGTTTTGAGAGCACTCAAGGTCCATGGTGTTAAGAGATAATGGTGGTGATATAAAAGAAGTTGCTGATGTCGTTGCCAAAGCTGAGTCTGGACTAAACAACCGTGGGAGGTGCATTGACCCATCAATACCATAATCATATAATGCTTGGACATGTTGATTTTGTTTTTGTTGATGATCTAATACTACTTGGCTATTATAATGATTATAAGAACCACTTGCCTTCATGTAGTTTTGATTATCATCTTCTTCTTGATCCATTTCTACTTGATAACCTCTATTGTAATTCTTTTTCTTAAACACTCTGCACACTACCCATCCATCTTCCTGGTAACAATTTAACCCAAATTAATTTTATTATTTGATAATTTATCATCCAACTGATATATACGTGAAATCTTCCATTATGCAATAATTACATATTTTTCTATAAACTTAAATACTAAAATCTAAATATTAAACTCTAAGCCTTAAAAATGTTACATTAGAAGAATACGTAGTTATAGAGTTGATACAATACACTTTGGGATACATAGTACACACACACAGACTAATTCTAAATTACATCAAGAGAGATTCGAATCCACACCCATAAAAATATAGGGGATTTATAGTACATTTGGTAAATGCTTTGTGTTTCTCCAAGCAATACTCTGGTACATTAAATCCCCATTCTCAAGTATCATTTGTTTTATCCTGTAAATAGCTTCTAATATCGAAAGGGGAAAAAAAGTCTACGAACCAAATAGAAAAGATTAAAATAAATGCTTTCAAGTCTAAGAAACTATATTTTATTCTTTCAAATACAACGTGCTTCTTCAAATCACTTTCTTCTGAAATCATTATGCAAACAAACACACTCTATATTCAGTATATATTTACTATATATGATCATCAATACTCTTAAAACTTAAAGTAATTTTTACATAACATAAGTTCGTTGATAAGATATTCATTTATTATTTTATCCAGATATATTTCCTTGCACATATACATAGGTCATATTTAACGAAATTATTAATAATATATTCTTCAAACTATACCAAACTATATCATATATTCATACAAAAGTTTTTCGCTACCTTAAAATTAAAATTTACCTGGATCTCGAAAGTATGTTCATCAAGACGATACTCGTGCATAATCCAATCTGACTTTTGGCCATGAGGAACACGACCAGTATAGAAGACAAGGGTTTTCCTCATACCAATTTTCTTGGAAGTGGTGAGATGAATAGGTTTGTCTCTACCAGTTGCCTTCCAAAAACCAGCAGTGGTTGCTCGATTAGTACGAGTTCCAGTTGGGTATTTCTTATCCTTGTGGCTAAAGAAATATCATTCATTTTGAGGCCCCGATCCTATTTTGCATTTCTCTGCTTCATCATGGATTATAACAAAACAAATTAATATATATATATATATATTTTTGTGAAAAATGGGTGAGTAATAATATATACCTTTGAGGTCCCAAGGCTCTAATTTGTTGAGATCCACTTCTCTGATAACATCGAGATCAATGGATTCAAAAGAGATCTTCTTTCTTAAGTAATAGTAGAGAAGTTCTTCATCTGTTGGGTGGAACCTAAATCCTGGAGGTACTATCAATTGTCCATTGCTTGGCATCATCCCTTCTAATTGCTAACTAGCTACTTTTGTAATGTACGGAGGTATATATAATACCCTGATCAAATAAATAAAATAAAATAATGTTTTAATTTAGAAGACAGATACATATAATGAAGTTGTAGCTAGCAGCTTACTTGAAAACATGGAAGCAAATCATACGTCTCATTATCATTAATGGTTGTAAAAGGCAAGAATATTAGGTCAACATTAGATGCAAGAGTCCACCTTATCAGCAACTTTTACTCATTTATTTATCATGTATTCGTGGCACCAAAAGTGTAACATGTGGACTCAAAGACATCATGGAAAACTTAGAGGGTAGATACAGATGTTAAGCTTCATGAACACGTGAAAAAAAATAAAAAACTAAGATCACAATATAAACTTTTGGGTTTTTAAAGGTTTATATTCATCAAATCAGTTAAAAATCTAACTTGATCACCTGATCTGAGTCAAGATCAAATTACTATTCCAATATATATTATTTTATGTGCATGGTCGACATAGAAGAATATAAATTAAGAAGCCCTAGCTAGAAACATGCATGCATTTCAGTTGGAGGGTTAGTTAATTAACAATTTCTGGTTAGTTAATTAATATTAAAGCAAGATCAGTTTATATATATATTAAGGTAAAAAAAAATTAAAAATAAAGAAGAAAGCATGAGAAATATAAATCTAATCTCTAGATCTCTCTTAGATCGCTCTCTCAGTTTCGGCTATCTTTTTTATCTCTTCAACAAAATATGAGGAAAATAAGTAAAACATAACCAACATGACATCTTGCAATCTTGATCAACAGCAAGAGGAAACAAAAAAATAAAATAAATTATAAAAAGTTAATGCAAAGCGGGACACATAAGAAATTAAAGAAGGGAGAGAAAAATTGAATGATATTGAAAAGTATACCTAGCTAATAAAGAAAATTATAAAGCAGACCTTTAATTTTCAGTAAGATGATGAGGAGGAGAAGGTTTTTTTTTTTCCCCCTTTCACTGACAAAAGAAAAGACAAATGAAGCAGACAACAAAAGATTAGATACCAATACTTTCTTTTGCTACAAGGGCAAATTTTTGGGTTTAAAGAGAGAGACGCAATTAGATAATAGAAATTAAGATGTGGCCAAGTTAAAGAAGTAGTAGAAGAAGAAATAATAGCTTGGCACAGAAATAAAGAATAGGAAAAACTACATATAATTAAAAGAAGATCACGGTTGAATATAATTACAAAAGGGTTGAAAGTATTACTTTTGAGTAATTCTATTTTTAAGGGCACAATATACTAATGTGTTAATTTTGTGAAAATATGTAGAGTTTTCCTATAACCTTAATACAAAATAAGGTTTTATTTTTAATCTCATTACATGTAAAAAATCTTATAAAAAAAATAAGAGGACATATATATTTTTAATAAATATAAAAAATATATGTTTTTTTAAGATAGATACCATGTTAATAATTTAATTATGTATGGATAAAATTTTATGATATATGAACAGAGTCTTTTTATATCTCGTCCTGTTCAAGAGGGTCTAATATATATATATATGAAAAAGCTTTTGGTAATTGTCCGTTGAATGGGACACTCTACTCCCAAATATCGCCTCGTTAGGATGAAAAAAATTTGAATTGCCTTACTATCGGTTATCATTTTTAACATTATAATTATTATATTTGTAAACATTAATTCTTATTCTTATTCTTTTTTTTTTCCTTTTTGTATTTTTTCTCTTTTTCTCTTCTCATTCCCTAGTAATATTATCTCTGCATGCATGTCTTCAAATATGCACACCCGTTTTCAGAGTCAAAAGAGCTAGGAATTGAAGCATTTTCCTCAATTCCTTTGTTCCCACTCCCTTAGCTCTCGTTAAATATTCCATGTGCTATGCACATTTATTATTATTATTATTATTATTATTCATTTTAGCTATTGTTCAATCAAGAATAAATAAAAAAATTAAAATACATGAACTTGTAAAAGATATTAAATTAAAGATATTTTTTTTTACATAAATAAAGAAAATTGAAGCAATGATAAAGCATATATATATATATATACGAAGATAAAAAAACTACAATAAAATTTTCTTAAAAAATCAAAATAAAAACTTTCGAAAAGTGGCTTTTGATTCCTCGTCGTCTTCTTCATATTTCATATTTTTAGCTTTTATCTATATAATTGTAATTTACCTACAATATTTTAGAAAAAGAAAATAAGTCCTATATGATTTCTGGTTTATGGTCTTTTTTTTGTTTTGTTGTTAATATAATTTTATATAATACAGTATTTATCACGTATTCAAGAGAAATATAAATAATCTTAGGCATACAATGAAACTAAATTTTTATTCATCTTATTAATAAATGGAATTTTATAAATTAAATTATAAAATATGATTAATTTAAATGAAGGGAAATTACTGTCTTATTGCTAAAACTGTAACTCAGGAAATTGATCAACAGTAACATTTATTGTTAGTAATGAGAAAAGGGATTAACGTACGCAATTGTGTCTTAATAATACAAATTACAATTAAGTCAACCCAAAACTTGTTTATTTCAATTATTACAAGGTAATATAAATACTAATAACACGTAAATTTAAATATAATTTTACTTAAATATCTTAAAAAGTGAATTATTTTAAATATTATAAAATGATTATTTTTCTTAAAATTACTGATAAGTATTACAACATAAAATTAAAGTGGTAGCGTAAAAATGGGTGCATAAGTGTGTCTTGTTATACCTATTTGTATTTTAGATATAATATTTATAAAATTATAAATAAATTATATTTATAAAATAAAATTGTATTAACTCTAAAGCTTCATTTTTTATCGTTTTATTACTTAAAAATATATTAAAAACTAAATAATTTAAATATATTTATACTCAAATGAAATATATATTATTTTTCACTATGTCCCTGATAACTAAACTTTTAAATATGTCATATACTGGTTATATTATATGATTATTTCTTCTCATCAACAATTGTTATTGATGTGATTCTCCTATTTTGTATTTTAGAAAATTTTATTTACTATTATATTGATATCTGAATTAGAGTTGTAAATTAAGATAAGATATTACCAATATTCATTATATAATTCATTAATTTCAAAACACATATCATCTTGTCTCAATTAATTTTTAATGAGATGATATTTTAGTAAAATAATATCAATTGAGATATCTTATTTGTTTTTAATGAACCTAAATGAAATGAGTAAAAATACAAAAACAATAAAAAATATAATATATGATTATTTATAACTTGAGTTTAATAAGAAAAAAAGATACATATATTTAAAGTTAGTTTCATTAGATATACAATCTCAATGAGATAAATTACATGTGTATTCTGAATAAATTCTTTTTTTAAATGAGAATCTCTTTATAACACAAATTCATGATCTCAAATAATTTGTAAGAATATAATCGAGTAATACTAAAATTATTTGCGGTTGTTGCCTATAAGAAGTAATCACATCTCACCTAATCGTTTGTGATCATAAAAAAATTATGGTAAATATATACTAGAATTCATCCAATGGACATATGATTAGTAATAGAAGGAGAAAATCTAAGCTATAAGAACCTCTAAAAGCACATTTTAATTAATTGATTTGATTTATAAACATGATCATTGCACAGTGCACCCATAGAATCAGAAACTGGGTTGAAATGAAAAGATTATTCTTAAAGGTTTTGCCAATCTCTAAGGATGAGTATGTTGATCGATTTACTTAGTGCCCTCCCTCTTGAGCAATGTTAATCAAAACTGCATAAATTTCATTGCAACTTCGAAACATTAGGTTCTTTATTCACTAGTTCAAAGCATAAATAATGTTAAATTACTCAATTGCTGACTTTGTTATTTGCATTAATATAATTGTATTTTAAATTGGATATATATTTGGTGCTGCAAAACCTGTGACTGAAGAATGATTCTGAAATATATCATGAATCTTGGATGATGGATCCAAGGTAAGCAGTACTATTTAAAAAAGAAGAAGGGAAAAGCCCATAATATCCAAGTTAGTGTTTACATATGATTTTGAAATATGTATGATATAATATAAGAAACGATGTAAACTTGCAATCCCCATAATGACCAAAAAGAAATTAATTAGTTATAATCAGTATGTTAATCAAACATGTTTTAACACCAAAATAACTATCTTAGAATTATACATTGCATTTTCCTATACACTCTTTCAAAAAGGGAAATAAACATTAAAAAATGTAAAGAAGGAAGAAAGATCCTTTAGAAATCCCAATGAACATACAACATTTCCTTTATGACCTAATCAGACAAAGGTTTGACCTCAGGATGACAATTCATTTACGTTGTATTAATTGGATTATTTGTAGAATATCGGACATATTAATTTAGGTTTAAAAAAATTAACATTTTTTTTATTAAAAGGAAATAAAAATGAAACATAAATTATATTGGAATAAGAAAGTAGGGATGAGAAGGCAAATGCCTGAAATTCCGTGGAATGAACACGTGCGGATTTAAAGGAGGACTACACAAATCAAGGCAAAAGTGACAAATAAAGCCGGGATTGTGATAGCTTTGTTTCAGAATTCAGACCCAAAGGGATTCTCACGCAATCTCTCCCACTCTGTCTACCTGGTCAAACACGGTGATGAAATTCCTGACTATTATATATATTACTCAAACTTTTCATTCACTTAACTATATTACAATTCTGCCCACCACACAAGCAGTACATTTACACAATCCACATGCACAGTTATTTTACACATTACATGAACACAACTAGGTATCAGTAGGGCTGGTGCCGTTGCCTTTACGAACACTACTTCATAGCATTAATAGGAATCCTATTCCTATTGCCTATCTACTTCCCTTCATTAGTTCTTTCTTTGTATAATCATCATTAGCATTATTGATTTACTTCTATCTAATTAATTAGCATATATAATTATATAATCTAAACATATATGCTAACATATTAAGTGGATTTTTTTTACACCAAGTCAATTTTCGCACACATATGCACTTGGTGAGACTTGATCCCACAATTTTAAACACCCACTTTAGTAAACTATAATACCAACTGAGTTACTAGTCCGATGGTACAAACATATTAATTGGATGCACTCAGAATATCTTTAATATTGAATGTATAACATAGCGTAATAATAGCTAGCCAACACAATATTGGTATCCTTTCTTGCGTTGCAAGTTGCAAAAACGGGTACTCACATAATACATATAATAAAAAGATGATCGACCTGTATAGAGATGTATGTTTAATTAACAATTTGCATGGTCTAAACTCTAGATGCTAGTACCCCTAGCCTGCAGCTTATGTCCAAACACACTACTGGTTGAGAAATGTACCACCTATCATATATCCTGCCTTTATTTGCGAAGAATTGCTGGTCTTCGGTCAGAAAAAGAGGGAAGAAAGAAAAGGAGTGCACCTGTAAAAATAGTTAATCCAAGCAGCCTACTTATTCATTGTGTAAGATTGATAAGATGGCATGAACCTTTCTTTCTGTTTGCTTCTTGTGGTATGCAATGCATAAGGAACTTTGACATGCTAAAATGGTACTCTAATACTTGAAGGTAGCAGATTTCATACCCTCAATGGCAAATTCAGGAGATATAATTGCCAGCAAAATGAACACCGCTAGATTCTGTACTCTGTTTTGAAATAATTATACTGTACAAATCTCTAGGTAATTCTTTCATTTTTTAAATGGCCTACTTATTCATGGATGTGGTTACTCAACACTAATTTGGTGGAAATTTACAAAACAATTGAGAAAAATTAGTACGCCGGACAATCAAATATGTATCCAAAAATTTGAGAAACTCATGTTCTAAAAGAGTCAATGTAACATAGCTTCAAACTTTACCATTGATGAGTAAAGGTATAGTAAGGGTGAGGGGGCAAAGCATTAGCTTAATCCCATTTTTTTTGGTTGGTGCATTTTAGTCCCATATTTTTGTAAAAAAATACACTTAGGTCTAAGTATAGAACTAAAGTGCATATTCTAAGCCATACATAAAGACTAAAGAGTATAAACCAAAGGCAGAAGACTAAAGTTCACCTTTTACAAAGGTATGAGAATTAAAGTGCATCACTTAAAAAGGTACGGGATTAAAGTACCCATTTGTCCAATGTGACTATTGGTGCCTCCCCTTAAAAAGAAGTGAGGATCATTAGAATTCCAAGTAATCAAGGTAATATTGTAAGCTTGCAAATGAATTAGATACTTGGATATAGATGAGACATTCAAATGCCAATGCAATAAGGGGAGTCTCAACTGCAAACTTTAAAATTGGCTATGCAGAACTAAGAGATTACATCAAAATGAACCTTTATAAAATGTTACTTGAGGAAGATAGTTAATTATTCATAGAAGACAGGGCCAAATAACAAATATACCACCGAAATATTAAAAAAATTATAAACATATTGTATAAGTTTATTGGGTTACAAATATAGCACTAAATTACCATAAATATTACACGAAAACTTTACAAAAATACCATCTAAGTTACGCATATAGTATTTTTGTAACACTTATGGTACTTTAATGCTATATTTATCACGAGAAAAATTAGATAATATGTCTATAACTTTTTTGATACTTTAATGATATATTTGTTAGTTTACCTTAAAAGATAAATTAAAGTACTTGTACAAAAAACTTTCTTGAAGTATGAACATGTATTACATCAAAGATGTACAAAATAACATTTCAAGTTATATTCTATTCTCTCATAAAAACACGAGCAAATAGATTTTTTTACCACCAAATTTTAAAGGATTGTTACAAAAATACCATTCAATTTTTTTTTATTACTTTCATACCATTAAATTTTATAAATTTTACAAGAATACCATCGAACTTATTTTGTTACTTCTATACTATTAACTATACAAATATTACAAAAATACCATCAACATACATGTAACTTGTCATTAACTCTCATTAACTAATTGGTTTTGATGGTATTTTTGTAACATTTGTAAAGTTTAATGATATGTAAGTAAAAAAAATTCAATGATATTTTCTTAACAACCCCTAAAGTTTGGTGGTATAAAAACTTATTACTCTAAAGAAGGCTTCTTCTTGACACCGATGAACTATTAATAGAGTATTAAAAATGTAACTTCATTGTTTCTTGACTTTCTTGCAAGTTTTTCATATCTTCTTTACCTTCTTTTCCCCTCCACGGACGATTAATGACTAGAAAGTCACAAGTGACTCAAATTGTAGGGGAAAAATTGTTATAAAAGTTTGACATTTTATTTCTTTAACTTCTTAGAAAATTTTAACTTTAAACAAGTTGTTTAGAGTTTTAAATTCTCATCAATTTAGTCTTTCTAAATAACATACATAATAAAAAGAGGGATCAATTTTTGTTTGACTTGAAAATAAGTTCACAAAACTAGAAATGATTATGACAAAAATGATATCCTTCAGTTATGTTTGTGTAAATACAATGTCATGATAAAAATATATAAACACAAGCAGTGTTTTCCTCATGCTATGACATTTGCAAATAGAGCGTCTACTGATGCATGTTGCATCAGAGGTCACAACTTCTGTAGTGGAATGGTTGAAATCAAGGAAAAGATAATTGCATCTTTCCATACGCAACAATAAAAAAGTCAGTAGCATACAAGGAGATAATAGATGACTAAAAACCATAAAACAAGAAGGAAAAAAAATCTGTATAAAGGCACCAACCATACAATTTCTAGTCTGATGTGTAACCCTTTGTCAAAGCTGCTTCACGTTCTTGACGATGCAATTCTCTCTACAACACCCAGCAATAAAACACTGTTTAGAAAGGATAGCCCTATATTACCAGCAACCAATCAATAGAGTGTACAAAGAATGATGAAAGTTGATAGTATTCTTTACAAGCAGCAGATAGTGAAGTAACTCTGTTTGCTTCACTATTTCTCTATTGATCCATTGATATAATAAATAAACCTTTCAAAATAAAGATTTTTTTGGGAAAACTTTATAGAGTAGCCAAAGAGAATGATACTAAGGGAGTTAAATACCCTTCTTTCCCAGTATGGATGGAAACAAACAAAATCGTAGACCGGAGTAATGGTTGAAACTAATACAACGTTAAGTCCAGTGAACACCAAAAGTGCTGTCATTGGTCGAGTTCTATGTGGCATTTTCCTTAGTACTGAGGTTTTAGCCCTGCAATTTGGAACACACATTTGAGATAATATCAATAATACAATTATACAAGCTAAACAATGTTGACTTGCAAAAAAAAAGTGGCCTTAAAAGGTTTTCGTAAAATCTATAGCTAATAAACAAATAACCATCTTCAAAATGATTAAGAGGATGCAATAATAGAGAAAAGAAAGAAATAAAGATTGAGATTTGAACTGGAACAATCAACAAACGAATCCACAAGCGGCTTAAAGATGGGTAAAATTAGTAGAAATGACGGAATAAGCTAGAAGGTAAAGAAAAAAGGTTATCAAGAAAAAGAAGACAATTCGTCTTCAATCCAAGATGTTCCGCAAAGAGACAAACGGTAATACAATGAATTACCACTCCTCACTCAACTGAATGCGGTGAATAAAATTCTCTTGGAATCACTAAACACTGATTCGAAAATCCAAGAAAGCATAGCAGGTTATTCAAACACGCATTTCGTCGAACAGATTGTACGCTATCTTGGTATGAGTCTTAATTCGAAAATCTGAAAAAAGATTCTTAGTCAAGGAAGCAGCAATGGATCAAATTCTATAACACAATCGAGAAATCCTAAAAAAATTCACATGACACGAAGTAACTGGAGATAGATAAAAAGAAGAACAAAAAATACGCCAAAATCATCCAAAATATAAAAACGAAAACGAGCCGCTGAACTAAGGCATTGGTTCATACCTTGATGTTCACAATAAATAAACAAAAAAATATGAAACTAGTAAAACAGAAGCAGTGAAGCTCAGTTTTAAGAAGATCGTGAAGCAAACAAGAAAAAATTACCTCCTTCAACTTCGTCGACTTAAACCACGTGGAGCGGGAGGAAGCTTGGACTTGGATTGGAGAGCGTTTCCGAACTACTAATTCAAAATGAAGGTTAATTAAATAAATAATTGCATATTATTTTATGAGTGAGATAAAAAGTAATTTATTAATCAGATTTTTATCCACTGTCGACTATATACCATTAATATAATTTTATTGTAATAAAAATAAATATTTAAGACAATATCATTATCTTATTATTGGATTTAACACTTTGAATCAATTAATGAATTAAATTAATTTATTTTGTTTAAGATGGGAATGACAAACTTTAATGTTGTCTAAAATCTAAATTTTAATTAAAAAAAATTTAAAATCTAACTAGAGTAAAAAATATGACAAAATATATTTATTATAAATTTATGATAAATCATAAATAATATAACATAATTATTATAACTGATTTTATATAATTGTATCTAATAATAAACCATTACTAGTATATATAATTTTGATATAATTATTATATATATAAATGATGAAAAAATATTTGAAGTTAATTATCATAAAAGTTATAACACTTAAAAAACAAATTAATGAAACAAGTAGACTTACACCTAATTTTTTAATTATTAATAAATATATTCAAATTTAATTATAATAACAGTTTATTAATAAGGTGATATATTTATAATATATAGAAATGTTAAAAAACAATTGAAATTGGTGTTAAAGAAAAAAAAACTAATGATCCAAACCCACCCACACCCACTTTTTTTTATTTTTATTCTTTTATTTTTAATGAGAGCACAATGAAAGAAGATATGTAATAAAGATTTTAGCTTAGTGTGAGGTGGGAGCCTCATGTCATTTGCGGCTACTATTAGTTTTCGCATTTCTGTTACTGTTATATTCTTGTATCGTGTTTTCCAGAGTGCAATAAGGTTTAAATGAAAGAGGGAAGGAAAAAACATAAAAAAAAGTGGATGAGGTAATGAGTAGTTGAGCATCAAAGAAATAAATTCCACAACATATGGCAATCAAGGTAGAAACTTTTTTTTTTAAATAAGGTATAAAGTTGATGTACTTCAATTTTAAGAAAAACAGTCACCAATATCCTATAATTAGGTCCGAAGTTCTCATTAATTCTTCTTCTAGAATAGAAAATGAATTTTTCTCTTTATAATTGAAAAAAGGTCATACATAAAAAATAAGTTTATTAATTTTTCATGTAAATACATACAGAATTATCCGATTAGAAATAAACACAAAGATAATTAAATAGAGAATAAAAAACAAAAAACAAAAATCTATATTTTACAATATAAATTGATACAAAAATAAAGATTGTATTCTTCTCTATCTCATTCTTCAAAATTATATACCATATTTTAATAAATATATAAAATTTTAATATTTTTAACTTTTTTATAAATTTAATTATATTTTAACTCAAATTAATCATAATTAATACATTATATATTTTATATCTCATCTTTATTTTTTATTCTATTAAAACATCAATAATTTTTCTTTTATAAAAATTATTCAAAATATTTATTTAAATTCTAAAAATATAAAATCTTAAAATTATTTCAAATTTATTATATACCATATTTATTATTAACTTATTATTTTTATAAATGTTTATTTATAATAAAAATAATATTTAAAATATTACTTAAATTTTCGTTTTCCATTTAAAAGTCTACACTCCCCCGTAAAAGATCCTAACATGTCCCAACAAGGTTTTTAAGTTAAGATGGTAGCTAAATTCTAAATTGTGTAAGAGAAACAAAAAAATGTCTTCGTCTCTTAAATCCTGATTACAACCCTAATAAAATATTATTACTTGACACATGTGATTAAAATATTATTTAAATGAAAGTAAAACAAAAATTAAAGACAAATAATTATTTAAATTATCATGTACAAAACATGTGATTAATTTAATTAAAAAATTATCAAAATTTTATTATCCTTCCTAAACCTTTTTTTTAAAAGCAATATGATCAAAAAAGTGAGAATTATTCCAAAACAAGACCCAAATAACCTAACATAAAATTCCGGCAACTCTTCATCCCAAATTTTAATTGTAGCAGTTGCCGACTACTACAAAAACAAACCAGAAATACAGAAACAAATTCTTAACGATAAATAAACTGCAATTACAAATTCTATTGTTTTCTATAGAATGCCGGGACCCTTATCACCTTAAATACAATCGGAAAAGAACATTTTCAAGCTATCTACACAGGTTCCTGAACGCCAAGGAGCTTATAAAACTCTACCTAACCAATCACGGGAAGGAAAAAATCCGATCAACTCTGACGTCACCTGGAGAGAAAAAAACACTAAGTAAATTGCAAATTAACATTGTCATTTGACAATGTTAAATCGATGAGAAACCATTATGCCTCTTAACAAGATCATCAATCCGCAATCTTACTTCTACAGCCAATCTGACTTCCATTTCCCTTTGAACTAGGTAGATAAAAGTACTTGTGACTTGATATAGAATAAATTACAACTCACCCTAAAATATCTCAAATTATTTTGAGCGGCGTAAATATCTCAAGGGTCTTGACGAGTTGATAGTGGGACACAACTCGGTGAAGATTCAGGTACCAGAATCAACTATGGCATCTTCAATGCTTGTTTTAGCTGAACCAA
This sequence comes from Hippophae tibetana, assembly GCA_037013495.1. Classification (NCBI taxonomy): domain Eukaryota; kingdom Viridiplantae; phylum Streptophyta; class Magnoliopsida; order Rosales; family Elaeagnaceae; genus Hippophae; species Hippophae tibetana. The sequence goes on from CM072802.1 coordinate 9,515,576, forward strand.
TGCTGAAGGATGCATGCGATTAACAGCGGAATTAAATGATTCTCCATAAACAGCAGCGCATGTTTGAAGATTTTCTTTGACTGAGGCATCAAGTGAAAGCTGGTTGATAGGATCTGAAAACTTGATCTGAGGCCAGATACATGAAGTCAAGCAGAAGTGGACCAAAATGGCAATCATTTCATAATCTAATACGAATTCATATTAAACCCAAGAGTATTCACCTGTCTTCTACGCATTTCTTTACTTGAAATGATAATTTCACCATCAGACCTGCTGGAGCTTGTATTATCCCCACTGGCATTCATTACAGAAAATAAGATTGAATAGTAGTTTAATAGTTAAAACTTATGTGAATAATCACGTTATGGGGAATCTAACCTAGAGTCCTCATCCCTTAGGTCATCACCACCAAGAATGACACTTGTACAAACACTGCATGAATTCATCAGTATGATTGTGAGGACATGATAAAGCCATAGAAGACTTGCGACACATGAAATTCAATGTTCTTAAAGTCACACCTCAAGATTTGATCAAGTCTATCAAGGACTTGTGGCAATCTTAGTTTCAAAGTTGCAGAAAGGGCTAAGCCATATGTCTTCTTCTGGATGGAAGATACATTGTCCACCTGTGACCAGAAAAAAAGAAGATGATAAATATACAAATAAAGGTTTGGCAATAACTAGGAGGGGAAAAAAGTATGCTGTGAGATTAAATCAAAACTGTTACTACTATGTTGTCAAACAACTTAATAAAATTGACAATAGAAATTAAACTAATTACAAGGCTTGTAACTAATCAGAATGAACAAAATGGTGCGGGGATATTTGGGTCCCTGGTCTTTGGTCAGAGGAATGCACACAGCAATATGAGAATATTTTTGAGAATTTGTTGAGAATTATTTATTGTCGAATACACTATCAGAAGTTAGATTATAAATAAAGAAGGGAAGGTCAAAGAGTACATAAAAGTTAGGAAGATGGATGACTACAAAATGTATGCCGACACACATCTGTACTTCAAGATATCTCTAAAACTTTGCTCACTCTTCAATAAGACATGCGTGTTCACTCCACTCCATTAAGAGCATGCAGGTTTCACTGAATTCTGCTTCTTTAAATTCATCACAATCTTCACCATTTGCATCAACAGATTTATTGGGGATAGTGGATATCAACAAAAATGTACAGTGGATAGGTAGTACATTCTTATTGTAAAGAGAATTTTCTACATAATAAAGAGGATATCAGCTAAATGCATACTCCACTAACCTTGTCAAGCCATGTGTCAATGAGACAAATAAGTACATTTTCTTCAATTGTGACACCGGAATTTTGAAGGAATAACAGAAGTGAGGGTTCTGCAATTAACTGGGCGAGGTATGTAACATTCAGAACCAAAATTCTTGCAAAGATGGCAGCTGAAGATGATTTAACGGCTTCCTTCAAAGGATCACGGTCACCTCCACCACTCAAACACATAACAAGTAATTTCTAGCAATATCGAACAGAAATACAAGGTGTATAAAAAAAATTGAAAAGACAAAGCATGCACATAATACTTTGAGTAGTTTAGTACGATGTCAAAAAATAAATACTTACTTGCAAAGTGTTGCTTATCAAGGGGGGTACTTCCACAGGAAAACACTGAAACATAGCAAAAGCAGTGTTAAATTTTATTTTTTTATTGTACTTCTTCCTCTTTTTGAACTCCCAAAATTAAGACTTCTTTAGAACCCCAACGATAGCATCAAATTTTACTAAACATTTAATGGGCACCTGTATAAGGATATCGATGACTGGAAGAGTTGAATATAGTCCTTTATCATTGACATTTCCAACAATCAGATCAAGAATTTTAGCGACACTTGAAGCATGCATGCTAAGAAACTCCGATCCACCCAGAATAACATAATCTTCTATGATATTAACAGCAACCTGCTATTAGTTTTGCATCAGTAATAACATTCAATACAAAGACAAAGAAGCATGATGAGAAGGCATGTAACAATATAGCAAGATTAATTAAGAAATGAACAGTTTGTAATTCCAACAAAAAGGAAGTACTGTAGAAAAAATGTCCTGATGATGAAATCCCTAATTATTAGGAATGTTTATTACGTAATTAATTGTGATATTAGGAGTTATTTAGAGAGCTTAATTTATAACATACACTATGTAATGCTAGTCTTCTTTTTTCCCTTTTTTTTTATCTCCTTTGAATTGTATGTAAGTGTACGAAGATAAGGTACAAAAGATAACTTTGAGTAATACATTCAAAGTGAAGCTATTTTTGATTTTACAAAAAATTACTTCATTTTTTTTCTTAATATCAGACCCCTTTATATATATAATTGTTATGCCTAATATACTGCTCTAAGTCATTAGTATACAGCTGTAAATCATCCTAAAAATCAGGAAACTAACATCCTAAAATCAGGGGATGGTTTCATCCTGGAAATCAAGAAACTGACCTCATCAGGGGCTGATTCCACTCTGAAAATCAGGAAACTGACCATACTCCTAGGTTGATTTCCTACACAAAGTAATATTCAAAAAAGTCTATATGGTATCAGAGCTTTAGGCTCTTTTTTGGGATCGAGTTTTAAGGCCTTAATCACCAAGAGTATACTACACTTTCTTTCAGCCTTCAATGCTGCAATTGCCTTCTTTTTACTCTGATTTTTGTGTTCAAAACTGCCCAATTTTTTTCCAGCCTTCATTGCCGAAATTAGTCATTTTTTACCTTTTTTGAAGTTCAAAACAGAGTATTTTGTATAGAAACTGAACTGCCTTCATTGCTGAAATTACTGTCATTTTATACCCTATTTTTTAAGTCTCAATCAGAGTGCATTGCACAGAACCAAACAGCCTTCATTGCTGAATTCTTAGCCTATTTGTTACCTATTTTATTTCTACCTTATTTACTTTCAACCCCAATATCATTATTTATTTATTTTTAATTTTTTGTGTCATGATTTATTCTTCAAGTTTGAATGTTGCTTCTCCCACAAATTATCTTTGGATCATTGATTCTGCTACTTCAGATCATATGATCAGTCACTCTTATCTTTTTATTTCATATATTTCTTGTTAAAGTTACTGATAGATATTTCGCTTCAGTGGCAAGACAAGGATATATTCCCATCTCAAAAAAAATTCACTTCATTATGTTTTGCATCTTGTAATCTCATTTCAATGAGAAATATTACTAAAAAAATATTAATGTATTGCTAAAAATTTCTTGTTTACTGTCGAATTTTCAGGACTTATGCTTAAGGAAAATGATTGGATTGGAAAGGATATGGACTTTACTACTTCAAGAGTAAGCCTCCTAATTCAAGTAATTTATTTGATACTTACTTAAGTTCCTCTAATCTTAATCGAGGGATAAAACCTTGGCATAAACGATTAAGTCATCCAAAATTCTCATATCTAAAACGATTGTTTACTACAATGTTCAAAAATCAAGATCCCGTGATTTTCAATACAACATATGTGAGTTAGCCAAACATTATCGTGCTCTTTTTTCTGCACAAAAGTATAAACAATAACAACATTTCTCCTTAATTCACAGTGATATATGGGATCCCTCACGTATCAATGACTTTTCTGGGTTTAGATGGTACATAGCATTCATTGAAAATCATACTCGTGCAAGTTGGGTTTTTTTGCACAACGAAAAATCCAAAACTACCAAAACTTTCAAGAATTTTCATCAAATGATTAAAACTCAATTCGAAGCCAAAATCCAAATTCTTTGAACCGATAATAGGAGAAAATATTATTCTTTAATTCTTGACTCATACCTCACAACTCATGGAATTATACATCATAGTTCTTGTGTTGATACAACCCAATAAAATGGAATAGTTGAGTAAAAATATACATCTTCTTGGGAGTAGCAAGAGACTTAATGTTTATTATGTAAGGTCCAAAATATTATTGGGGAAAAGTTGTTCTTACCATTGCATACCTTATCATTAGAATGTCATCTAAAATCTTGAATTTAGAAAGTCCTCTTGATAACCTTAAGAAGATATATCTATCCTCACATGTTTTCTTATCTCTCACTCAAAATCTTTGGATGTGTAGTATTTATTCATATACACGATCACAATAGAGGAAAATCGGATCCAAAAGCTCTTCATTGTGCTTTCGTAGGACATTTTTCAACTCAAAAGGGTTATGTATGTTATTATCCTCCAACACGTAAATTTTGGGATCCATAGATGTTACAATCTTTAATCTTTAAAAATGCTTCATTCTTTACTAACCATTCTTTTCTTCAAGGGAAGAGTAGACACATTGAAGATTCAGCTTGGTTTATCCTTTCTAATATTTCTCAAATAATTATATCCTCTCCTGTTTGTAGTCCTGATGTTATTCCCAATAACAATTTGGTGTCTATTGATACTATTATACCAAATGAGCCTATAATCTTTGGAAACTCTCAACCTTCATCTCTGATTCCAAAAACATCATTTAAGTATGTAAGAGATTGAGATAAACAACTAAAAGTTTATTCAAGAAGGAACAAGGCACAATCTCATCAACACCACCAATCATCTGAATTGGGCACAAAGTCTCTAAAAAATACAAGTAATCCTGTAGTCCCTGACCTTTGCAAGAAACTTGATTTGACTGAATCTCTTGATCTTTCCAATATTGATGCTCAATTGTCAAAAGGAAAAGTGTCAAATCTTGTATAATACATCCTATTTCAAATTATGTCTCATATCAAAAGTTGTTCCCTACTTTTAAAGCATTTATTGCTAACATATCTTCTTGTGAGACTATTCCAAGTACTATACAGAAAGCTTTTTTTCATTCCAAGATGGAAAAAAGGCTATCTGTGAAGAAATGAAAGCTTTGAAAAAAAATGATACATGGGAGATTGTTGATCTTCCTCCAGGAAAAAGACCAATGAGATGTAAATGGGAGTTTATAGTGAAAGGAAAAAGACCAATGAGATGTAAATGAGAGTTTATAGTGAAACTCAACACGGATGGAACACTTGAGAGATATAAAGCAAGATTTGCAACAAAGGGATTTATCCAAATTTACAAAATTGATTAAGAAACGTTTGCTCCTGTTGCTAAGATAAATTCAATTCGGGCTCTTTTATCTCTTTTCGTAATCTAGATTGACATCTTGACCAACTTGATCTCGAGAATGCCTTTTTGCATGGAAACTTAAAAGAAGAAATATATATGGACCTATCGACTGGTTTTGAAGATATGTTCGGACATAAGAAAGTTTACAAGTTGAAGTCATCTTTATATGGACTAAAACAATCACCTAGAGTATGGTTTCAAAAGTTTACAAAAGTAATTCATCGTTTTGAGTACACCCAGAGCCAAGAGAATTATACTTTGTTTTACAAACACTCTAAAAATGAGAACATCACAATCTTAATTGTTTGTGGATGACATCATTCTTACTGGCAATAATATTGATAAAATTCATAAGCTTAAGAATTTAAGAAGGTTAAGATATTTTTGAGCATTGAGATTGCAAGATTGAAGAAAATGATATTTCTATCACAGAGAAAATGTCTTAGATCTACTACAAAAAACAATATTGGGTTGCAGGCCAACAAAAAGTCCAATTGATCGAAAACACAACTTGGGAAATGCAATAGAAAGTGTCAAAGTTGACAAAGGTCACTATCAAAAATTGATTGGTAAGCTAATATGTTTGTCTTATACTAGACTGGATATTGCATTTGTTATAAGTGTAGTTAGTCAATACATCCACTTCCCATGTGAAACTCATATAGAAGCAGTTTTGAAGATTCTATGATACCTTAAAGGTACACCCAAAAAAGGCTTATTCTTCTCAAAGAATCACCACTGTCAAATTAAAGTCTATACAAATGCTAATTATGCAGATTCAATCGACGATAGAAGGTCAACGTCTGGATTTTGCACCTTCGTTAGAGGAAACTTCATTGCTTGAAAAAGTAAGAAACAATCTATGGTATCTAGATCGACTACGAAAGATAAATTTAGAGCAACGGTATATGGCATTAGTGAATTATTGTGGTTGAATATTTTGCTAAAAGAATTGTGCGTTGTCATGCTAGAAACAATGAAACTCTATTGTGCAATAAAGCTACTATCAGCATTGCTCACAATCCTGCTCACCATGACACAACTAAGCATGTTGAGATCGACAAACATTTTATCAAGGAGAAAATTAAAAAGGGTGAAATTTGTATTCCATTTGTCACAAGTGGAAATCAACTAGATGATGTTTTGAAAAAAAAGGTTACCTTGACCTATGTTTCTTTCGTGTATTTGCAAGCTTAGGAATGATAAATATCCTCAAACTAGCTTGAGAGGGAGTGGAAAAAATATCCTAATGATGATGAAATCTCCGATTATTAGGAATATTTATTATATAATTAATTGTATGATATTAGGAGTCAATTAGGAAGCTTAATTTATGACACACTATACAATACTAGTCTCTCTTTTTTTCTTTCTCTTCCCATAATCCAGTATGTCTGACCTGTAAGTGATCAAAACTTCTTTCCATGATATCCACTAGACAAGGAAAATATGCTAAGAATTGAGGCACCATTGCAGGAGCATTGGAAAGAATAGCTTCCCATAACTGCAATAGAAATGCCCATAATATTAGCAAGGTTTGAAACAATGGGTATTTGTTGGCTTGTTTCCTGTTAAACAATAAGCATAAAAAATGGTAAGCTGACCAGCATGCTGTCCTCTAGAAGGTTGAGCTCATCTGGGCTATTTATATCAATTCCCTTTTGCAAAATGGGAAGTAACTTGCTGTAGCAACTAGGTGATTGATATCGTAATGCAACTACCAAGTTCTTGAGAGCAACGAGGAGTTGTATCTGCAGCAGACTTTCACCAGAGGATTCCTCCCAGACCTTTTCAAATAAGAAATGGAAAGGTTGAAGCATATATGAAAATGATAAGATAGATATAAGTTCACCTGCAGAGAATAAGCACTTGAGCAGTATACTACTCAATGCAAAAGGGAAAAAAAATTATCACATCCTACACCTTCTCAGGTATTTAAACATATTATTGTCAATTAGTGACAAAAAGTTAAATTAGCTATTTCCAGTCATTCATTAGTAAATTAGCAAATAAGAAGGAAATAATTGAACTCCTCTACCAATTGACATCATAGTAAGCTTAAATGAAAATGAAAAACCTGATACAAATATCATGTAACCTAATACTATTAGAAACAACTGTTGATAAAATGGCAGCACAAGCAAATGTGCTACTTTAGATGAGAACATGCTCCGTTCTTTCTTTCAAAGAAATGGAATCTGACTGAATCAAAATAACACCCAGGTAAACAATTTCACTATATAAGCTATTGACCAAATGTATCCCCTCTGCCTTCTAACCCACAACACAAAATTCTCTTTAAAACTGATAGGTTATGCATATATGGTGGTCTCAGAGCTCGGACTCCCAACAAAGCCAAAAAATAACATTGGAAATGTCATCGACGCCAATCTTTTCCACATCATCAAAAGTTCATCAATGCCCCGATGCAAGAAGCATTGGTGATTTTTCCAAATGGGTAATTAAACATGCAGACATTCAACTAAATATTTCCAAATCAGAGGTCTGGAAAAATATTGTCCCAAACTTTCTATCAAACTGATAAAGGGCAGGGACATTTTCCAAGACTGGGCAGAAAATCTGGAAATTTGACAAGGTGTCTTCAATCAGAATAGCGAAGAAGCTTTTTATAAATTTGCATCATCTTATGATCTTAAAGAGCAACCAACCCTTGCAGAGGAACAATGATGTGGATCAGGAAAGAGAAAAGAATACTCAGGATTGGGAGATTGAAGAAATGAGAAATTAGGGAGTAAGAGAGAATTGAGGGAAAAACTCATTTTGGTATGCTTTCAACTTACAATTATGGGTCCTATTTATAGGACTATTGTGTTAACAAAATAAATCCTAATCTCAAATTCAAAAACTCTAAATTAAAAATTAACAAAAAATTAATATTAAGAAAAACCTAATAATATTTTTAACTTTAGTAAATGATAATGGAAATCCTATTAATATCTAATAAATATTCCTATTCTTAATTCCCATCAAACAAACATAAAAAAAATAATGTGAGAAATATAAATAAATAAATAAAGTCAAAAAGCAACACTTTCTTTGAGATTTTACCTTTTGAAAAAATTGTATCAGCTGGGTAGCAAAAAGAGTGACTTCACTTACATGTTCAAGAAGAACAGAGACCAAATTTAAAACCTGAACCTGAAAGGAAATGAAAGAAAAGCAGACACATATCAAGGAAATACATAAAAATGCAAAATACAAATAATAAAAATTAATAATCAAATATAATATGAGAAATAGAACCACTCAAAAACAGTTGAGGATATCTACTTTAGTACCGAAATCAATAAAATAATATTAGATCTTTAAATTTAAAATTGGTTGTGCAGTTCTGTTACATTTTCACATTTTTGCTGACATACAGTAATCTTAATTTAGAAGCTTATTTCAATTTAAAAAAAATATTTTAGAAGCTCATTAGTAAAACTGGAATGAAATATGCAAAACTTAAGTTATACTTACTAAGCCCATTTATTAAGACCTAGCAAAGCAGGTTTCTAGATCTCTCCTATATCACAGACAAAAAATAGGACAGGAAACAAGGCAGATTAGCTATAGTTGACTTAATTTTTCATAGAAGCAACAGCTGACTTAACGAAGACGAAATATGACTTTTAAACAGCAACTATTTACCTTAGAGTCAAACTCTTGAACCTCCTCAACTAATTTAAAACAGGATTCCCAGCATATAGGAAGGAGATCGGTGAATTCCCTCTCCAAAAAGTTAGCATCTTCAACATGTAAGCATAATGACCTAGAGGCTTCCAACTAAGGCAACACAAGCACATTCATTCTGTGGTTAAAGTAAATTCAACTGCACAAATGCATTGAAATTATTGTTTGTAAAATGAGATGGGCTTCATACTTTAACAGATAAATCTTTGTCTTGCAGCAATCTGATCAAAGCACAATATACATGTCTTCTTGTGTCATCCTTAACCTACCAAGAACATAAACAAAGGAATTAGTCATTTTAAATACATCATCTCTAACCACATACCACAAACAATATCTCGTAGTAATTCCAGAGACATGATTAACAAATGAAGGATTAAATAGGGCAACAATATTGCCACAATAAAAATTCATAAAATATCCATTTTACCTCTATTATTAATTACACTTTAGTGTCACTACTATTAGATAAAATTATCATTAATGATTTATTCTTGTAGCAATAACAATGCATATTGTGGCAATAACAATTTACATTATGATAATATCATTACCCATTAAATAAAAATGACAAACAACATAAAATCAAATTAAAGAAACTCACTCACTTTTATTTTATTTTTTTATTAAAAGAAACTAACTCGTTAACTATTTCAAGTTCTAAAACTAAGTAAAAATTACCGTAATTAAGATGTAAGATAGCTTCAAAATGTTTTTCCTTTCGGCCCAGAACAAAAGAGACATAGCAGTATATATAGGAAGTCACCAAACTAAGGAGTGCATTCTGAATCCATTGGAACTATATATAAATACATGTAACAGTAAAATGGACCAGAAAAATAATTTTGAATGCCTAATGGAAAAAATAGCAAAAGATTCATCTATTATAACTTTTTTTGCCAATAACAAGAAGACAATTAAAAGTTGATGTTACATCTTGGATCATGCACTCTTTCTATTTTTTTTGTTTTCATTCTATGTTACTTAGACTCTTCTAGGATATCGAAAGTAGTAAATTTTTGGATATGTATCGTTAATTTTTCTATTTTTTTTGTAAATTTACATCAAATTAGAGTGTTCAAGTACCCACACTCATATTCATATCTTGCTTAGACACGGGAGTTCAAGTAGTATAAGTCCCGTTTCCCTACTTTTCACCAAAGAATTAAAAAAATATCTATGGAGGTTTCAAGATAGAGTGGGTGAGCAATGGCATGAAAAAGCAACCATTGCAGTTGCACCCATCAGTCTGCCTTGGCTCACCATATAGAACTTAATCATTCTGAAGCAGACTCATAAGAGAACTAAAAAAATATATTGCAACTCATTCTCAACCCCAAAAAAAAAATATATGTAGTACAGCTCATAATGTTTTATGGTATACTACCGCTTATAATATACAGCTATAAAGAAGATGGTGCTACCTCAGAAACCCAATATCCTAGTATTAGGGCAACTTTTCGATGAATGATACGCATATTTGGATGATCATTTGAGATCTCTACAGATAATGCACCATCAAACCTGCAAAAATTAAATTAAAAAAAAAATCCTCTCAAAACCAACTAATGGGAACTGTGACATTAACGCATATTAGAATCAACTCATAAAGCACACATGCTAATAATAAACTTTTACTATAATATGTAGTAGCAAATAGCAATTAGCAAATAGCAATGATTCTTATAAAATGTATAAAAAACTGTTTTTGAATAAGCTACTGCTAGCAGTTTTTATCCATCCATGGACATTCCGCCCAATAGTTAAAGTTGGTCCATCAAGTCAATAAGTATGTAAGACAATCATTTCAGTACAGTATTGTAGAAACTAAGAAACATGTCAGTGGAGGAGAGATTATCAGATGCCATGGAAATAATCAAGATGAACTGACCATGCATCCTTACAATTCAATTTGTAAGTAACTTGAGGTTATATCTCAAAAAGTTTAACATATTAAGTGAAGTAACCCAAATCCTTATAGATCCATAAATCACATATGTCTAGACAATGAAAAACTTTGTTTGCAATCCCTAACAATCTCCCCCATAAATGAAGTATCACATGAATCAGACAACATAATATATTATATATAAAAATAGTTACAAAAATATAAAATGTGGACAAGCAATCCACAAGAAAGAAAACTTAGCATATTAAATTCTAATCTTTACATAGCCAAAACATATTCTTAAAATAAGCAAGCTCCCCAATTATAACTTAAAAGAAACTGTGAATAAAACCAAAACCCACAAAAAAGCTAAAAATAAAAAACTCTCCTATAAAATACTGTTAATCATTTTTTAGTTTCTTCAAAAATTATACTATTCCTATCACTCCACAGCACCCAAAGAATTGCTCCTATCCCACAGCTCCATAGCACTGTCGCTTTCTTGGCCTTATACTATTCCCATGCAAGTTAAAATTTTCTAGCAACAAAGAATTGCAAGATCCTAAGATTGCTCATTGAACAACCATGTTGCTTTGTAGCTTAGAACAAAGATTATGTGCAATTGAGTAGTGTAAAAATAGATTACTCATGCCTTCTGAATTTCTCTTACAAAGAACACACCAATTAAGTGAAATACAGCTTATAAATCTTTGATTGAATTCGATTCAATGTGTTAACCTTAACAAGAACAATTAACCACTTCAATACTTTAACTTTACTTGAACTCGGACGCTTCCAAACTGAATCAAAGTAATCAAAATCTAGTAAATTGGGATCATCCACAAGAAGCTCAAAACAAGATTTATAAGAAAAACTATAAGATAACTCAATAATTCATATTCATTTATCAATACTATTAGCTCTTATAGTTAATAATCCATATGGTTCAGCTCCTTTCAATCGAAGGTACACATTATCTTCAAGCTTTACATTATAGTTTAACTCCTCTGGAATCCACAACGAGTTTTGAGTTCACGCATGATATAGTCCATAGCAAGCCTTGAGTTCACGCAAATAAAGTCCACAACGAACCTCGGGTTCACACATGATGGAATCCATAGCAAGCCTCTGGTTCACACAAATAAAGTCCACAACCAACCTCTGGTTCACGCAGATGGAACACATGCAATTGGGAGAGTCACATAGGTGCCCACATAAGTTTAGGTTTGGCTATAATACCACTTGTAAAGAATTTGAGGTTCTATCTAAAATGTTAACTTATTAGTTGGATCAGTCCAAGTCCTTATAAACCTATAAATCACCCTATGTCTTGACAATATGAGACTTTGTTCGAAACTTCCAACACAATTCATTTGATCCACTATAAAGCTCGGTTGCAATAATACCAATTTCTAGTTTTGAGTTTTAACATATATGTAAAAGTAAGAAACATAGAATTCCATTAATAAAATAAGTATAAGCCAATACAAACAAGAAAGAAGATTAGACTAACAAGAAACTGAAACACTGAACAAATTTCAATTCCGCACAAAAGCGTATAACTCTCCCACTTGATAACATTATAATCTGGATAAATGGGAAAAGATAAAAAAGCATAGAAGAATTTATTGTGATAGAGAGGACATACCAATCTTTAAAGCTTAGGTAATTTGAGAGCTCATAATAAACATATGAAGCAGCTCCATAAGCAGCATCTTTCAGAAGCAATGCTGGAGTGATTTCAGCCACTGAAGTAGGGCAACCATTCATTGACTCTTTAAGGATGGAAACCACAACGGGACCTAGAAGCTAAAAGTAAACAATCAAGATCACATAAGTATGTAGCTCTTTAACTGAAATTATTATGATTTTTGAGCTCTATTGACCTTTACCAATATAAAATTACGTTCGGAGACTAAAAGTAACACACCTGGCTATGGTTTTCAAACAAAACAATATAAAGAGCTTCAGCACAAGGCCGAAGTTTCTCCATCCACTGAACCATATCTTGTTCATGATGAAAAGATTCCGGGTTTTGATACCACTCCTCCAGATCACTGGGAGTTAGAACAAAATATCTGTAAAAATATTAAGTCATAGTTCAGCAAAAGAAAAAAAAACTTTGTAAATAAAGCACTCTAACTAGATATTAGTACATCACCACCATAAATTGCTTAATTGGCGTGGTTCTTATGGCAAAGCAGAGAAGCACAACCGAAAATCAAGTCATAAACAAAACTGTAAAACTTTTTGGTCATTAGGACTCAAAAATCTAGGTAAGTAGTATTGATCTGACATGCTCTGTACACCTAGCAAGTCATTAAATCTCATGCATAGACTACAACTATAGAAAAAAGCATGTATCCAAACACTATATATTTTGATATATTATCCACTATATTTTCATTTAGGTAAGAATACAATTTCCATCATGTCTACACATACAACATCTTTCGAACCACTAAAAAAAAAGCAATCAAAGAATCTAATATTAATGTACTCCTTTCTTTCAAGATCAAAATGAGATAGCTTTTGATTACCTTCTTATTAGTATGTTGCATAAAACTACAATACGATCACTAGGCATAATAGAGGACAAGATACCAACAACAACACTTGATGCATTTTTCTTCCTGTGCTTCAGCGTTATCTGGTTTTCATCAATCACTCGACCAGTATGACTTGCCTTGTATTCTTTACATTCCAATATACATTTCACCATTACCATGCACTGAATAAGGAATTGCTCAAATGACAATGCAGCTGACTCAGGATCTGTTATCTTTTCTAAACAAAAAAGCATGACGGGTGGAAGAACATGTTCATCACCAAATGAATAAGGATGTCTTTCTTGAATAGCAACTAAAACTTTCATTAGTTTTGTACATGCCCTCTTCACGAAGTCCCAAAATTTAGAATGTCCTTTTTGAAAAGATGAATCTGGAAAGTATGTAACAAATGCAGAAAGTTAGAACGTGCAAGAGTTTATGATGCCTCCTACATGAGAAGAAAAAAAAACTTAAAGCAAAGCCGAGTAAGAAAACGAGGAGGTGCAAAGTTTGATAAGAGAACTAACTGACCAAGCTAATTAGCAAGAAAATAAAGGGGGATGTATTGCACTAAAATGCCCAAATCTACTTTTGTGCTTGGATATTGTAATTTCAATAACATAAAGAAAAGTAACAAAATCACTTCTTTGAGCTTAGATAAAGAAAAACAGCTATCTCACAGTATGGAAGGAATGATTGAACAGCATTCAAGAGTGCCGGAGAGACCTCCTTCACTGGTCTCACCTCCTAAAGGTAATACATAATCAGCTATTATAAATCATACTTAACTTCAAGACTGGAGTAAAAGTGCAGAGCAGACCCTGACTCTTAAGCACTATAGTTGGAAAGTATAGAAGATAGAGTAATAAATAACTACCTGCACAGTTGTAGCATCACTGGGAAAACCTGTAACTAATTGACGTATAATTTTCAGACACAACAACCAGCGCTCACAAGTTAGGTAAAGCTCATTCTGAGGCTGCTCCAAAGAATTAGAATTAGAGCATTGGTCAAGTGCTGAAAATCCATGAAATATGGTATCTACATCAGCCTGCCAAAGGCGCCAGCAATAATCAAAAAAGTGGGATGATATCTGCAACGGAAACCCACAAGAATTAAATCTCCTCACAGAAAGGGTGGGATGATATCTGCCACAAAAAAGTGGGATGATATCTTTCATGGAAACCTACTTGCGTTAAAGCTCCTGACTAAAAGAAACATAAGTAAAGATACAAACATTATAACTAACATGTAAAAAAAACCTTGGAAACAAGTAATGAGAATTTTACTGCCCATTTAGTTTATAATTCAAAAACTTGTCAAAATAAGGATGGTATCCAAAAATTTAATATGTATTCTCTTTTTCTTTAAATTCGAGTCAGCATATCTTATTAAATTTAAAAACTATTATTTAGTTTAGTTTTATAATTGCTTACTATATTTGGATACAGCTTAAAAACTTGGAAATGTGGGATCTTGATGCAGTGTTAATCAGTTCATTAGTTTAAATAAATTGCTTAACACTTAGTTTATTACTTATTTTTTAATTTCCTAAAGTGACTCGTGCTTGACGTATGAGAAGAGCTGCGCAAAAGTAATGTGTTTTGGGGCGTTTGTAATGATTAGGCAACATGCTTGCGCGCATGTTGGTTGTTACGCCCAAGGGAGGAGCTAACAGATTTCTGTTACAAAACAGTGAGGGAAGCATGAGTGCAATTCATTTTTTGGATTAATGGTCGTATTTTCTTGCTGAGCTGACCTCTAAGTAATGGAGACGGCATTTTCAAATGCTTTACAAATTTGATTTTGCAGTAAAATCAATTTTTTTAACAGATTTGACTTTGTTGTTTACGGCTACTATGTCAAAGTAGTATGAGAGCTTAGGATTCCCCCAAGCTTCGATGGCTAATAGTGGTGGAAATGGTTGGCGCGATGGAGACAAGATCCGATCGATGGAGCTATGCGTCAATTGCTACTAAAACAGGAACAAAGACTAGATGCTAAAGTTACTCAGATAACTAGAAAAATGAGGCAAACTCTGTAACAGTTTCATTGCGAAAACGCCGCAGCTGAAATTATGAATCAATGCCCTATTGAGCCAGTCTTACCTCAACAACAAGTTTTGTTGAACAACCAAGCACCAAACAAATTTCCTAGAAGAGGAGGAAGAGATCATGGGAACCAACAAGTGCAACAGGAAGAGTTCCTTCAAGACGATGAGATGGTAGAAAAACTTGCCGATAGCGATGATGTTTATGTGGGACAACAACCCAACAGGCATCAAAATCATTTTTGTACAGATTTTGATTTTCGTATGAAGAATGACATACCTGAATTTTATGGCAATAATGACATAGAAGAATATCTTGATTGGAAAACTGCAGCTGATAATTTCTTTATCTATCAAGAAATCCCAGATGATAAGAAAGTAAAGATGGTTGCTTAAAGCTTGATAGTAGAACCCTAAATAATAAGTTATGATCTAAGCCTAGAGCATCAAGCATTTGAGACTAAGACAGTGATGCCTTCATCAATATAATGCAATAGTCATCTTCATTGTATAATCGAGAGGAAAAGGCTAGGAATCATGTTTCTAGAAAAGAGAGGACGTTATAAACTAGCACATACCTCTGCCAAATTCCTTTGGTCTGAAGCAAGCCGCTTGGTGGAAAGTTCTTTCAAAATTCGAAGGAGAGTTAAAAAAATTCTATAGGAAGAAAGCACATCCGCTGATTGAAGTTGCTGGGCTAAAACTGAGAAGAGTTCTGGCCTATAGAGAAAAACGTCCATAGAAAGTGCAATATTGTAAGCTGGACAAAAAGGATGAGCATAAACTGAGGAAAAAATTTCAAATCCTGCACACACTCTGACAACAAGAATCACAAAAACCATGAAGCAAAAAAGTTAATGCAAGTTACAAACTTATTAGAAGAAAAAGGCAGTTTGCAAGCTTCCATAATTCCCATCAAAATAATGGGAACAGAGTCGCTTTTAGTTTCTCCACAAGAAATAATCTCTATTTATGGATATGCAAGGTTTTGCTAGAAGAACAATATTTTTCTAATTAAAAACAGAAATTTATCAAAGCGAATTAGTGTTAAAATTGGGACAAAGAAAATCCAAAATATATAAAACTAATTATGAAACCAAAAAAGCAACAGACCAACAATAAGATCCCAAACCTCTACAACTCAAAGAAAATTGATCTTCTTGGCATTCATTCAAAAACAGATGAATGACAGGTTCACAATGCAGCATTGTAGATGACCTGTTTCCACAGCTCTACAAACATCTCCTCCTTATCAATGTTTCCAGCCAAGTCCAACAACATACATAACACATTTAAACTGCTCCATATGACCATTAGGGCAAAAAAAATAAATTCATATCCCATCAGGTAGCATTGAAAAGTACGAAAGGATTGACTACTGTATTCTCCTATCCCACGACAGCTTGGACCCTTCTCAGTTATTGTGCTTACTTGAGATCTCTAGTTTGACCATTTAATTTAATTCCACAGAGTCTTGGCACACAACAACCAGCATTCAAGATTGTAACCTCAATATTACAAATGCAGGCCAGATTTCCACAACTAGTTAAGAACCAGGGGCATCTACAACTGCCAACAAACCAGATCTTCTCCAAACTTATCCAACGTTTCAAGACCATAGTGCCTAACACAATTTAGATCACACACTTCAATATTCAGATCAGATCTACATAATTCCATCAAGTTGAAACAATAGCACAACAGATGACCTACATTCAGCTTGTCTAGTATTGGAGAGACAGCCAAACATTACTCCATTTTCTACACTCATCAAATCCTTTGAGCTTCTTTACCGTAATAGCTTAGTTGATATACAAAATTCTGCCCTTATTTTCCACTCTAAACCGTGTTATTTTTAAACCATACGATAAACAAAATAGAGAAAAATGCCATAGAAGTCTCTCATATTAGGTCATTTATGCCGTTTAGTCATTTAGTTTAGAAACGGTATCACTTAGTTCCTTAGCTTTGTAAAAAGAACCAATTAAGGACAAATTATAACATTTTAATGATTTTTATGTTAAAATATAATTAATTTTATGTCAAGTAATTAAATGCAATTAAAATACGAATATTTAACAATAATAAGGTCACAATTAATATGAAAAATTTACAAAATATTTGTTTTTAATATTTGTTAATTGCCACTGTTTTATTTTAATTTTTTATTAATTTTGAATTTTATTAAAAATTAAAAAATATATTTAAATAACTTTTTGATGAATTTTATTAATTTTTTATTTTTTTATTAAACTATTTCATATTAAATTTCATTTTTATCCTTGTCAGATACTCGAAATTTAAGCGCATTTTAATTACTTGAAATAAAATAAAATATTAAAATAATATAATTGATCTTTTTTATAAAACTAAGAGAATAAATGACACCTTTTCTAATCTAATGAACTAAACGACACAAATAATCTAATCTAGGGGACTTTTATGACACTTCACCCAACAAAATATATGGACTCAAAGCATCATATGAATGCAAACACCCTATAAAATTAGGATTTTTTTCCCATTTGAAAGTGTACTTGGTTTGCAATCTTTAAGTTCTCACTTTGACTCCTATTTCAGATGGACTTTTAAGGTGAAAAGGAGGAACAACCATTCAAAAAGACCTTCTGATTCCATCACAGAATTACATAGATACCTTTACATTCCACACAAGGTCATATTGAAAGGTATAACCAACAATAACAGTAAAACCATACCATTCTTTAGGGTAATCTATACGAGCAATTTTTGAAATAATCACAGCCAATGTTAAAGCAATCTGCAATAGAAAGGCAATGAAAACACAGATAATCAGACCCAAAAAAAAATTAAGTTAACTTCAGAAAATAAAAGTGCAAGCAAAGGAAGAAAATGAAACATTTGATCCTTGAAGTGAATCAGCCTCCATTTGTGAGGATAGTAGAGTCATATGACAATTATGAAGGTGTCCAGAGGGAGGGGACAGGATAGGTAAATATCAAGATTCATAACTTTTATCCAAAAGTTATTTTTGCAAGTGTATTCGGTTTGCAATCTTTAAGGGCTACGAACTAAACATAGATTCATAATTTTTATCCTAAAGTTCTTTTGCATGTAAATTTACCATAATTTTTATAACCATTTTGTTGAAATTCAGACTTGCCAATCAGAACTATTGCAAGCTGAGGCATGCCAGTGTTAAACTTCATCCCAGTTAACTATGGAGATTCCTCTTATCTTATTTTTTTCTCCCTTTATTTCATTTGAATGATCTGATTTACCACAATGAATAATTCGTATCTTGTAATCCTAGAAAAATATCAGTCAGTTATCATATATTAATGGGAAAACCTAAATGTTACATACAAAAAACTAGCAAAACTTATACTAGTAAGTCCTCCTCCCCTCCCCCACAGAAAGAAAAGTGCACAATAAAAGAAAGAGTAACACCTGACTGTTCTCTTCCCTCATGTGCGCCAACAGTCTATTTCTCAGATGCACTTTCTCCTCATTGCTAAGGCCCCTGGAAACAAATTCTCGCAGTATTTACTATTCATAAATAACAACAGCAAATTCTAGTAAATGCCACTAAATAAATCTAACAAGTTGAATTGAACACGGCATAGGCTAATGGAACATATCTATCAATCAAAACAAGCCACACAAGGTTTTATTTTTTTATAGAGCACAAAAGCATCTTTATTATAAAAAAGAAAATACAAACAAGCACCCCAAAAGATTCAAATATGTACTATAAGAACCAAGAAGACAATAACAAGACTTGTTAAATCGAAAAAGACAAGCTTTCCAACTGCAATACCTAGAAACCTATGAAATATTTTGATAGAGAAGTCAAAGATAAAACTTTATCACGCAAAAGACTACAGCTCTGTTGTTTGTCATCAAAAATTCCTCTGCTCCTCTCCATCAAATTACCCAGAGCACTGCCCCCTGCACCAAACTTCCAAAAGTATCAACCATCTTTTTAGCCCTGCCCCTGGAAAATACTCCAGAAGAGAAGGCTTCCAATCCTTTGGAAAAGGCCACTGGATGCTCATTTTTTTCCAGCCAGTTTATCCCATAAGCCCTAAGCTAAAGGAACAAAACAAAATAGACGATCCAGTCTTTTAAGAACCTCCAGCACATCAAAGACCAAGAAAGGCTAGAATTTCCAATAAGAAAATTTATTTTGAATTCTATCACAACACACAAGTTTTGAACTTCGCTAAAAACACCACCCATTCCAAAAAAATTGGAGCTTATATGGAACAGGAGACTTTCAAACTAGAAGATAGAGATCAAACTTTGCATAGACCTAATGCTAATGGAGGTGTTCTTGTAATTGGTGAATTAACCTTCAGTTCGCACACTGAAAAAATGCAAAACCTCCAAAGATGGAAACAAGTTAAACGATAAACAAAATATCTTACGATGAATCACTTCTGCTCCTCCAATACCGATTAATGCTATTCTTGAAATACACTGAAGCCATTAGACGAACATCTACCTGAGACATCAAATCCTTGGCCGAAATTACCTCCTGCATTTTCCGTTCAACAACAAACATTTTCGTAACAAAAAATCGAAAATGTCAAAATGCTCGTGAAAATGCATTAACTTTAAGATTTAAACGAGATCGGAAAATACAAAATCCCTAGTGCGGAAGAAAAATACCATGAGACAAGAACAGAAGCCAGGCCTAGCCTCAGACTGAATAAGTGCCATCTCAGCTGGTTTGCGAATACTCTCGTCACCGCTCAATGAATTGCCAAGCAACGAGTACATCGCAGGCAGGTCGGCTGCTGATAGAGCCATCGGAAATTTTCAGAAGAAGTGGCCTAGAACTCGGAGCTTTTTAGCACTAGTTGTAAGCTTGTAATACATTGCAAAGCAAAATTATTTTTACACCATAGCTTTTATCGAGTAACCTTTTTGGAGCAAATTTTGTTAACATCTTAATAATAATGTTAAAAAAATATTAACCTATTAAATAATTCGATAAAATTTTAAATTATTTTAATATTAATATTTTAAAAAAAATAACAACTCCTTTCTATTATTATTACATTTTAACGTAATTATTTTTCAATAAAAAATCATTATATAAAATAGTAGGGAAAAAAACAAATCAACATATTGGCACATGCAAATAATAATAAACTAAAAATAAATAGAAAAAATATAAAAATATTTCTAATCACAATTTCCATTCTAGTAACAGTTTATATATTATAACTGGTCGTAGAATAACTTTGCATCTTAAATTTTATATTCAAATTAATATATATAATAAACTAAAAATAATAATATTATCACAATATAAATTATAAAATAATATAAAAATAACTTATTAATAATAATTTTAATATTATAAATAAAATAAATATTTTATATATTTTTAAAAATAATAATAAAAATTATTGTTATAATAATATTATCTTAAATTAATACATATGACAATATTTTCAAAATAAAGTATAACACGTGTGACCGTCCAAACATTTAAGCATGATATGTTTTATAGTTTTGCCTCAAATGAACGAGATCATTATGATTTTGAGTTATTTAATCATGTAATTATTTTATTTGATAGTATTGGATATTAGTCATTAATTCAAAAAATAAAACAATGATCTTAATTCAAGGAATAAAAAAAGAAACTTAATTCAATGAGTAAAACAAAAAATCCTTAATTCAATGAGTAAAACAAGAAATCCTTAATTCAAGGAGTAAAACAAGAAATCCTTAATTGAAGGAGTAAAACAAGAAATCTTTAATTCAAGGAGTAAAACAATGAATGCTTAATTCAAGGAGTAAATAAAGGAATACTTAATTTAAAGATTAATTGAATGAGTAAATTTTTTTTATAAATAGCTATATAATTGTAATGAAAACATGAAGAAAATAATACAAACTAGAGAACTCTTTTGTGTAGAGTTATTTCTTGTTTTTTCAACATGGTATCACAGCAGAAAAATTAACTTGTTTCTGCTTTATTATTATCTTAGCATCTTCGATCTTTGAAATGGCTGAAGACAAACCGCTAGGATCAGAAGCTTAAAGTTCATCAGTGCTTTCCTTCATGAATATGCATGAGATGGATGTCAACCCAAATCAAAGATTAAGCTCAGTCTTGTTGAATGAGTTTAATTACTTGCCTTGGTCAAGAGAAGTGTCTCTGGCTCTAGGTGGAAGGTCCAAGTTGGGGTTCATAAATGGAAGCATCGAAGTACCTGATGTTTCCTCACCAACCTATGAATCCTGGCTTAGTAAGGATCAGCTGGTTATGTCATGGCTCCTAAATTCCATGGAACGTAAATTAGCTGAAATATTCAGTTACTCTGAATCTGCATACCAACTATGGGAGACGGTCAAGGAAATGTATGTCAGTCAAAACAATGCTGCACAAGTTTTTCAATTAAAGAAAGACATCTCAGATCTGCAACAAGATGACAAGCCTTTTGTACAACTCTTAGGAAGCATGAAAAGCATGTGGAATGAATTGGAAATATATCGTCCCCATACAACCGATGTAGCTCTGCTACGAAAGAGAGCGGAAGAAGATAAGATATTTCAACTTTTGTCCAATCTGGATTCAACATATGAAGATATACGATGTCATATACTCGTGAATACTGGACTTCCTTCCTTCACCAATGTATGTGCGACAATTCCACGTGAAGAAGTAAGAAGGAAAGTCATGAACAAGGATACAATGGCTAGTTCACCTGAGGCAAGAGTCTATCTAACCAACGAGAGGAAGTACAAAGGGAAGCATCCAAACTTGAAGTGTCAACATTGCAACCATACGGGCCATGTTAAGGACACATGTTGGATTCTACATCCAGAATTAAAACCTGATTTTATAAAGGATAAGGGTTTACAGAAAATGAATCGTACTGGACCCCGTGCTAATCATGCTTTTGCCTCTACCTCTAATGGGTCTGATCCATTCAAGAACTTCACAGCGAATCCAGCTGAACTCATGAATGAGTTTATGTTGTATCTTCAAAGCAAGACAAGAGGAGCTAGAATTGACTGTGTGGATAGCATAGAAGAAGGAAACTCGACAGCATTGCTAGGCAAGTTTGCGGGCTTCTTGGCAGATACAAAACTCATACCACAAGAGGACATGCAAAGTATCATAAAAGCCTTTAAAACTGCTCTTAAAATAAATATGTTGCATGATTTTTGGGTTGTAGATTCAGGTGCCACAAATCATATGACAAACCATGTGTCAAAGTCTCATAAGTTTGAAAAATTAGCAAATCCTTCTCAAGTTTCAATTGCAAATGGTGAGAATGTAAAGGTTTTAGGAAAGGAAAAAATAAAATTAATATCAGATGAAATCGAGTCGGCAGTTTTATATGTACCTTCTTTTCCTTTCCAACTTCTGTCTGTAGGAAAAATCACAAATACCTTGAATTACTTAGCCATTTTTTCTCCTCACAATGTCATTTTTCAGGATTGTGTCACCAAAAAGACGATTGGTGAAGGGTTTTACTTAGATGGTCTCTATTACATATCCAAAAGCAATCCCAGAGGGTTTCAAGCCAAGTTTAATCCTATCCAAGATAATCAATTGTGGCATCAACGTTTAGCTCACCCTTCTCTACCAATTTTGTCAACTTTATTTCCAAACTTAGGAAATGATGAAATTGCATGTGAAACTTGCCACTTGTCTAAGACCACTAGATTGCCTTTTAATTCTTCCTTGTCTAGGGCTAGTAAGTGTTTTGAACTAGTTCATTCAGATGTATGGGAACCAATTAATGAATCTTTTGATGGTTATAAGTATTTTGTGATTTTTGTTGATGATTTCTCTCGAGTCACATGGTTATATCTTTTAAAGTCTAAGAATGAAGTTATGGAAGTATTTAAGGACTTTCATAATCTTGTTAAAAATCACTTCTCTTCTAAAATTCAAACCTTAAGGTTCAATGGCACCGAATACATGTCCCATATCATGAAACAATATTTGAGCATTCATGGCATTATGCATCAAACAAGTTATGTTGGAACACCTCAACAAAATGGTGTAGCTGAACGTAAAAACTGGGACTTACTTGAAAAAACTAGAGCATTAATGCTACAAATGAATGTACCAAAGAGATTCTGGTCTCAAGGGGTTATGGCAGCTGCTTACATCATCAATAGATTACCCAGTCAAGTCTTGGATTTCAATTCTCCTCTAGAGGTCATGAAAGGAAGGAAAATTAACCTTTCACACCTTAGAGTCTTTGACTGCATCTGTTTTGTACATATTCAATCTCATCATCGAGATAAATTGGATCCTAGAGCTGTTGAATATATTTTTCTTGGTTATTCATCTAAACAAAAGGGATATAAGTGTTATGATCCCCAACTTAGGAGATTAATTGTGTCTAAAGATGTTCGATTTTATGAAACTAACCCTTTTTTCAGCAAGTCACATGAAATCACAAGTCAAGGGGATGGCATCTTGGATGTGTTTCCATTACCAAGAATCGAACTTGAGGCTCCACAACAACAAGATCCCAACCATGTCAACATTGATGCATCTCTCACTGAAAGTAACAATGAAGGGTCTCGTCTTAATGATACACTGCATGAAGATGGTGATAATCAAGATGATCCTCACAATATGGTACAAGATGTGAACGAGTGTGAGATAACTCCTTCTGCTCCACGACGTAATCCAATTCGTGTTAGGAAACCTCCCACAAGACTTCAAGACTTTGTCACCTACAAACCCACACATCCCATCTCAAATTATGTGTCATATAAGAGAGTGACACCAACCCATGCCGCATTCCTCAGCACTATATCGAGTTACAGTGAGCCTCAAAACTTTCATGAGGCCAACATCCAAGAGGTGTGGAAGGAAGCCATGCAAGAAGAACTTAAAGCCCTAGATCAACACAACACATGGAGCATCACAAAACTTCCAAAAGGCAAGAAAGCTGTGGGTTGCAAATGGATTTATAAGCTCAAATTCAAGTCAGATGGATCAATTGAGAGGTATAAAGCAAGATTGGTGGCTCGGGGATTCACTCAAACATTCGAGGTGGATTACAAAGAAACATTTGCACCTGTTGCAAAAATGAACACAGTAAGAGTTCTACTATCTGTGGCTGTAAACAAGGGGTAGTCCATGTACCAAATGGATGTGAAGAATGCATTCTTGCATGGTGATCTCAAAGAAGAAGTCTATATGAAATTGCCACCTGGGCATCCTCAAAGCAATGAACTGGATTTAGTGTGCAAATTGCACAAATCTATTTATGGTTTGAAATAGTCCCTACGAGCTTGGTATGCCAAGCTAAGCTCAGTTCTCACTAGTGTTGGTTTCAAAAGCAGCAATGTCGATTCCTCACTATTTGTTCGCACAGGAGCTATGAGCAATTTGGTTGTGCTAATTTATGTAGATGATCTGATAATTACAGGTGATAATGATGACGAGATTTTCAACCTCAAACAGTCCCTCTGACAAAGGTTTGCATTAAAGACCTTGGGATATTGAAGTACTTTCTTGGTATAGAAATGGCAACCTCGCACAAGGGACTCTTTCTTAACCAAAGGAAATATGTCTGATGAGTGCTCAAAAAGCACTAAAATAACCATGATTTTATGCACATTAATTGATTAAAAATATATATATTTATATGTTTTATCATATATTTATATAAATTTGTCTTTTTCGGAATCACGGGTATTTTTATTGTTTTTCAGGTATTTTGGCTTAAAAACGCAACTTAAAAACTCAAAGAGGAATACTGGAAGCAATACATCACAAATATATTAATAAATAAATGGGGAAAGGTCAACAAATATGGAAAAATTGGACAAAATGGGTCAAAAAGAACAAAAATGTCAAAAAGGAGAAAATCGCGCCGCCGCGCCGCCTAACCGCCGTGCCGCCTAACCGCCGTGCCCCAGCGCCCAGCTCTGCCCCAAGCTGCACGCACGGTACTGTTCATCCGCGCGGCACTGCACACGCGGCACTGTTCATCCGCGCAACACTACGCGCGCGGCACTGTTCATCCGCGCAGCACTGCGCGCGCGTACTGTTTATACACGCAGAACTACGCGCGATACTGTTCACGTGCAGCCGCCCCGGCATGCTGACGTCATCAAATGACGTCAGCAATCACTAATCCGCGTTTTTACATTTTTTTTACATTTTTTTCTCTACTTTTTCTCTCCATCCTCACCTATAAATACCCCCCTTCCATTCACTTCAAAACACACCTTCAAAACACACTTCTCTCTTCTTTCTTTCTCTCTTTTCTTAGATTTTTAGTTTTTCTTATGTTTTCTTAGTTTTTAGCTTTTCTTAGTTAATTTCTCTTAGATTTAGAGTTCTTCCCTTTTTGGGAAGAACTGGTTATGTTTTTGTAATATTTTAGCTCTTTGATTCAATAAATGGGAGTGCAAATTCCGCTTGGAGTTTTTCCAGCAACGGGAATAGCGTCGAAGTTCTGTAAGGATTTTATTTTCTTTACAGTTATTTTTTATGCTTTATTCTTACATGTTATACTTAATTTGTCTGTGATTAAATTTAACTGTGCTGGCTGTTTATAATCATGATGTAATAATAACGTTGTTATGCTTACGAAATATTAAATAGGTAAAAATCTCTAAAATGAATTGATTTTATTTTTATTCATGATTTTATATTAAGAATGTTAGAGAGAAATATATTATTTTTCATTACAAACTTAAACCTGAAAATTAGATTTTAAGGTTTAGTTATCCGGTCTGATTTAGAGTAGTGCTCTTTTATTTGATGGTACAATCGCCCGGTAGTTAGAGTGAAGCTCTATTTCAAAAGTTTTTATAAGAATTATTATCTGAAAATGTATTGACGACATGTTTTCGGTAGTGGTTTTAAAACTTGAAAGTTAGTACTCGGATAACTAAATTCTTAGGTTTAATTTGGACACCTTGAATAAAGTTTAAACTGTCTAACCCCACCAAAGGTGGCATTTAAATGGTTCATTTTCAATCTCTTAGAAAAGGAATTAATTTAATTAAGCATATTAGTTATCAACCCCACCCATAGGTGTTAATTGATTTGTTTAGTTAACAAAGAATATCTAACCCCACCAAAGGTGGTATTCATACAAAAAAGGGAGAATCAATAAATATCAATTCATATCTTTAATAACCTAGATAATATGAGCAAGCATAATTAACTTAGTTATTATATCCATAAATACTCCGCCATTATAAATGATAAAATTTGCATAAATGTTTATTGAATCTATGTTTATTTTTATGTAAGTAGATTAAAAACACAAAACCCCAAAATATCGTGACAGGATGTTTAGGATTTAATTTCGTTTTTAAGTTTGAATAATAAATTAAAAACCACACATATTCCTTCCTTAGATCGACCTTGGGAGTATACTTATCATTTTCTACGAAATGATTCGTGCACTTGCGAGAGTTTTATAAATATTAAAACCAAAGTATTGGCAAGAATCGGCGATGCCGGTTTTCGCTCATCAATGTCCTAGATTTGCTTAAGGAAGCTAACATGAGTGATGCTAAACCAGTCATTACCCCTCTTAACAACAAGCTCAAACCTAGCTTGAAGGGCACGCCACTCATGGATATAAGTTATTACCAACGACTGGTTGGTAAGTTGATCTACCTAACAATCACCAGACCTGACATCACATATTCTGTAAGTATTGTGAGCCAATTCATGCACTCCCCGACACTTGAGCATTTGACCCTTGTTAAAAGGATCTTACGCTACTTAAAAGGATCAGTGAGTCGTGGTATTATCATGAAGAAGAATGACAACACACAAATCATGGGGTATTGTGATGCTGATTGGGCAGGGAATGCAATTGATCGCAAGTCCACCACTGGCTACTGTACATTTGTCGGTGGAAACTTGGTCACATGGAAGAGTAAGAAGCAAATTGTCATTGCCAGATCAAGTGTCGAAACAGAGTATCGTGCAATGGCTTCAACTGCGTGTGAGTTGATATGGCTTAAAGGTCTTATGTGTGATTTAGGTGTTCCTACAACTCTTCCTATGTCCTTATTTTGTGACAATCAGGTAGCTATGCATATAACATCAAACCCAGTGTTTCACGAGAGGACGAAACACATTGAAGTTGATTGTCATTACGTTTGTGAAAAAGTTCAATCACAGGTAATTCAGACACATTATACAAGAAGCTTCGACTAACTGGCTGACATCTTCACCAAGCCCTTGGCTTCTCATCAATTTCAACGACTTTTGTCCAAGCTTGGATCCATAAACCTTCTGGATCCAGCTTGAGGGGGAGTATTGGATATTAGTCCTTAATTCAAGGAATAAAACAATGATCTTAATTAAAGAAATAAAACAAGGAGCTTAATTCAAGTAGTAAAACAAAGAATCCTTAATTCAAGGAGTAAAACAAGGAATCCTTAATTCAAGGAGTAAAACAATGAATGCTTAATTCAAGGAGTAAATCAAGGAATGTTTAATTTAAAGAGTAATTGAAGGAGTAAATTTTTCTTATAAATAGTTATACAATTGTAATGAAAACATGAAAAAAATAATACAAACTAGAGAACTCTTTTGTGTAGAGTTATTTCTTGTTTTTTCAACAGATAGCATCATCTTAATCTTCTTTCTTTCTTTCTTTCTTTCTCTTTTTAAGTGTTATATTTTTTTCAATAATTTTTATATAGAGTAAACAGTTTAATTTTTTTAAAATGATATTTTTTAAAGAGTAAAATTAAATTTATCTTAACAATCAAAATCAAAATCAAAAAAAATTATTTTTCTTAAAAAATATAATTTATCTATCTTCTCAATCCATATGTCGGGTGTACTAAAAATCTATATGCTTTCCAAGAATTATGAACGATTTTAATTTAATATTTGAATTGAGTTAGATGAAATATTTTAAAATCTATAAGATATGGATATCTTTAAACTTGAAAAAAAATTATCCTATCAACATATATTAAATAATTATTTTTTTAATATTTTTTGTACAAATTCTATGATACTTTTTATTAAATAATTTGAATATTGATTATTAGATGTATTATGCAATAAAATAATTAAATTAAATAAATTGTTTGACTTCTTTCCCAATATTTTTAACTAACTCATAATTCAATCTCATAGCCATTATATTTTTATATTCTTTAACTGTTTATTTTTATTTGTTATAAAATACATATCCATTTCTTAAATTCAAATAAACATGGATATATTGATAAGGATTTATAATTTTCATAATTTTTCATTTAAACAAATATGTGATCATAAAGAGTATCACTTAAGAGATTGTATAAATTTATCTGAATTATTTCATATGTATAATAGATCGAATGATTATAATATACGTATTGATTACAAATTATAAAATTTATAATTAGAATAAAGTTACATATTAATTAAACTATATAAGTAGAATTAATCTGTTATACACCCCAAATTTCTATGTTTTCTTAATATATATTTATCCTTTCAATTTATATTTTTAATTAGTTTATATAAATATTATAAATTTTATTTTTAACTATAAAATTGTTTGAATTTATAAATAATAGGAGAAGTATAATACCAACTTTTTAATAAAAATAATTATAAAAGAGACGAGGAGATACTCAAACAAGAAAATATGTTTCTGGGAGCAAAAAGTGTGAGGGAGTAATATTTTTAGAAAAAAAAATTGAACTAAATTGCTATATTTGAAAACTAAATCTATACAACTTAAAAAATAGATTAAAGCACCATTATCGAATAATTGCACCGCTCAATGCAATAGTAATAGTGAAAAAAAAGAGGGACATTCACCGGGATGGACAATGAAGCTGTTGCCGTTTGATCGACCAATCGAGGGTTTTGCTTGTAGCTGGAACAAAGGGATACAATTACAAATGTTACAAGTGGCGCGCAAAGCTCGACGGAGAAAGGCAAAGTTTGGCCACAACATTTTTTTTTAAACAGCTAGCTTTTGAGTTTTTATAGGTCTCATGTAACTGGTAGAATTTGATATAAAGCCATGCATCAAATATTAAGTTATATTGAAGATTTACTATTTTGTTCATTAAAAGAGCCAAATGTGAATGGAGCAATCAAACAGCAAAATAAGAAAGCTCAAAATAGTTTGCTGTTTGTGTTAAGTATGAATTGCAATGGTTAAATA
Organism: Hippophae tibetana; assembly: GCA_037013495.1. Lineage (NCBI taxonomy): Eukaryota > Viridiplantae > Streptophyta > Magnoliopsida > Rosales > Elaeagnaceae > Hippophae > Hippophae tibetana. The sequence continues at coordinate 9,545,004 of CM072802.1, forward strand.
ATTTTGAAAAATTATTTTCAATCTATTGATTTTTTAATTTTAATAGTTATTCATTAAATTTAAATTTTAAAAGATAATAACACATATATATATATCATATATTAATATCATTTGTTATATAGTTCAGTACTCATTTTACATGTTACGAGATTATTCGTTTTGATCAATAATTATAAGTTCAAGGATTTATGGTCATGATTTAACATTTCAATAAGATCTCACAATTTTTCTAAACAAGTTAAGATGTTTCTAGTTACACCATATCATACATTTTCACTTACATAGTCTTACATCCTCGTAAAGACATATAGACCACATGATCTAATAGGATCATTATTTTGAAACCAATTAATACAAGATGATTAATCCATCTGGTTACAGCGGGACAAGACTCATTCCACGTGACATATGATTATACAATTTAGTCAATAATTGTAAGTTCAACGAGCTGACTTGAAAGTTCAATGGGATATCACAACTCACTTTTAGGGAAAAAAGTCAAAACGCATCATGATATTTAGAAAGTATTCATCATTTATAAGCACATTATTACTTAACTTCTTAAATAACGTAGGTTATATATATATATATATATATATATATATATATATATATATATCTTATCATAACATTTAATGTTTCGGTTAATCAATAAATCAAATAGGAAGTCAATAAAAAAATCAACAAAAAAAACCATTTAGTACATAAATAATTCAGTTATTTAACATGATTTTATTTTTAATTCCATTTAGTAAAATTATATAGGTTTATTTTCGTACAATTTTAAAACATATATTCATTTAAATTAAAAAAAAGAGAATATATATATTTTTAGATTAAAAATAAAACTTCACATATAGAAAGAGATTATGACATAAAATTAAAATAAATGATATTATTTTAATCAAATATAGTTTTTAAATTCATTCTGTTAGTATTATATTTAATAAATAAAATAATATTAAGATATTAATTTAATAAATTAATTTTAAATTATTATATCATATTTAATTTTAACAAATAAAATAAATCATGTAAAGCCATTAATTAAAAAATGTGAAACCCAAATCACCGACTCCAACACAACTAGAAATTTATACCAAGAAAGTGAGAAGAAGAAAAAAGGGAGAAGTAAAAAATTTGAAATGTCATTCTTTTATTCGTTTAAAAGTCAGCTATGCTATGCTTCTTTGTTTCCTTTTGCTGCTAGTTTTTCAGAGTAAAAAACATTTTTCTTTCCCTAGCTACGAGTTACGACTTCGCTTCTCTCTTGTTCTCTACCGACTATAATGCTAGATTGGAGATGTAGGAGAAACTTCGTGGGACTAGAGATTTCTTTCTCTTCGTATCTACTATTTTCAGACATCGCTTGGACGCCAGTGGCATTGTGTGACGGTGTTAATGTTCGTTATGTGTGATTTGTAAGTTGGATTTCCACTAAAGTGTTCTGTTTGTTTGGTTTTTTTGTCTTTGATTTGTGTTAAAGATTTTATCTTGTAAAAAAAATTATGTAAACAAAAATAAGAAACAGAGTGTTACGACTTGGTCAATTTTTTAATTATGTTAGAGTTGGTGATTTGGGTCTAGTATTCTTTAATAACTAGTTTTTTGGGATCCGTATAAACGGGTTACTGTTGTATGCATATATATTATGTAATTAGGATTTGAATTTTAAGTTTTTAACGTGTGAAATTGAGTTAAATGTTGGTGAAACGTTATGTTCGGAATAATAATAATAATAATATATTTATTAAGTATTATCAGCTTTAAATCTATTTAATAAATAATAATATATTTTTTAAGCATTTTAAAGTTTAAAATCTACCTCCTCTTATAAATATTTAGAAAAAATTCAAATATAATATAAGTATATTATTTAAATTTTCAATAAATAAATAAATAATATATTTTAAATCATAATTTTTACAAAAATAACAATAAAAATCGAATATAAAGATAAAAAATAAAAATATTATTTAAATATTTAACATCAATATATTCTTTTAAATAACATACTCTTTCGTAAATTAATAAAATAATTATTCATTAAAAATATGAAAATAATTTTCAAAAAATATGATAATCATGGATTAAAGTAAAAAAAGAATTCAATCAACAATATTTGTTATAAATAAAAAAATATGTGATTAATACATATATATATATATAATTTAATTTAAATAAAATATTAGTATAGAATTTTTCATAGAAGTTTATAATAAATATAACATTTAATAAAAATAAATATACTAGCTTTTTTAATATCAAACAATAAACCTAACTCTATTTATATAATTCATACGTAAATTAAAAAAAATTGAGTATAAAGAATTACGTGCATTGTAATTGTATATATATATATATATTTTAAAATTTAAAAGAAATAAGATAAGTTATTTTTTTATTTAAAATATAAGCAAAAAAATTTCTAATATCAAATGATTATGGGTTTTAGCAAAATTTAAATTACTACCAATTTTTTTTTATCCTAACTTGATATATAGATAAATTTTCATGACACAATCTAATTAACACATTTTAATAAGTTATCTCACGATCCTTTTATAATTTAATACATATATACTATTCAATCGATAGTAATACCAAAGATATACAATTGATAAAAGTAAAATATTTAAATACAATAATATAAAGATATCAAACAAATTATGTTTTTTTTAAATAAATAGACAAATCCAATCACTTTATAAATATAATTTAATACATATAACACTATTTTATTGATATGACATTAAAAATATACAATTTATAAAAACTAAATATTTAAATAAAATAATATAAAAATATTTTTAAATAAATAGATAAATAATCTTTCCTTTGTAAATAGGACGACCAAATCTCATTATATATATATAATAATTAACTTAATACATATATCACACTTAAATACCAAGAATGTATAATTGATAAAAATTAAAATATTTAAAATAATAATATAAAAATATATGAAAGATTCTACGATATGATACGAAACCGTGATAAAAAGATATAAACTCTTTAATAACTCGACCTTAACTCATACGAATAGAAAAGTATACACTTAACCGGATAACATAACAAAATCACAAATAATACAGTATCAAAAAAATAAATAACTTTGAATAATAATATTAAATATACTCCATAAAAAATAAGTAAGAATATAAAAGCTTTTTTAATCCTAACTTAAGCTTTTAATATATTATAACATACACACCTTAAACTCCAATTATATTAGCAGAATAATAAGTCATGCATAATAAGATAAATCTACTTAGATTTCGTATATATATATAAGGTAACTACAAACATTTCATTAAGTAATAAACAATTACAACTCAAAAGGAAATAAAATCATTATTATCTTATGAGTTGGGCCCTATATCAGAACTTTCTATTATTGCTCTTATTTGTTGTTTTTTCAACGATTTAGTTCAACACACGAATCTAACTTCCTCTATAACTAATACCACACAACCACATGTAAATAATATAAAGTTTAACTTGTCACAATCTCAAGGATTACCCTCAAACTAAAAACAACATATTTTTTATTGCATACAACAAGAGATATGATAACTCAAAGAATTTAACATAACTTATTCTTATAATGAGATTATCACGTTTTAATAAAATAATCTATTTCACTATTTTATATTATCTCAAACATATCACTAAGATCGTAACACGACAATGAAAACATAATTCAAAATATTAGAAATTTTTGACTGAATTTTGATAAATTTTTTGCATTAATTAAACAATTAAAGTTGAGGTATTTATAGCACTCGGTCATTCATCTTGCTAAAGTTGGTGGCAAGGTTTATGACTAGAATGGTGATAAAGTGGTAAAAAAATACATTTTTTTTTATTTCCAAAAGTGTTGAGTTAAATTTTATAAATATTTACACTCGAAATGAACCAAGAATCGAGTGACAACATTGGCTCGTTTGCATACTCACTCATCGAAAATCATAACACTTAACATAATAAAATATGATATGTATAATAATTTAAAATTAATAAATTATTTTAACCATATGATAATTTAAATTAATAATGTAACTATTATTAGATTTTAAAATTTGAATTTAATGAATAACTAGTAAAATAAAGAAAAAATCAAACCAAACAAAAGACATATTCAGTTAAAATAACTCAAATTAATGGTTAGTAATAATTTGTTAAAATCGTTTATTAAAATCATTTTTATGATGAATATTAACGTATTTATAAATAATTTAGATAATTTATAATGATTTTTTGATGAAAGTATTTAAAAATTATAAAAATTTAAATTAATAAATTAATGATTCTTAAATAAAAAATATTTAATTAGAACTATATATATTATTTATTTTAAAGTTAAAATCATTTATTAATATTTTTTATGTAAATTTTTTATACCGAGAACGACCTATCTAGATATGTATTAAGAGCTGATACATCCAATTGAACGAAAAGAAATCTCTAGTTGTTTATATTTTTTGTTTACCAAATGCACTCTGACATTAGACGTGACCCATTACATGATTTTTTGCTCTTTACCTATTATATTTAATATATTTTTATTAATATAATACATTTTAAATGTATTTTATTTAATAAAATAAAAATATAAACACACATATTTTAAAGGATTTTAATGAATTGATTATTTTTAACTTATTTCCCTTCAAAAGACTTAAATTGTGAATTTTTTCAAAATATGGTTTTTTTAGGGATTTTAAAATATGGTTAAGAATTTAAAATCTTGAAAAAATGTTTATCATTATTATTATTTCAATTAATTATATATTTTTAAATATTTCCTAAATTTATTTAAGATTTAATAAATTTAAGTTATTAAGATATATGAAAAAAATAATAAATTTATAAATATATTTATGCTTTTAGCAAGTCATAAATTTATTGAATTATCTAGAAAAAAAGTTATATATGTCTACGTATATTTTATGTCTCTCTCTCTCTCTCTCTATATATTATAAGCATATTTTATTTAAATTTAATATGTTATTTTAAAATTACCTTATTATAATCGATATATTAATTAATTATAGAATAAAAAATATAGATTTTATTAATTAATAATTATATGATATTGTTTACTCTACTCATGTTTCGGTTGAGAGAAAAAAAAAACAAATCCTACGCATATGCTGTCACCGTGACACGAGCCATGGATGCAAAGCCTCCACGTTCCTCATAAAGCATCACTCTGCTTCTTTCTAGTCGATTCTCTTTGGCCACATTAATTCATCTTCAAATTCTCTTCCTATGTCTATAAAACACAAGCAAAGAGGCTTGTTTGCGATCAACGTTGAAAAATGGAAACCAGGCAAACAAGTACTAAAATTCTCATGCTTCCATGGCTAGCACATGGTCACATATCTCCATTTCTAGAACTAGCCAAAAAGCTCACCACAAGAAATTTCACCATATACTTTTGTACGACACCAATAAATCTAGTCTCAATCAAACCAAAACTCTCAAAAAGCTACTTGGTTTCAATCAAATTTGTGGAGCTTCATCTTCCAAATTTACCTGAACTACCTCCTCATTATCATACCACAAATGGTCTTCCTCCCCATCTCATGAAAACCCTCAAATTAGCATTTGATTTGTCAAGCCCTGCTTTTTCAAACATCTTTAAAAATATCAATCCAGATTTGCTAATTTATGATTTTCTTCAACCTTGGGCACCAAGTCTAGCTTTGTCACAAAATATTCTGCCAGTTGCTTTCTTATGTTGTAGTACTGTCATGACTTCATTTGTTATTCATTATTTTAAAAATCCAGGTGTTAAATTCCCCTTTCCATCAATTTATCTAGAACATTATGAAATCAGAAATTTCATCAACTTGTTTGAATCTTCATCAAATAACATCAAGGACAAAGAGCGTTTACAAAAATGCATTGAAAAATCTTCAAATATCATTTTGATGAAGACTATGCAAGAGATTGAAGCAGAATACATTAATTATCTCAATGTTCTGACAAACAAGAAAGTGGTACCTGTTGGTTCACTTGTTAATGAGGATCCCAACAAAGAAGATGAAGAAGGTGAATTAATTATCAAATGGCTCAATGACAAGGAAAGATCTTCAACTGTCTTTGTTTCATTTGGAACAGAGTATTTTCTATCTAGGGAAGAAATAAAAGAGATAGCTTATGGTTTAGAACTCAGTGAAACAAATTTCATTTGGGTTTTGAGATTTCCTGTTGGAGAGAGTAATATTAAAGTTGAAGAGGCTTTACCAAATGGGTTTTTAAAGAGGGTAGGAGAGAAGGGTATAGTGGTAAAAGGTTGGGCACCTCAGTTAAGAATTCTAAAGAGTTGTAGTATTGGTGGGTTTGTGAGTCATTGTGGATGGGGTTCTGTGATGGAGAGCTTGAAATTTGGGGTTCCTATAATAGCCTTGCCCATGCATCTTGATCAGCCAGTTAATGCTAGGCTTGTTGAGGAGGTTGGTGTTGGTTTGGAGGTGAAGAGAGATATGAATGGGAAGATTCAAAGAGACGAAGTTGCAAGAGTAATTAGGGAGGTTTTGGTGAAGAAAAGTGGCGAGAGTGTGAGGAGAAAAGCAAATGAGTTGAGGGACAAGTTGAGAAATAAAGGAGACCAAGAAGTAGATGGAATGGTGGAAGAACTAGTGAAGCTTGTAGGAAGGTGAAATCGATCATAGTGATGTTCACTTTGCTTTCTTCTTCTTTTAATTTTATTTTAGTTAATAAACACTCTTTATGTGTGATCATTGATGTAAAGGTTAAGATTTCAACTGTATCACTATAGTCAATTATGCCATGAACTTACCCCACGTGAGTTTCTTTTTGTCATTGGGTATAACATGCATCGGTAATAAACTCTTTTCTTAATTCTTATTTACTAGATTTGGATGGATTTTATTGTAATAAATATATATATTTCACATGTAATTAATTTTCTAACAAAATAATTAGATCTTTTGGATAAAAAAAAATCAAGATAAACTTATAAATGCAATATATTTAATCTTTATATATGTTATATTTTGTTGATTTTGTCACTTATTATCCTATTGACACATAGACATGATATTTAATTAGTATAATTTTTATTAAACAATACAAAAGAGTTTAAAATTTAATTATACATACCAGGTAAAAAACAAGAAATTTACATCTTAAATAAGAGTTAATTAAATCGATTACCATAATCTTTAGCTAAAAATAAATTAACAAAATATGCTATAAATATTCTTCTTCCATATTAGATTCTCACGTAAACAACATCTAAATAAAATAATTTTTGTATTTAAATGTAATGTTGTAAACGGATAAAAGCAATCAGTTTTTATTTTATTTTAATTATAAGATAAATTTTATTAATATCAAAGTAAAATGAGACACATAACTACAAACAGTATAATCATATATCTAAAGACATAATATTCTTAGAACAAAAACAATATTTTATAAAAGCAAATACTTTTTTAACAGCAAGCATCATCTTCTCATATTTTTATTTTAAGAAAATACTTTTTACCATGATTTCATATATTTATTAATCTATATATTATAATACAATTGATTATTATCATTAAATTATTTTACAATTATTTCAACATCTTATCTTCATAAATAATGTCTAATTAAATATTAATATGTCACTTAATATATACAACATTACTCTTTATTTTAGAATGACAATATAGATACAATTTATTATTTTTTCGAAGAATCTAATATTAATTTCGACTCTCACGTCACAAATGTAAAACTACAACTATATGATAATAGTTTGTATAGTAATTGAAAAGGGATTAACTTTGTTAAATTTTGTTGAAGAGATTGAGATAATTTGTAAGTAAGACTTGATTCGTTTAATCAAGTGTGAATGAATTATAATTTAATGGAAAAATAAAAAGTGACATTTATTTATTTTTGAATTTTGAAATTGAAGTAAAACACATGAAACGATCTAATTTAAACACTCCAAAGCAAATCAATGGCAAACATATAAATGCTCAATGTAATGATTGTATGTTCTTGTTCAACTTCTCTAGCTTCAGTATCCTCAATCTTTCACTCTCAGTCAGTACCTGTTGGAAACAATTGGTGAAAGGTTACAAAATGAAGAAAGAATTATGCATTAGATTTTTTTTTGAATTAAAAATATCAATCGAACTACTCAGATCTCAGTACATTTAAAGTTACCTATTAATTAAAAAAACTCAATTAACTTAACTTATAAACTTATGAATAACTCCCTAGTTTGTTTAATAAAGATACTTTAAATTAAAAAACTAATAAATAAAAAATAATTGTTAATTATTACTACAATACAAATATTAATATTAATCAAATTAATAAATAAAATAACTGATTTTTTGAAAATAAAATAAAAAAATTAAATTAAATTTATATTAGATATTCTAATAAATATACAATTAAAAAATAAATAATAACTTAAAAAATATATACAATATAATTGAAATTATAGAGATGATCATTAATTTAATTTTAAAATTAAGTTAATTCACAAAATAATATAACTCATTCTTATATCATTAAAAATCTCTAGAAGTTTAGTTTCTAATAAATTTTAAGGGGTGTGATTTTAATGATTTTAACTTTTCTATAAAAAGTCATGTACATCTTATTAATGAATATTCAAATTCAAAAAAAACATTTTTACTCATTTTTATAATATAAACTATAATAATTCACAAAAATTTATAAATAATTTCATATATCATTACAAAGTCCTAGAAGTCTAGTTTGTAATAAGTTTTAATGTTTATGATTTTAAATTTTCTACATAAATTTATGTATATTTTATTAATAATTATTCATATTCAAAAGGACATTTTTTACTTATTTTTGAAATATAAATTACACTAATTCACAAGCTTTTATGAATAATTTCATATACCATTATAAAATTATAGAAATATAATTTCTAATAAATCATATGGTTTGTGTTTTAGAATTTTCATTATACTAATAATTGTTCAAAATTTGATAAAATATTTTTGAAATATAAACTATATTATCTCACAATATTATAAATCATTTCATATATCGTTGAAAATTCTAAAAGTTTAGTTTCTAAAAAAAAATTTACAATTTGTAATTTCGACAAATTTTTTTATAAAAAGTTATGTTTACTCACCCAACTTAACTAAAAAAATTAAAAAGTTAAAAATTAAAAATTAATTATCAAACAAACAATATCCAATTTTAATTTATACTTTTCAAGAGTGAAACTAAAAATTAGTAATCAAAAGATTTTTGTTTTTTATTCCAAAATATTTTGAAATTTAAAATTTAATTCTAAAAATTATTAACTAAAAAATAGAAATTGAAATAATTATCAAACGTGACTTAAATATCTAAATAATTTAAACAAGTTTAATAAAAATTTAAATGAACTATTAATGAGTTTTCCAACTCAGCTCACAAAAATAAGTTAAATTTATTTAAAAATTAAATTAGTTTAACTGAAATGCAACTCGCTTAACATGAGTTTGAGGAAGCTGAATCAACCCAATTCATTCACAACTCTTGCCAGAATAACAAAATTATGTATTAGATTGAGGATAGAAGGAACTAAAAAAAGGAAAAAAAGAGCAGGTAATGAAGCAAAGAACGATTAATAGGCAGATAATTACTTCATATGCCTCCTTAAAAAAGCACTTGGTGTCCAAAATATATTTGTGAAAATGCACAATATATTGTCAAAGTGTAAATTTTAAACTAAAAATATTGGGTTAAAGTGCAAAATTTTACAAATTATTAACTAAAATGCTAAGAGAATTAAAGTCTTTACTTGCCAAAGATACGAGAATGGTGTCCTTTTCCTTCCCTTAATAATCTTGCACGAAATGGGAGGGGAAAAAAATTGGAATAATGCATTTTTTCCCCTTTTCTCGGATTTCTTGAATAATTTTTTTATTAAATAATATTCACACACACGTGTGTGTGTATATATATATTAACTGCGTTTGAACCACGCCCTCATAATGTCCATAAGGGACATATATCATCACACCACAACACAACTAATATAATTTTATTTATTTTTGAATTTAGAAGTATACCTCCTTTAGTGTGGTTACAAGCTGAGCCCTTTCCTTGCTCTTCTCATTGAAAATTTCCAATGCTTCTTTGTATTCCTTTTCCTGTTGTCGTTAGCATAATAAAAATACAAAAAATTATAGGAATAATAAGAATCGTTCTTTAAACAATTTATATTTAGTTTATGTGGCACCGCCCAAAATCCAAGTTCGTGACAAGAGAGAAAAAGAAGATATTTTCTTTTAATATGTCACAGAAAATAATATAGTGCTTAAAAAGATAAATTACAAACGAAACACCTTTTTCTGGCAGCTTTGTCCAAGTGTTTTGAGCTCTCTGTTGGACATGTCAATTCTCTTTCTTACACTTGCTACTTCCTTTCTCAAAGGATCTGCCATTTCTTCCAATTCCTGGAATAAAAACAAAAAATAATATTACCTAATATTTTAATTTGAAAGAAAAAAAAAGATTGTATGCATTTCGTCTTAATTGTCTTCAAGATTTCGATGAGGCTGATCTAATTATTTCTTTTACTATATAACGTATTGGTATGGTTCGACATCAAGAGTAAATACAAAAAACATTACTTAACATATTCTAGCTAAAAATTCTAACTTCGACAATTGCCTTACAATACAATAATCAATTATTTTTGTTGAGGGGGATAGCAAAAGGTCCCATATTATAAAATTAGTAGAGTTTATTGTCTCAAATTTTAAGATGTTATAAACCTTCAATTTGGAAAAAATTGACTAATTAATGATAAATATTATTATTTCAATAAATTTTAATTAAAATACTACTTTTTATTATGAAGTGATTAAAAAACAATACGATACATTAATAAAGATAAAAGTAAAATTTAGAATAAAATTGTCTAATAAAAAATTAATAATAATAATATTCTAGCATAAAATTATTTAAATACATATTTTTGTTAAAAAGTCAATATCACTAAAATATGAAAATAAAAATAATAATAATAACTGAATATTAAAACAAATATTTTGTAAAAACTTTATATTAACTATCACTTAACCTGAAAGAATAATATTTTGATAAAAAAATATTATTTATCCTTAATAATCCATTTTTTTTAGAATTGAGAATTAAAAAACACATTTTCAAATCTAAGTAACTAAACGTGTTAAGGTTTAATTTAAGAGACTTAACGGACATTTTTTTCCTTTTTTTTTAACACATCTAACTTTAAGTTTTAACCCCGGAGAGTAAAAATGTGTGTACATGTATATTCAATTTTTTTAATAAGAATGTGTAATTATTTAAAGAAAAAAATATCTTAAAATATGTTTTTGAATAGATCGATAGAATTCACTAACTATTTTAAATTATTGGAAAAGGACTCGTACAAAAAAATATATAGGGGCCATTAAATTGAGTGATAAGCATTTGGAATTTCGTTAGGCCATATTTTCGGAGTCCTGACAAATGATAAACATGATTTTCTCTTGTTAATGAAAAGATTTGGACTGGATAAACTTACTTCCCATATTTGAGTCAAACGTCTGGTTTCTTCTTCAGCTCTGCCCAATTGAAGCTCAACCTTCTCTTTGACCTCCATTTTTTTCCTTTCAATCTCTTCCTCTTTGGCTTGGAATGTCGATATGGCCAACTTTGACATCTCCTCGTCCTCATGGTTCTCCTCTGTTGATAACCTCCCACTGTGATTAGCCATATTACTCAGACTCCTCATCTTTTGCATTTTGTCAAGGAGTGTTGCTATGTTAACTAAGCCTCCTGATATCCCACGAGGCTGACCTTAATTTCTACTTTTGTATATCACTAAGTCCCTTTGTGTTGCTTTTGCTTTAAAACTTGTTTCTTTTGGGCAACATACGACGAAAAAGACTATCGTTTGATATTTCCATAAAAGCTACAAAGGTTTGTTTATGCTTAAACTATAATATACCTACTAAGCATTCTCTCTGACTCCTGTTTAACCGTCAAATTAAACATGTGAAAAAGCTACTTTGTCTTTTACTGTTAAGCTGTCAGACATGAAAAAAAAAAAAAAAAAAAACGAGATCTTTTTCAATGTCGGTGACATACTTGGAACGTAAATTGTAAGCAGGGTTAACGCACCAAGAACCCAGTTTTTGCTTAAAGCAAGAGGAACTACTTGATCTTTAATCTTTGATGCTGGTCCCATCGTTCCATTTCAGAACATAAGACAAAATAAATATAGGATAAAGTGCGACATAGATTACTTATTTATGATCAATAAGCGATTTAGTTCCTTATTTCTCAAGTGAAGCGCTTTAATCCATTTCTTGTACAGTGTGGGAGTATCTAAATCCTACTTGGAACATTGAACAAAAAAACTTCAAAGAAGATTCACGAGTGGGTCACATTACTGAATTTTAAGGGCAAAGGTGACTAATACTAAATCTTAATTGCCAAGTGAGACATGATAATATCATTTTGTCCCTTAAAATTGAGTTGCATAACACACGACTTTTTCCTAAGGTCAATGTTCAAAATAGAGCTCCACCTTGATAAGAGACTAAAGTATTCTACTAAACATAAATAAAGAACTAATAGTGCCCTTTATCCATAAGCCATTACTTAAAAAATAAGGATAACAAAAATAAAGAAAAGTGGGCTCAATTGCATTATCTCAATCTACCACATAGTTGTTGTTTGCAACAACTTTATGTATCTACCAAAACACTTCTATTAACATAAATAGAGGACCAGAAGCAAGACCTGTCACAGGTGTGAAAATGACAAGAATACTTCCTCTTATGTTCAAAGAATGAAATATTACTTACTTCTGGGTCATCTTAAAATTTCGAATAAACCAAGAGGTCAATTGAAATACCAAACATCGATATCACAACTGTGATCTGTGTTTAGAAATCAAACGGCACAACTTTTAACCTGAATTCATATATGATCATATTCATCCACCAAACATATGCTCCAATACCCAAAAAAAGAAGAAGAAGAAGTCATCAACAGTACCTGAATTATGTGAGATAAAATTGAGGCAAAGAATATAAGATAGCATACAATACTCACACAACTGACTGAGGTCCTAAATAAACAAGCTAAACATTAGTTATAGAATGTTTGTCTTTGCTTCTCTTCCTTTCAGTATAACTATATCGCAGAATGCAATAAAAGAGACAATATTGGCTTAAAGAGTAATACTAGGGTCACATAAATTTGTACTCACATTAATTATGGTACGACACATAGCTAAATAACTTAAGAAATGAAACTTTTTTTTCATTTTTCAAGAAAACTTGGTAAAGTGTCACACCATAATTGATAAGAGTGCAAATTTATGTAACACTAGCATTATTCCTAGCCTAGACTATCATAGAAACAACATTGGTTGTACAATATTTGGTTTTACATAGTTTACACTTTACACGACCACATTTCTACTTAAACAAAACTACAGAACCCTTTCACCAACACTACAAATTCCCTGCCTCGTAACTCGCCTACGGTTATCTGTTACTCCTATATCAAATCATTCAATTACAAGCTCAATAAATACACCAAGCTAACAAATTCCAGATGGGACAGAGCATAAACACAACATGCTTTTAATTTTATTTGCTAGATCACGAGCAACCAAGGATTGATTGATCAACAATAAATATTTTCATTTTAACTAAGATATATAAAAGCTAACGATTCAGAGTTAAAATTTAAAACACATGCATTTCATTAGTCTAGAACTCTACATTGAAATATTTCCAGATGAACCAATTATTTCTCTAATTAAAGGTCCCTTCAACCAAACATCTCCATTTGCTCAGGGACACAATGATGTTTGTTTAAACCTAGTTGGCATAACAGAAACTTATGCTTGGACAAAAAACTACTTCATGGTTAAGCAACACATTCTAATTGGCACTAATTCACATAGTATCAGCACAAAATATACTTAAGCCTTTTATTTCCATAAGGAGAGCTTGATAACAAAAATCTACAAAAATAATATGTACAATGAAAAAATAAATTATCTTGAGGCAAGGAAAGAAATTATAGCGAGGGCGAAAGGATCTTGATAGTTTCATGTGTATTAATGTCAAAAGTACAATAAGATGCATAACATAAAAGATGGCCCTGATTAAATATCAGAGGTGTGAAGAAAAAGGTTCTGTTACCTTTAGGAGTTCCCTTTTTACCTTAACCACGACAAGGATACTAGACTTTGGAATGAATATACATTATTCTTACTTAGCAATTCTACTGAGACAGAATTAGGGACACACACCCACTTACATGACACGAGTTCCACCATAAAAGTGTCAGCAGTTATTGAGTGATGGAGAACTTACCCAGCAAGAGGGGGATTGTCCCCAATGATTAATATCAGGCCCTTGTTCAGTTTCCAACAATTTTTAATAGGGATGCAAAAATGCACACAGACTTGAATGTAGATATAAACAGAAAGAAAAAAGAGCATGAATTTGAGATTGTTGTATCTAAATATTTTCTTTTACCTCAATATAATCTACATCCAAGTCAACGTGCACTTTCACAAATTACTTAAAAAAAATTGCAGATTCTACATCGGGACAACTTTATATAGTCTAACTAGAGATATTGTGTACTCAATTGAAAATCCCCTTTATATCAAAAAATTGAAAATTTTAGGGAAATAAGCACATAATCCCCTCTCAATAATCTTATTCTAATATGGACATCTCACTTGTATTTTTAATACAATAAATGTGCAAGTAGGTCACCTTAGAATAAGAATAATAAAAAGGGTTTAGCATATTTTCCAAAATTTTATGTAGAGATTTAATCATATATAAGTTAAGAACCCTCATATACCATTAAGCAACTGTATTCACTCCTACTTGGGGACAAAATCTACAATGATCTAACTTTAAAGTCTATGTTTATGTAAATAGAATTCCCATGTCATCACAATACAAAGCATGATATGTTCTAAATTTACAAGTACAAATAACGATTTATATGCTAATTTCAGCAAGGTAATCAATGTTCTGTGTGCAAGCCATTCATTTTATAATTCAATCTTTTTTTCCAAAGTTATCCAAATAAAAGCTAAAAAATCTATTAAGACACTGAACAATATTAACGATTTCATTTTTTTCATGTTATTTGAGCAGTGTAATATCTTAGTGGGTGGAGAAAGAAGACCGTCTCAGAGTATATCAACATGCTAAGGAGTGCATATAACCTCTTCTTTTACTGTATGTGGGAGTTTTTTTTTCTCCCCCCCTCCAATTTTCTTTCTTGAATGTGTGCACTTGTGTCTGAGCCATATGTGTAAAATTGAAATCCGTGCAACCAATCAGAAATGCTATACTTTTCAAGTTGGGATGCTATATGACTGATAGTCATCCATGTTACCAAGTCTTAGGTGACATATTCTCATTTGACAGTTTTCTGCAACCGTGAGTCAGCTTTATGTTTTTGGGGGACCATAGCTTGCAAAAAGACTAAAAAAATTTGGCATCTAAATTAAGATTAACGAACTTGAAATTATTGCATTTAACTTTTTAACATGGTACGTTAGAAGTTTTTTTTAATGCAAAAATGATAGACATCTCAAGTTTGGATAATCTCAACTGAGATGCCAAAATTTTATTTAGTCTTTTGCAAGCTATGACCTTACAGAAACATAAAGTTGGCATACAATTACAGCAAAATGTCAAAAGATAATATGCTGCTTAAAGATTCGAGAAGATCTCAACTAACACCACTCTTTTTTCATGCTTTAAAGAATGCAACTTCGGTCCCTTCTCTCTCCATATAATAAGCTTAACTAAGTAACTCTCCCAGGTTTTTAAGTCATGCATCTCAAGGATTTACCGGCCAAACTATTTGGTATTCATTTTACCATATGTATTACTTACAGTAAAATTAACATGTTTGTGTGCTAGACAATATCAAGATTTGAGATGCAAGAAATTACTTCAAAGCATCGAAAGGATCTACCACAAGAGTCACGATATTAAGATTCAGCTATTGCGAATTACAGCTGGTACCTATGCATCTCAGAAGCCAAAAGCAATTTATTTTTCCTCAGGTATTACCTCATTCATAAGAACAGAAAAATATGCCCTGATTTATTTTTCAACAAAAATAATACAAGGAGATGGTGGCATTTTACCATTAAAATGCTATAATAGGTTAGTAATTATACAAGAAATTTCCATAAGGTGGAAACTAAGTTCCATTAATAAACACTTAGACTAGTTTATACCATACAAACTGAATAAATAAAATTTGTAGAAAAAAAAACAGAAAATAAAGGCAATACGGGTTTACCTTGGAAATTGAAATGTCAAAAGCGGCCTAAAGAAGGACGCTATTGATGAAAAGACAGTACCTTTCACTCTAAATAATGAAACAAATAGTTGAACATACCATTGAAGCTTTGCCTTCGGTGTGAACCGAATGAAGAGAGAGAGAAAGACAGTGCAAGAGTTGCCTGGGAGCCGGGAAGAGATATTAGTTGGAATATAATTATGTATACAAACTCGTAAATCATCATCTTTCCTAACGTAATAAATTGAATATAAAAATTGAAAACAATATTATTGTGTTAAAAGGAGTATAATAAAGTAAAAATAAATTGTGTTAGTTAACTGTTATTCAAATTGTATGAATCTTTGATCTACCATTAAAATTTAATTTCAAATCCTATCGGTATAGTGTTTATTTTATTTAATAATTTTTTAAATGTTTTTTATAATAAAGTAGAAATTAAATGGTATGTAAACCAAAAGGTATGGTTGAAAAAAAAAACAATAAGTAAAAATTTATTATCTAAAGATTGAATAATAGAACTGTATAATTATTTCAATGAGTATAATTAATTCGTTTTCATTCACTCTTAATAAATTAACATTCAAAATTTGAATTACAATACCCTACATCATCACCCCCCCCCCCCCCCCCCCCCCCCCCCCCAAAAAAAAAAAATACTTTAAAGTCTTCAAAATTAAAAAAAAATAAAAATAGTCAAAGAATTCATATATTTATTTTTAACGTTGGATGATTGATTTTAGACAGTCCACTCCTGTCTTCTTCTTTCCTTTTTATTTATTTTTTTAAGTTTTTCTTATAAAAAAGAAAAGAAAAAAAAAACGACCTAGTTTTGAGGTGTTCAAGTTGACGGTGCAAGCACACGATCAACTCAGTAGATTTGTGGAGATCTACTGTAAAAAAAAAATCATAAACAAATAACTTGAACAAAAAAAAAAACTTATCATAAAAATAAAGACAATGACAGTCTTTTATAGAGAAAAAGATATTCGTAGGTTTTTTATAATAATAAAAAAGATAATAGTAATTTTTTTTAAATATCTAAATACCCTTTAAATTTATAATTATAAAAATATAACATTAATTATATTTAATTTATATATTTTTATCATTAAAAAATTTAATATATTATTGTTCAAATTAAATTATAATTATTTTAATTCATTTAATATTAAACGCATTAAATTGAAATATATTTTATTAATTTTATATTATTATAATGTTATTGTTATAATAATTTTTTATTAATAATAATTTATATAATAATAATGATATTAAAATATAATTAATAATAAATATATAATAAATAATTTATATATTTTTATTATAATAATAATAAAAATTATCGTAATAATATTTTTATTTTTATTTTTATTGTTGAATATTTTGGGTATTATTTTATATGATAAAGTTTTTATTTCAGTCCTATCCTAAAAACCATCAAAACTAAATAATTAAAATTGTGCTAGCTGTCATATGATAAAAATTGACATTTCTTCGTAAAATTTCAAATCCGACTCCTATTAAATATTGAAAAAAATAACAATCAACAAGAGGTCAAGACAAAGCAACTGAGGCTCTCTTCAAATGCAAAATTATTCTAAAAAAATCAATTATAGTTTTGTATAATTCTCACACAAGTCCATTCTAGCAACAGTTCACAAAGTCCATGCAAATAGAAGCGAAATAGACAACACATTAACAAGGAGTAATTATGTAGTCGATCTATGACACATTTTTTAGTACAATATTTTCCCTTATTCATTAAAATAACGAAAAGAGAAAATAAAATTAAAATATTTTCCCATCTTATTTATAAATATGTTTAAATTATTTAATTTATAATAAGTTTTAAATATTAAAAAGTTTAATATTTAAAATAATTTAGGGAGTGATACATTCTATTTTTTTATAAATTTATTTAAATTAAATTTGGGCCTAACTCCATCTCAAAACCCAGGTTATAAGATGAAGGACTGTCCTTATTTATATGCGCAGCGTGGGTGTGATCCTCAGTCGATGTATGACTTTAACACTCTCTCTCACATCGACAAAGGTCTGTCCCCTTGAGACTGACGAGGATGTTGAACTTATGGAACCTAAGTAGCGGAATGCATCACTCACCAGTGACGAAACAACTACACCGACCGGATAACCTTACTCTGATACCATGTTAAATTTGGTCCTAACTCCATCTCAAAACCCAGATTATAAGATGTAGGATTGCCTTTATTTATATGCACAGCGTATGTGCGATTCTCACATGTGACTTTAACCGTTTATAATTTTATAATTATTATACTTAAAAAATTTATTATCAAAAAATTTGAGAGATTACATACGTCCCTCCTCTTCTACCCATAGATCCACCCCTGATGCAAAACATGACTAAGGAAAGTGCTTTTTTATATCTTTCTCCCTCAAAACATAAGTAGCTTCCCATTTGGTCAACTAATAGATGACATAGATGCTCATAACATTGATGGCAGCTAAACATATAAGATTCTTGCAACTCTCTGCTTATAATCTTTTGTCTGCATTGTAAATTTGTAATAAGGATGGAAACTATGTGAAGTCAACCGCAACATTAAAACGAAATTTGTGACAAAACAGAAAAGGTGTAAAAGGCATATCTCAACACAATTATTAGCATGTTAGAAAAGGCAAAATCACAACAACAAAAAAAGCATAATTAAACGAATAAAAATAACTATTTTTAAATCTGTCAAGTTGAAAATCTGTTATCAGATAAATAGAACTTTGAGATGGAAACTAAACTCTAATAATTAAAGTCTTCAGTATACAAAAACAAAAAATCAGCTTCAGAAAATCTCAACTATGGCCAACAAAGCAGAATGTGTACTTTCATACACAATCTTTGTTGCTTTTGTAGTTTTGTTATCTTCCTTTAAATCCAAAACACAATCGAATAGAGAAACTGATGCACTACTCAAATGGAAAATCAGTCTCCCAAATCAATCCATTTTGGATTCATGGGTCTCACCTTTACAAGCCAATTCTACCAATAATACTACTCCAAGCCCGTGCAAATGGTTTGGAATAACCTGCAATAAAGAACAAAGAGTAACGGATATAAACCTTGCTTATACAGGCTTAAGAGGTACTCTTAAACACTTAGACTTCTCTTCCTTTCCAAACCTTCTTCGCCTCGATCTCAAGATGAACAATCTCGTAGGCTCTATATCAGAAAACATTGGCATACTTTCTAATCTCCAATTTCTTGATCTCTCTACAAATTCTCTCAATGGTTCACTACCTCTTTCTCTTGCTAATCTCTCTAAAGTTTACGAGCTTGATGTTTCTAGGAACAATATAACTGGATTATTAGACCCTCTTTTGTTTCCTGATGGAACAAATGATAAGTCCATACCTGGTTTGTTAAGTCTCAAAAATCTATTACTTCAAGATACTCTTATTGGAGGCAGAGTTCCTAAAGAGATAGGGAACTTAAAGTTCTTATCTTTGCTAGCTTTGGATGGCAATTCTTTCTTTGGCTCTATACCACAATCGTTTGGTAATTTGAGTGAATTGACCATTCTTCGACTAGCCAATAATCAACTTTCTGGACAAATCCCAGAAAATATAGGACTTTTGACAAAGTTGTCTGATTTTCGTGTAATTGGAAACAAGTTGTCTGGTATTGTGCCTCAAGAGCTTGGAAATCTATCATCATTGGCCGTACTTCATTTGGCTGAAAACAACTTCTCTGGTCAATTGCCTCCACAGGTTTGTAAAGGTGGTAAGCTTGTAAATTTCAGTGCAGCCTTTAACAATTTCAACGGTCCAATTCCATTAAGCCTCAAAAACTGTAAAGCGTTGTACAGGGTTAGGCTTGAACATAACCAACTCACAGGTTATTTGGACAAAGACTTTGGTGTGTATCCAAATCTTACTTACATAGATTTGAGTTTCAATAAGCTGCAAGGTGAGCTCTCTCCAAATTGGGGAAAGTGCCAGAAGTTAATGCTACTTGGTCTAGCTGAGAATATGATCAGTGGCAAAATCCCCGAACAAATTGTCGGATTGAAACAATTAGTGAAGCTTGATCTTTCTTCAAATTTTTTATCTGGTGAGGTACCAATACATATTGGAAATTTATCCCAGTTGTCTTCCCTAGTCCTCAAAGGTAACAAGCTCTCAGGAAAAATAGCTTTGAGTTTTGGAAGACTATTCAACTTGGAATCCTTAGACCTTTCGAAAAACATGTTTGTTGGGCAAATTCCATACCAAATAGAGAGTTGTACCAAGCTGAGAGTTTTGTCTTTGAACAATAATCAATTAAAGGGTACAATTCCATATCAGATTGGAAAATTAGTAGCCTTACAAGAGTTAGATTTGAGTTTCAATTCATTAGGTGGAAATATACCACCACAGCTTGGAAGTCTTATGAGTTTAGAGAAGCTGAACCTCTCTCACAATAATCTCAATGGTACTATTCCTGATACCATAAGTGACATGGCGAGCTTAACAGATATCAACCTCTCATACAATCATTTGGAGGGTCTTGTTGCTGATTCAAAAGTATTTCAGTCAGCTCATTCAGGGTCTTTCAGCAACAACAAAGCTTTATGTGGAAATATCAAAGGTCTACAACCTTGCAGAATAAAAAGTGGCCACAAAAAGAGGAGCAAAATTGTCATTATCATTGTTGTTTCTTTAGTGTGTGTGTCATTAGCTTCATTTATTTGTGTTGCAGTTATGGTATTTCATTGGAAAAAGAAGTCCAAAATGTTATTGAACAAAAAAAATTCAACAAATGAAGAAAGCCCATTTTCAATGTGGTATTTTAAGGGGAAAATTGCATATGAAGACATAATAGAAGCAACAAAGAACTTTGATGACATGTACTGCATTGGAATGGGAGGTTCTGGAAAAGTATACAAACTTGAAATTCCAGGTTTTGATATTTTTGCAGTAAAGAAACTGAATATGCAGGTTAAAGATGAATCAGAGAAAGAGAACCTGAAAAGTTTTGCTAATGAAGCAAAAGCTTTAACAGCGATCAAGCACAGAAATATAGTGAAGCTCTATGGATTTTGTTGTCAAGGAATGAACACATATTTGGTATATGAGTTTATGGAAAGAGGAAGTTTAGCTGATATACTGAGAAATGATAAGGATGCGGAGGAGTTAAATTGGATTAAGAGGTTTGGTATTGTTAAAGGAGTAGCATATGCATTGTCTTACATGCATCATGATTGTGATCCACCACTAATTCATAGAGACATATCAAGCAAAAATGTATTGTTGGATTCTGAATTAGAGGCTCATGTGTCTGATTTTGGCACAGCAAAGTTTTTGAACCCTCTTTCTTCTAACTGGACTGTTGTTGCAGGCACTTATGGGTATCTTGCTCCAGGTACACTTTTATTCATTTGTTTATGTATACAGTTTGTTTACGATTTTGACAGCAAAAAAACAGGCTTTTGAATCAAACGTGAAATATTTTCTAGAAGTTTAAGGCACAAAAAGTACATTTTAAGCACCTTTTAGCAGTAAAATGGTGTGCTTTTTTCTGAAAACACTTTTTTCTTTTTTCTTAAACTACTTTTGTTAAAGTAAAAACAAACAGACCCTTAATTACATATTGGATTCAAATAATTGTTTTCAGTAGAAAACCTATCCAATAATATCTTTACAATGCAAACAAAAAATAGTAGCTTTATTGTCAGAGCTAACTTTATATTTTTAGAAGCACTTGATAAATTTTTAAGTAAATATTAAATTGTTTTGGTATTAGTGATTGTTGCTCTAAAAATAGAAATTCCAAGAAAAAAAGGAAGAAATATATAATTGAGACTATTTGTTTATGTGTTTGCAGAGCTTGCATACACAATGGCAGTGACAGAAAAATGTGACGTTTATAGCTTTGGGGTATTGGCACTGGAGATTCTAATGGGGAAGCACCCAGGGGAACTAATATCCTCAGTACAATCAAAGGCTGTTAAAAACTTGGAATATAAGGATGTTTTGGATCCTAGGCTTGTTCCTGTAATTACGAATAATCAAAGTATTTCTGACATATTACCTTTGATAATGAAAGTGGCCATTTCATGTTTGGGAGTCAATCCAGAGTCACGTCCTACCATGCGAAGTATATCTAAGCTACTTGAAACTGCAGGCTGCTTCTGAATCAATCCACTTTGTTTTTCTACTTCCACTTGTGTATAGTGAAGCCCTATATAAGTATGCTTTAAATGTTCCTGTTATGGAAATTAATTCATTTGAATTGAAAAGGGTTCAATCTTGTTTAATCTGAAACCTTTATTTGTTTGATAAAACATTTTGACTTCGATAATACCAATATTACCTCTTTCAAGCATCATATTGGTTAGTTTAAGAG
This sequence comes from Hippophae tibetana, assembly GCA_037013495.1. Taxonomy (NCBI): domain Eukaryota; kingdom Viridiplantae; phylum Streptophyta; class Magnoliopsida; order Rosales; family Elaeagnaceae; genus Hippophae; species Hippophae tibetana. The sequence continues at coordinate 9,567,715 of CM072802.1, forward strand.
TTTGTGTATACTCTAACGTTGTGTTTCTTGATCAAAACTTCAACATTATTTTTAAAACGAAATAAATGGTTTAAATAACACTTCCATACCTTTCATCAAAAGTCAATAACAGATCATTGGAAGTACTTAAACACAATTGGGAATTTATAAATACACATGCATAAAAAAATATGTGATTATATCGAAGACATTCCTGGTTGTGTTGGTTACACATTCTATAATCACAATTATATATATATATATATATGTATACATATATTGAGTGTAGTAATGATCAATTAACTTTGATAATAGGACACAAAAATTTACTAATTTTTGAGTGGGATATTAGTGTGAATTACTCGAATACAAAAAAAAATAGTAAAAAAATGCAAAGAAGAAGAACAAAGGGATAAATTTTATTGTAAAAGGAGAGATACAAAAACAAAAAAATAGAAAATAGAGAAGTAAGAGAAATATAAGTAAAAAGAATAAAAAACTAAAATATTCTATTCTAAAAATAACATACAATGAGCTTCTAAGTAAAATGTAACAACATAAAAGGAAAAAAATAGTTAAAATGTAACAATTATACCGTTGTATACTGTCTCGTATGATCTCTCATCTTTGGTTTTCTATTCAACAAAATTGAAGAAGGATTGTGTGGAGGAAGAAAGTCAACAAATCCACCATGTCCATGGAGACGTAGGTGAGAGAAAAATGAAAAAGAATTTAGAGGCAAAGTTTTATATTTACCCTAGTGTATAGGTTTAAGTTTTTGCTGTGGTATAAATAATTCCAATCATGTCATTATCCATGCTTAAAAATATAGTTTTCATTTTTTATCCCTTATATATTTTATTTTTTAATTCCTCTTAATACATTTTATTTTTTATTTCATAATCAATTTACATTTAACACTAATCACTTGTTAAAAAAATAAAATTATTGAAACATATTTTCAAAAGTATAATCAATGGTCCTAAAAATTTCTTAAAGACATACCAAGATATATCATTGTTATGGTGATCTTACGTGTCGATAATTTTTTACGTTTTTGAGCAAATGTATAAAATAAAAATATTTTTAAACATACTTTCAAAAGTAACTAGAGTCAAAATATCTCTAAATAAAATAGTCACTCTTAATATTCTTTAATCTCAACATAAAATCAAGAAACAAACTATAGAATCCGTATCATAGGGGTAAAAACTCACGATACAACTGCAAGAAGCATCAAGAGTTTGCTAACTAGAAAACGAAACATGAAATAGAATGCGACTTAGTAAAAAAGTCGGCTAACTACAAGGATGAAGAAATAAAAGGCAACGTAATGGTGCTATTCTTGAGGTGATGATGAGTAAAATGACAATCAATTTCGATATGCTTAGTCCGTTCATGGAAGACTGAGTTATGAGAAATCTGAATAGTACTTTTGTTATCACAATACATAGGAGTGGGAGAAGAAAGGGAAACGTCTATATCAACAAGTAACCCACGTAACCAAACAATCTCTTTGGTAGTAGATGTCATAGCACGATACTCTGCTTCAGTAGAAGATTGAGAGACAATTGTTTTTTTGTTTCTTTTCCACAAAATAAGATAATCCCCCAAAAAGATACAAAAATTAGTAACAGACTTACGACTTATGGAATCACGACCATGATCAGCATCAAAATATGCACACAGTTCCAATGAAGAAGTGGATGGAAGTAAAAGAATATGAAAAATGGTACCCCGAAGATACTGCAAAATAAGAAGAACAACTGCACAATGAACGGTAGTAGGAGAAGCAATAAATTGACTAACAATATGAACAACATATGTAATATCTGGACAAGTGATAATGAGATACACCAAACTGCCAATAATAGTGTGATATAAGGTAGGATCTAACAAAGGATTACCATCTGAAGGAGAATACTGAATGTTAAGCTCATAAGGAGTATCAACAGTTCTGATATCAATAAGACAAACATGCCCAAGAATATCAACAGTGTACTTAGATTGAGAGAAAAGATAGCCTTTTGGAGAGAAGGCAACTTCAATACCCAGAAAGTACCATAAAGGGTTCAAATCCTTCATTTCAAACTGATGAGTTAATTCTAACTTTAATATTGTAATTCCATCAACATCATCACCAGTAATAATCATATCATCAACATATAGAGAAAATAAAATACAACCAATAGTGGTACACTTGACAAAAAGAGCCGAGTCATGATTACTAGAGGAAAATCTAAGAGAAGTGATAACATTAGAAAACTTCTCAAACCAAGATCGAGATGTCTGTTTGAGACCATATAGAGCTTTCTTAAGCTTGCAAACTTCACCATGCTTATGAGAAACACCAGGTGAGGATGTAAATTTCTTTGTGCAAATCACCATTCAAGAAAGCGTTCTTAACATCCATATGGGATATATGCCACTAACGAACAGATGCAACTGCAATAAGAGTACGAACAGTAGTCATTTTTGCAACAGGAGTAAAAGTCTCCTCATAATCCATACCATACTGCTGAGAGAACCTTTTTGCTACCAATCTAGCTTTGTAGCGCTTAACAAACCCATCAGACTTAGTTTTGATTTTATATACCCAATGAGAACCAATTGTACTTTTACCATAAGGTAAAGGCACCAAATCCCAAGTATCTTTTTTTTTTTGCAAAACAGAAAGTACCTCAATCATAGCATGATGCCAAAGAGGGTCAAGAATTTTCCTCTTTATAGGATAAGGGCTCAGAGAGACAATGAATAGATGCTAAAAATGAAGAAAATGAACTAGAATAACAAGAGTAAACAAAATCTGGAAAGTGAGTAGACTTACGAGTACGCTGAGGATAATGAGAAGTAGAATCCACAATCTCATGAGTAGTTTGAGCAATTGCAAGAGGAGTGGGATTATCAAGAGCTCCAGACTACAAGGTACTAGTATCTCCAAAACTAACAGTGCGAACCTTGCGAGAATAATGAAGAGGAAAAGAGAATATATGGGCAATAGATGAGTTAGAGTCTGTAGTGGAAGGAAAATGTGGAGATAAACTATCTGTATGGTTAGAGACAAGATCAATATAAATGATATCAGACTTGGTCAAGTTATGAGTAGAAGTAGGAATAAAAAAGAAAGATATGTGCTCAAGAAACACAACATGACGAGAACAATATAGTTTTCGTGACATTGGATCAAAACAACGATATCCTTTTTGTCCTTCACCATAACCAAGAAACACACAAATGGTAGAACATGATGACAATTTAGTACGCTTTACATGAGGAAGAAGGATAAAGCAAGTAGAACCAAAGACTCTCAAGGAAGAATAATCAAGAGTATACCCATATAATTTTTCAAAAGGTGACAAACCTAAAGTATGAAATGAAATGATCTTATTGATGAGGTTGACTGCAGTAAGAACTACTTCTCCCTAAAACTCACTTGGAACTGAAGATGACAACAAAAGAGAGCGAGCAATTTCAACAATATGCCTATGTTTTCTTTCAGCCATACCATTTTGCTCAGGAGTATCTGTACAAGAAGTTTAGTGAATAGTTTCATCTAAAGCAAGTAGATCACAAAATTTATTGGAAGTATATTCACCATCCAAATCACATCTAAAACACTTAATAACTGCATAATGTTGAGTTTTTACAAGAGCTTGAAAGTTACTATAAATGCCAAAGAAGTCAGAACGATGTTTCATAAGATAAATCCAACAAAAAACGAGTGTCATCATCAACAAAAGAAACATAATATCAAGACCCCTCTTTTGTAGCAATAGAAGAAGGTCCTCACATATCTGAGTGGACCAAATCAAATGGTGTAATAGAACAAGAAGTACTTCGATGAAAAGGCAAAGTAGAAAATTTTGCAAGTTTACCACCACTACAATAAAAAATATAATGAGTTTGCAAATTTCCTAAAACACCCATAGAAGCTAAGAATCTTAAACGAGGAGATTATACATGACCAAGACGAGAATTCCATAAATAAAAACTAGAGGATGAATGAGACAAACGAAATGAAGATAAGTCAACACTAGGAGTTGCAAATACTGGTAATCTCAGCTCGTCCAAAACATATAATCCACCCCGCCTACGACCTGTCTCAATCAACTTTTAAGACTGCGGATCCTGCACATAACAAGAGGTGGAAGAAAATAACACTGAATAACAAGAATCACACAACTTACTAACATAAACAAGATTCAATGTAAGCTTAGGAATATGGTAAACATTAGAAAGTGACAAATGAGGTGTGTCAATAGAATTAAATCCTTCTAATGGTAGAGGAGTACCATCAGCAGTCATGACAGATATAAAGGATGCAAGACATAAAGAAATAAAGGATTTCAAATCAGGAGACATATGATGTGAATCTCTAGAATCTAAAACCCATATAGATGATGCCATACCTGAAGAGCTAGAAGGGAAAGTGGACATAACATGTGATTGTGTAGTAAGAAACTTTTGAAACTGTTCAGAAAGAGTTACAAATGTGGGATTTTAGGATGAGGTTTCGAGTCTAAAAGAATCAGATGGTGGTACAACTACTACAGTGTTAACCTGTGAAAGATGATATGATCGTGGTTGAATATGACTTCCAAACTATGGAGGCCTTAAGTGATGCATTTGTTGGTGTAGTTATGGTATTTTATTCAATAGCTTAGGGCATTGAGCCTTCCAATGTCCTTTTTGCTTGCAAAAATTGCATTAATCAATCTCAACCCTTGAATGAGTCTTGTTTTCATAGTGAGTAGGAGGTCTAAAAGGAACTACAAAAACTGATGAATTAGGCACCATGAGAATTCCTTTTCCTGTTTGAGACTTAAGACGTATCTCATCAGCCATAAGTTCACTAATTACCGAATCGACAGATGGAAGCGGGTTACAATATAGGATGGAGCCACAAAGACCTTCAAAATCATCACGAAGTACCATAAAAATTGAACTAGACGTTGCTTTTCTCTACAAGCAATATAAGCTACACAAGCACGTAGTTCTTCCAATTCTGTAAGAGCCAATTGATCCCAAAGATCTATCATTACAGAATAGAACTCTTGAATACTCATGTCTTTCTGTTCAAGAGCTCGAATATCATGTTCTAACTGATATTGTTTTGCAAAGTTAGATTGTGTATACAATCTTGCCAAAGGTTGTCAAACCTCTTTTGTTGTTTCATACTTTGTCAACTGAGTACCTATTGAGTATTCAACAGAATTATTTATCCAAATGATAATTTTTGAATTATCAACTTCACAATTATCTATTTCATACTTTGCTTTATCACTTGTAGGTTTACTCACAGTTTCAGAAACATAACCCCACATCTTTTTGTCTTTTAAAAAGTTCTTCATCTCTATTACTAACCATTACAAAAACAAACAATACCCAAAATTCCAAAAATGATAAATATGCTCCTGATTTTTCCAGAAATTATAGATACACCCCTAATTTTTTTAAAATTTCAAATATACCCCTACGTTTTCCAAAAATTTCAAATACACTCCAAAATTTTCTGAAATTACAAAAAATACCATAATCTTTATACAAATTATAGATATGCTTAAAATGCTAAAACTTTGACAAGATGATAAAAATTAGGATCAATCTCTATGTAAACATACTTGATCTTTGTAAAACTTGAAGGAAATTGATTACCAAATACTAGAATAATAAATCCTTAATTGATTAAATCCATAAAACAAAGTAAAGAAGTTGAATCAAAAGAGAATCTTGAACCCTCAAATTTTACACTTGTTCTTGAAAAGATAAAAAATACATTCCATAATCAAAACTCTCATACCATTTGAATTACTCCAATACAAAGAAAAATAGTAAAGAAATGCAAAGAAGAAGAGAAAAGAGATAGGTTATTTTGTAAAATAAGAGATACAAAAACACAAAAAAATAGAAAATAGAGAAGTAAGGGAAATATAAACAAAAAGAGTAAAAGACTAAAATACCCTTATAATAAATATTCTAATAATTATAAGTCCACTAACTATTAAAAATTGCATTAAAAGTCCAAAATTTCTAAAATTATCAAATAGAGCTCATATAAGTTAATATTTGTGATTTTAACAAGGACGTTATTGTTTTTTTTTAATTTATGCTTAATGGTAGTTAATTAAAAAAATAAGAATCTATGTTCCCTCGAAAAATAGAATCACCATCTCAACCTCTTTATTGTAAGCTCCTCCATCATGAGTTTTCATTTCCATTGCGAGTGATTCAATTGATTTTTGGTGAGCTTTTTTGTTAAAATGGTACATGATGATTCATATGACCTCTCTTTTGTTAATTTTAAAAGTTTACTTCTAATACCCCACCCAAGAGTTAATAAACTCTTGTGTCTTTTTGTCAAATTTAGTGGACCATTGTTTTCTTATATATATAAGTGCATATTTTTTGAATCAAAAGGTCCCATTTATTTATTAAACACACGAGGTAAAATGAATAGGAGCAAATTTTGTACAAATAATTACCCTAATCACTTAGTAGTGAGATCATTATAATCATGTGAAAATAAGTGTATCCTAGTTTTTCAACGAACTCAATAGTGATTTGTTAGAAATAGTGTGAATTTAAATAATAAAAAATGATGAGAAAAATACAAAATTTCCTCTCTTAAAAAAAATGTCTCATATTGCTTTTCTATATCTCTTTTAAGGTGTTAACATAGAAAAGAATTTACAATTGGGGTTAGGCCTCAAATGACACCTAATTTGTGGAAGAGGAGAGGACTTAGGAAATTGTAAATTCACACATGTGCGTACGCCGCTGTCCAACTAGTTGTATCGAGTCAAGTGCGTGTATAGGGTGGTATTTTATTTTCCGAGTGCGTGTATGAAGTGACATTTTATTTTTTGAAAATATTTTCATTATTAAAATTATTTTGTCCAACAATTAGAAATTATGTTCTTATCCAAATTGAGTCACTCAAAACCTGACTGTTATTTTTTTGACCGATTTGTTCCATCATTGTGAACATTTTTGCTATTATTGTGTTACATACACGTTTATCTATTTTCAGCTATAAAAAGAGGGTCATATCTTTCAGTTAGATATAACTTAGAAACTACTTTCCATAGCAAATCCAAGAAAAGAAAATTTAAAATTGTTTTTCCAGTTTTTTGAGCAACGTAAATACTTGAGAGGTGTAGCATCTCAGACTTCATCAATGTAGTGAAGCTCCGAGACAGAAAAATAATTATGGGTTATTTTATCTTAAGGAAGATGAAATTGTGTTTGCTTGCATAAATTTGAAAAAAAGTCACGAAACGTCTTAAAGAGAACAACTTAGTCCGCGACTCAAAACAAGTAGTACTTTTCAATATATCAATAATATTGTTCATATCTGGTTTTTAAACATTTGTAATCAACATGATTATTTGACACATAAATATAGGTTTGAAGTCAATATGTGATATGGTTTTGATTTATACTTATATTTTAATAGTTTATATAATTTTAAAATTCAAGGAAAGTTTAGATTATGCAAGAGAAACAAAATGATATATATAACTAATAAAATTTTGATGAACGAGAAATATTTTAAAATACCAAAAAATGACCAAATTATTATTTTCTTTTAAAATATGAATATTAAACAATAAATAAATGTGGTTTGATCATTACCAATTACATTAATATCATTTTATCTTAAAATAAAATTAATTTTATCTAATCTCAATTAAATGAAATTGATTTTATTTATATTTAACTAGAAAAATTAACTTAATCTAAATATTATTTAGTGATTAATGGATGGTCAATGTTTCATCAACTCTTGTTAACGTGAATTAATCAAAATTTACTTAAGATTGAAAGGTAATAAACGATCCACTTATTTGTCATTTTTTGGTATTTTTAGAAAAATAAAAATTTTAAACTATTTAAATATGTTGAATTTAAGACAAATATATTCTATATTTTTGAACCTAGTTGAAATTCATAGTGCTCGCAAATTGAAGGGTTTATCTGGGTGGGTCTATAATTCCTAACTGTGTAACCTATTATTTTCGACATTTCTTAACCTTAAACTTGATACTTAATCCTTAAGTATCTCAGGTTCTTAAAAACTGATATTAATTAGCCCAAATAATAGCATTGGGCTTCCCAGGCTAAAAGGGTTAGATTTGGGGTTCGAGTGTTGTAGAAGACGAAAAAAATCATTTCTTACTTCGCCCACTCGCCACCCATTTGTATATCCTGCGACAATACTTGTGGTGGTGTGTGGTCGTGAAGAGCTCGGGAAGATATCTTTCAAAAATGGTGCATTTTGATGTTTGAACCTTGGTTCGTATATTTTGAGATATCTACGTAGGGTTCAGAATTCTGGCGTTGATACTCCATACTGATCTAGGTTCACAGTAGTGCTTAGATGGTAACAAGTTATTCCCTAATAAAATATTAAGAGTTAAGATCAGGATTCGAAATTTGAAGAGAACGAAAAAAATATATGTCAGATTATGACCACCCTATTGTAAACAAAGATCGGTTTGAAATATCAACGCTAGAACCCTGGGTTCAGGTGTATATCCCAAAATATATTCAAACATTATATATTTTTATGATATATTTTGGTATATTATTTGTAATTAAAAATTTGCATTCTTAAAGGATATGATATATTCATTAACAGTATTATTCATTCTGGGTTGTTGGAATTTGGAACTTGGAACTTGGAAGTCAATATTTGCGTCTATTAATCTACAATTTTATAACGTAATGGTAGGTTTAGATTGTTTTTTTATAAGGAAAAGGAGGATTAGTCTGAGTTATTGGATTTAAAATAAATTAAAATATATCTCTAATTTTTAAATTATAATTAAATTAATACTTAAGTTTTGAAACTTTTTGAATTTACTATTTAATCTTTAAATCTTTAAAATTATATATATAATTTATTAAAAATTTAAATTTTATAATTTAATCTATAAACTTTTAAAATCATACATAGATTATAGTACATTTGTGAATAAAAAATTACCTAAAATATCAACTTTAAAATTTAAATTAACAAAAATAGTACATTTATTTTGAATTAAAATTTGTGATAATAATAAAATTTATTAAAAAAATAAAAAATTGTGCCACTATCATTATGGTCATGGTCAATGATTACGTGCTCACATATTTATATAAAATAAATAATAAAAAATAAATTTATTTGTCGTGATCAGCAGAATACATTCAAAGGCTGCTCTTCTTCTCCTTAGATTTCACATGCTTATTTTCCCTCTCTTTTCCTTATTTAAACTTGGTCAAGACACCAAACAATACTTGAAAAGAAGCTATAAAAGAAACGTGTAAGTTATTGGTTTACAAATCATATCAGTGGATGTTCAAAAATTGCAAGTACTGAAAATCATATAATAGGAAAATGGAATATGCTAACAAGTTTGCAGTTAGATGGAAGATCTTCTCAATCTTAGCTGTTATGTTTCTCCTAATTAACTTGGTAGTGGCAACAAGGGAATTCCCTAGTTCTTGTAAGTCAGAGACTTCCACTTTATCCTCATAAATAGTTTTAATTAATTTCCACCATAAAATTTCATCAATTATCTGTCATATATGTTATATATAAAATTGAAATATATACTAATTACAAGTAAAATTTATATTATCTGGCCTCATTCATCATATTTATTTATTTTTGGAAAAAGTGTGAATTTATATACTGAAGAAACCATGATGAAGTTAAATTAATGTTTCTAGATTTTTTCGCCTTAATTAATGTCAGATGTGAAGAAGGAGGAACTCAGCTTTGTGGGTGATGGAAAGAACCAAAATCTATTGTTGGTGTCACTCCGCCGCCGAAAATATCGTAGAGCACCTCCTAATCCCGAAGAAAGGGATGCTCCTAGGAATGGCAATTATAGATAATTGGCATTCAACCAAATTCAACTGGCCATTCAATATGGTTCATCGTTCAATAATATATGTTATTTAATTCCCATTTTAAATTAAATATAAGAGTATAAGTCTAGTCATTACGATTCAGAATAAATCTCAATTCATTTGTCAAGTTTTAATTGTAACATATCAATAAAAATAAAAAGATATTATTTATTATTCTTTTATTATATTTTTCATTAATCAGATTTTATTTTTCTTGATATAAAACATTTTCCTAAATTTAATGTCTCATATGCAAACAATACTTTTGCACACCAATTGTTAAGCCACTTGTTAGTACTTTTAAGAAAAATAAATATGTTATTTAGTAAAATATAAGTACAAAATATGTAAAATTAATATTTATCTTTTCAAATAATACCATTAACGTACAGAGACCCATTTACCCGTCTGTTTATGAACAAGTGTACCAGTCAGCTTTAGATAGTTGAGTTGAATGCGTAGGCTGGACATTAGTTGTGTGAATATTATATTGCATGAAATATGTGAATCATATGTAATCGCAACTTCTGTTTTATCTCATTTGCATAGGTGGTTCTATTAATAATTATATACATACTACGTTAATTCCAATGTCTAGCGATCCAATCTCAAGTTTGTTTCTATTATTAATTTATTACCCTATAATTAATTTTATTAAAACGTTATAATTAATTTCACATTTACCTATCTTAAAACATTTTTGAATTGGTATAAATGTGTGTTTTTTTAAACGTACAATGACATTACCCTAAAACAATGAGTATAAAACATAATTGGTTTAAAGAATATGCCAATAATACATCCATCGTTTTCGAAGATTCAAAAATCAACAATAAATTTTTTTATACATATATATATCTTGAAAAACCTAGTGTTTTTTTTTCCTAAATTAAGGTGGTGAGATTCGGGATATGTTTTCAAAAAAATGTGTTTCAATCTCTCTTTTAATAAGATCATTACAACTCATTTGAAAAATTCATTCAATTTTTATTATATGTTATGATCCGATTAATAACACAAAGATTAAAATAAAATTTATAATAAAAATATTATAACCATGTGATAAAAGAGTATCTTATATTTAAATTATTTTTTTAACTTATAGTAGAGTAATTTATTCAAATGTGTATGAAAAACCTAATAATTTCCAGGAAGTGTTCACAAAACAATGAGTTTATATTTTAAAATTAATATTTTAGATAAAATTGACTCACATATTTATAAATTCATGTTCCCATTGTTCTTTTATTAACATGTGACTAGTTTATTTTTCACTTCTTAACAATTCTCCTTTTAAACAAGAACCATTTGACTTCCTTATGTCTAAGTTATAATTCAAGCCAATCAAATTGATATTTCATGACTAACTCTCCTCTTGAATTTTGATTTCAAAACATCTTATTTGTCAATGTTTCAGGGTTTTTCAAGTTCAACTTTCGAAATAAGCTGAAATTTTAGAAACTTTTATTTCAAATCTAACCAAACCCACATTTCATCAATTGGACAAAGACAAAAACTACGTACTCTTATATAATTTGATAGGTTTAATAGCTCTTATAGGTTTTCACAATACAATGATCACTCATTCTAAAAAGTTAACCTATTTATGGAGTTGACTCATGCACTCATGCTCTTGTTGATATTTTATCAATGTGAGACTTATTTGTTTTTCACTTCTCAATAATTTTTCATCAAATAAGATCTACTTGGCTTTCTTAAGTCGACACTCTAACTTCAGCCAAACCAAACCAATTGGTCCTACATAGTTAGACCCTCTTAAACTTTGATCTTAATCCTACTTTATTTGCACAAGATTTCAAGGTCCTCCTAATTCAACTATATTCCTTTGAAGTTTGATTTTAACTCATTTTATTTGTTCTAAGTTTTTGGGTCCTCTAAATTCAACTTAAAAAATAGGCTCATATCACTATGAAGTTTTTTAGAGAATTTTATTTCAAATTCAACTAAGCATATATTTCACAAATTAATTCAAGAAAACAATCATATACTTCGATTCCATTTGAAAGGTCCAATAATAACTTTCATAAATTTCTACTAAACAATAAGTTTCAATCCTAAAAGATTAACCCTTTAGAGATAACTGACTCATACACTTATAAACATATAATCTCATTGTTATTTTATCAATGTGAAATTAATTTACTTTTTATTTTTCAACGGATAATATTTAAAAAAAACAAAAAACATTGGAAAAGAATAATAAGATACTAGATATCCATTGAGGTACAAAGTTCATATACATATAAATAATAATAAGTGTAGTGTTCAAGTGCAATGAGAGTTTTTCATCCCAATTTTTTACTTATGAGTTAATTATATTTTATGTTAATAATATATGAAATAATTTATACAAATGTTTAAAATATAAAATTTATTACAATTATATTCATAACGTATAATTAATTATAAAAATATATATATAATTTTACTTATAATTGTATTTTTATACATATGTTATTAACATAATTATAATTTTAAAAATACACGTTATTTGACATATTTTTATAGTTAATTATATATTATATATTATATATATAATTATAATAAAATAAATATTTTTATAAATTATTTTACATATTCTAACCATAAAACATAATTAATTTGTATATTAAAGACATCTCTCGTAGGATTGGTTTCGAAATCTATAATCATAAGAAATTGTAGTACAACCTAGCCTTTTAGTGAATTGAGTAGCCATTAATTAGGTGATATTAAAACATAATTAACTTGTATATTAAAGACATCTCTCGTAGGATTGGTTTCGAAATCTATAATCATAAGAAATTGTAGTACAACCTAGCCTTTTAGTGAATTGAGTAGCCATTAGGTGATATTTTTTAACAAGTAAATTTGTTTTGGAAGTCAATAACTATAATTTAATGTTAATGGTCTATTTTTCAAATGCGAGAAAAGGTCCATAGTCATACTAAGGTAGATAAAATATTGGAAAACAAAGTATCACTGCTTAAGAAATTTGATTAAACATGTTTGCATGTTAACGCACCAAAAACGTTGACAAAGTTGCATTGAAAGTGAACATTTGTGCCCATATATATATATTAATTAGTGACAAATAAAATTATACCGACTTCCATACAACATTTTGTCTAATTAAATTGCTTATATTGCATAGGTAGAGGGGTTATAAAATTTCCTAGGTTTTTTAAATTAGTATCATTTATTTCGTTAGATTTTAATTGATGTTTTCTAATCTCTCTATTTTTAGAAAATGAATCTATTGATGACAAATAATATTATGATATTATTTTAATATTATTTTTCATTATTAAGTAATTAAAACGCAATAAAACATTAATCCTTAATAAAAAAAAGTTAAATTTATTATAAAATTCTTAAAAAATCAACAATAATAAATACTTTAATAGAAAATTATTTGAATATATATTTTTATTATTTCAAAAATAAAAACTAAGAAAATATTAAAATAATATGTTGATAATAATAAAATATTAAAACGAATATTTTGTAAAAACAATTCCCTACTCACTATCATTTTATCATTGTTAAAAGGAACAAATTTTAATCGGTTAATAGAAAATAATAATATTTTAATAAAAAAATTATTAAAATAATACTAAAAAATATATTTTTGAATATGATAGTAACTAAATACACAATAAAACTTAATATAATTAAGAGACTTATTCAACATTTCTCTCTATTATATATTATTATTGTATTATTTTCTCTTTTTAAGAATTGGTGAAAAATCAAAGAAAATCAAATTAACTTTGGGTTATAAATAACGGTGTATATGCAATGATGATGATTAGTAAGTAGTAAAGTACTAAAATTGAGGAAATTATGGGTGCTAATTACAAGTTTTCAATTACTAATTGGAAGCTCTTGGCTGTTGTGTTTCTTATAAACTTGGCATTGGCATCAGGGGAACTACCTGAAATTTCCATGACTGGTAGGGCTTGTGAAACAATTAAGTTTATTAATTAACTGTGATTTATAAATTAATCTCTCTCTCTTTCTCTCTCTTAATGTAATTAGATGTGAAGAAGGAGAAGCTGATTATGGGTGATGGAGAGAGCCCAAATCTATTGGTATCACTAACAGGAAACCTTAGAGTAGATCTTCCATGGGGTCGCAATTATAGACGACGACACAAGCGAACACATACAGGCACTCCATAATTATAGCAATATTGTTCAATACTATATATATGGTTCAACCGATCCCCTGTCTGAACTCTGAAGTATGAAATTTTTATAAATAATGTGTTTTCATAGATTTTTTTTCCCTTCTTTGTTTCTGAATAAGACTACGTATCAACTTAATTTGTGTGAAAAGTGAGTTGTGGCATATATGTTAGTTGGTTGGAGTACATTGCTCTGTGTTTAATTTATTAGCTTTGGTGAAAATAATTACGTGAAAAATTGCCTTTAATCTACAACGTATCTTTAATTCCTAATTGTTAAAACTCACGTTTATTATTGATATTTCTTTTTATATATAATTTTATCTTATAATTTAAGTTTTAAAATAAAATTAAGGTCAAATCTAACATCCTATCAAATTCTTAGTTTCTTCACCCCATTAATTCTTATGCTATATTGTAAAACCGAACTTAAACCGATATGGATGAGAGGTATTAATTCTCAAATTGATCAAGAGTAAAATATTAATATTACTTATAAATTTAAACAATCTTCTAATTTATAAGTCGACTTTTGATTAATAATTATTTTTGACTAAGAATAAGATAATAATGATACTTATCGATAAATTTTTGTAATATTATTTTATAAAAATAGTAAATTTATACGGTTTTTTTTAATATATATATATATATATATTAAAAAGTTTAAAATATAATTTTATTAAATGTATTAAAATCCAGTACCCTCCCTCCCTCCTATGAATCTATAGACAATACTTTTATACATATAAATCAATGGGAGTTCCTAGTTTTCTACCATATATGTTAATAAGGTCTCAGCTGCAGCATCTGCTATAGCTATAAAGGGGAAAGAAAGAAGATTAATAAATTCTAAATTGGATTAGTCCTATTTACAAATGATATATAGTTAAATATAACATTAAAATGTATAAATTATCATTTTTTTCAAAAATTATATACTTTTACTAGTTAAAAGTTTCATTTTCTTTAAACTACCAAAAAATGGTGTATTAAATGGTTAAATATTGTTCGATTATTGATTGTCGTTAATTGATTACTGTTGACTATTACTCATATGAGAACTATAAATGAAGTCATGAAATGATTTCATCCGGATAAATTTAGATAAAATTGATCACTTTAATAATATCTTATTAAAATTGCATTTAAACAAAATCTACCTCCAGGATTCAAAAGTCTTTATTACCCAAAAAATAGAAGTCTATCTCCAGGATAAAGTGATTTTATTTTATCAATTTGTGTTATATTTTGGGAGACAATACCAAAATCATTGTTAATGGATAGACTTAAACATTTGGAAAAACAGTTACATTAATAATAGTGATAAAAGTTTGATACATTGCGATATAACTCAGCATCTATTTTAATTATGTAAAATGTTTTTGAGTTTGCAATTATAATTATGAATGCGTGAATAATTTATTTATTTTAAAAAAAAGTTTATCAAATTTAAGATGAATATTAAATGATTTACATAATGTTATTAGTAAAAAAATTTAACAAACATAATAATATTTAATAATAAACTTTACATTATTATAATTGTAATATTTATGAGTATTCTATCATAAAAACTTTGTTTCAAATACAAGATTGACAACTGATTATGCAATTTAACCAAAACCCAAAACCCCAAACCCCACCGGAAGGAAACGAAGGAAGACAGAGTAAAGTGAAAACTTTAGTGCAATGCATGTAGGCTAAAGTACAGACTTGGTGCCTAATTTTTTAATTAGATTAATTTCGTTTAACTAATTGGACTGATTTAGGCTCTAATTTTTTATTTTACGTGTTTGCTCACAATGTTTCAATCATGTGATCCTCGATCTTTTTAATTAGACTAACTCGTCCCCATAATATTATTATTTCCATTTGATCCATTAGATGAATTTTGTGTTAAAAATAATGAAATTAACACACTTACATTTCATTAACTTAAATAGAAAATTTTAAAGTTATATTCTCAAGTGAAATCGTTGGTTATAGATTAGGGGCTAAATTCGATAAGAAAAAAAATAATCGACCAAAATATTAAATTAAAAAGTTATGGTATAAATTAATTCAAATAAATAAGATTGAGATTAAATTAATATAACTAAAAAATTTATGATTAAATTGATAAAAAAATACCAAATTAATCCTCGAAAATAATATAAAAAATATTTTCAAAATTCGTAATCACAAAATAATATTTATTATGTTTATTTCATACATTTTTTCTAATAAAAAAAGTATATTATTTTATTTTATTTTAAATATCGTTTAAATCAAACTACAATTATTTAGATAAATTCCGTTCAATATTATTTAGATAATATTTTTATTATTATAAATTTTAAGTATAAAAAAAGTACCAAATTAATACTTGGAAACAATAAAAAATAATATTTTTAAAATTTATAATTATAAAAATAACATCTCTTATATTTATCTCATATATATTTTCTAATAAAAAAGTATACTACTCCATTTTATTTTAAATATCGTTTAAATTAAACTATAATTATTTAAATTCATTCAATATTAAGGATAATCTAATTAAATTTCTTTAAATATTATTGATATATCATTTTTATTATTATAAATTTTAAGTATATTATTTTTTATAATTTTTCTGGATACTTTAAACAACATAAAAGTAAAGAATTCAATTATTTTTATTTTTGGATTTTATTTCTATATAACTTATTTATTTAATTATTATTTTTTAAATTATATTCATTATATTATTAAAAAGTATATATTTAATGTATTTATAAAAAATAAAGTAATTATAAATTTATCATATTATAACAAGAATATTTGCACTTAAAAGGAAGTTAAAAGTAGAATTATATCTTAATTATCGTATACACTGGTTCATATTTCTATTCCAATCCGTCTTTGAAGGAATCAACTAACTGAGTCTCAATTAATTAACTTTCTTATCTACTCAATTTATACTTTTAACCTTTACAAAAATAATTTTGTAATATTATATATATATATATATAAGATAAAAAATTTAAAAATAAAACTCTACCAATAATTTTTTAATTATTCTATATAATTAAATCATTATTTTATATTTGATTATATTTGTCTGGGCACTCTCAAAGATTGAACCGAAGGAAAAAAAGATAAAGCGCACGTAAA
The DNA here is from genome assembly GCA_037013495.1 of Hippophae tibetana. NCBI lineage: Eukaryota > Viridiplantae > Streptophyta > Magnoliopsida > Rosales > Elaeagnaceae > Hippophae > Hippophae tibetana. The sequence continues at coordinate 9,584,921 of CM072802.1, forward strand.
AAGGAAGAAAAAAAATCCCTAAATCTAAACAAATATAATCAAATTCTTGGATTTATTTATTTATATAATTAAATAATTTTTTCTTATTTATACTATCACATTATTATATTTATTTTATTTATAATATTTTTCTAACATATTATATTATATTAAATTAAAAATAATTTAGATAATTTATTTTAAATATATTACTTAAGTTATTTTTAATTATATGATTAATTTAATAATATAAATAAAATAATATAAATATGATAAAAAATAATTTAACATGAACTAAAGAAATATAATAATTGAGTAATATTTTTTTCTTTTAAGGTTTACTCGAAAATTTAAATAAAAATCCAAAATTTCTGCATAATCTATTTGGGAAGGAGAAAATTACTGCGTCTGAGAAATCCGACGGATCGCATCCATACTCTCATGGATTCACTTCCGAAGGTCTGAATCTCTTTAAAGGAGTTCTCAATTTCTGTGGATCGAACTTAATTTTTCTGAGTTATGCTATGTTCTGATTCTGGTTGTTGTTAGGGTTTAGGTATCTACGTAATCCTTTTACGGGTTGATTAGATCGATAGAGTTATGGTTAAGGGTTTAATTTGATGTGAGAATTGAACAGTTGAATTCTATACAATTCAGAGATAAAGAGTAGGGATTAGTAACAGAGTGAATTCAATACAATGCACTCTCGAAGAGATGCTGGTTTTGTTGGACAATATCCACGTTCCAAAACGCGTCTTCATCAGCGCACGGAGACGGATCGTGATTCATATGAGACCACGATGCAGCGTGAGGTGCCGCTTCGATCTCGTGGGAGGGTAAGCCCTCGAGGTCTGTCACGAGATATGAGTGCGAGACAAAGAATTATTCCCACTGAAGAGAGGGACTATGATCGACATTTAAGTGGGAGTAGAAGTGATCGTGTTGGATCCAGGTCACCCCTATCACGGCCACAACATTTTGAGATGCGACAGAGGGCTGAAATGACTGGGCCAGTCGATTTAAATGTGAATAATGACCAACAAACTGGGCGGGCTTATGATTATGAAAATAATCTTAGAAATGGCAAGGAAAAGGTGTATTATGATGCCAGATATCCACAACGTGCTTACGGTTATGAGCATAATGATCCTAGAATTGGTAAAGAGAAGATGTATGATGATTCCAGAATTTCACAACATGCTAATGATTATGAGCATAATGATTATAGAATTGTTAAAGAGAAGGTATATGATCAATCCAAATTTTCACAACGTGCTTATTATCACGAGCATAATTATCCTGGAATTGGAAAAGAGGTGTATGATGAATACAGATTTCCGCAACGTTCTTATGATCATGAGCATAATGATCCTAGAATTGGTAGAGAGGTGTATGATGATGCCAGATTTCAACAACGTGCATATGATTATGAGCATAATGATTCTAGAATTGGTAAAGAGAAGGTGTATGATGATTCCAGATTTCTACAACTTGATTACGGGTTTGAGTGTAATGATCCTAGAATTGGTAAAGAGGTGTGTGATGATTCCAGATTTCAACAAACTGGACTGCTGGCTCAGAATTTTTTTGTAGATGATGCTGCAGCGAGAGGATCATATCGGTTGCCTCCTCCAACACCTGTTGTTTTTTCACATTATGGAGAAGCAGATGGTCTCATTCCATCATCATCTCAAAGTAAAGATGCATTCAATTTTGAACACAAAGGACTTAGATGTGCTGATCATGTAGTTCCAGATAGATTGGAAGTGGTGGAATCCTACACAAATGAAGAGAAGCCCATGTCTAATCGAAGAGATGTTTCATACCCTATGCTATCATCTCATTCAAAGGGGTTTGAAAGGTCATCATTGGAAAATTTGAGGGGGGATTTTGTGGGTTCTTATCAGGATGGCATGTGCTTGCCTTCTAATGAATTTTCAGGAGGTAGGGGAAAGCTGGCAGAACCTACAGGGTTCAACTCATACAGAAAAAGGCCAATTACAGATTCTGTTAGAAACATGGAAACTGGAAGGAGGGATCGTACACATTACCACAGCGGTGCATACGGCCCCCCCAGAGGGAAGCATCAGGATTACCATTGTCCAGAATCACAGACAATGGTTCATGTTCTTGGATATCCATCTGATTGCTTAAAGAAAACCGTGCCTCAGATGCAAATAAACTATGATCATATTGGAGCAGTTCATGATCACAGAGATATCTCTAGGTGTGGTACTGTGCATCCTGTTATAGATAGGGATGACAATACTAATAGTTCTTGTGGAGACCCAAGAAAATGCATGTCATGGGAACATACTACTTTTGAAAATCAAGCAGATAAAGACTACCTTGATATGACGAGAACATCAGGTACTTTAAAGCAGGGTGGGGATTATTTGGATTCGAGGTCTGCTCATGTTGAATGCGGAAGGAGAGTATCTCAAGAGTATGAAATATCACATTTAGGTTTATCAAAAGATCATCAAATCTCAGGACCAAGAGCATACTATGATAATGATAGAGATGCTGGACCAAAACATCAGGAGGGAAGGTTTCTGAGTTCACCCAAGTTTAAATATGATTTTGAGGTGCATACACATGATGTAAGAACAAAGAGGCTTAGAGATGAACTTGGGACATCTAAGCAGCCAGATAAATTTTTGAAAAGGAAGTATATCTTTGAGGAAGATACTGGTATACATAATTCTAGAGCAACTGCTTCAAATAAGTGGTATGCATCTAGAGGTCTGCATAAAATGGATGATAAGTGGAGTGATGGAGATATAAATGGTTTATATATGCCTAAGGAAAGGGTACTTGAGCATAGTGAATATATAAATAACGAGATAACATGTGATGAAGAAGATCGATTTGAAGATTTTGTATCTGATGATTGGTTGTCATCTCAAGAGGTAAAAGTACAGAAGCATAATGTTGGTTTTCATAAGCATGGTAGTCAATATGTCAAGGGTCGTCGAAGACCCGGTTCCTTGAGTTGGTTCAACTTGCACCATTTAGATAGAAAAAGTGGTCTTTCCAAACAGGAAAAAGTTTGGAAAAGGAACGATGATTACAAAGAGAATATGCATCAAGATGATGGAAATAAGGATAATGAACCATCTGAAGATTGGGGGAACCGAGGAGAGCCTGGCCCCTCTGAGGACTCTGAGGAGTTTAAACAACTGGTTCATGAAGCCTTTTTAAAGTATACCAAGATGTTAAATATGTACCCAGCTGTTAGCAGAAGGTACAAGGATCAAGGGAAATCTGGTAGTTTGTTCTGCATCGTATGTGGAAGAAGGTCTGTTTTTTATTTTCTATGACATTATTTCTTTATGTGGAGCTTCTGTTTGTGTGTTTCATTCAGGACTTTGACTTTCAGAATTTATAGCCTTATTACTCTTACTCGTGGTCAAGTAAGTGTTCTCCAAATTCAAGATTCTCTTCTTCTTTGGGTTATGCCTGATGGTGGGTACTAATTAAACTAATGCCACAGAATCAGGCAAGAACCTCTGGTGAATTCATGAAGCTAGTTCAAGAGGATTTATTAATTATGGTGAAATATCATGGATATGATGTTCAGATTCTTCTGTTTTTGTATAATAATTACTAGAGCAAATAGGCTTTCTCAGTAAACTTGGTTATGGTCTAATAGTAGATTTCTTATTCACAGTTATGGCATAAATTAGAGAATTTTATGATTAGTCCAATTTATAAGTTAAGCCCTTGATTACATGGAATAAGGGTTAAATTGAAAGAAACATGAACACAGTTGGCTGTAGGACTGTGGCTAGTAAGTGACCTTACGTGGTAGTTAACACTTGTGTTGAATTCCTAAACGGTAAAGCTTGGTTGCATAATTTCATGATGGAAGCTTTGGAGAAGAGTTTGTGTGTAATTCTTCTCATTGCCTTTGGAACATAGCTTAATCTGCTGAAGCTGAAGGAAGAAGAATGTGCTTCTTGGATTTGATAGGCTTGGGTAACCAGATTAGAAGACCAATGCTTGCTTTAAACTTTAGTGGCACTGGCCTTTGCTTCAAATAGCATTTTTAAAGCTTTTCAGATAAGATGATTTTTTGGAGAGAGGAGGGGGAAGAAAGATGGATCTTTTGACTTTTGAGCAACTAGGCTATCTTTGTTAGTAGCAGATATGCAGCATGTCATGTTCAAACTGTAATATTGAGGTAGCTGGTAATTGTTTCACAGCAAAACCATTTAATTTACTTTTGCACCATGTAAGACAAATGAAAGGAGTTACTGTATTGGGTTTAGTTTTAAGTGTCAGGACCTCAGTTTGTTGTAAACGCCTAAACTTTTAGGTTAAGGACATATGGTGGGGAAGGTGCAAAAAAATTCTTGCTCATTGTAGATCAGATCGGTTAAGTTTGACCTCTTGTTGCAGTATGTGCCTATTTGGCAGAGATGTTTGTAATTCTAAAGTCCATTGCTGGCATTACGTGTCTTTCTTCTTTGTCTAGAATGCAAACGTTACTTTTGTCAGAGCAAAAGATAAGTCTATTCTTTTAGGAAGATAATTATTATGAGTTAGGACTGCATACTCATGATCATGGAAAGGAAACCATTTTTTCCCGTTATTTTCAATATATTTTGATTTTTTTCTGTCCTAACTAATGTAAAGTGATGCTAATGTATTATAAAACTGACAGAACAGTCGATCATTGATTTCGTGACCTTATGATGTTTTTATATTCGTCTCGTTCAGTGTCTCAAAGGAGTTCATGGACACTCGACGGTTGGTTACACATGCCTTCATGTCTCACAAGCGTGGGCGGAGAGCAGAACATTTAGGACTTCATAAAGCAATCTGTGTATTGTTGGGCTGGAGCACTGTTGTCCCAGCTGACACAGTAACAAGGGTTCCAGAGATATTGCCCAAGGAAGAAGCTTTGGCTCAGAAGGAGGATTTGATTATTTGGCCTCCAGTCACTATCATCCATAACATTTCTATGTCGGACAGCAATCCTAAAAACTGGAAAGTTGTAACCATTGAAGCACTTGAGGCTTTTCTTAGAGGTCAGTGATCTTGTCTGATACATTACATGTACGAGAACATTTTAGTTATGACATGGAATTCAAAAATAGGTCAGCATAGCCACATATTACTATTTTAAAGTTGAAAGATCAGCAAATAGGCGCAATTCTATGTGTCTTCATGACATTCAGGATGGTTGTAGGTGTTACGAAGTCCTCATATTAATATTCTATTGAACTCAAACTTGAAGTACTATTCTGAGCCAGCCAAATATTTTTCTTTTCAATAGTATCATCTCTTGGTTCTTGCCTGAAATGACAGGCAAAGGTCTTATCAAGGGGCGAATCAAGGTGTGTGTGGGGAAGCCTTCGGATCAGAGTATTTTTGTGGTGAAATTCTTGGGAACCTTTACTGGACTTGAAGATGCAGAGAAGATTCACAAATATTGTTCGGAGTTTAAGCATGGGAGGTTAGAATTTGAGCAAGCAACATCTAACAATGGAAAAACCAATGTCAATCAGGAAGCAGGAAACCCTGTTGAAAAACTGGAGCAGCATCTTTTATATGGGTACATGGGTATTGCAGAAGACATGGACAAAGTTGATTTTAATACTAGAAAGACCTGTTCGGTAAAGAGCAAGAAGGACATTCAGGATCTTGCAAATGCTCCTGTCAAACCTGATGAGAGGTAAACGTCTAGATTACTAACCACTGGGACTAAGAGAACAAATATAGAAAATAACATAGTTTTCTCCTTCGTGGAATTTGTGGTTCTTTTGTTTAAATCCTTTTAGAATTATTAACTGAAAGTAGTGACCTAATAGATAAAAGCAATAATGTGAGACAATGTTCAGGATCCTTGTACAAGTATCAGACTTTATGTTTGTAATTGTGTTTTAATTTTCTTTTGTGTGATTTTGTTTTGATAACTGTAAGTGCTTGAATTCTCTCAGAACGTCTCAATGTCATAAATGGTTTCTGTTTTTGTCATCACAAGCTTTTGACTGAACCATTCTAGGGGTTTAATAAAGAAGCTTAAACTTGATCTAGTAAAAGGGTTGCTTAACTAATCAGTGTCAATTGCGAGGAGGATTTTTATTTGGAACTATTTGCAAATAATATTTTAGGTCGTTCGACGTTTGTGGGGATTTGAACTTTATTGAAATTACATAAAATAACTCTTAAAATTAATAACAAAAATAACATGACAATTATATTGAATAAGGATCTAAATAGTTGTAGTTCAATCAAATTAAAGGATGGGTTGAATTTTTTAACAGTAAAAATATGTGTGATTGTTATTTTTATAATTACAAGTTTTAAGACTTATTTTTTGTATTTTTTTTAATTGTTACTCCGATCTCTCTTGTCACGAGAATCTCTTCGATTCCCCCACCCTGTGGAATAATAGATAATTGAAATGAACTGGAATTGCTACACGGAAGGACTAAAACCTTGTTTTACTATTTACTTTTTTTACTCTTATGCTTCGAAAAGAAGAAAAATTCTTTATATCATAAATTTATTATGGACATAAATTGGCAATTACAAAGAGATTCACAAAATTGTATTTAGAGAACTGTTTGATTGAGGATTGGAGTTCTGCCTTTCGGATCACCTTTGTGGCGCACTAGCCTCCACCAATTAAATAATCAACATCGTGGATACTTTGTAATTTAGAGACGGGAAATTATATCTTACATATTTTGTACGATATATTTTCACTATTCATATATTTTTGGGCAGTTATAAAAACACATAATTTTCCTTTTTAAAATATAAAATGATAGAGATTATTGTAAGATCAAATGGTTCATCAGTAAAACATTTCAAGAATATGGGACAAATAGGATGTGAGGAGACTTGAGGGTAAAATCCAAGTCTCTCCAGTAGTCAAGTTCTTTACAAATGGTTCCAATTTAATAAAAAATACATGCCCATTTTTCATACAAGTATTATATATGATGCAATTAACTAATAAATAACACAAACAAATCCCACTTAATTTTACTCAAAAAAAAAATACCACTTAAGCCTATATAAGTAATTAAAAAAAAACACAACATGAGATCCTTGTCTATGGATAAGTTATAACTCAACAAACAAAGAAATAAGAGAAAGTGGAAAAAGAATCAGTAGTGTAACACATACACATTATACTCAACAATGGCATCCCCAGAAGTAGTATTAAACCAATAAGTTTTTGCCTTAACATAGCCCCTTGCAAGCCTAAATATTCCACTACCACCAATCACTGGCATTTCCCTTACAGCATTCAATACTGGGTTCCTCCCAAGCACAGTGATATAACTTCCATTATACTTTCCTTCAATAAAAGCAAAGTTCATAGTCATTAATAAGCCTACCTCTTCTTGAGAAGCTAAAGCATAAAATCCTTGAGCCCTTCCCACCAATCTAGATCTCAATGAAGGACCTAAGGTAAGTGGATCATCAATAACACTTACAATTCCAAAGCCTGTTGTTGTTGTGTTAGCTAAAGGTGGTGTCACTATTTGCATTGCACTTGGTCTTTTACCACTGTATATGTCATGCCAATACAACCTTAAGTGGCTAAGCTTTTCCCTCCTGCCACCAAAAAAGCCATTGGGCTTCAGGCTTTCCACAAAGTCTTCATCGTCTTTAGCAGCTAAAATTATGGAAGAGGACAACATGAGGGAGAAACTAATCAAAAGGGTAGTAAAGATTGGATGACATCTTCTAGCCATTGTTAACACATAAAACCCAGTAATTTTGGAGTTTTGGAAAATAGTTGAACTTTGATGGTGAATTTATAGTGAAGAAATTTTGGAGAAAATATCAAGAAGTCCCCCCCACGGTTTCTTGTAATTTTAGAGAGTAACCATTGAAAAAAGTTGTTAGTTGGGGTAGCAATTACAGGCACTTTAATACAATACAGCGTGATATAAATATAAAGTAAAATCTAAAAATGTTTCAACTTTCTAATTTATTATTATTATTATTTGGTTAAATTCTATATTTTTCCATATTTTATAGTTTGTTACTTTTATTTTAATTCCTTTATTTTTATTTTTTATAATTTAATCTATTTATTTTTAATTTTTACACATTAGTCTTTTTATATTTATTTTTTTATAATTTGATTAATTTATTTTTTAATTTTCACAATTTAATTCAAAATTTGAGACCAAGTTGAAATTGAATTTCAAAAATATAAAAAAAAGTGAATCAAAAGGTAAAAATTAAAATAAATAAATAAAAGGACTAAATTATAAAGAAAAAATAAGATGACAAAATGTAAAAATTAAAAAATAATGGGATCAAATCATAAGAAAAAAAAACCAAAGTGTAATATATAAAAATATAAAATAATAAAAAACCCAAAGTGTAATATATAAAAATATGGTAGCATTTGGCAGTTAACCTTATTATTTTCTATATTTAAATGTTATGCAAACAGAACACGTATATCGGAACATATTGGAAAAATGTATATGAAGGGATCTTTAGAGAAATACCAATGGAACCCTTGTAGAGGTCGTCTAACACAGGGTATTATTCTAAAAGCTTAAATGCATAAGAATGATAAATATTATTATATTGCTCAATATATCAATTATTTGAATTTCTGGAATCAAAGTTCATTGATAAAGTGATGAAAAAAGCTTAGTCGTTCGAAACTTACTCCTGCTTAAGGGAAATACTAGGGGATCTTCTTCAATAAATTTGATGAACAGATGTCTAGTTTATGGGAAACATAGATATCACCACAACCCAGATTTTCATACATTTCCTATGTTATATGTCAATTTTCTCAAGTTCTATACATTAACTTCAAGCACACAAAACATCTTGTGAATCGATGAGAGACCAATAAATTCTTACCAAATAAAAGCTTGCATTAGAGAACAATCAATTCAAATGTTTAGGGTAGAAAATGACATCTTGTGAGAGTTTTCAGAGATGTGAGTGGGGGTGGCAATAATATATTACTAATTGTGCTCGTGTTTGTTAACCGCGTTGAATTTAAAAAAAAAATGTTTTTTAACAAAATGTATACAAACAAAACACTAAAATGTTTATAGTGTCGCAAAGATCCGTTGATGGGCTTCAAAAGAAGCAAGAAAACGTGGCTTGTCTGTACATTAAATTACACGTATATAGGAACAAAAGAAAATTATATTTTAATTTTAATCACAGCTTTTGTCATGAATTCATCATGATTTCTTTAACTCTTTGGGAGGCATCACTTCATCTTAAAGCAATGGAGAGATATAAACAGTCTTATAATTAAAAACACAATGGTAGTTGGTGGGTTTGAATATAGAAAATGTCTAGTCATGCTGTCATGATCATCTTTAATCATTATCTTCTTTGAACTAACCGTATGTAGTTAAGCACTACATAATTACTATTTAGGAAAAGAAGACCAACTAATGTCTAGTCATGCTGTCAAATTTGTATACGTGTTATTGAGGTGGTGATGGAGAGTTATAATGCCTATACAATAAGCCAACTCCACTTTAAAAGTAGTGACTTTTTTCTCATTTTTTATTTTATTTTATTTTATCTGGGTAGAGGTTATTGATAATAATACAGAATTCTTAATACTTATGGACGTTCCAAGTGAGCTACAGAGATCATGTGAATAAATAATTAAGGTTCCCAGAATCTTGTGAAAGCATAATTAAATGAATTAAACGTCAATTTTATGTAAGCACTGAGCACAATGTCAATGCAAACCCTAATTTTTTAAAAGAAAAAATATATTATAAAATAATTAGCATTTAGAATTAAATATGAAGTAAATAAATCTTACATCTACCAGAGAACTGGTTATAGCAGAATAACTGGTTATAAGTCTGGGCAATTTTACTGGTTATAAACGCGTTTTCAAAGATTGAGTTAGATCCAAGTTAATTAACATGATATCAAAACAGTACTCCCTATCAGTGGAGGAACAACCCAACACTACCACCCATGGCAATAATAAGACTACCAACCATGACAATAATAAGACTACCATCCATGACAACAATAAGACTACCACCGTCCGTCGACACAGTTGATGTGAGGGAGAGTGTTGAGAAAATAAATCATACATCGACTAAGGAACCAGCAGAAGAGTTGGTTATAAATTTGGACAATCTTCACACTTAGAAGCGCGTTTTCAAGGACTGAGTTAGACCTACGTGAATTAGCATATCTAAATAAATTTATATCATTAAATCACAACTCGTTTACATCACAATGCTAAACATGAGGAATCACATCCATTAGCAATAACAGTGATTTTTTTTTAATTTTTTGCTATTTGCATTTGATGAAGAATATAATGCAATTGATTTTGCTTTCATCAATTTTATTTGAACTTGATTCTGGGTACTTTAAAATCCAAAAAAGCAACAACTTTTTGGGGAAAAATTTACATGGCAAAGTAACTAATATAAAATGGCCAATGAAATCTTTATATAGGGATCAATATGGAATGACCAAAAGAATTAATATTTTTTTTTATAAATTTATAGAAATTAAATTCTGAATCATTTCTAAACATTCAATTTTCATTGCAAATTTATCAAAAGAAATAAACAAAAATAAATAGATGAATAAAAGAAAACAAACATACCCCACCAGGTAGAAGTGGTGAGAAGTGATCACAGATTTTATTCTAGAGATGCAAATCACGCAATCGTTTCTGGTACCCAATCTTCATGCAATATTTTTCAATATTTTCATTTTTTTTTTGTTTGTAAAACAAAATAAACTGAATTTACTTATACACTATGGGTGTGTGAGACTGAAAGGTTATATCATACAAAAATACAATGTAACTTTTCAGGTTTGTCTTCGGAAGGGCTTCAAATAGCCACCATCACTCCGTAATCCTTTAATATAAAATGTTGCTGGAACTGGAATCAGTCAACCGTGAAAATGAGCAGTAGCAGCATCTGCCAATTCAGAAACTCGAACTGCTTCAGCAATTCTAACTGCCATTGTAGCCTTGTAAGTTGCTAGAACTGCATTTTCCATGACTAACTGAGCTCTATGATGTTTGTCGATAGCTATATATATATTTATATATAATGTTGTTTCTTACCTTTGTTTCAGGTGGCATAGCAATTCCTTTCTCCAGATGTGCAATTCCATAAAAGAAGCAGATGATGGAGAAAAATTGTAAAAATGATTGAAACAGGAAGCAAAATATCTGGTATTAGCTAAAGCTTTTGTTTGGTTTTCAACAAATGAACTACCTCGCAGGAGATTCAGACGCTTGCCCCTTCCCAATCGACTTGGTTGACACTTGATCTCTTTTTACGAAGATGAAGCTTAGTGATTGCTACAGCTTTTTTCACATGACCCTGTTAGACAGGTGCGTGAAAGTATTAGAAACAAGTCAGTTATCAAATAATATAAATATGTACAAAAAAATTGGAGAAAAAGATTAAAAAGACCACTACATACAGGTTTGTTTTCAACTAAAACCAATTCATACAGGAAATTCAAATGTTGCATACGTAGTATGCACATCTATATGTTTAGCAAATAAGATTCTAAGCACATCAGGAGAAGGTAACTTCAATAAAATCTGCTTTCAGGAAAGTGAGGCACTACAGGTATTGGATTCCGCTTGAACTAATGAACCAGGAATCAATCATTCAATCCACATTACAAGAATGCGCATGCAACAGAATAATTCTAAAACTGGAGGTCATTGAATCACATATCTGATCGTGCAAAAAACAAATTACTTGCAAACGTTTTTTAATTTCACTGTAGCTTAATAAACAAAAAAGGGCCAAAAATGACAAGTGATTTGATAAGAATCAACAAAATGCTAAACCACTTATAATGATAACTGCACAATATTTATGCATGGTAAGATACAGTTTATGGATTGAGGTATACATTAAATGGACACAATCTGAACGACAAACAGCTAATTTAAAGAGATAGAGAGGAGGGAGAAGAGAAGATGCAGACTTGATTAAGTCCTACTGGGTGATTAAAAAGAAGGTGGTATTCACATTAATACAGAAACAAATAGCCGTCAAGAAAAACAACATATCTCAAACATAGAGTACGAAACAAAAAGAATGATTCTTTACTTTTCCTTAACTTGAAGCATGGGCATTGGTACCTGAAAAACATGAAGTAGTGATGCTTTTCTCTGCTTCCTTTTTTTCATCCAATAACCATACACAGCCTCCACAACTTCCTTACCATTCAGATCCTGACATATATTAACAGCAGCTTTCTCACAGGGGATATCAATAGGACTACAACGAAACGCCAAGGCATCAATCATCAACTCAAAAGAGTTATCCTTTGGAGACGTGCTCATGAAGTTCATTTCCGAAAAAACATTTAATTTATTAAGCCATTCCTCATTGTCCACGTCCATGTCATATAAAGCAGTCCTCTTGGCCATCGCTAGAGATACGTCATCACCATTGAGAGATATGAAGGAATCTAGTCTTATAAAGGACACACTGCAACCATCACCATAACCCAGAACATTGTGTACCCCAGGCACAGGGATAACCTTGACATTCGGAGCTGGTGTCTTGTGATCTGAACATTCCTTGTAAATATACTTGAAACTAGTCCAGTCCTGTCTACCATGAAACTCTAGCTTCCAACTGCTTTCAACACTCCATACTGTAGCATGCATGAAATGTCAGAAGAAGGTAGTATCATAATCTTCTCTGCCTTGTGGGTGAATCTTGTTAATCCATTTTTCTTGACCACAAGGAGCCAGTCCCTGAAGAGGATATTTCTAAACTCACATTGGCTCCTCCTTCCCTATGACACTAGTCTGATTCAATAACCAATAAATTAGCTGAGAAATATGAAAAACCTACTTCATCTGGCAAACCCATCCTGGTTGAACTCTCTTCTTTTAGATATCCTGCAGAGCTGTGCCTAAGCTTATAGTTAGATGGTACAGAAGAGAATGGAATTCTACTTTCCTTGAAACTCATCAAGTCAGACACAAAGGATGCATTAGGTTTGTCACCACCAATCAGAGAAGAATTTCTAGCTTTCTTTCTCCTTAAGGAGCTCCTCCTCTTCTTCAGAGTACTGCATGCAGAAAAAACCATTTCTATTATTGAGCACTCCTACCAGCTAAATTTGAAGCTCTAACAGATAGATGTAGCACTTATTGCTTCTCATAGTGATCAGATTCATGGTCCTTGTCCAAGAGGTCGTTCTCCAATAGAAACAATAGATGGCCTCCCTTAGAACTGTTCACATCCCTAGCATGCACATCAACAGAAGTATCTACAAAAGCAAGTGGATGACGCTTGTACCTAAGAGGCATACACGAATGCATATACTTGTAACAAAAAGGAATAGCAGCAAAGTCCACGGAAAACATCGGGATAAATTGATTGACCCCAAAAAATTTGCAAGATCCAGAGCTTTTAGCAAAACTATCCTGTAAGAAAGTTCAAGCAATGCCAAAAAGAAACTATTGAAACCACATTAAAAAATTCCTTGAAACATCATAATAATAATCATGCCGCAATACCATTAACCAGGGCCTAAACCCAAACATAGCCTTCATTAACACCTACTCAGAAAACATTTATTGGAGAAGAGAAAAAGGAAAGTACGCTTGTTTGCAACTTAGAATCAATTTAAATTTCATTAGCTTTCTCCAATCTAAGTTCAAAATTTGTCATCACAAGTTCACAACTACATAACATAGATCAAGCTTATCTAGTTAAAACAAAAGGGACTACTTACCCGAAAAACATGTATGCCAGAGGAATTGTAGACACTGTTAATAGGCTCACATAAGAGAAATGAAGAAAGCTCATCCAAGCTTAACCTGATTCTCGTCATGCATATCAGAACCAAATACAAAAAAGGAGCAACCAAATAAGTTCTACACCAAGAAGATTTCGTATCTACGCTGACCACCTTTTCGGACAAAGAAACGCCTGGGAGTCAACATCATGAGCTCCCACTATCATTCGCAACTCCTCCTTTGTCTGCAAACAAATTGGAGCCCAAACTGTTGGTGTGTGCTATAACAGTGGCAGACACAAATGCTCAATGGAGTAAAACATTGAGCAGACAATAATATTAGTGGAGCCATAAAACCTGGATGTGCAGGTTTTATGGTTATTGTTTAATTTTCGTTTTCCTTATATACATATATTGTAAACTCTTGTAAACAGAATACAGAACAGAAAGAATATATGAAAAAATATACATTTGATAATTATCAGAAAACACAATTTGACATGGTATCAAAGCAAGGTATGGAATTACCTACTATGTTGTTTTCTGTTCTCAGAAAATTTAATTTCTGATTTCTGGTGTAACCATTCTGGTTTACTCTTACCTTCGTTTTTATCTCTGATTTTTTGGTGTGGCAATCCTGGTTTACTCGTGAAACTGTACCAACATTATTTCCTCGAGGAAAAAAATGAATCACAGAGATTGATTAACAGTGTTGTGCTGTAGAAGTGGTTCTGAAAGAAAAAATCAAGTCAGCGTTTTTTAGGCCAGAAGCCATTGACGTGAATCGCTGTTTTTTGTGTATAGGTTGGAATAAAAACCGATCAGTTACAATATTGAAAAAAAAGGGAAAATAAGAGGCGTTTTTCATATTCTGGAAATCTGAATAGAAACGAACAAAGAAGAAGAAGGAAAGACAGAGAGGAGCATCCAACAATACCTGTTTTCCAGAGGAAACTATCATTTCGCAAAAGAAAAAGAATACAACTCAGGGTTTTCGGCTAGAGATTGCAGGGAAACATAACGCTGAGTAAAACTTTCTGAAACTCCGGCTGCAACTGATCGATTCACACAAGGAATCAGAAGAAAAAGGGCGCCGCTGCACCAAGGAACGAAGAAGACGACGCGCAGAGGAAACTGCGCGAGGAAGCTGCTCGACGCGCAGAGGAAACTGCTCGACCATCTCCTGAAATCGCCTGAAATCGCGTAGGAAGGAGAAGAGGTGCCGCTTGCGAGAGGGAAATTAGGTTTAGGGTTACGAATTGTGTTTTTTTTCATTTATATAGTGGCTGTTTTGTAAAAAAAAAAAAAAAATTTAGATTTCATGGCGGAATCTAGAGATTTAACTACCAATTTCATATTGGAAGATTTAACGGCGAAAATGACGGAAGTTTTAGCTAGAGCTCAGATTAGCTCACAACCTCCGTCAACTGAAGCGTCGACTGCTCCCATTAGTATCAAGTTGGGAGGATCCAACTATGCCTTATGGTCCCAGGTGGTGGAGATGTATATCTCTGGCAAAGACAAACTGGGATATATTAATGGGGACTTTCCTCAACCTGTTGAAACCGACCCCTTATTTAGGAGATGGCGTACTGAAAACGCCATTGTCAAAGGATGGTTGATCAATTCGATGGACCCCTCCTTAATTGCAAAGTTTATCTGATTCCCAACTGCAAAACAGGTTTGGGATTCGGTGGCTACCACTTACTATGATGGGACAGACACGTCTCAAGTATATGATCTTCGCCGTCAAGTTACTCGTACGAAACAAGCGGGTGGATCCATTGAAAAATACTACAATGACCTTCAAGGGTTGTGGCGTGAAATTGATTTCCGTCGTCCTAACCCAATGGAGTGTGCGATTGATATAAAAAAATACAACTCCATCGTACAGGAAGATCGAGTGTATACCTTCCTCGATGGACTTGATGATAGATTGGATAAAACTCGAAGTGATGTGCTTCAGATCAAACCATTCCCTACGGTGGAACAAGCCTATGGATTCGTCCGTAGGGAAGAGGTCAGGCAGACCGTGATGATCACAGGTGTAGATACGACACCCGGAGCTGTTATGGCTTTTAAAGGGGTCAAGGGACATCATAACCTAATGCCACCAAAAACAGGAACTTCCTTGGGTAGCAAGAAATCCACGGGAAATCCACCATCTCTTGACATGAAATGTGGCCATTGTGGAAACTCCAAACACACCCGTGAAAACTGCTTCAAACTACATGGGTATCCAGAATGGTGGAATGATCTTCAAGCACGGAAGAAACGGGACACTACTGGGCGAGCAGCTGTGGCTACCAATAATGCCTCACTATCCCTTACTTCTCAGGCCGAATCTTCCCAAGATCCAGGTATTTCAAGTAAAGCATTTCACATCTCTACTCGTAATGAGAAAGATGAGTGGATTCTAGACTCTGGAGCTACAGATCACATGACATTTGACCCAAACGATCTCTCCAATACAACCCAGCCAAGACGGAGCCGTGTTGCCAATGCAAATGGGGTCACTTATCCAGTTACAGGAGCTGGAACAGTGACCTTATCTCCTTCATTATCATTATCTAATACTTTGCTTGTACCCTCTCTGTCAAACCGACTAATGTCTGTAAGTCACGTCACTTCAGATCTTAACTGTGTAGTACTGATGTATTCTACTCTTTGCCTTCTACAGGATATTCTCACCAAGGAGATCATTGGGCGTGGTACTAGGAGAGGAGGGCTATATTATGTGGATGACCTCAGTTCAGGAAGAGCCAATCACATGCAACATACTGTTGGTAACAAGGAACGACAGATTTGGCTATGTCATCGTAGATTTGGGCATCCATCATTCGGGTATTTAAAGCACCTACTCCCTAGTTTATTTTCAAATATCACACATTCAGATTTCAAATGTGATACTTGTATCCTAGCAAAAAGTCATAGGGCGTCTTATCCTATGAGCATGAATAAAAGTTTGGCTCCTTTTGCTTTGGTACATTCTGATGTTTGGGGACCTTCCCCGGTCATTACGTCATCGGGTCATCGTTGGTTTGTTATTTTTGTTGATGATTGTACACGAATGACATGGCTTTACCTTCTCAAACATAAAGATGAAGTATTTGCTACATTTCACATGTTTCACACCATGGTTCAAACACAATTTTCTAAAAAAATTAAGATACTTAGGTCTGATAATGGAGGGGAGTATGTTAATCAACAATTCCGGACATACTTTGACAACCATGGTATTCTCCATGAAACCTCATGTTCACAAACCCCACAACAGAATGGGACGGCGGAGAGAAAAAATCGGCATATTTTAGAAACGGCTCGGGCCTTACTAATCGGTGCACATATGCCTCATAAATACTGGAGTGATGCTGTTACTACAGCGGTGTATCTACTGAATCGAATGCCCACAAAGACCTTACAATTTCAGACTCCATTAAAGGTGTTATCTGATCATCTTCCTCTGCCTACTATTTTGATGCTTCCGCCCAGAATTTTTGGATGTGTTGCTTTTGTCCACCTCCATAAAAATCAACGAACTAAGTTGGATCCATGTGCTGTCCGATGTGTATTCTTGGGGTATGGTGTACAAAAAAAGGGGTACCGATGTTATGATCCAATTGCTAAAACAAACTATACTACCATGGATGTCACTTTCCTCGAATCAGAATGTTTTTTCCCATCACCAGTATCCAATTACACTCTTCAGGAGGAGAGTTATGGTGAAGAACGAAATTGGCTTGATGTTGAAATATTAGACACGAGTCCAACATACTCGGAACGTGCCAATAATATGGAGGAGCCCGTATCTAGACCCGAGCTTGAACTTCCACGAACTGAAGCTGAAGTAGTAATTGAATCTCCAGAAGATGAAGTGGTTGATGTACCCCTCCATTCTCTAGTACCCAATGATCCTCCTGCTGAGAACACTCCTGAGGTAAGCTATCCTATCACACCTTTACAGACTAATGCTATAGATACATCTGTTGGTTATGTTTTACCTTTCAGACACAATCGAGGTAAACCTCCAAATCGATACTCCCCAGAAAGAGAAGAACGAGAACCCAAGTATCCAATAGCAAATTATGTATCTACTCAAAGGTTATCAGAACCTATCAGGGCATTTGCACAAACACTCTCCTCGTGTCAAATTCCGAGTAGCATTGAAGAAGCCTTATCTGATCCAAAATGGGCTCAAGCTATAAAAGAGGAATTTGAGGCACTGCAGAAGAATAACACATGGGTGTTAAGCGAGTTGCCTCAAGGGAGGAAGATGGTAGGATGCAAGTGGATTTTCTCCATTAAGTATAAAGCAGATGGGTTAGTTGATCGTTACAAGGCGAGGCTTGTAGCAAAAGGATATACACAGAAACATGGGATAGATTATCAAGAAACCTTCTCACCTGTGGCTAAACTAAAAACTGTGAGAGTTTTGTTATCTCTTGCAGCAAATTTAGATTGGCCATTGCACCAACTTGACGTGAAGAATGCCTTCCTTCATGGTGACCTTGAAGAAGAGATTTACATGGATATCCCACCAGGATATACTGTTACATCAGGAAAAGAAACTGCATGTAGATTACAACGAGCATTGTATGGACTAAAACAATCACCTCGAGCGTGGTTTGGTAGGTTGAGTTCAGCAATGAAGAAATATGGGTTCCAACAAAGCAACTCTGATCATACTCTTTTCCTAAAACATCGATTAGGGAAGATAACAGCCCTTATAGTCTATGTAGACGACATGATCATTACAGGGGATGATAAAGAAGAAATCTCTAAGCTTCAAGAACAACTGTCAAATGAGTTTGAAATGAAGAACTTAGGAGGGCTCAAATACTTCTTAGGTATTGAGGTAACAAGATCAAAACAAGGCATATGTCTTTCCCAAAGGAAATATACTCTGGACCTACTAGCAGAGGCAGGACTACTAGATTGTAAACCTGTCGATATTCCAATGGTTCAAAATCATAAACTCGGAGAATATATGGACCAAGTACCAGCAGATAAACAGAGATATCAACGGTTAGTAGGTAAACTCATATATTTATCTCATACTCGACCTGATATTGCTTATGCTGTGAGTGTCGTGAGTCAGTTCATGCACTGCCCAAGTGAAGACCATATGGATGCGGTCATGCGAATACTTCGTTACTTAAAATCCTCCCCTGGGAAAGGACTTATGTTTTCAAAGAATGGTCAATTGAAAGTCCTTGGATATACAGATTCAGACTGGGCAGGGAATATGAAGGATAGGAAATCTACTGCTGGGTACTTTACTTTCGTGGGGGGCAACCTTGTCACATGGAGAAGCAAGAAGCAAAATGTAGTTGCCTTATCCAGTGCTGAAGCTGAATTTCGAGGAATGGTCAAGGGAATATGTGAGCTCCTTTGGTTGAAAAAACTTCTAACTGAGATTGGTGTTGCTCCTAACTCTGAAATGAACTTATTTTGTGATAACAAAGCAGCCATTGCCATATCTCACAATCCAGTTCAACATGATCGCACGAAACACGTTGAAGTGGATCGGAACTTCATCAAACAGAATCTTGAAGAAAAGATTATTAAGCTTCCATTTGTTAAATCAGAAGATCAATTGGCTGATATACTCACAAAATCTGTGTCTGCAAGGAACTTCTACAACTCACTTGACAAGTTGGGCATAAGAGACATATATGCACCAACTTGAGGAGGAGTGTTGGTGTGTGCTATAACAGTGGCAGACACAAATGCTCAATGGAGTAAAACATTGAGCAGACAATAATATTAGTGGAGCCATAAAACCTGGATGTGCAAGTTTTATGGTTATTGTTTAATTTTCGTTTTCCTTATATAAATATATTGTAAACTCTTATAAACAGAATACAGAACAGAAAGAATATATGAAAAAATATACATCTGATAATTATCAGAAAACACAATTTGACACAAACACAATTTGACACAAACATCCATTCGCATTTGGGTTGTCCAAATTTGCAGCAAAATTTGTACTTTTGGTGGTTGGTCTTTTCCTCTTTCGACAGTACACTGTCCAAATATCTTAGCAGAGCTAAGCCCATCATCCAAATCAATGGCCTCAATGGGTTTCGGCACAAAAAACCACGGGAAAAAAATCTTCTTGCTTGGTGGGGCTAGAAAGATGAGTCCAGCCATTGGTCTTGTAACCAAGACCACCACCATCACCCTTATTAGTCTTGATAACGGTTAGCCAGTCGTTAACATTGTTGGGTTCCTTGATCTTGACATCCACGGTGTCTGGCCATAACCGTTTAGCTGACCTTAACACCCTGGTGCCATCAACTCCCTTCACTACCCCAAACACCTTTGTTGTTCGTCTCATACCAACCGAATGCATTGCTGCACTGACCACATTCCCTATGGCCATGGCTCAAGGTTTCACCTTCTACCTAGACTCGCTGAGTTGACGAGCCGACTCAGTCTGGAATTCAGACACGTAAGCAGAACTATACGCGAACAAGCGGAGGAACTCAGAAAAAAAAAACTCCATAACCGACAAGTGTGTACAACAAGGAAACTTAGGAACCCATCATAATTTCCAAGCTCATTGCCTCGGGCTAACTCAGACAACTAGGAGATCGTAAATCAGTTGGGTGGGTACACAGACATTGTAAGAGATAAAACAGTTAATCCAAAAATAGATCATCATGACCCAATCGACAAGAAACCGTGGTATTTATACAGAACAAACAATATACATCTACTTATCCACACAAAATTCTAATTGACTAACACTAAGATCTAAAGGAAAGCCAATTAAAGATAAAACTCTAAAAGAGAAAAGCATGTCGGAGAGTTAATGGACTTTACCATAGCTCCTATGAGGGAATAGTCAAGAAAATGAGAGAAAAAGAGGCAGGAGAAGTGTGAGAAAAGCAGTAAAGGTTTATGATATTAAGTTATTAACAATTACTAAAAGAGTGAAGTTTTGGGTAACCACTAGCCAACTAATGAAAGATGTTACCTTTAACAAAGTATGTAACAAATTAGAATTAATTTTCCATTGCTATAAAAAAAATAGCTTTCTTTAAGTTTCACATTTACGAACGAGAATAAGATAACATTACTACTTATAAATTTGGGCAATCTTCTAACTCACAAATTGATTTTTGTATTCAAAATTAGGCCTGAGTTTTTAAGATGATATCAAAGCTAGTCTCTTGACTTCTTCGTACTCTCATCGACGCTCGTACCGTAAATCCGAACTGTAGCCGATGTGAAAGAGAGATGTTAAGTCTCACATTAGCTATGAGTAAGACAACAATATTACTTATAAATCTGAGTAATCTTCTAAATCACAGGTTAACTTTTGTAAATCTGAGTAATCTTCTAATTCACACGTTAATTTTTGTGTTCGAGTTAAGTCTAGATTTCTAAGAGCATTTTTCAGATTTAAAAAAAAATGAGAGAAATAAAAGAAATAGTGGGTACCACCAACACTAGTTACGTGAATATAAATCTGAAAATTAATTAAATTAGAATGACTCTTGGATTAGTAACAGGTACGTGATCTTTAATGATTCCATCGTGCTGCAAAGAGCTGGTCAATTGGTTTGTGCTCACAGATTGCTTTTCATTTATCAGCAAATTTGAAAAATCAGATAATAGACACCACATATGTTGCAAAACATGTCTTTACTGGCCAAAACAATGATACCTATATTACTTTACATCAACTAGGGAAGCTCCAAGAATCACATCATGAGAAACAAAACTGTATTTATACCTGAAATTACAGTAAATCTTGCCTAGTTACATGAGTGTGCCTTAGGAATCTCAAAATAAGTAATATCCAAAACAGTGGAATATCCTCATCAAGTTTCAATACTTAGGCAAATGAAAACAGTGTCTTTAAACTTCCATTCACCTTAATTTGATGACTCTCTTAGTAATTCAATAATTTGACCCAGAAGTATGAAGGGCATGGGCTTCGAGATTTGCTATTCAAGGTAACAAAAAAATAGACTTTTCATGCATTAACCTTTTATAATTCAAGAAACCTACATTACATTGCAAACTTTTAGGGAAAAAAGAACCAGAAGAAAGCTCAGCCACAAAATAAACTAATTGAAAGCGATAGCAAACCCAAATAACAAGCAACTTATGAGGGTCAAACTCTTAATTATAAACTTAATGTCTATGAACCACAATCCACGAGCAAAGAGACCGAGCAACCTCTATAAAAATGCATCCAATTAAACTTAATTAAATACGACAATTGGAAATAAGGTTCTGAGGAACTAAGCAAAAATGAAGATTCATGTTTGAACGGGAATGCAAATTACGGACAAAGGCTCTTCGCTGTTGCACATTACTAGGTTTGAACTTTGAAGCAAATGGGAGTAAGAATGTGCATTTTTTTATACGGTTTTTTTTTATAACGCGATTTTATTTTATTGAATACATATTTAACGGGCCTTAAAAATACAAGCAATCGAGTTTTTGGGCCTCTAAAAAAAATACAGCAAACAAGTTGTCTCTTCTTTCTTTCCTTCACGTGTGATGATATAGATGCAATTTAGATACAATTATTAACTACCTAAAACGTTATAGGTGCATAATTATCATATTTCTCATGCACTTTTAGTATAATTAATAAGTATATTTAAAACATTTTAGGTACCATTATTATATTTTTCTAACACTTTTAAAGTACAATTAATAAATATACTTAAAAAATTTACAACTACATCCATAGAAATTTAATTAGATACGATTATTAACTACCTAAAAAGTTGTAGGGGCATAATTAGCATATTTCTCAGCACTTTTAGGTATAATTATCATTTTTAAGTGAGACATTTAAGTACATTTATTAATTATAACCAAAAGCTTTTTTAATTAAAATCATTTTTCTAAATATATTAAATATCATATTTATTCTATAATATTTTTTTTATTATATCAAATATCATAAATACATAATTTTAAACACATTATTAATTGTACCATAATTAATTACAATCACAAGTTAATTTAATTACTAAAAATCAAAATATAAAATGTATATATATATATATATATATATATATATAACTTAATAATTATATAAGGAAACTTAAGTATTTAATTAAAAAAAATAATATATATTAAGTGATGTTTCTAAATGAATATTATATTATATTTAAAATTTTGATTAATTAGTTCGAATTTTCAATACTGTCAAAGAAAAACTGACTTACTCTTTCTTTCTCGACACACGACAATCATAAGTTTTTATATTATGTATGTTTGTTTGTATTCAAACTATAAAAAAAGAAACGGAATGACTTAATCTTAAAAAAAAAACATATTAGATTACAAATCAAATATTACATGCAAAAGGATTTCACAATTATTTACTATTAATTTGCTAGACTTTTTTAGTTGGTATGCAACCAATAAATAAATGTAATTTATATTAAGTTCAATGACAATTTGGTTAACGACATGACTTGAAATTTGATATTTATAATGAGTGTTTTTAAGTACAGTGTCTTTTCGAAATAATAAGATCATCGTATTTATTTTTTTATAATATTAAATCAAATTAAATATAATAAATTTATATATATAGTAAGTAGCTAATCTCTTAAAAATAAACGTATAGTACCAATGACTGTATTATATTTACATTAATACTTCTTCGATCTGTATAATTTACTTATAATTGTTAATTTTTTGCAGTATTTTGATGCTTAATTTCTATTAAAACATATTACTAAGTTATAATAACATATAATATGATAAAAAAAATTGTAGATTAACACGCATATAAATACATATAATCCCTAATAACACATTGATAAGAAAAATGAATTTTTCCCACTTCCAGATACGACAAAACAAATACAAGAAAAGAAAATAGTTAAGAAGAAAACACTTTAAAAGAACAACAGGAAAAAGAAAAAAATAATCATATCAAAATCGTTACACTAATCCACGCATGCACAATAAAGACGCAAAAAAATAATATTCCAAGTCTTCCATTTCTAGAGCCCTGTAAGAAGAGAGAGAGAGAGAGAGAGAGAGATCATACACAAAAGAGCAAGGGATCAAATAATAGCATACAAAACTCTAGAAATCGACAAGAAGACATGCAAGAAGGTAGAGAAACACGAAATGGATTAAAACTCAGAGATTGTAACCACCTGAGCTTTAGCGAGTCACTGTTTGCTACGTACGTAGGTGAAGTGAGATCTGAGGCGGCAATGAAGAACAAAAGAAGAGTCTAGAGAGAGACAAGCCAACAGCAGAGTAATCATTTATCTCCCAATCGCAGAGCCATTGTATTTTGTTGGGTAACGTGGAAGAAGAGGTAGGTTTAAATTTATAGTACTTTAATGTATGAAATATTTTTAGTTACGATTGTTAATTGTAATTAAAAAAAATAGGTATTATTAATAATTATTTTTTAAAATTTTAATATAATTAATAATTATATTTAAAACTAACATATTTAAAAGGCTCTTAAATATAACTAAATTTTTTTAAGTATAATTATTATTGATTTTTTCAATATATAACTCAATCTAATTATATTTCTTATTGTATTGTAAGTTAATATTTTAAGTGAAATTTTTTTTAAGTTTTAATTTTATATATAAACTCAATAATTTATTAATTAAAATTTATAAAAATAAAAGCACATTTTTATACTTATTTTCTTAAAACATTTCATGGTAATTTTTTTTTTAATTTCAATATTTAATTTACTTTTTCTTTATAATATGTTTGTTTAATTTTTAATGGTTAATTAATCAGCATCTGCTCGAGTCATAAATCTGCCATTATTTGTGTCCCACCCGTATAAAAACGGTATTTTCCCATAAATTTTGATTCCTACATGTGAAATGGACATCTGCCTTAGAAACAGGTGATGAATTTTGACATAATTGATGGTTTCGAGTTCTAATGGTACTTAACAAGAGGAGAATAATTAAAACATAAAAATTATATGCTTATCAAAGAACACATGTACAGTAATAATAATTAATGGGTTTAATTATGATGACGCTGACTAAGAACCTAACATTTTACCTGTTAGTTCACACAAGTGTCTTTTGCTTTTTGGCTTGTAATGGAAGCATTAGCTTATAATCAGCAAGTGCTTTATTCAAGTAAGAGTACTTTATGCCTTATGGTATTATTTCCTTTAGGGTATTACAACATAGTACTTATAAATTTTATGATAAACATGCATGTATAAAAATGATATAATGACTTTGACTATTAACTTAATAAGAACTATATATATTTATTTTGGTTAATAAAATTATGATATTTTATTTGTGATGACCATAAATTTATAATATATGTTATATTTTTTCTTTTAAATATCATTAAAGTAGTGATATATTTAATTATAACATTATTAACTAAAATGTGTGATTAGTTAAAATACTATACATATCATGTAATATAAAATAATATAGGATAAATGATAACAGGAACATATTAATTATATCAAAAGTATATAAAATCTATTAATTAATAGGTAGTATATTATAAGTTAATTAACTATAAAAAATATATCAAAATAATAAAAATTTAAAAAATTTAAAAAATATCATATTTTTATCATGCGAAAGGAATGATATATTTTTAATAGAGATAACATGATCTTTCATCACTTTAGTAACGATAATTATCCCCAAAATTAGTAATTGTAATTCTTAAATCTCAACTTTGTTTTTTGAGATCCCTTTCAACTCTCTTGATATATTAAAGTATCAATATAAAAATAATTTTTAAATAAAAATTTGACAATTTATGTGCGTAAAGAATAAGTAAGAAGAGTCAAAAGATGTTATATTTACTGAAGAAACTAATCACCAATGGCCACCCTCGTCGTTGATTACCTTGTCGAGGGTCTAACAAGGCCCTAATCAAGGTGCCAAGAATTTAAATTTTTTCGATAAAAAATTATTGAATAATTTTCATTAATATCCTCACTCGAAAGGAAACAAAAATTATCAATCACATCCTAGCATGCATATTAAGAAACCAATCATATGTTGTGTGTATAATAATTATGTATGTGTGTGCATTATTGATATGAAATAATCAATCTTACAATAAGACAAAAACCTAAATAAAATAAACAGATTATATGCAAAGCATTATCGATATGAAATAACCAATCTTACATAGAATAAGACAAAAACCTAAATAAAATAAACAGATTATATGCTTTGCATATAAGAAGTGAACATATAGACACAATGAATTATAATACTTACAATATTTCCCTTTTGACTTTTTGTGTTAAAACACTACATAACTAAGTACAATCACGTATTAAACATGAGATAATCACAAAAATAACCTAAACATATTTATTCATACGAAAAAAACATCGACACACACCTAACATTAAAAAACACATATTCTAAGTGCATTCATCTTGTATGTTATATCCATCTTTTTTTATCAACTCATTCGCACTCTAATATGTTGGCACGCCATCTCAACACAATTGCACACAAGTTTAGAGCTTGATGATTTCAATCTACACTTATAACATGTATACACGAAATAAACACATAACTCATAAACGTATCATGTAAAAATAACGTATAATCTATTAAAATATTATCGTGTTATCTCTACACAGGTGCATACTAATTAGCAAAACACATTCATATATGGGACATAAACTCATGAAATGTATACAATTCTCCTTACTTCATGCAACACTCTCCTTAAGTGAACACTAATTAGATAACAAGATGCATCGTAATCCTAAAAAGGTGACATTAACTGTCATTAATTTCCTTCGTTTTTATGACTTTTGCTACTTTCATTCTTGAAATTACTTGTTTTCATCTTAATTTGTGACTTTTAATTTATAAGTTATAAATAATAATACGAAATTATCGTGTTCTTATCAACATAAGATTTAACATAAACAAACATTGAATAACATAATTGAGATTTAATATATTTTTTATTTTGAAAGATAATTATCATTATTGAAGTGATGAAATAACTTTATTATTTTTGTTGAAAATACATTAACTTTCTCACGTGATATAAATATAATATTTTTTAAAATTTTATCAGATAATTTTTTATTGTTAATGAATTTATAGTAATTTATCTAATAATTAATAAATTTTTATATAATTTTAACATATTTAATATTGTTTTGTTACACTATTCAATAAAATATATATTATATAAGTCATCTCATACTTACTACTCTATTTATTATTAATGGTAAATATTAGTTCCGTGTTTCATGTAATTTAAGTTGTGTAATCATAATTATGTAATATTTTTATTATTATAATAATAAAAATATATAAAATATTTATTTTAATTTTAATATAAATAATAATATTATTAATAAAATATTTTCGTAATAAGAATAATTTTTATTGCTACCGTCCGAGTCGAAGGATGAGTAAAAAAGTTATTCTTTAAGGGACATCGATCTTACTAAAGTGAAAATGATAGTTCCAACTAGCTTAGCAAATAGCAATTATTATTACTTTAACCCAACAAGCTTTGACTAATAATAATTAACCTCAGTTTTAAGTCCCTGTTTCCACTAAGCATTATTATTACTTGTCTCTCCCATTTATACAATGAACTATGAAAACCAAATAACATATAAATTAATAACAATATTTGTTGTCACGAATTTTATAAGGCATTATTTCTATTATTATTACAAAAGTAAAACTTAAATTCTATGCTGATATAGTTATTATTATTTTTTTATCATTACAAAATATAAAGTGGCTGTACAATAATTAGTAATCATTTATATTTTTATTTATTTTTAAGCTGAATTGTTGGAGGTAAAAATAATTTACGTTTAAAGCAATTTAAAAAATGAAAAAAATATAGAAAAAACATAAAAATGATAATTTTTGGTCACTTTTTAAATAATAAAACAAAAAATCATAACAGAAAGAAATTAGTGTACATAGAATTTAAAAAGCATGTTTATGATTAAATGATTTTTATACATATATATTTGTTTGTAAAATAAGATAATATTATATAAAATTAATTTTTTACGATATTAATCAAACTAAAATTTATATTTTAAAATTACATGCCTTTATTTTGTTTTCATTTTAAATTAAAAATATTTATTTTATTTTTATATAAAATATCGAATAGTTATCGAATAGTCCTTTTATATCGAAACTTGTCACCTGGCGGTATTTTTTATTTTGGATAGATCGAATAGGTAGGTAGAGTTTGACTCAAAATTGAGCGGACAGTCAGAATGTGAGGAGACAATATAGTGCTTAATGACTTATAATTTCAATAATATTTTTACAATTATTTTGTATTTTTATAACAAAATATTATTAAATATATATTTTATTTTAATTACATATTAATATTATTTTTATTAAATAAAATTATTTTTTAATAAACTATTATTATTATAATAATAAATTAAATTTTACGAATATCACTACCTATAGTCAATTATGTTGTACATATGTTTGACCCTAATCACCATTACTCGTTGAGGAAATTAATTTATGAACATTTTGTTGTAATAGCTTATAATAAAAATAATTATTGTTTGAGTGTTAGGGACCGATGTATCCTATATTCATGGGTACCCTCACATGAATATTACGAGCTATTTACCTAAAGAGAACATGAGTGGACACGAGCTACATGAAGTATATGAAATACTCGAGGTGGTTAAAATTGGGTACTAAACTTAAGTTAAATGACAAAAAGATAAGTACATGAAGACCTCATCTTGGATTTGTTTTTATATAATAAAAAATCAAATATAATATGTTATATTTTAAATAGCGTTGTTTAAGTATATGTATCTATGTAATCTTAATTGGATTTAATTTAATTCTTATATCTTTTTAAATCCGATAGTATTTATAATTATTTCTAAATAATTGTAATAATATTATTTTTTAAAATAATTTTCCTTCAAGAAGACAGTCCCGATCGTGCAAGTTATTTTATTTTTCAATTTGTTGTTTAAGCAAACGAGAATATATATATATATATATATATATTAAAGAAAAAAGTATTTTTAATTAAGAACAAGGGACTGAATTAGGATATTTGTTGACAAAAAATAGACAGGTACACACTTTAATTTTGAGTTATTTACAATTTTCAATTTAATACGACATATAGGAAAAAAACTGTCGCGTAAGTTAATTTGTATAAGTTTCGGGTATAAACGGTTTATTACCATTATTTAGAATATACATTTTTAACTATTTTTATTAGTGAAAAAAGTGTAATTTTTTATTTTTTTACGGAATAATAAATATAATATTTTTTATTAATATATATTTAATAAATTGTTTTTAATTAAAAATTTACACAAATTTTTTAACAAATTATTTCTATTAAATTTTAAAAAAATATCATCTAATACGTTACTTTATGTATTAAATAATAAAAAATTTATTTAAGAATTAATTAAAGTTTAAAAGAAAAAAGTATTACAAAGTTATATTTCTACTTTTATGTATTCAAATAAATTTTTATTGATATTAGTCTTAAATATGTATTCAAATAAATTTTTATTTTTAAATATATATATTAAATTTTGAGTGTATATAAATTGAATTGGGGAATAAAAAAAAAACTAGTAAACAAGGGGTTCTAATGGAAGGTAATGAACAAGAGGTAAAAAGAATGTTTTAATTTTTAAATGTGTTAATTATGGAAAAAATTACAAAAGTCGTAAAATTGTACTTAAAAAAAGGTTAAATTACACAAATATATTAAAATTTAAATTGAAAGAATGAAAATAAAAAATTAAATTATAATAAATATAAAGCAATAAGAATAAAGTGAAAATGAGAGAGAGAGAGAGAGATTTCAAATTGAAAGAAAATGATAAGGGAATTAAACTTTAAAATATGGAAAAATATAAATGCTATTTGTTTAGCTCACCTTAAAAAAATAAGTTTTATGATTTTTTTAAAACTTTATTCTTAATTTACCACATCTAGAATTTATTAAACTAAACATACATAACTTAAAAATACAATAATAAAATATCTCTATCAAATATCAATATTTTAGTAATTAAAACTTAATTATTAAAATAAAAGAATATAAAAAACTGTATTATAAATTAAAATCACTACTCATATTCTTAATTATACTATATATAGACTTTGTCAAAAAAAAAATTATTTCTTTATATGAAAGAATTTGTACTCTTCCAAATGTATTCAGTGGACTAGCTAGTTGCAAAATCTAAGACGTATCAACTAAAACGACTTGAAAAATAAATATATTTAAGAAGCATGGTTATAATTTTCGACAAATGGCAAAGAATTATATATAATAATTTGTGAGAATAAAAAAAATCAAGAAAAAGTCGCTAGACATTTGACAAGAAAAATAACACTTTCAATACTAATTTTTTAACTAAAAATGATAATATTTTTATTATTAATATAAATTTTATGATATTATTTTAAACAATTTTTCAAAAATATTATATATTTTATGCATATTTCAATACGTTTTCTCTTTACTTATGTTGAGACAAACCCATCATTTGATGTAAGTATATACATGGTGAAGTCCAGCTAATTATTAGGGACAATAATAAATGATTTAGTGATAATAACTTACATTATTAAACACGGTAGGCAATTTCTTATTTAGCTACATGCAACACGTCGATGTGCAATATTAGATACCTTTGCGAATTTCTTGTAATATAGAGTGCGAATAATTATTATATATAATACAAACCATTGTTTAATATAAACTAAATATAAATTGATATTATATTTTTATATATATAAAATTACATAAAAAAACCCTTTTAATACTAAACATATTAGAATGTGAATAATTAAACTAATTATATATATATATATATATATATATATATATATATATATATATATATATATATATATTATTTTATTACGCGTGAGCACGGAGCAATGAATTCATTGATTGAAAGAATACCCTAAAAAAAAAAAAACTGTTTAACTTTATCCTTTGATTGAGAATTGATTTCTCAACAGGACAGGATATTAATTAGCCAACTAGAGACATGAAGAGAAAGGATAGGATTTTTTTATGAAAAATTTGTTTTTAAAATCATTGGTGCACAATATTATATATTTGTAAAATATTTTAACTTTAATTAGCATGTAGTTCTAAATTATCATAATAAATCAATCATGATTGTTTTAAGGATACTCTATTTATACGTAGTTGTATTTTTAATTTATATATAAAAATATTTATTTTTGTTAAAAAGATTAAAAATATAACTAGTTAAAATTATAATATATATTAATAAATCTATTATTTTTAAAATTAAAATATATTAAAATTAATAATAAATATATAAATATATTATTAAATCAGGATGTAATCTAATAAATATACACTATGATAATATCCCACAATAGAGGGAGTTTGACTTCCAAAAGTGTCAATTTTTTTTAATCAAAATAATGGGTTAAATGGGTTTTGAGTTGGCGCGTTTTGATAGCTAACACAATTTGCTCGGTTGTGGTGGTTCGACTCGAACTCTTTTGACATTTATATTTTAGCTTCATAATCTCTTTGTTAAGTATTACTAGATCTATTATGAAAGGTTAAAATATTTAATTATATAATTATTTAAAAAATATATTTTTAATCGTAATAAGGTAACTATTTTTATATCGAAGTGATACTTTTTCCTGTAAATTAAAAACATGAAAATGAAACTATAATTCTATTAAGAAAAAAATACGGAAAACAGTATATTAAATTTCAGACATTATAACATTGCCAACAACACTTTTTTTTTTTTTTGGCTATGAAACAACCAATGTTTATATTTTGTTCTTGGCCAAAAGATAACAATGAATAATTCGCCTACTATATTTTTTTATTTCACTTTCCCAACAGTATAGAGTAGCAATAGAAAACAGAAAATGCTTAAAAAATCAAACAAGTTAATGTTATTTTTTTATTATCGTAATAAAAATATAAAAATTATTTAATATGTTTTATAATTATTTTTTTTATATTATTATTAATAATAAAAAATATTATATTATTGTCACTTATAAATAAAAATAAATAAATAAATTTATTTATTAAAAATGAGGAATTAATAAAATTTTATTAAGCCCCACAATGGGCCCAAAATGAATAAAAGCCAACCACATGGCCCATCCACCTCCTCCTCCTCCATCCTTTTAAAACCTCTTGCTCTTTTCTGTCTAGTCTATGCTTCCACCACCATACATGTTTTTTGTTCTTCTTAAAATAAATTCAGATCCAAACACGAAGGAAGGTTCTTCACAACCTCCATTGTATCTTAAATGGACCCTTTAGTCGACGATCTCGTCGACGATTTGGAAAGTCTAAGCTTCAACTCTACAACCACAAACACCAAGCGAAGCAGTACAACAAGCTCTGCCTCTGAAGCAACAGCAACCCAGTTTGCCTCTACCTTCGTACCCTCTTCGTCTTCTTCTTATTCTTCATCTAGTAAGCCTCACGCACTCACTTCTGACCCATGTTGGGAAGCAATCCAACGACTGAATAAAAAGAATAATAACTCCGGTAACGGAGCCGGAGCTCCATTCAGTCTCGCCGATCTTCGTTTTCTTCACCGATTAGGAAGTGGTGATATAGGAAGTGTCTACCTTGTGGGGCTTAAAGGGGAAGAGAGTAATGGGTGTGTTTTTGCTGCTAAAGTGATGGACAACAAAGAGTTAGCGAGTAGGAACAAAGAGAGTAGAGCAAGGGTAGAAAGGGAAATTCTGGAAATGCTAGATCATCCATTTCTGCCCACTCTCTATGCGTCCCTTGATTCCAATCGCTGGTCGTGTTTGTTGACCGAATTTTGTTCCGGCGGTGACCTCCATGTCCTCCGACAACGTCAACCGGAGAGACGCTTCCACGAAGCTGCCGTACGGTGGGTATTATTCAATTTTGCCTATTAAAGAGAAATTATCAAAGAGAAATAGCAAGCGCACACAAATTATTGTGTTACTCGTATTTTCTTAAAAAAGTAAATAATTTTTCACTCAAAAGATTTGTTTAGATATTTAAAAAGTTATTTACACATTCACACAAATTATGAATTGTCTGCAAATATTTAAATAAATTTATATCAGTATTCGAAATTATTATTTAATTTATTAGTTAGTTTGTTTATTTTATTTTTTTAAACTGCATTATTATGATGTTGATAGTTCATTTTCATTGGAGTAGAGAGAGCGTTTTATTGCATGTGGGGGAGCAAAATGGGTTTAACTCTTAAAAAGACAGTGTTTGGTACAGTTTTTGATTACCTGTACACAGTCATTGCTTTTCGTTTTGGTGGGTTTCTCGAGCTGTAAAATCAATGATTTTATATTTTACATGCGTTTTTATTGCCTATTCTTACATCCTAATTAAGCACTTTCCTTCTCATTATATGAGAAAAAAATATATAATATAGATGAATGAATGCAAACGATGGATGACCCAATTTACGTTTCTTTAGTTGGGATGAGATTTATAAGAGGTTAAGAGAGAATTGCTAATTTAAATATCAAATATTAAGATAATTGATTGTAAAAAGGGAACTAGATTCACTATCAAATTTAAATCACACAATCTTAATGAATTATTAAAACAGTAATTTTTATTAATAGCTTTAAATGACTATATATATTAGCTAGATGTAAAAATAGAAAGATGAATTTTTTTATTTATTTAAAAAAAAAAACATAATCATGTAAAGGAAAATAAGAATAGTATCTTAGCAGGTAAAAAGGTTGGTGATACTGGTACAACTAAATTTGTTATAATTTTTCATTAATAATAATTTTGTACAACAATAAAAGCATTGAGTTGTAACTAATGATGGGAGTATGATAGATTATTTATGTATTTCTACCATGTATAACTTGTATTATATTTTGTAAATACTAATCCCATCCTATATGAATTTTATGTTTATATTATATTTTTGTTAATTAGCTAGTGGTTGATTGGGGCAATGAGGTTTATGAAATTGATACTAAATTTGCCCACATTTCGTTTTTAAGTTATACCACCTCTATAGTAAAAACACCTAAAATATGGGTACGATTAACACTAACGTGGGTTAATGTAGTAGTTATCAAATTAAATATGGTATGGACAAAAGGATAGTATTAGGAAGAAAAGTAAGAGAAAACAGTTTCGCTTTCTATATCTATTCATGTCTCCTCCTTGAAAGTTTCTATTTTGTTTTTCTCTCGATTTTACTTTCTAATATTTTGTAGGGATTCTTGGATATTGATTTCTTTATTCCTTTTCTTTTGTTTTTTCTTGTTTCTAAATTTGTGCTCAGTAATCGAAGCGTTAGGCAGAAAAACAGCTGGGTCTCTTGGGCCTTATGATATAGCTAGTAGATCCTTTCGTAGAAGATTCAATTATTATAGTCATTTATTTAGTGTAGTAGCTATATAGTATTGGTTGAGTTGTTTTTGTTTTTTAAAAACATATAATCATTAAATTGCCAATATAAGTTTTAAATTCCTTTTATATTAGTCTTTTTTGTACTTTGAAAATATCAATTTCCTTTATTTATGATTTTATGTCATGGCTATTTTTTTTTATTTTCCTTTTTAGGTTCTACGCATCAGAAGTTGTAGCTGCTATGGAGTACCTACACATGATGGGGATAATATACCGTGATCTAAAGCCTGAAAATGTTTTAGTAAGATCAGACGGTCACATTATGTTGACTGATTTTGACCTCTCCTTGAAAAATGATAATTCAACATCAACGCCTCAGATGGTTTCTGATCGCAACCAACAAGATGAAAATCCATCCATTAGATCTCACACTGACCAACGACCATTTACCACATCATCATGCATTATACCTAATTGTATTGTTCCTGCCGTATCATGTTTCCAACCAAGATGGAAGAGGAAAAAGAAAAAAGCCCATGGTGGAATCCTAGAGATTGTGGCAGAGCCGCTCGATGTACGATCAATGTCGTTTGTGGGGACTCACGAATACTTAGCACCGGAGATAGTATCCGGTGAAGGGCACGGTAGTGCGGTGGATTGGTGGACACTAGGAATATTTATATTTGAATTGTTATATGGGGTAACACCTTTTAGAGGGTATGATAATGAGTTAACCCTAGCAAACATTGTGGCTAGAGCCCTTGAATTCCCGAAAGAGCCAACAGTGGCAGGACCAGCCAAGGATTTAATAACACAACTATTGGTGAAGGAACCAACAAGGAGAATGGGGTCTACAATGGGTGCAAGTGCCATCAGGCACCACCCATTTTTCAGTGGGGTTAATTGGGCTTTATTAAGATGTACTACACCTCCCTTTACTCCCCAGCCTGTCACTTTTAAAGACTTAGCCCAAGCTGATAAAAGCACAAGCAATTCAGTTGAGTATTACTAGAAATACAATAAGCAGCTCTAATTGGAATTCAATTATATTTGTTTTTCTTTGCACATAATATAAGACTTTTTTTTATAAGGCTTTTATGACCGGGTATTGAGTTCTAGGGTTAGAGTTTAGTATTTTCTTAGTTAAAACAATCATTTTTGTTGTGGATGGGAAGTCGGGATTTAATCTTTTGGTCAATAACAGCTCATCATTTATGGCATATTATTTATTATTACATTATCATCAATCATATTATTTTTTTATTAGATATTTGTTTTTGTTAAAAAAAATACATGAAATAACACATCATCGTATATTTAAAAATAATAAATAATTTATTCCTCCTTATCAACTGAATTACCAAGGGAAAATATTGCTAATAAATTATCTCAATGTTCAAATTAATCTTATTGAACTATGTGCTTGTTGATGACATGCACCAAATAAGATGAGCAAGGATTAATTTCTAAATGATGATCAACTCAGCACATGCACATGGTAAGGACATGGTTAATTGCGTTAATTGACCTGAGACTAAGGCTGGAATTGTGGGATTAACTCGTTTTATCATGTACAGTAACAAGCCCCACCCATATGCATTGTTGAGATTATATGCATGGAAGAATGGGTAAAAGAAACAAAAGGAAAGTTCTTAAAACATTTTCTTTGGGTGTAAAGTTTTATAAAACAACGTTATTAATTTGTCCATCATGTATCATATATTAATGATAATTACACTTAATCATGATGTACTTAGTAGGTGAAATATATTATTTAGTTTAAGTTTAAATATGAATGATAATTAGAATGATTAATGGTATTTTTGTTTTTAGTTTGATTAAAAATTTGAAATAAAATAGAATATAAAATATCTAAACATTAATATGAATGATTATTTTTCCTTATAATAATTTATTATTTTATTTTATTTATAAATAAAAAAATTCTTATTTTTTAATTTTATTTTATTTATAAATTTATATATTTTGTCTTAATATTATTATTATTATTATTATTATTATTATCATTATTAAATTTCATCCACGTTACTACTTCCATTGATATTATATTTATTTGGTCATTTTATGGTAAAAGGTAAAACGAATTTTGAGCAATATAGTTCAGTAGTTTGGATATCTGTGGCACAAACAGTGTATTAATCTTCTAATAGTTAATGATATATATATAATTTTTTAACAAAATGATCAATTTTTTCACATACATGCTTATTTTATTTTATATACAATTATTATGTATAGAGATAAATGCATTAACAGTACATTTAGTTATTCTAGAGTAATTAGATTTCGTAGTTTCTTTGAACAATTTAGTGCACAAATTTTAAAAAATTGACATGCAATATTGATCAAAATGATAAATTTTTATGTTTTTTAAAACAATATTTTTTTTTTGAATTGCACTTGAAAAAAAATATTTATTGAAACAATTTTTTCAAATAAAAATAGAAAAAAATTAACTATTTAAATTTATACTGTTTTTTTTAAATTAGTGAATTAAACTTATAAAAAAAATGATTGGATCTGGTATATTTAAAAAAATTAAGGGATTTCTATTATAATCTTCCTTTATGTATATAGGTAGACAAAAAGACAAAAAAAAAAAAATTAATCGAAAGGAGGGATAAATATAGTATTTTTCTCTTTTTGGTAGAGATTTGGAAGCAATTTAGAAGTGGGAGAATTTTGTAAACGTTTGACTTAATGCAGGAGAGGGTGGAATATTACATTGTTTATTGCCTCCAGTTAAGTATAATTGCATGTGTGATTTGCATCATGATTAGGAACGTGCATATGTACGGGTGTGAACGGTTTTTAATATAATCGTCTCTGAATTAAATTATAAAATCTATAATCGAAACTGTCTCGTTACGGTGTAGGAAAGGTTTTTTATCCGCAGATAACAGTTCGGAACGATTATGAAAAAAGCAAAAAAAAACCGAAATATATATAATTTAATTTATTAAATATATATAATTAATTTTTTATTTATAATTTAATATATAATTTAATTAATTAAATATAATTAATTTTGGGTACGGGTGGGTACGGTTTTTAGTATAATCGTAACCGTTGTTTTATATTCAATTTTTACCCAAAATCGTTCCCGTTCTCAAAATTTACCGATTAAAAACCAAAATACCGATTTTTTTGCACATCCGTAATCATGAGAGACCTTTTTCATGTTTGGTTATTTTGTTCATCAAAGTTTAAGAATTAATTTTTTTAAATATAATTAAGATATATTTTTATTTTGGATAAACATAGCGGAATCTATAATTAGCTTAATTAAATTCTCTCTCAAAATGATTATAAAAAAATAAAAATTAATGCATAAAATATCTAGTTATTATAATATTTAGAGATTGGCCTCCTTAAAAAAGATCTACTAGCTTGAAAATTGGTGCTATACGTCTTCGATGATCAAACCAATCAACAGTTAATTTTTGGTTCTTTGAATTGCCTTGAAATACAAGAACTTTCAATTTACTCCTATTCTCAATGGATTCAAGAACGATGATAGACGGAAAGAGAAAGAGGGAAACAAAAGGGTAAATTTGCCCAAATATTGTCATCGACTATAAAATTTGAATTGAGGCAAATCTATATGTTGATTGATAGATAGGGAGAAAATATAGCAACAAAATGCATATAGGAGTATATTTTACAGAAATCGCCTTCGTTTTGTGCACTACTTTACAATTTTACTCTTTTGGGTTTGCTTTAGCAGTATAGCTATTTCTCGATTCAATTTTCGGATCCTGATTTCTTATGTTTCTCCATCTTCTCTAATCTCTATTTCTTCTCTCCCATTTGTAGTTGTTGACATCGCCCATTAATTAAGTGAATCCTGTAATGGAAGTTGAAAATTGAAGGTGAAAAATTGTTGCCCAGTTTGAATATTCCAGATATTAATGGTCAGCACTGCCGGTGATAAGTCGTATGGAATCCCTAGAAACATCGCAGTACCAAACGGCGCTGTTGTGGCCGCGATAAGTTCCGAGTTGCTCACCATTGTCAGCGAACCAAACAGTCGGCGTTTGGTCCTTGGCAAAAGAGAATATAAGGTTACTGTCTTGATTATAATTCAAGAACGTTTAAGGCCTTTCACGCACTTTCATTAAAATCGGCTTCATCTCTTCTCCTGATGATGAGCTTTCTTATTCGTATTTAAGTTTTCCAGTTGGAATAAATCTGTTCAAGGCTAATCCAAGGTTGCCTAGTGAAACTGAGCAGGAGATGAGACATAGATTCTAACCAACTATTTTAATATTATTTTTATATATAATACGTATATTCTTATATTTATATATTAAATGATCTATATCCCGTTTTAAATTGCAGTGACTTTTTGATATGACTAGTGGTGCCAAAGTAACGAAACACAGTTATTTTAAAAATAATGTTTTATATTAATTAAATATGATGTTATAATGAAATTTATATCTTGACTCAATGAATTAAACTTTTAGAATAGAAAGATATATAATTTTTACAAACTTTTACATGTTTATCTCTTCCGTACTAGACTTCTTAACTCGTGCACTGCAGCTTTAACTATCTATACATGATGCAACCAATTCTAATATCTAACCATCTAACCAAATTCATAATAATCCAACTATTAATGAATCTGTTTAAACGGAACTTCATGTAAACATGCCAATTTTACGCAATAGCATTTGTGTTAGTTATTCGCTTTATTATTAGGGATCACAGAGCATTCTTTGAGCTGCTATGGCAATTATTATGTATCAAAGGCTGCAATGAAATTACAGAAAGTTCATAGCTATAAGTTAAGCTAGCCGACTACAAGACACACTTCGTTCTCGGCTATGAAGGATGTTTTGAAAAAAAAGCATCTTTTTGGCCTCTGCACACCTTTAGGATTTTCTAATAGAAACGAATGACAAATATAAAATTTATATTAAAATGTGACAGAAGGAGAATATCAGCAAGCACGTTGTCTTTGTATATTACCAGTCATACAAAGGACATGTAGCTTAAAAGTAAAACCATAGTAAGAACACACTAGGTACTCACATTTAACATAAGATCATATTAAGTTCAATCTAAAATGACCCTGTTCCCACAGAGCAAACGAGATACAGACTTCAAGCAGAAGCGACAGCTTCCATGGGCTTTGCTTGTGGTTCAGCAGGGGTTTCTGCAGGCTTTGCTTGCAATTCAGCAGCAGTTTCCGCAGGCTTTGATTCAAGTGCTGGTTCAGCAGGGATTTCTGTAGGCTCAGCTTGTGGTTCAGCGGGGGTTTCTGTTTCTGCATGCTTTGCTTCAGGCGCTGGTTCATCTGCTTCCCAGAAGGCCGTCTTCTTTCCCGTTTTCGAAACAGTCTGAAAGACTGCATCGGGTTGAACATTTCCTTTAACAGTCACCTTCTGCTCCTTCATATCAATGTCGTATGATTCCACACCTAAGGATGGAATGAATATAACATTTAGTATACTGACGAAACTTACAAAAAAGGTTTATACACAACAGTTGCTTCCCTTTCCACTAACCTCAAAGAGTTCCTAAAAGTTCATGTTAGAAACAAAACTGCGAGCAATTTCCTAATATATAATGTTGCATCTCAACATAATTCAATATGGGAAATTGGGAATAATCGACACCCACCAAAGCAAGCAACATTTACATAGACGATGATCTATTAGAAGTTCAGAACCAAGTTCACATGAGCATGCAATGATTAATCAATACATGCTATAAAAATTTCCATCCAAACTTCAGGTTGCCAGATGACAGCATAATGATGTTTCAGAAAATAGCTTTGAGACCTCATGAACTTGTACATGCAAATCATAACACTGATAATCAGCAACATAAGCCACTGTGCCATGTGTTAAGAGACTAAAGTGTTAAAATTAACTATGCTAATTTTCTAAAGATTTGCAATCCTGCAAATGCTCGTTAATAGGTTCTTAATATGGAAAAATTTGAAATCAGAGGATGGTATATAGAGCACATGCATCACAAAACTAAGACAAACCAGTGTTTCACCATCAACAACGGCCTTTTGTTCAAAAAGCAATTATAAGCTTATAATGAAAACTTATGATAGACACTATCTGATAGCAAAAATGTGTTATGTACTGTTACTGTTACAAGCAGAAATTGATAAAACTATAAAACCCACAACCAACCTTCCATTTTGTCTAGAACTCTCTTCACGGCCCCAGAACAGCCTTGACAGGACATACCAACCTTGAGGACAACAGTCTGCACTCGAACCAAATGATACATCAAAAGACAGTCACATCATAATACTGAAAAACTATTAACTAGCACCAATTAAAACACCTAAAGAAAGAGCTGAAACATAACTAATTAATAAATCAGAAATGAAAATGGAAAAAATAAATATATCAAAAATCCACCTAAAAAATCTTATTTTAAAGATTGATCAGTCACCCCATATCTTGGTAGTCATTCCTTAAAAATGTGAAAAACAATTCAGAAACTGTTATCAAATATATCTAATTAATAAACCACTTGTAAAAAAATTAGAAATAAGAATTCAAATTGTTATCAAACACACTCTAGAATAAGGAATTAATGGTTGATTCGGACATGTTGGTCTACACCAATTTACATGGGATTATTGAATAATTTTTCAAATAAAACATTTTAATTGATTTTTTTTTAAAATAAAGAAAATATCCCTCTTGACCCAAAGAGCAGAATTAATTAAATGCAGTGAAAGAATCAAAAGTCCAACGAAAACAAATTATAATTCTTCAAATTATGAAATTGTTAGAATTCCAAACACTCTTATCCATATAACAAGCTGAGAAAGGCTTAACGCCCGTTCAATAGATTATCCTTTAAGCAAATGCTATCGAAAAATGCAATCTTTTAAAAGAAGCAAAAAATTGCCAAGATCTCTAAATTCTTATAATATAGGAAAATAAAACTAAGAGTTGTAAGATACTTTTATAAACAATGAAAACCACAAACAAACTGAAAATTGAAGTCAAGCATAAAATAAAATAAAGATCTTGTAAGACAAAGAAGGGGGAAGCGGAAGGCAAGAAAGGAAATCAAAAGCGATTGGATCGGAAGAAAGAAGTTGCGAGGAGTGTAGAATTACCTGAGACATGGCTTGGGCAGTGGAATTTGGAACAGAGAAGAGATTTTAATAATAGGGACTCGGATTTTTTCTGGATTTTCGATGTTAGTAGATGTGAGAAATATGAATGTAATAAGCAATGGGAAGAGCCGAATCGCCGACCATTTTATAGAATTATTATAATTATTATAAAAACAATATCAACATATTTGTATTTAAGGATTAAATTTTTTAACATTCTCGTGTTCTCTATTTAAATTTCTTTTTTAACTAAAAATATGATAAATCATAACAAAATTTGATATTTTTTTTAATTTTTAAACTACAAATTTTTTTTAAATAATAATAATAGATATAGATTTAAATATGAAAAAAAAGTGAAAATATAAAAATAAATTAAAATTTAAGTAAAAAATTATCACAATAATTCTAAATCTATATGTAGCCAAAAAATCATCTAATAATTATGGTGATATTTATTTAAAATAAAAAAATAAATAACAAATAATCACCCAAATAACACCCATTTATTTATCTAATATATTTTTATTATTTTTGTTATTAAAAAAAGTCAATTTTAGCGTGTGTGTAGTGTAACAGTGAAAGGGCAAACAACAAAGGATAGTGGAGCAGTGAAATATGTGTGTGCAGCAGCACCCCTCATGGCACAGGGAAGCATGGGGTGTGCTGTAGCACCGCTAGACTTAGTTTTGTTTTGTTTTTTTCGTATAGATATACGATCACTTGTACATAAATCATACCAGAAAAAGAGATGAAATAAACACAATATTTATAATGGTATCAGAGCAAAGTTATTGTTGGTCTAATGAAATGAAATAAGCTACCTGCTACGGTGATTTCTTTTATTCTTGACACTTGGTTGATTTGGTGTGCTAAGTTTGGCCGATCTAGTGGTATTAGATCGAGTTTTTTTTGTAAATAAGCTACTGCTACACTGATTTTTATTCTGTTTTTGAATTTTTTGGGATAGCTTTAGGAGCAGATTTTACATGTGCTATTAGGAGAAGAAATGATTGTTGTTTTTGCTGGGATCTGAGTTGGCAAATTTGGGTTATTCGTTGGAGCCACATCGTCCTAGCTTCTCCTCCGTTCTAGCTGCTCGTTAGGGTCATCACAATTTATCTGCGTTCTTGTTCCAACGCTGCTCACTCGTTGAAGCCGTACTATTCTAGCTGCTCCTCCATTCTAGCTGCTCGTGGGTTCATCGTAGTCTCTCTACGTTTCACTTCCAAAGCTGCTCGTGGGGTCATCGTAGCCTCCCTACGTTCTAGCTGCCACTATGGGTATGTCTCTGTTCTCGGAGAAACTTGAATCGCAACGATGAACAACACCGCGCCACAGCTCTCTAAAGAAAAATCCTTTAGCCGAGAGACACTGAGATTGTAGGTTTTTTTTAATCTGCGTGTAAGGTCGCAGATTGGTATATTTATTTTTTTATTTGGTTGGTGTACGGATGCAGATTGTTTAATCTATGGGTAGTTGGCTGAAAAAA
The DNA here is from genome assembly GCA_037013495.1 of Hippophae tibetana. Classification (NCBI taxonomy): domain Eukaryota; kingdom Viridiplantae; phylum Streptophyta; class Magnoliopsida; order Rosales; family Elaeagnaceae; genus Hippophae; species Hippophae tibetana. The sequence goes on from CM072802.1 coordinate 9,627,631, forward strand.
AAGGAAAGAAAATAGCATTGGTAGATCGCATGGCAGAATCTAGAGATTTAACCACCAACTTCATATTGAACGATTTGACTACAAAAATGACTGAGGTTCTAGCTAGAGCTCAGACGGCCTCGTAACCTCCGCTAATTGAAGCGTCAACTGCTCCCATTAATATCAAGATGGGAGGATCCAACTATGCCTTATGGTCTCAAGTGGTGGAGATGTATATCTCTTGCAAGGACAAACTGAGATTATTAATAGGGATTTTCCTCAACCTGATGAAACCAACCCCTCATTCAGGAGATGACGCAGATGGGAGGATCCAACTATGCCTTATGGTCTCAAGTGGTGGAGATGTATATCTCTTGCAAGGACAAACTGAGATTATTAATAGGGATTTTCCTCAACCTGATGAAACCAACCCCTCATTCAGGAGATGACGCACTGAAAATGTCATTGTCAAGGGATGGTTGATCAATTTGATGGACCCTTTCTTGATTGCAAATTTTATCTGATTTCCATATGCAAAACAAGTTTGGGATTATACTGCTACAACCTACTTTGATGGGACAGATACGTCTCAAGTGTATGATCTTCGTCGTCGAGTTACTCGGATGAAGTAGGCGGGTGGATCCATTGAAAAATACTACAATGACCTTCAAGGATTGTGGGGAGAAATTGATTTCCGTCGTCCTAACCCAATGGAGTGTGCGACTGATATACAAAAATTCAACTCTATCGTACAGGAAGATCGAGTTTATACCTTCCTCGATGGACTTGATGACATACTAGATAAGACTCGAAGTGATGTACTTCAAATCAAACCATTCCCTACGGTGGAACATGCCTATGGATTCGTCCGTAGAGAAGAGGTCAGGCAGACCGTAATGATCACAAGTGCAGATACGACTCCCGCAACAGTTATGACTTTTAAAGGGATCAAGGGACACCATAATACGATGCCACCAAAACAAGGAACTCTTGTTTTGGGTAGCAAGAAATCCATTTTTTGTTGACATAAAATGTGGCCATTGTGGAAACTCCAAACTTACCCGTGAAAACTGCTTCAAACTACATGGGTATCCAGAGTAATGGAATGATCTTCAAGCACGGAAGAAATGGGAAACCACTAGGAGAGTCGTTGTGACTATCAATAATGCATCACCATCTCTTATTCGTGAGGCGAATCTTCCCATGATCCAGGTATTTCAAGTAAATAATTTCACATCTCTACTCGTAGTGATAATGAGGATTGGATTCTAGACTCTAGAGCTACATATCATATGACATTTGACCCAAAATATCTCTCCAATACAACCCAGCCAAGACGGAGTTGTGTTGCTAATGCCGATGAGGTCACTTATCCAGTTATAGGGGTTGAAACAGTGACTTTATCTCCTTCATTATCATTATTTAATACATTACTTGTACCCCCTCTCTCAAACAAACCAATGTTTGTAAGTCAAGTCACTTCAGATCTTAATTGTGTGGTATTCATGTATTCTACCTTTTGTCTTATATAGGATATTCTCACCAAGGAGATCATTGGGCGTCGTACTAAGAGAAAAGGTTTATATTATGTGGATGACCTCAGTTCAGGAAAAGCCAATCACATGCAACACACAATTAGTAACAAGGAGCGACAGATTTGGTTATGTCATCGTAGATTTGGGCATCCATCATTTGGGGATTTAAGGCATTTACTACCTAGTTTATTTTCCAATGTTACACACTCAGATTTCAAATGTGATACTTGTATCTTAGCAAAACGTCATAGGGCATCTTATCCTATGAGCATGCATAAAAGTGTGATTCCTTTTGCTTTAGTACATTCTGATGTTTGGGGACGTTCCCTGGTCACTACGTCATCGGGTCATCATTGGTTTGTAATTTTTGTTGATGATTGTACACGAATGACATGGTTTTACCTTCTCAAACATAAAGATGAAGTATTTTCTACATTTCACTTGTTTCACACCATGATTCAAACACAATTTTCTAAAAAAATTAAGAACCTTAGGTCTGATAATGGAGGGGAGTATGTTAATCAACAATTTCGAACATACTTGGACAACCATGGTATTCTCCATGAAACCTCATGTACACAAACCTCACAACAGAATGAGACTACAAAGAGGAAGAATAAGCATATTTTAGAAACTGCCCGGGCCTTACTAATTAGTGCATATATGCCTAATAGATACTGGAGTGATGTTATTACTATAGTTGTGTATCTACTGAACCGTATGCCCATAAAAACCTTACAATTTCAGACTTTATTACAGGTGCTATCTGATCATGTTACCTTGCCTACTATTTTGATGCTTCCATACCGAATTTTTGGATGTGTTATTTTTGTCCACCTCCATAAAAATCAACGAACTAAGTTAGATATATGTGTTGCGCGATGTGTATTCTTAGGGTATGGCGTACAAAAAAAGGGATACCGATGCTACGCTCATATTACTAAAAGAACCTACATTACAATGGATGTCACTTTTCTAGAATCAGAAAGTTTTTTCCATCACCAGTATCCAATTACCCTCTTTAGGGAGAGAGTTATGGTGAAGAATGAAATTGGCTTGATGTTGAAGTATTAGACATTAGTAACATTCCGACATACTCGGATAATACCAACAATATGGATGAGATAGTACCTGGACCCGAACTTGAACTTCTAAGGACTGAATCTGAACTAGTGATTGAATCTCCAGAAGATGTAGTGGTTGATGCACCTATCCACTCTCTAGTACCCAATGATCCTCCTGAGGTCAACCATCCTATCACACCTTTACAAACTAATGTTATAGATACACATGTTGGTTATGTTCTACCTTTCAGGCACAATCGAGGCAAACCTTCAAATCGATACTCTCCAGATAGAGAAGAACGACAATCCAAGTATCCAATAGCCAATTATGTATCTACTAAAGGGTTACGAGAACCTATCAGGGTGTTTGCACAAACACTCTCCTCATGTCAAATTCCAAGTACCATTGAAGAAGCCTTATGTGATCTCAACTAGGCTCAAGCTATAAAAGAAGAATTTGAGGCATTGTAGAAGAATAACACATGTGTATTAAACGAGTTGCCTCAAGGGAGGAAGATGGTAGGATGTAAGTGGATTTTCTCCATTAAGTATAAAACAGATGGGTTAGTTGAACGATACAAGGTGAGGCTAGTAGCAAAAGGGTATACACAGAAACATGGTATAGATTATCAGGAAATCTTCTCACCTGTGGCTAAACTAAAAATTGTTAGAGTTTTGTTATCTCTTACAACAAATTTAGATTGGTCATTACACCAACTTGACGTGAAAAATGTCTTCTTTCATGGTGATCTTAAAGAAGAGATTTACATGGATATGCCACCAGGATATACTGTTACATCAGGAAAAGAAACTGCGTGTAGATTACAATGGGCATTATATGGACTAAAATAATCACCTCGAGCATGGCTTGGCAGGTTGAGTTCAACAATGAGGAAATATGGGTTTCAACAAAGAAACTCTGTCCATACTCTTTTCCTAAAACAACGATTGGGAAAAATAACAGCCCTTATAGTCTATGTAGACGACGTGGTCATTACAGAGGATGATAAAGAAGAAATATCTAGGCTTCAAGAACAACTGTCAAATGAGTTTGAAATGAAGAACCTAGGAGGACTCAAATACTTCTTAGGCATTGAGGCAACACGATCAAAACAAGACATATTACATGGAGGAGCAAGAAGCAAAAGGTAGTCGCTTTATCTTGCGTTGAAGCTGAATTTCGAGGAATGGTCAAGGGAATATGTGAGTTCCTTTGGTTGAAAAAACTTCTAAAAGAGATTGTTGTTGCTCCTAACTCTAAAATGAACTTATTTTGTGACAACAAGGCAACCATTGCCATTTCCCACAATCCAATTCAACATGATCGCACAAAGCACGTTGAAGTGGATCAGAACTTCATCAAACAGAATCTTGAAGAAAAAATTATTCAACTTTCATTTGTTAAATCAGAAGATCAATTAGCTAATATACTCACAAAATCTATGTCTGTAAAATTTTTTTACAACTCACTTGACAATTTGGGCATAAGTGACATATATGCATAAACTTGATAGGGAGTGTTGGTGTGTATATTGGAGCAGAAAAAAGGCAGACAATAAAGGATAATGGAGCAGTGAAGTATGTGTGTGCAACAACACCTGTGATGGCGCAGGGAAGCATGGGTGTGCTGCAGCACCGTTAGGCTTAGTTTTGTTTTGTTTTCTTCGTATAGATATACGATTACTTGTACAGAAATCATATCAGAAAAAAGATGAAATAAACACAGTATTTATCAATCAAGCCTAAACATTTTTCATATTCTCTAATTAAATATTATTTAAATTAAATTATAATTATTTATTTAGCGTTAAACTCAATTTTCTTCCATATTATTAGGATCATAAATTTTATAGGTTTATTACTTTATTTAATGTATTTTTCAAGTATTTTTTAATTTTGCAAAACCTTGCCGTTTTTATTGAGTTTTTTTATGTTGGTAATATTTAGGATACTATTTACTTTCCAAGAACCACCATTCCCCGTAGACAAAGCAGTTCAAATATTCTTATTCATATATTTTGCTTTCGAAAATTAGTCATTATTCATCATAATGAGCATATTTTTGGATTGGTAGGAATAAATCATGTGATTTACAATAAAAAGAATACAACCATCAATCCAATTAGATTATCACGTGTTGCGATTCCGTTTGCAAACATATTTACTTTTAAAAAGAACGGGCGACTACTAAACCTCGTTGCAATTCATACGTGTCATATATATATATATATATATATTAAGTAAATATTATTTATATAATAATATTCTCCTTTTAATTATTTTTAGTATTATATTTATTTTATATCAGATATAAATCTAGACCTAATTCAACCTAATAAAATCTTATTTAGTTAAAGGTTATTTAAGCTTATAAGTAACACTTTTGTTAAACTCTTAGTCGATATGAGATTGAAGGAAACTTAACAATTCTCCTACACACAGACAAAGGTGGTCTCACAAAATCACGGTGAGACTGTTAAGGACTAAGCTCAAGTTAACGATCAAGTCAAGTCCAGGTCTGATACTATGTTAGAAACTCAGACCTAACTCAACCCAATAAGATCTTATTAAGTTAATGATTACCTATGCTTATAAGTAGTATTGTTGTCTTGCTCTTAGCCGATGTGCGATAAGGATACTTAACACCTCCCCTCCATACAGTGGACAAAGTTAAACATAAGTGTCGCAATGAGACTGTGGTAGAGCCTAGGGTCCAAGCACATAGAGACCAGGAGTAGAGCTATGATACCAAGTTAAAAACTCAAGTCTAATTCAACCCAAGAGTAAGTAGTATTACTGCCTTACTCTTGGCCGATGTTGGACAAGAATACTTAACAGCTCCCCTCCACACAACGGATAGAGGTGGACATAAGCACCACAGTGAGACTATGGTAGAGCATAAGGTCCAAACATATAGAGACGATGAGTAGAGCTCTGATGCCATATTAGAAACTCAGGCCTAACTCAACACAATAAGATCTCAATGAGTTAAAGGTTACCCAAGCTTATAAGCAGCATTGTTGCCTTGCAGGAAGTACAAGAGGAGACTGAGTTGAGTAGAAAAGGCCATGGAAGAGAGTGCCCTTCAAGTATAGTAGAATGTGCAGAACAACAACATAGTAAGTTGATCATGGAGTAGGCATATACTGGCTCACTTGATGAATAACATAAGAAATGTATGGACGAGTAACTGTGAGATAAATCAGGTTGCCAACCATTCATATGTAAATAAAGGGATTAGACAATGGTTTCTCCCCTAAGGGTATCAGATGTGCATTAAGTTCAACTGGAGTGTTAACGGTCTTGATGTTAGTGAGTCCAACTCGAGATAAAAGATCAGATGCATACTTGACTTGAGTAATATAAAGACCATATGTGGAACGAGTGATCTCAAGACCCAAGAAATAGTTTAGATATCCAAGGTCTTTTATCTCAAACTGTTGACTAAGAAAATCCTTAAGTTTTTGAATCTTACTGAAATCATCACCAGTTATGATCATATCATCCACATATAGGAGAAGCAAAATGATGCATTTATCATTGCAACGAAGAAATAAAGCAGAATCATAAGGACTGGTAGTGTAACCCAAGCGAAGGATGATGGAGTTGAACTTGGCAAACCACGCTCATGGAGGGGGGGTTGTTTAGTATCCTTGTCACACATCAACTAGGAGTAAAACAGTAATACTGCTTATAAGTCTGGGCAATCATTAACTTAATGATATCTTATTGGGTTGAGTTAGGCTTGGGTTTCTAACATGGTATCAGAGCTAGGTCTAGCTTGATTGGTGACTTGGGCTTTGTCCTTAACAGTCTCACCGTGGCTTTGTGAGACCACCTCTGTCCATATGGAAGGGGATTGTTAAGTTTTTTTCAATCTTATATCTACTAGGAGTTCGACAATAGTGCTGCTTATAAGCTTGGACAACCCTTAACTAAATGAGATCTTATTTGGTTGAGTTAGGAATGAGTTTCTTACATAGTATCAGGGCTCTGCTCCTGGTCTCTATGTGCTTAGACTCTAGGCTCTACCACAGTCTCATCATGGCACTTATGTCCACCTTTGTCCGCGGTGTGGAGGAGGGTTGTTAAGTATCCTTGTCCCACATCGGCTAGGAGCAAGGTAGTAATATTACTTATAAGCCTAGGTAACCCTTAACTTAATGAGATCTTATAGGATTGGGTTAGACCTGTGTTTCTAACATGGTATCAGAATTGGGCCTGGCTTGATCGGTAACTTGGGCTTTGTCCTTAATAGTCTCACGGTGGCTTTGTGAGACCACATTTGTCTGTGTGGATGGGGGTTGTTAAGTTTTTTTCAATTTCACATCTATTAAACATTCGACAACAGTATTGCTTATAAACTTGGACAACTCTTGAATCAATAAAATTTTATTGGATTAAATTAGGTCTGAGTTTCTAACAGTATTGATGATATATATTATAATTCATTTTGAAAGTGGGATATATGATGCACTCTTTAACTATAGCATAAGAGAGAAATGTCCCCCAACATTGTATAAGATTTGTTCTCTTAAAATAAATTTTAAAAAATAAAATATTTATAATTTATAATTATAAAAATAATAGAATCAAATACTTATTATTAAGTTTAACGATAATATATGATCGATTAATTAAATCTATTGGATATAATTAATCTACGTATCCTAATGGTTTTAATTAAGATATGATTGATGAATCAGATGTATTAGCTATGATTAATCTACATATCCTAATGGTTTTCAAATAAAAAATAGCCCAGTTATATCTTGAATTGTTAAAAGAAAGAAAAAAAAAACTCTCTTTTTCGACCTTTTTTTTAAATAGGTAGTACTACCCATCCCAGCACGGTAAGCAACGTAACATACGTTCTATGGAACATATCCGAAATTAAATAACATATTTATGTGAAAAAAACTCATAAAATGAAGACATGCATGCTCAACAAAATGATTTAAGAATATATGTTAGATAAACATATATTTTATTTGAATATTTGTTCAAAATCATTTTGAACACCATTTATTTGATAAATTTTACTGATTTTGAACACCATTTATTTATGTCCCTAAAAAGAATTCCAATAATTTTTTTCCCAAAAAAAAAATCCAATATAATCTTGCAATTGCAATTATTTCATAATACCTAATTTTAGTTATAAATCCAATATATGTTGTATTATTTTTAACAGTGTGTAATTCTAATATATCGTAAAATGTTTAAAATTTTAAAAATTATTCATTATTTTTATATCAAATTGCATTGTTGGTTCTAAACAAATTAAATTTAAAAATAGTGATTTAAGAGAGAAAAGAAGATAGTATATTGTATATTTTTATCTCTCTGCACACTCTAGGTAGTTTTGTTTTAATAATATAAATGCTTGGTAGTTAAACTACTGATTACCATAATAATGGAGGAAAACCCTAAGTAAAGCCAAACCTAAAATTATGATCCCTTCTTTAAGCAGGTATTGCTTGCATTTGCATTCATCATCACCTGAAAGAATATATTAATTGTAAGTTGGTAATTAGGTTATGTTAGGTTTGTTCCACTTTTTAATTTCAAGATTTCGATATATCAAGTACACAAGCTCTTTATTATTTATTTACTAGATAGTACAACCTCTTAGTTGCTTGCCAAAGCAAGTACTTGTAGTACCAAGAATTACAAGTACATCCCGACACTAATATGACTTAAAGTTGTAGGATCAAATCCTATAAAAACGTACGTGTATATCTTTTTTAAGTAAAAGAAAAATACTAAATATACGAAAGTTATATATAACTTAGTAATGGAAGAAAAAAGGTGCAGGGATAATTATATCTTAAAACATTTGTAAGATATATATCTCTCTATTAGCTGGTTATTAAAATAATTTTTTTTTATATATAAAATTGTAGGGAATAGATTGATATCTAAAAATATAATTAATGATTAATAAATATTAGATATATATTGTGGAGCTTATTGTAAGATAAAATTACGCTTATGATAAAGCTTAAGAGCATTATTCATACATTTCAATGGCATAATTAAATTTCCAGTACGTTAGTTAGATATAATACCTGCCTTTGTAGCACATATAAAAGTCGAGCACTTTAATTTGTAATTTAGGGGATTTGATTCTTTGGTTTTAAGAGAATTACTTGTTAGAATATAATTGAAGTTATATTCGAAAAATGCGCAAACAAATTTTTTCTTCAAAATACGCTAAGGCAACACCATTAATAATCAACTCTATGTTAGCTTCTCTTGTCGATGTGGGATTCAACACCCCTCCTCACATCGGATGGGAACATCACAAACACCGATTGACCTTGAGGGAACTCATCAGTTGATCCTAGAGACTTGCTCTGATACCAAGTTGAAAGCGGTGCAACCAACGTTTTCCCTCAAAACACGCTTATCAGAAAAAGGGGTCACTCAGACTAATAACCAACTCTATGCTGACTTCTCTGATCGATGTGGGACTCAACACCCCCCTCACATCAGACGGGGACACCGCAAAGACCGATTGACCGTGAGGGGACCGAGAGGAGACTAATCAGTTGACCCTAGGGGCCTACTCTGATACCAAGTTGAAAACTAGGCAACCAAAGCTTTTCCTCAAAATGCGTTTATCAGGAAAATGGTCACCCAGATTAATAACCAGTTGAGGGAAAGCTTTGGTTGCCCAAATTTCAACTTGGTATCAGAGCATGTCCCTGGGGTCAACTGATGAATCCCCTCTCGGTCTCTTCATGGTCAATCGGTCTTTGCGGTGTCCTCGTCCGATGTGAGAAGGGTGTTGAGTCTCACATCAATTAGGGAAGCCAGAATAGAGCTGATTATTAGTCTGAGTGGCCCATTTCCTGACAAATGCATTTTGAGGAAAAACTTTGATTGCCCAACTTTTAACTTGGTATTAGAGCAGGTCTTTGGGGTCAACTGATAAGTTCCCTCTCGATCCCCTTATGGTCAATCGATCTTTAAGGTGTCCCTGTCTGATGTGAGTAGGTTGTTGAGTCTCACATCGACCAGAAAATCCAACATAGAACTAGTTATTATTTTGGATGACCTCTTTCTAGATAATCGCGTTTTATAGAAAAGCTTTGCTTGCCCAGCTTTCAACTGTTATTTGATTAAAAATATGTTGTTTAAAGAAAAATTATAAAATATTTTGCATCAAATTATTAAAAATAGTGTAACTTTTAAAGTAACATTTTTTGTTATTAATTTATTTACTTTTTTTTAATACTTCTTAAAATTTTGAAATTATTATTTTTAGATTATTAAACACCCTTAAAAATACTTTTACGTTATGTAAAACCAATTACAATTAAGAGTAGAATCAGTTTCAAATGAAGTCTTAAATACTTAATTTTGACTGTTAACTTCCAATGGCGCTAGATTGCTACAATAACAAATAACAGATAAATTTAAATAAATATATTTGTAATTAAATAATAAGTAAAGTTACTTTAACAAGAATACGAGCTTCTATTAAATTTTTAAATACCACTTTTAAGATTTTGATAACCATCACATTTAATTTTAATAATTTATATCTTTTTAAATATATATATATATATATATTAAAATAATTTTATATCTTATCTTCATTCACGTCACCATCAAACTTTAACGATAATACTTTCAACTATCACTATTGGGGACCTCTTCGAAGACCCCTAACTACCGTGAACGAATCTATAAAATTTACAATTTTTTCTCCATATTTTATACGACTTAAAAAATAATTATACATTTGTATAAAATTTATGTAATAATACCTAAATTATACATTTTCAATACATTTTAGAGAATAATCCTAAAATGTAAAATTTTGTAAAATTATCTATGTTGAGTAATATATATAATATAAAAATTATTTATTATTTAATGTGACAATTTGAATATTTTTTTTATATAAATCAATATAAAATTAAGGTATATCTCATAAATCATGTAAGATTTATGTATAGCTTACAAAATAAAGTTTATGTAAAGCTCACATATTTATATACAATTTTTGCATATCTTACAAAATAATCTGAAACATCAAAATATTTGTAATAAGTAATATTTTTTATTTGAGAACTCTATATTATATTAACTTTGTAAAATATATAAAATATGTACAAAATTTTATAAATTATTATTCATGAATATTTGATTAATATAAATAGTATAAAATTTGTACAACATAATATAAATAGTACATAAATTAAAAAATATTTGATATTTCATCAAAGATTTGTATATATTTATCTAAAATAAAGAGTTTGAAATTTGAGCAAAACTTTGTACAACGTATCAAAAATAAAAAAAATATAATATAGTCGGTGATAGTTATTTAAAATATATATTAATAAACCTAATATACAAAGCTATATTATGTATGGTAGGATCATCGTCGGTAATCGTTGGACTTCCGACATGGTCATTAATGATAGTCATTAAATGATTGATAGTGACATGCATGAAGATTAGATGTAGTGTTATTTTTATTTATTTTTAATGTAAGTATATATATATAATTTTTTTATAATGTATCTTTTATTTATTAAACTTATTGTTTTTATATTTTTTATATTAGATAATAATATCTATTATATTAATCCATACAAAATATTTTAAATGGTTTTAAGTGATTCTAATGATTTGACAATTTATTTTAGAAATATTTTTTGTATATTTAGAAGGATTAGTGTATATATAATGCATGATTTTATTTAATTAAATTAAAGCATTATTTTTAATAATTTTATATTAAATATCTTAAGACTTCTCGTTAAATTATTTTAATCAAAGTACTTGTTTTAAGATCACTTCTAAAATAGCACATTCAAAATTGTCCTAAAATAATAGAAAAAGTGATGGTAACAAGGGAAAATACATAAGCCAATTAAATTAAAAAAAGTTTATTAAATCGAAATAAGTACATTTTTTCTTCCTAACAAAGCATAAATAATTTTTTTCTTTCTTAAAATCAGAATCTTTTCAAATCAAAATCTGCTTTTAATATAAACACAGATAAATTTATAAAACGATAATGTTGTTTTTACCTCTAATTTTTATGTAACTCAATTTTTCAAATTGTTATTTTAATCACATAAAAATATATTTTTTACGTCACTAAAAATAAAAAACATTTTATCTATAGTTACGAACTATTTTGTAGATACATATTTGTTTTCTTGTAGTGATACCATATTTTTGAATATATATATGTTAAATATATATTTTTTATGTTATAAAAAATATAAATACGTAACATATGTTTAAAAATAAAACATAAGAATTATTCATTATTAATTTTTTCCTCCCTGTGATCTCTCTCTTTTAAGGAGGCTTGCTACTAGGTTATGATAGACAAAACTAAACAAAAATTCTGTTTTAATTAGATGAGATCACCTTATTTAGGGTTAAATTTTATCATATATTAAAATTAATAACAATTTTTTTTTTACCTTTTTCATATTTATTTTGGATTAATACCGAGACTAACAATCAAACTAAGTAGATAATATAAGAATATATAATTTTTCTTTACGTTAAAAATATATAAATAAATAATAAGTTATTCCTATTATTCAAAGAAAAATAAAATTAGCTAATGTAGTTATTTTTCACATAAATTAATGTTTCATTAAAAAAAGCGTTCAATTAAGGAAATTTTCAACTAAAATTTTATGTTTAATAAAAAAAATGTCAAATGAATCTCGTAAATTAAGTGAGTTAATTTTTTTTAACTCAAAATATTATTTAAACAATTTTAAGAATTGAGTTTAGAAGTTAATAATTTAACACATCTATATTAATAACTTAACACTATATTGTGAGTTAACGGGATGACAAGGTTAGCACTCCGCACTCCATGGGAATAATAGTGGCTCGCAGCCCACTTAATATTATAGTGCTTGCACAGTGTAAACTTTTCTATCATGTCTCTTCATTACCTTGTTTTTTTATGTATGAAAAAAACATATTTGATTTAAAGATTCATGAATGATTATGCAAAAGACGTACACATTCATTCAAATCCATAATTATACAAATATGGTGACGAGTGCACACTTTTTTCATTAATGGTTTCATTTTATTAAAGTCCTTCTGTAATTTTCATGATAATGACAATAAACGTACGGAAAGCTAGCTACTTGTAAAATGGTCAATACTCAATAAAAATTGTGCAAGTATTTGAAACTTTTGAACAGATGATATATTGTGTAAATCAGTTTACAACGTAAGGATCTCACTGTCTCCAAAGTCTAAAGTGGGATGGAGATCGATGGAACGTTAATTATATATATGCTTTGCGTGCTTACAAATATAAAAAATCTATCTATCTATATATATATATATTTCACAATTAGAAGCTAGAGTTAAAATTTCTTTTCTCGATCTAAATATCTAAATAAATAAAGCTATCATTTGAACTAACTTTTAGGATAAGTCTATTCATTAGTTCCAAAATGTTTTATACAAGTTCCAAAAAAAAAAGGGAGGTAAACTGCTTTAATTAAGACAAGATAATTTTATAATTAAAGTTTTAATGATACCAGGATAAACTTACCGACTGTGCTTCTATATATTATATCTTATTATTATCACATAGATGTGAATGTATAGTAAATCAATTTTGAATTATTTATCCAATTTTTGTTTTTATTACTTGCCAAGTTTGTTAGATTATATCATGGTACCGTGTTTCTTATAACAATATATAAATATTATATAATTAACTAATAAAATTGTGTGTGTGAGTTTGTGAATTTGTAAAAATGTTTTATGTACATACGATATCTTCTATATAAGGCATTGATGTGTATTATTATGGGTTAATAATGCATTAAAGATTCAATAAAGAAATTTAGTGTATTCTTGAATTATTTTATAGTATCAAAACATTAAAGATTCTTTAATGCATATGATTCTTTGGCTCTATCATTTTTTTCTCCATCCAAGACGATGTTATGTTTTTCACATCTCTCTCTAATCTAGATCTTTCAAACAATTAGTTAATTTTCTGGTTTAATTCCACGTGAGATTGTGAACTATAAGTTCTTTGAACATGTTGATGTTGAATGATAACAAGTTGTTTAGGTGGATTGAATGTTTAGATATATGGATCAATAAGGAGTCCGATCCATCTAACAATCTATGTCATCAGATGAGTCATTCCAATAGGATTTGCATGTGCCTACGCCCAAAATAACATTAGTAGTATGGGTCTGCCCGCACATAAGATCTTTGGTGTTGGAAGGGCGACCTTTAGACTGAGTCATGGTGCGGTCGACCTCAATTTTTTAAATATGTTTCTTTTACTCTTATATTTCTTTGACGTTTTGTGACGTATATTTTTTATGTAATCAACATGTGCACGTATAAACTCTCTCTCTCTCTCTCTCTCTCTATATATATATATATATATATATATATATATAAAGACCTAATAAGAGATCCATACATTCCACAAAGTTATCCCAACATTTTGAGGCTCACCGTGGGGCTCTGATTGGAAGGTCGAGCTTTGACTTCTAACCTTATATTTTCAAGGATTCATCATAAGTTTTGAGAGAGAAATGGTAAGAACATAAACCGAGGACCAATTGTGACTAGTGAACAAAGAGGTAGTATCAACATAGAATCATAATTTGTCAACTTGTAACAAGTCTAGAGTGGAGGTTGATTCCCACAAAAGAGCTGGCATGTTAACTTCTTGAACTAAGAAGAAAACTCAAGGAAACCAAGCAAGAAAATAAGATACTTCGATCACAGTTATGCTTAGTTGCCCCCAAAAGTTGAGTTGTTAACTTGATTGGTAGAATCAGGCGAGATCGTGTTGGGCCTGAGACTACCTAGGGTGAAAACGCTATTGAGGGCCTATTTATAATTCAAATATTAGTTAAAATAAAAACATATTTGAAATATATATAATTAAAACATGTTAATAAATAATTGTATAATTACATATAATTATCTATTTATAATTCAAAAATAAAGTTTATATTATTTTGAGTTTAGGGCCTATTTTAAAAAATAACATATACAAACAAACATAGCTTTATAAAAAAAATAACTTATTATTTTTAAAATAAAATAGACAATGTACTTAGTTTAATATACAAAGATACAATTATTTTGTGTATTTGTAGTTTTTGTATCAATTTTCACATTATTCTTTGATATTGATAATAATTTATATGATAATCTTATGAAATTAATTAAATTGGTTGAAAACATTAATGCAATTATAGTAGAAATTCATGCAAAAAAAAAATTATTAAGTAAGATGAATATTGTCAGTATTAACACAAAAATGATACATAAAAATGTTTGTGTTGTGGTATTTTATCTACCATAATTGATTAGTCTTTTGTTAAAAGAATAAAACCTAAAAAGTGTGTATATATATATGTTACATTTTTTTTTGGAATCACAATTTATATGCTATATATTTTTTTTCCAAATAATTACCTCGTTAGGATAAGAAAATAAGTTTAAATTATTTTAATTTATTGGTTAAGTTATATAAATTTAAATAAATCGATTATGGTACACAAATCATGATTTTAACACAAAACAATATTAAACGCTAACATGATCAATTCCAAAAGTATTTTCATGATAATGTTAAAACTTACACCGTGACACATAATAGTCAAGTTATGATATCAAATAGACTAAAGCATGATTGATATATATTACATTTGAAAGAGTGGTTTTATCTCAAATTTTAAAAGTATATAGCGTGACCAAGATACTCCAAAACCATGCACATTGAAATTTGAAATATTATTTTCGTTTCTTTTCTTCACTTATTCAGTGGAGAATATTGCTATCAGGGATCTTGCTATCTTTACTCTTTTAGTTAATGCTTGGGTGGATAAGTATTATATACCATTGATAGCATTTTACTAACAATATTTTTAATTATATTTTTTATATTATGTTTTAAATAATATATGTAAAGTTTATTATATTGGCACAAATTTTTTATATATTTTTTAAAAAGTTAATATATAATAAAAATATAAATATAAATATAAAGGCGAATATTACAACCGGTGCCCATACCACGAATAATGATAGTAGAATCTTAGTTTATTCCGTATTCAGTATCGTATTCATCACCCCCTTTTTTTCCCACTACATGATCAACTTAAAAATAACTAGGGAAGGTATTTCGGTATACTTTTTCATGAAAGGGACAGTATCCTAACTCTTTAATTAGCCTTTTATCCAGTATTAATCGTTATATGCTTTAATTAATAATTTTACGTACAATGTATTATTTTAATAAATTTTTATTAAAATATTATTATTTAAAATAATATTTTAATATAAAAAATATTAAAATAATATAACTTGTCCTTAATTGTACATTCTTTTTTAAAATTAAATGAAATTATTTATAATTTAAAAAATTTCTACTATAATTTTCTCTAAACAAAATAATCAATGAAATGATTAATATCTTCTGATGTTTTATAAGAAGCCATTTGCGTGTTCAATTTTCTCTGTTATTAGGTTCTATTTATTACAAATTACTAAGGAATAAGTACAATTGCAAGATGCATATATCTAGCTAAAATACTATATGCGAATCTAAAGGCCTTGTGCCATCTAAATGAAGAATAGGGAATATTAATAATTATGAGTGATAAGTCATCCAAGTCTATATATATATATATATATATATGCTTATATAACAACTAAAATACCAATTCACAATAAAAGCTTACTACTTCATTATTATTAATTCAATTATAAGAGAGGAAGATTGATCAAGAAGAGAATATCATCATGTCAAGGCAACCAAGCAACGGTAATTTTCAAGGGCTAAAACAAACAGTACCACCGAGGTCTGTGGTTGGTTTAGATCATCATCATGATCAAATAATTATGAGGAGGCCAAGTTTTCATAGAATGGAAACCATCAAGGAAGAAGATACTGGCAACACCGACATGGAAAATATAAAGCGAATAAGCAACTGTCAGATCCATTCTAATTAATATTACTCATTCCAATCATAGATCAACAACCTGTAATTAGCTAGCTTAATTTGTAAGTTTAATAAATGTAAAAAAATGCTTGGAACATGACTTTTAGCCTCATCTTCCATGTTATCTTCTGATTTGAATATATATATGATAGACTAAAAATAAGAAACATAATTTTAAGAAATTTTTTGTGTGAATATGTGATTATATATATGACTTTATAATTTGGATAAGATATTATAGAAAATAGAATCTCAACACCATCCATAAGTCTTGTTGTATAAAAGTAGTCGTCTCTTGGATTTTAAAATATATTTCCTATTACTATTACTCATATGAAACTTATAAGTTATTTTTTTCCCAAATAATTTATAAGGTTATGTATAGTTGCTTTTGATGATTGCTTGTAAGACTAGCTGCTGATGATCATTTGCAGCAAAAAGAAGTATTGTATAAATAAGTTGCCCTTCGGCTTGGATAGGCCGAACTAATTGTATTTGACGGACAACAGTCCTTAATATTGGATTTGAGGAACAGGCCCAGCCCAATTACTTTTGCTAGACATTGACATTTTCATCCTTAATCGTAGCATATATTAATTTATAAAATACATATCCAGAAAATATTTTTGTATTCCATGTTCTTCATTTAGATACAAATATAAAGATGTAGTAGATCATCCATACAGAAGGTGAAAAGGAAACATATCGTAATAGTTAAAATTATTCTAATTAGAGTAAAATTATAATTAATATATTATATTAAATTAAACTAAATTATTAAGAGAAGAAGTATTTGTGAGTGCTGAATAAACAGAAAGCCAGCCATGTTGAGAAGGATGAATCATGTCCCAAAAGAAGGATAATTCTGGGTGCTCACACACAGAATACTTCTTTTCCCCTCCTTCACCAATAGTACTCCCACACGTGTATTCATTGCTTACTCCAACACAACATGGTTTCAATATTGATAAGTTCCCTGCAGATTAACTCATGTAATATATATCTTTAGAAGAAAAAGCAACGTATCTTTTTGCAGTAAATATTATTCTTTCCCCGATTTAATAATTAACCACTTCAGTTTCAAAAGGCAAAGACTATAAGAAATTTTTGCGAGATTAATTTTGTCAAGTTACAAACAATTAGGATATTAAATTCCTCATTCAAACTATGGATGTTCGAGTTTATTATATTTAATAAAAATATATTTTAAATTCGTATTTATTATGTAAAATTATACAAATTCGCTATATTTAATGAAAAGAATTGATGAGTTTATTAATTTAACAAAAATGTATTTTCTATCTGTATTTATTACCTAACATTAAACAAATTTATTATATTTACAAAAATAATCATAGAACTCAATTTTAAAAAAAACAATATACTTATATAACTTGTTTTTTTTATAAAAATAATGAATTTTTATTATCATTTTTAGACTAATGCTCCACCTAATAAGTATCATCTTTCCTTATATTTATACGTAATATGTATATAAGTTTAATTAGTTCAATTTTTTTTAATAAATTATACTTGAAAATAATAATTACCAGGGATGAGTCCACGAGTTAATTAACTTTTTGTCATTATAATACTTTGATTAGGTAACTTTTACGTGAAACACATAAATCACTAGAAATAATAAATTATGATATTTTTAGTCACATTTTATATCATAATTAGGTGACTAAATTGTTCAATTTTTACAATAAAAAATATATACTTTAATCACATAAAGTTACATTACTATAAAAAAATAGATGTTTTAATCACGTAACTATGATTCATAGTTACGTGACTAAAGTATCACAATTTAAAATTTCTAATGACATATGTATCATATACAAAAAACTATGTAACCAAAATGTCTAAATATCACATTTTTAGTGAATTTTAATATTATTTTTTCCATATTTATTTTAAATTTTTTAAAATTTAAGTTAGCACCAATATTAAGTGTAAAAAATTTTTTGGGTTAAAAAACACTTACTTATATCACCTAGTGAAAACACTTTCTCTTAAAATCACTTGAACAAATAAATCGCCTTCAACGGAGTTAGCAAGTGCAAAAATAAAAATAAAAAATGATCATATAGCTATTCAAAAAATTACCTTGATCTGAGTGGTTGTTTTGCATCTTATTATTGAAAGCAGACATGAATGCGCTATGGAGATCCAAGATAACAACAACATCATGTTTTTGCCTTGGCTGTAGGTTGCTCAAATTTGACAATTTCTGGTGAAGTATTTGATTGTGGAGATTTGAGACCATATTCAAATCTTCGCTACACTTCTTAAATGAAGAAGAAACAGTTATCTGTGGCAAACATCCCAATGGGTGTAAAGCCGTTACTGCTATTTTTCGCACTCCTAAGCTCTGTATGCGCTTGAGATTCTCAGTGAGCTGGCTAACAATTGATTTGACTAGACCCTCCAATTCCTATCAATTACACTAGTAATCCATTAGTATTTGCCAATTAATACTTCATATGCATATGTTTTATGTCATGCCTCTGTTATCATTTTTAATTTATTTATATTATATGTATGCCTCAATAAATTAATATTTTTAAGTAATGATATTTTGAAGACCCTATTGTACAAAAAATAACTTTGATGTTATAAGGCTTCTGAAAAAGCCATGGTAAATGGTGATTAAAATTTGAAAAAATATATATGCAACTCATTTTTAGACATGCAAAAAACATATGCTTATATATATATATATATATATATAAACTTCATTTATAAAAGATTATTATGCTTTGCAAATAAATATAAACCAATCCCACATCTGACTACGCAATTCCCACCCGAACATACCAATAAAATAATTAAAACAAGTAAAATTTATCAACTACCAAATAAGACCAAAGATACAAGGATACAATGTTAGCTTAACTACTAACCTCTGGGTTGTTGCCCTGTTTAACGACATAGGTAGCATAATCATTACCCGCAAGAGATACTAAAGCAATGGACGACTTAAGGTCCTGTTTGGTATAGAATTTTTGTTCCAGCAGCTGTTGAAATAAAGTGATTTGGGTGGACATGTTTGGTTCATTGACAAATGTGTTGAAAACACCTGTCCCTCCATATGCAAAGTTCATCCCTCTTTGTAGATTTGATCTCTTTACAGAGTTTCTCATCTTGTAAGGCACGGGAGATCCTATTCCCAAAAAAGAAGCTGCATAATGATGCATTAAATGAAAATTAATTAAAATTTAACACAAATTATTTATATCTATACTATATATAAAAGTATTTTGTTGTTGATAAAATTACTTCTATATCTTAAACTCATTACATTAATTATCCTTTATGAATATATATAAAATAAATACCACGTCAAATAAGAATTCTAATCATAATCAAATAAGAATTAAGCATTTTTAATAAGAACTTTAAACTAATCTATATCAATCGATAACTATAAAACAATTTCAAGCGATAACTTTATATTATGGTTTAAAATTTTATTTATTTTAAAAATTATATAATATGTAATTTTTAATTAATTATCTATTATTTAAAATTATTTTAAAAAATAAAGATTTTAAACAATAGTTATCTTATAATCCAGAAAATTTTATATAACAAAAGTTAAAAAATCATGTTTCGATCATGCACATGTACATTACTAGTAAATAAGAAATGTAAAAACCAAAATGTATTAAACCCTTTTATGTGCTAAAATATATTAAAAAATATATGAGTGTCTGTGCCATCCCTTTCCTCTTTAAAATGAATTTTTGAAGGTCGAAAAATACTTATGGTGTTTTTAGTTTTGTCAAATTTACACGAAGATTTTATTATTTTTCATAAGATTTATTCTCTTATTTTTTAAATTTAAAAAAAATATTTAAATATATAAATTATATTTAATGTGTTAAAATTACATTTTTACAATGAATTCTTTTACTTAATAAATTTGAATTTACTATTTGTGTAAATCAACTCATACACTGATATACAACAATTTGGACTCTAAATTTGAGTTTATTATTCGAGTTTGTGGAGATTTGAAGAAAATTATCTCAAAATGAACCTAAACAATTTTAGTTTATTTTTTATTTTTTTTATCAAATTATATTTGGTGTAATTAAAATAAGTCTTAGTGTCAGATAGAATTGTAATTTTTTTCAAGGGCTAAATTCTAAATCCAGATTGAATATAAGCATCCTTAAATCTTAAATTCATATATATATATATATATAAAGGTAATAACGAAAATGATAGCACATTGATACGAGAGACTGCAAATACCGTGAATGTAACAGGGAGAAAGAGGGAGTACCAATGTAATCTGTGAGGATACGGCCATCGGAGAAGCGACCGGATGGTTTGCCGGGAAAAGTAAGGCCATAAGGTAACTTCCAAGATCCAGCATCTGGTTTGCTATTCCCAGTATCGGCATATGAATCCCCAAACACAAACAGCTTTACGGTCTCATTTTTATTTTGTTGTCTAGGAGACCCTTTCACTACATGAATATATATATATGGTATTATTAAGAAAATTAAGGTAATTAAAAAAAAACACAAGCATGAATATGAATCCCATATATATGTAGAAATTAGAGGGCTACTTAATGAGTGTGTACTATATATGTACCTGAGGAAGTAATGACCATTAAGATGAATAGATAGCAAAAAGAGAAATTCACTGTTTGCCTGATCTCCATGAATGTGCAGATTATTGCAGGTATTGTTGCGAGAGATTATAGAGTAAGTTGTAATTTGTAGATGTGATTATGCATGCTTCGGAGGAAATATATAGTGCGAGTATTTTTTATTGGCTTTTCAGGATTGCATTTTATGGTTTGGGCTTTGATATATGTGGTTGACTTAAACTTTACGCAATACGAAATCAGCATAACATATACGGCAAATGCAATGGTACAAATTAAGGAAGTGCAAAAACACCCTCAATGAAATGAATATATGCGAAAACAAAAATATGATAAATTAGAAAATTGTCTAGTTCATAATAAATGATGCAAATAAAAATACTGATATTAATTATTGAATATATAATTTTTAAGCAAGACCTAATAGGCTAATACCTCGTATCCCAAGGGCCTAGAATAATACTAAAAATTTAAAATAACATCCAAATTCAAAGTTTTAATAAATCCAAATATGTCTCTCTATGTAATTTCAAAGAAGCCACGCAAGCCAATATATAATGAAGTATGCCTTGTACACTTCTGCATTCATCCGTGTGTAATTAATATTAATTGGCCTTTTGTTTTATTTATCAACATTGATAACTTCATATGTCCATCATGTTTAACTTTGTAAATTTCTGCATTCAACAGTATCTAATTAATATTAATTAATCCTTTTGTTTTATTTATCAACATTGATCACTTCATATATCCATCATGCTTAACCTTCAAAATGTAAATTTCTGCATTCAACAGTATCTAATTAATATTAATTAATCCTTTTGTTTTATTTATCAATATTGATCACTTCATATATCCATCATGCTTAACCTTCAAAATGTAAATTTCTTTATTTAGTCATTAACCCTAATAACCTTCACCTTGTTTAGAAAATTTATTTAATTTATTAGAAATATGATTTATTAAAATAATTGTTTTTTGTTTATAATGGATCCACTACTTGTAAAAAATTATTTAATTTATTTTTGAGATAATTGATTGAATTTATTGATTAAAATTATTATTTTTTGGAGGAACAAATCCACTAATTATATACTTATTTGTATTGAGTTAAATTTATAACAATTTAGTTGCATTTGTTTTATTTTATAAAAAATATATAAATTCAAGCTTTAAAACTAAAACAACATCAAAATTTTATCAAAATATTCAAAAAAATAGACTTTCATTTCATTTTTAAATTAATACATCAAAATTTCTAAAGTTTTGTAAAAACTAGGATCAAAACTTCTAAAATTTTCAACCTTGCAAAACACACCCTTTCTCATCTTACACTAGTATTTAATAACAATACCTCATCCCATTGAGCATTTGATAATTTATTTAAAAAAAAAATACTTTATATTATAATTTTTTCACTTTTTTTTAAATCACATATTTTATTTAAAATAAGCATGTATTGATAAAGAAAAATTATAATATAACCATGTAGTGTTAGATACTTATTTTTCCTAAAATTATTTTTTTAACATTTATAATTCTTAAAAATTATTAGAAAAAAGTCACGTAGGGAGAATACTACGAGCTCACACCTCCCTCTCTCTCAAAAAAAGAAAGAAAACAACAACAACAAAAAGAAAGGCATTTTTTTGTTATCTCTTTGTGATTTAAAGAGAATTTCTAATCGCTCATTAAAAAAAACAACAAAACCCACTACCCACGAAACAACCATCGACATCGCGTCTTGCATGAAGCCCTCTCTCTCTCTCTGCAAACCCTTACCCTTTCGTCGCCACCAAAAGCTTTCATGAGAATTGAACCCCAAATTCTGGCTAGGGTTTCCGATGAAGCTGATGTAATTTTATAATCTCTTGTTTATCTATCCTCGAAACCCAAGAAAACACTGAATTTGGGCTTGCCCTCTGCGTTGCAAAGCCATAATTAAATAGATAAATAGAGTGAAAAAGCTGATGGCCACGGAGGGCTCAGTGGTGGACGATGTGGGAGCCCCGGAGTCATGGGAGGTCGCCGATTTGGACGAGTCCATGAGCCGCTTGATGCTCTCTACCTCCAACAAGGGCAGAGATAAGGACTCTTCAAAGTCTATCCATGATCAGCTAGCGTATGGTTCTGAACCTTTCCCTGATTCTTCTGTAGCTATTGGTGGTGATGTTTTCCAGAAGGTTGCTGACGATGCCATCAACCAGGTTGATCAGTTCCTCCTCGAGGCCTTGCAAAATCCTCGGGAGCGCCTATCCGGTAAGTGAGTATTTGTGTTCGCTTGTGTTGGGATGAAATAATTATGTTATACATAGGATGTTGTGTTCTTTGTTGTTTTTGGTCTTGAATGTCTGGCATGTACGTTGATTTTCAAACCCCATTTTGTGAATTTAAGTTTACGTGTTTCATGCCCACACAATCGAGTTTGCTTGATAGAAATGAAAGGTTCACCTATAACTAAGATTTTAGATATCTTTTAGTCTTTCTTGTTTCAGTAATCCTGTCTCGAATGGAGGTTGTAACTAAAATTTGGTGATATTGATACATCTATAAAATTTAGTAACTTTTGTCTCTTTAATGGTTATGATTAAGTCTGTAGATATTAAAAAAACATGAAAGCTCCTGAAATTATTTTAAAAGCATTTCAAATTGCTTGCATCTGAAGTTAGTTGGCTTTATTTTATCTCATGGAATGATGGAATCATCAGCGTTATAACTTGGAATATAGCTTAAGCGCATTATGTTGAGACTATGATTGTTAGGACATAGATAGAAGCATAGAAAAATCCAATTTTAGGATTATACAATACTACACAATCAAAATAACTATAAGAAAGAATGTTAAATACTGCAAAACATATTCAAATGCTTAACAGTTCTTTTATTATATGCAAAGCCAATGGCAATATGGATAGGGAGAGGGAAAGAGTGCATAGAAAGAGGGAAAACAGGTTCAATCTTAAATACTTACTTTAAATAGCAAGATACATACTCAAACAAATTGCACTTGAATATTTTGCTTTGAACTTTTACAGCATAAGTAGCATTACACATCTTGGACATAACTCTCCATTAAGCTTGACACTGGGACTTGAGTTTGTCTAGAGAAGATTGAAATTTTTTCGTTTGACTTGCCTTTGCATTGTCTAAAGAAGATTGGAATTTTTTTCTTTTGACTTTCCTACGTAGGAATGTCTTGCCTTTGCATAGAAAGTGTGATTTAAAATTGCTGGTTGTGCATTACTATATCAAGTTATAGACAACTTTTATTCACATAGAAGTTTTTATGGCCTGTGGAAAAATGATGGTAATGGAATATGTATAATTGTACAATATATTATTGATATTTTTAAGATTTCTCAGTGGTAGAAGGTATAGCTTAAGTGTCTTGTACAATTTCTCAACATGGACAGTTTAATGAATTCATTGATCAAGTTTTAATGACATGACCATCATTGTCTTTATCTTGGCCATACTATCATACCTGCTTTCATTTATTTTATTGTATGATTTTGGTTTAAGAAGAAGTTAAACTACTTACCCATCATTTTAATATTAACGGTCTTAGGAGCATTTTATATGTATTTGACAATCTGGGATATGTTCACTTTTTCCTTTTCTTTTCCAACATCTTAATTGAGATTTTGAGTTCAACAGTGCTCTGATTGTTTACAATGTCATCATTTAGAATAGTTTTAATTTCTGTCACCAATGGCTTTTTGTTAGCATAGTACAATTTATGTATGAAGAGTTGAATATGTCATTACTATGTAAGCTTTTGCTCATGAATGAATTCTTTATTTTTCCTGTGCAGTTTTAAGGATAGAGCAAGATGTTGAGAAATTTATCCATGATCCTACGCAGCAGCAAATGGAGTTCCAGCAGTTTCCAACTTCTTATTTGCGCTTGGCAGTGCACCGTGTTGCTCAGCATTATTCACTCCAATCAATGGTTCTATTAGATAATAGCTTAAACGATGGTTCAACTTCCCGGATTATTGTTCACAAGACTTCTGAATGTCGACTTCCTGCAATTCGCCTTGCAGACATTCCCATAAATTTACCATCAGAAGAAAGTGGTGTCATGAAGGTTGCAATTAAACAGAGACCGCAGAAAAATTCACATTATATGGATACTAATTCAAATTCATCAAGGAGCAGCAGTTCCAAGAGTGTTGAAGAGCGTAAAGAGGAGTATAACAAGGCTCGTGCTAGAATATTTAATTCTATCAATAATGTGAGTGGTGGGGGTGCAAGTGGAAAACCAGAAACTGAATCTAGGCTGCAGGATAACACTAAGCATGGTTCCCTGGGGATCTCAAAAATAGAGAAGTCCAATCCCAGTTGTTCCAATATAAATGCTGATAGGGATATTGCTGATTTTACAACAATTAGCAGTAGTAGAACAGCTAGAACTAGGACAGAGAGGGAGCCACTTGGTAGGTACAGACCAAATAATAAGGTAGCTATATTTCGTGACCATGATGTTGAGCGCAAGGATCCTGATTATGACAGGAGCTATGATAGGTACTATGAGTTTCTGATTTTTCAGTCTTATGTTGCTTTGACATGTGGACTTGTTGTGTCTTCAGGATGAGGATATGTTGGCAGGAAACCAAACATACATAGTCTTGCCTCATTTTTAAAGTAGATATTTCTCTAGATATTTTCACAAGTTGAAAATCAGTTTTTGCCATTGTTTTCTTGTATAACGGCTATTTTAAATTCATTCTTTTAAAATTTGTATATATATTACCAAAGGAAGCCTTGTTGTCTGGGTTCCAATCATATGGTGAACAATGATTGTCCATTTTGCTATATATTTTGTGATGTATGTTTTAAATTTGGCTTAAACTTCTAAGATCCCAAAACTTATCACTTGATTCACTAAGGTCCAAAAATTCAAAAGTTACCTTTATTGTATATAATTCTGCATGCTGGTGGTTTAGTTATCAATCTTATTTCCCTTCTGGATGTTTGATTGGCAACTGATCAAAACGAGCACTTGCCTATTATAGAACAATGTGAACATACGTTGCTCCTTTTGCACTTCACTTTTCCCCTTTTGTTTAATTATCCTGTCCATAAACATGTGATACTTATGTTTCTTATTGATTTTTTCTCTCTTTTCACCAAGGATGAGAATGCATTAAATAAGTTCGGCTCAAAACCATTCTCCGGTGTTCTGGCTAGAAAATACTATAGTTTGAAGCGAATAGGTATATTGGAATCATTTGGTTGAGTGGTTGATAGTTTAGATCTTGAAATGAGACTTTTATTTTTATTTTTTATAATGTCTTGAATGATAGTTAAAACAAAGATAAGTTTTGGCCGTTGTAGTGTCCCTTATATTGGTCAGAATGGGCAGTTGACAATTCACGATCTTAAATTGTGGATAGCCCAAGAAAATGATATGGTTGCCCACGAATTTATATTGTTATATGTTTTTCAGGTATATGCAAAGATTTGATCCTGGGTTTGGGTTCAATGGAGGGTCATACAACATCCAGCCTTTGTACACCCCTGCAATAAACTACAACACTGAATTTCCACAACTTGCTCCTACACCTAGACCTCAGATTTCTGCTGAAACTCAACCTTGCCATTTACCTCAACATCTGCCAGGGCCATGGTCTGCACAATCAGTGACAATGGGAATTGGTTATGCTCATCCAGATACCATTATGACACAGTACAGTCCAAATCATATTGGTGCACTCTCCACATCTAGAAACTACCTGCCTTCTTCCCAGTATCCTAGTCAGCGCCCTGGAATGCCTTTTATCCATCCACACGAACCTGTTCCCCAGTCTTTTTTGCAGGTATGTTAATTTTAATTATCATATCATTTTTTATTGAAGTAATTCTATAGATTCTTTATCAACGAGCACTTTTAAGCAAGAAGAGGGTATAGATCCCTTTTAGAGGAAGCTAGCATTTTCTTTATGCTCTCCTCCATGTCACTTTTTTAAAATCCTTTTTTGTGGGTGGGCATTTACACTGCACTGTATTCCTGTGTTTTCAGGGCGCATAACACAAGGAAATTTAAAAATCTGTTTGGTTTGCTGAATGGTAACGTATACCCTGCTTAGGTTGCATGAAAACGAAATTTATTTTAGGACAGCTTTACAAGTTTAGCCTTAAGAAACTGTTTCTTCTGAAACAGTCCTCAAGACTTTCATAGTAAGATTGGTTTTTCGTATTATTGAGGGTAGTGGGGGTTGGGGGTAGGCTGAAGCCTAGTAAAATTTTCGCCAAAAATGTTACTAGTAGGGTATATTTTACAATACTCCACTTAGCAGTGTATATAATCAATGACAACTATTTTTAGAAGTGTTTTAAAGTGACAATAAATTTTTAACTATTTTTAGAATGACTAGAAATAAGTTTTTATCTCGTCATTCTACATGTAGCAAGTGGTTTGCTGATAAATGTTCGCAAATAATTTTTCTTCAATTATTTTCTTGTCATTTAAATGAAACATGTATATCTTTATTTTTATTTTTTTATCAATCCTTAATCATTATATTTTCTTTTGCTTGTCTCAATATATTTTTTTGAGTTTTTTTAAAGGAAAATAATCCAACAAGCTGCAAAAAAGGCAATTTAGTTCTAGCTATCTTAATAGCAGGACTTGTAGGACACTAGTTTACAATAACAGTGATTCAATTCCGAAGTTTGCGTCATCTTAAATCTTAGATGTACCATATCGATTAAAAAGTTTCTTTAATTTTTGAGAAATTAATGACGATATTACTTGTGTAAGAACTAAAATCAGCGGTAGTTTTGTAACAATATAAAGTTTATTAATATTTTTGTAACGATACATACGGCAGTAAAAAAATTATTTATCCTAGTTAAAATTGTACAAATCCACACCCTTTTATAAAATATTATATTTATGCAAATATGTGTAATTCATTTTTAGCCTAAGTGAAAAGAGTTGGTTGGCTCCGCCATGAGTTGTACAATTTCTAGTGCTCATCCAAATTTGGATTATTAACTGTTCTTTTTTAAAAAATTATGCATGTGGTTTGTTCAGTCTCACCTACAACCTGAGGCAAAATTTGGATTAGCCCGGCCCCGGTGAGGGGCATGGGCCATGCCTGCATTCTGCCATCTGAAACATGAGCTTGGAGTATATGGACTGTCAGGACACACATGCCAACTGGCAGGATTGCAGGCATAGAAGACCGAGTTGGAGTGGAATGGATGATCAATTTTTCGATACATCAATTCCGTCCTCTCGGAAGCAAGAGTAGCTTCTTGCACCTCAAATTGATGAAGAAGTCTGTAAAAAACTTGTCTTTATGTGCTTTCTGAGGGCATTGTTAATGATGACGAGTCAATGAAGAATGAAATAGAAGTATTGTATCTTTTTTTTCCAAACATTCATTTAGATGACCTATCTCATGTTTATGTATGTTAAGTTTTTTTTGTCATTCTAAATTCGTTCTATCAAAGATCACGAAGATTAGGATGACCTATCTCATGTTTATATATGTTAAGTTTTTTTTTGTCATTCTAAATTTGTTCTATCAAATATTGCAAAGATTACGATATGATATCAAAATCCAATTTTTCAAAAAAAAAAAAAAGTTAAAAAATCAATAATTTTTTTAAAAAACTCCAAAAAAATTTAAAAATTATATTTTTACCCATTTTTATTAAATAAATTATATTTTAATGTTTTTAACTTTAAAAATTCTTCTTATTGAATAAAGTGAACAAATATTAAAAAAAATATACTGTTTAATCTACAATCAATAATTATAATACTATAACAAGTTTATCTAAATAGATAAGTAATATGAATTAGATTACACCAAAAATATCTAATAATATCTTCTCTCTCTTATATTTAAGAGTAGATACAATTATTATTTTTCATATTCATCACAACACAGGTTTATATCTTTGTTATATTTTATAACTTTGTTATATTCTACAATCTCATTACTGATTTAAGTATGAAACATCAGAAGCTACCACCTCGATAGTCTAAGATCCTAATAAGTTAATTTATCTCGCAAATCCACAAAGAACAATATTACCTATTGACAAAAATTGTTATTAACAATTTAAAATAAATATGTATATTTATACTATATATAAAAGTCGAAATCATACCTTCAATATTTTTAAACACAAATTTCTTTATAATTAAAAATAACAACTTATAGTCATTTTATATTTTATATTAAATTTCATATTATTAATGAATTTATTTTTCTAATAGATATTTCATTTTTATTTGGGGGGAGGGGGGTAGAAATTACTAAAAAATATATAAGCAAGCATGGTATGTGAAAATCTAAAAAGTTAACCTAAAAGGTTTAATAATTTTTTTTGGTTTGCAGTTAAAACAGGAAACCCTCTGCTCAAGCTAAAACAGAGACCCTTGCTCTCTTTTTTTGTTGTTCCTCTTTACATTCACAGATGCATACCAATCACTCTTGCTAGTTTTTCAGTACTTTACTGGAAAGGACACCTTTCCTTAAACTGTAAATTGATGATATCTCTTTAGTGACGGTTAAAGTCTCTTTCTAAGCAAGTCCTCGTACAAGAACCTTTAGATTTTCTATTTTTTTTCTTGGGTAATAACGTGGTTTTAAGGTTATTATCCAGTAAATCATGCACTACGGGATTCTGTTTCGCATATATGTTATTATCCAAAGTGGAATGAAAAATAATCTAAATCCCAAATATACACTTTTTGGTGTTGCTCTTTACATTCACATACACGTAACAATAAGGGTGTAAATTCGTAAAAGTTACGTGAATTCGATCTTGTTCGAACTAATCAATTTAAATTTATTAAATCTTAATTTAATTTAAACTAATAAATATAAATCTAAATTAAATACAGACAAATTAGTTCTAATAGCTAGAATTGTTAGTTGCATGTTTTACTTTTGTTAATTAATTTTTTTTTATAAATAAAAAAATATGTTTAATGATTTAAACTCGTTAACACAAACAACGTTATATAAAACACCAAAAAAATAAAATAATATTACAACTAATTTTTTAAACAAATAATATACTAAATAAATAACTTACATATATAAGAAATTCCACAAATATAATATAACTCTTCATATATATCTATTATGTTACAATAACTAGTTAATAAGCATTTAACTTACATAATGTGTATCTAGTATTTATTATAATAGTAATACTTATTCAAGTACATGTTATATTCTTAGATATATTTTGATAGATTTAATCATAATATTTACACTTTTCTAACAAAATATGATGAAAAATCATAAAAATAGATTTAAAGTATGTTCGTATCTATGATATTTTTTTAATATTGTCTTTTGTTTATTTGAATGTAAAATTTACCCATATTTATAAATTAATAAACAAATTAATTAATTAAAAATTATAAAACATAATATTAAAGCTAGATGTATGTTCATATCCAAAAGTTATAAAGTATGTTCATATCTAGATGTACAAGAACACCCGTTCACATTAAATGCATAAAACATAATAGTTAATATACTATGTTTTTTTAACCATAATTTACCTTGTGTTTTTATATATATATATTTTTCTTTAAGTTTTATTTATAGTTGAGTTCATTAATATAAAAAATAACAAAAGAATAATTTAACTTATTCAAAATTCGTATAAATTTTAAGATTATAACTTTTTATTTTATTTCAAAAGAAAAGATATTTTTAATAAAAATTACAATATAATATTAGAAATAAATTTATCCAATTTTAAATTTTAAATATAGAATATCATTATATTTTATTTCGTACGTATAATTGATCCCACCCCTACGCACCAATCACTCTACTCTACTAGAAAGGACACTTTACCTTAAAATATCTCTTTAGTGACGGTTAAAGTCCCTAGGCAAGTACTTGTACAAGGAGAAAAAGAAGACGATAAGATGGCCTTTAGATTTTATTTTTTTTGTAATAATAGATTTTTATGATGGTTATTCTCGAATAAATCATACACTATGGACTGTTTCCTATTTACTCAAGCATTTATGTTATTATCCCGAGTAGGATGAAAAATAATCCAAATAATAAACATTTAAGTGTTAATAAAACATCATTAGTGTTATATTAATTGTATGCAATTAATTTATTTTATCAGTTATATATTAGCTACATGTAACTAATATATCTATCTTAAAAACACTTTTTCTTAAAAAATAGATTCTCATTTCTTGTACTTGTATTATCACCAATGAAATTGTATTGTAAATATATTTTTATTATATTCAATTTGGTATCAAACTAGGAAAAAGAAAATTATTTTTACCAGTTCTCAAGCAGCAGCGTCGCCATTAGTAGTAGCGTCACCGTCAGTATTTTTATGCAGTGTCGTTATAGATCTATCGTCCAGCCCATGTCGTCCAGTCCACGATGTCCAGCCTGTGTCGTCCAGCTCGCGCCGTCTGCGCACCAGCTCCAGCCTCGCGCCGTCCGCACACAAGCTCCAGCCCCACGCCACAGGCTCCCACACTTCTCTCTGTTCTTTTGTGAGTAATATTTACTCAGCTTTCATTGCAGTGTCTTTTTTTAGTTTTTTCAGCTTTCAGTTTTTCAACTCTGCCCTAATATGAGCCCATCAACCCACTTACTCATCAGCTCACTCAATAATTAGACAGTCCATTTACCAACCCAATCCACAGTCCAATCCTGTTAAAAAATATATATATATATATCCAAAATTTTATTCCGTTCCACAATATATATTTTTATTATTATTTCAATGGAAGATTCAGAAATTGGTTCTTTCGTGGGTACTAAACTTAATGGTACCAATTTTCGAATATGAAAAAAAGTTATGCCTGTTTATCTTCGTGGGATGCATAAGATAGGACATGTATTTGGATCAATCAGGGCTCCTAGTCAAGATGATGTAGAAGCTTATACTAGGTGGGAAGATGATGATGGCTTTGTAATGCCAATTCTATTTAGAGCCATCACTGATGATATATTACAAATGGTGGAGGAATGTGAAACTGCTGAGACCATATGGAATACCTTAAGTAATCTTTATACAAATGAGTCTGACTTTATTCAAGTTCATGAACTCATGTGCAAAGTTGTTGGTATGCAGCAAAATAGGCAACCAATATCTCTATTTTTTACCAAGCTGAAAAATATATGGGTTGAAATTGACCAGAAATGCCTGTAGAAAATTAAAAATCAAAAAGACCTTCTATGGTACCAGAAGGAGAAGAAGCTTGAACGAGTACATGCTTTTTTAAGAGGCCTTAATACAAAACATAATAGTGCTAAAGGCGAATTGCTTCGAATGTCAGACCCTCCGAGCTTGACTACCACCTTTACATACATCCGTAAAGACAAATCTCAACAGGAAAGTCTTCATCAGGCACAAGTTGAGGTATCAAGCATAGTTATTCAAGCCAAATCAAAGGCACATTTCCTCCAGTAGAAAAATTCAATTCCACTTCATCAGTAGGGACCTCCACTAGGCTTTACCAATCGCCCTCGTTCTCACTGCTCTTATTGCAATGAACAGAGGCATCTTCGTGAGACTTTTGGGAAACTGTATCCACATTTGCAATCCAAAACAGACTACTATGGAGCAAAATGACAACATCATCGTTCTAAAGCAAAAGCAATTGCAGTGAAAATTGTCCAAGAACCAAACTACTATGGAGTAACTGGACATGATCATCCTATGGAATGTGGAGGTATCCCTACAGCTTTAATAGCTGGTCGTGGTAAGATTGGTATGACCTTAAACGTTTCTCACTTAGTTGGGTCTAATACTTGGATTATTGATTCTGGTGCATCTGATCATATGACATGATAAATTTTATTTTAATGAGCTATCTTTCCCACCAGTGTCTTATGTTACGAATGCTAACGGTGAGGCCTTTCCTGTCTTAGGAAAGGAGTCAGTTCATATCACTCCATCTTTACAACTCCATAATGTTTTGTATGTACCTGACTTATGTCATCACTTAATATCTGTCCCACAGTTGAATATTGAGTCTAAATGTTTTGTAACCTTTTATCCTATGTATGTGATTTTTTAGGATCTTCTTACCAAAGAAATAATTGGTCGAGGGTATCTGAGGGGCAGATTGTTCCGTTTGGATTAGAACTACACAGGGGAGAAACCAGGAGCACGGGCACGCACTGCATTGACTTCTAGTTCTGATAAGCTAAGTGAAATTTGGTTGTGGCATAACCGCTTAGGGCATCCATCTTTTAGTCTTATGAAAAAATCCATGCCCACTTTATTTATTGGTGTTAGTGAGACTATTTTACATTGTGAGACTTGTGTTTTAGCTAAGAGTCATCGTATTACTAATTCTCCTAGTATATTTTGATGTTTGGGGACCATCTAAAGAGCCCTCTATATCGGGTATGAGATATTTTATTTCTTTTATCGATGACTGTACAAGTTTATCGTGGATTTCTCTTCTTAGAACAAAAGATGAAGTTTTTTCAATTTTTCAAACTTTTTGTACCTTTGTTCAAACACAATACAATTGCATCATTCGGATCCTCCGTTCTGAAAATGAGGGAGAATATGTTAATCATGTTTCTCAAGATTTTTTCAAAACATATGGGATTATTCACCAAACTACTTGTCCACAAACATCGGAACAAAATGGAATGGATGAAAAAAAATCGTCATTTACTTGATATGACTCGTGCACTCCTATTTAGTGCTTATATGCCAAAATATCTTTGGGGTGATGCTTTCCAAGCTTCCATCCATCTCATCAATCGTCACCCGTCTAGTGTCCTTAACGGAAAAATCCCTTTTCAGATTCTCGCATCTTATGTTTCCTTGTCATCCTTCCATAATCTTCCTACCCGTGTATTTGATTGTGTTTCCTTTATGCATGTTCCTAAAAATCAAAGGTCTAAATTAGATGCCCGGGCAATTAAATGTGTGTTTGTAGGTTATGGAAGTTATCAAAAAGGGTACAAGTGCTTCCATCCATCAACCAGAAAGTATTATGTCACTATGGATGTTACCTTCTATGAGGACATGAGTTATTTTTCCTCACTTGATACTGCTTGTTAGGGGAAGAATACATATTTTAAAGAACTGTATCATGGTGAGAGGGAGGAATTAGAAGAATCACCAATTGATGTTTCAATGAAACCAGATGAGATTCCTAATCCATTGAATCCATTCATCGAAGAAGCAGCTGCTCCAAGTTTTCAAGCACCAAATTCGCTTACTCCAAATGAAGTTGAAGACACAACTGTTCCCTCAGGCATTACTCCTACCCGTAATCAACAACTCCCCAGTATTGAAGGTCACTCATCTGAGGTATGTACACCCACTGATAATAATAGCATTGAGTCTAATGTTGAATAGTATGTGTTACCAAATAGGTCCATTGAAGGTCAACCAGCCAAAAGGTATGAACCAAATATTCATGCAAAATCAAAATACCCAGTAGCCAATTACATGTCCACTAAAAGATTATCTAAGTCATATAAATCATTTGTGAATCAAATATCTGGTGTATCAGTACCTAACAAAGTGCAGGATGCATTAAGAGATCCAATATGGAGAAAGGTAATGACTGAAGAGTTGGAGGCATTACAGAAGAATGATACTTGGCAACTTGTGCCACCACCACAAGGGAAAAAGGTAGTTGGTTGTCGATGGGTGTTTACTATAAAACATAATGGTGATGGATCTGTAAATCGGTATAAAGCTCGTCTTGTAGCAAAAGGGTTTACTCAAACGTATGGTGTAGACTACGATGGGACTTTTTCTCCTGTTGCCAAAATGAACACTATTCGTGTTCTGCTCTCGCTTGCAACTAACCTAAACTGGCCACTTAGGTAATTTGATGTCAAGAATGCGTTTCTTCATAGAGAATTAGCCAAGGAGGTGTACATGAGTCTTCCACCTGAATATGTAGTTGATTCTCCTGGTAATTTTGTAT
Source organism: Hippophae tibetana (assembly GCA_037013495.1). Classification (NCBI taxonomy): domain Eukaryota; kingdom Viridiplantae; phylum Streptophyta; class Magnoliopsida; order Rosales; family Elaeagnaceae; genus Hippophae; species Hippophae tibetana. Next base: position 9,662,768 of record CM072802.1, read on the forward strand.
GCAAATTGAGGAAATCTTTGTATGGTCTCAAGCAATTCCCTCGAGCTTTGTTTGGAAGGTTTTCACAGTTCATGCAGAAGGTTGGTTACAGAGTAATTCAGACCACACTCTATTTCTCAAACATCAACGAGGGAAGGTAATAGCCCTAATCATTTATGTTGATGATATGGTAATCACTGGTGATGATACTATTGAGATGAATAAATTACAAAGACAACTAGCCTCTGAATTCAAGATGAAAGACTTAGGTGAACTAAAGTACTTCTTAGGAATTTAGGTAGTCAGAGGAAGAGAAGGAATATATCTGTGTCAGAGGAAGTACATTATTGATATACTAACAGAGGCAGGTATGTTGGATTGCAAACCTATTGACACTCCTATTGAACAAAACCATTGTTTAGCAGAGTATTCAGATCAAATACCAATTGATCAAGCTCACTATCAGAGATTGGTTGGGCGTTTGATTTACTTGGCTCATACTATACCAGATGTTGCATATGCAGTACATATGGTGAGTCAGTTCATGCATAATCCAAGTAAGAACCACATGAATGCAGTTTTGAGAATTTTAAGGTATTTGTAATCAGCTTCAGGAAGAGGAGTAATGTTCTCTAAACACAACAATCATCTTGAAGTCTGTGACTTCACAGATGCATATTGGACAGGAAGTATTACAGATATAAAGTCAACATCGGGTTATTTCACCTTTGTGGGAGGTAATTTGGTTACATGGAAAAGTAAGAAGTAGAAAGTGGTGGCGTGATCTAGTGCTGAGGTTGAGTATAGAGGTATGACTCATGGGGTTTGTGAATTACTATGGATAAGAACTTTGTTATTTGATTTAGGTTTTGAACTCAAAAATACTATACAGTTGTATTGTGACAATCAGGCAGCCATTGATATATCACAAAATCCAATACAACATGATCGCACTAAGCATGTAGAGGTTTACCGTCACTTTATAAAAGAGAAGCTAGATGTCAAACTTATTAGCTTTCCTTTTGTTCCCATGGAAGAGCAACTAGCAGATATGCTTACCAAAGGAGTTTTCAAGAAGGCATTATATGACTCACTAAGCAAGTTGGGCATGATCGATATCTATACGCCAACTTGAGGGAGAGTGTTAATAAATCATCACTAGTGGTATATTAGTTGTATGCAACTAATATACTTTTTCAGCTGTATATTAGTTATATGCAACTAATATATATTTATCAAAAACACTTTTCCTAAAAAAGAGATTCTCATTTCTTGTATTTATACTTGTATTATCACTCATGGAATTGTATTGTAAATATATTTTCAATATATTCAATTTTAAGTACGAACATACTCAATATATGATTTTTTTATACTTTCACAATATATGATTGTACGTGATATATGTAACGAGATACAATCACATAGATTCTTATTTATGTCTTAGCATTCTCTAGTTGCTTATAATAATCATTCGATAACAAACAATTCATTAACATAATAAAAATGGTTTACATCTTAATAGAAATATACCACTAATACTTATGCCAATCTAGACAGCTGTCCTAACTGTTCCTATGCTTCCTTCCTTCACTACAAACACAACACTTGATCTAAGTAAATCAAAGCTCATCCTCATAGAACTATCACCATGTTATCTGATCAACTATTGATAGCTCAACCTCCTAACATGCATACACGTTGCAACCCTTTAATATCTCTACGACAAACAAGAAACCAACACATAGGATTTTCATCTATGCTCACATTATGACCTAGCAACACCCAACTGACACAACTCATCACCACATAAATACCTCACCTATGGTAACTATTGCATGCTTACAGCTAGTAGACCCACGACAACTACCATATAGGCTGATCTCCTATGAGAAATGTTGCACTCTTACAAAAAACCTGACACATCAACTCAACATTGAGATTCTCTTCAAAATAATGTCTCTTCAACTATGCATCTTGACTCAACAAATCCTTAATCTCATATTTTTTACACCCAACTTGGCATTTGAAAATTATGAGGAAGACTTCTCTTTGATTCCGACATTACATAGATGTTACACTATTTTCAAGATCCAAAACACTCATAAAGAAAACAGACCATGAATAAACTAAGAAAGTCTGATACCAAATCGTCAAAGTTTCCCTCCAATTCTGACCAAGAAAACAAGACTTAAATGGGTAAGGATGACTATATTTTTGTTATAGAAAAATTCCAAGCCTCCCAAACCCTCATTGATTGCCCCATCGTCTTTTTCATCAACCAAGGGTGTGAGGGAATGGCAAGCACCCCATCGAGGAAAAATGCAAAACATCAAAATAACTATCAACCCTTCTACGACCATTTTGCTCGTTAAATACCACAACGAAAAGCATTTCTAACATTGAAAAACGTTGAATCCCAACAAAAAATATCCAACGAAACACCACAACAACAAACCATGTCACCAATGAGACAACACAACAATAAACACCCAACAATGTAAACTATATACAATCTAAGAAAGAACATGTATGTTACAGACAACAACAACTCATCAACCCTTCGTCAGCAACCTTGCTCATTGAAAACTACAACAAAAGGTGTTTCTAACAACAAAAAGTTTTAAATCCCAATAAAACATAACCAACAAAAAAATCCCCAACGGAACACTACAATAGCAAACTATGTCCCCAATGAGATAACATAACAACTAACACCTAACCATGTAAACTATATGCAATCCAGATAAAATGTGTATAATAAGCAAAATCGTAACTATATCCTAAGTGATACTGAACCACCATCAATCAACCTTATAAAAGAAAAATATAAACATTAAATAAAATACAGACATCATATTTTGCTTACTAGAATGCTAACAACAAAACGAAAAGACTTACAATACTGAAACTAAATAAAAACACAAAATGAGTATAATTAAAAAAAGAAAGTAGATTGCATAAATACGAGGGAATGAAAATATTTTCTTGGGTAAAATAAAGAAGAAAGGGAAAAGAGAAGAATAACATCTTCTAAGAATACTTCACTCATTCCTATCATAGTTTTAAACTGGAGAAAGAGAAAAATGATTGAGCTTCAAGTTACTAAGCTCAACTAGAATAGAGGGAAAGAATAAGCTAACTTATCGTGCAAACGAATGCAACACAAATTAAGTCAGTGGGAAACTAACTATAAGCTGCGCTGTAAATGGATGAAAAGGAAAACACATGCAACTTATAATCCATTTTAATTTTCATTAATTTTTAACCCAAAAAAATACATAAAAAGTTTGTTTTCCACACAAATAAATATTGAAATAAAATTAGTACAATTAAGAAACAAAAAGAGCATATCTAACCCATATCCTTTCTAGTTTTCATTAGTTTTTAACGGCAAATACAAAAAAAATGTTTTCCTTTTGGAAAGAGAGAAATAATGAAATATTAAAAGTACTATAAACAGCAAAAGAAAAGGGTGAATAAAAATGTAGATTTTAAACTAATGAACACACCACATAATCCTATCATTTTTCTTTAATTTTCAAAGACAAAGTCCAAAATATGAGGAAAAATAAGAACATATAACTTATAATCCTTTGTGATTTTTATTGATTTTCTAATAACATACTGAAAAATCATGTTTAAGTTTTTTAAGCACACAATTATTGGATTAAAATAAAAAAATCCATAAAAAAATAAACATCTTATAGTGAAAAAAAATGAATTTGTTAAAGAAATTAATTGAAGATAAATATAAAGAAATGAAAAAGAATCTCATGGCAACAAAAGATTATAAAAAACTAGTCCAATAGATTGTGCTTACATGCATTAGAGGGAACCCAACTATAGATGAGAGGAACACTAAAGAACACACAACAAATAACCCTTTCATTTTCTTTTAGTTCTACAAAACTAGTTTAATTGACAAATACATTTGAAAAAGAGAGAAATTTTAAAATATAAGAAAAATGTTTAAATAAAAAAAATGGGAAAAAGAGAAGGAAAAAATATCAATTTTAAGTTACTAAACCCACCATGATATATAGAAAGAAGAGGTAAGTATACTATACAAATGAATATCACACAATCTCACGGTAGGAAACCAACTCTAGCCTATATTGCAAATAATGAAAAGAAAAGAACATCCAACTCGAAATCCTTTTTATTTTACATCTACACAACCATTCTAAAAAAAGAATATTCTAGTTTTCCAAACGAATAATATTGATATAAAACTAAATAAAAATGTTTCACTTTTGCATAGAGGCAAATATTAAAAAATATAAAGTAATATAAAAAAGACAAAGAAAAAGATGAATGAAGATATATGTTTTAGAACATAATAACGAAGGAGTAAAAGATAATACCAAAAACAATCTCTTGTGAAATAATTAAAATATGAAAAATAAAAAGAAGTATCATTTAATGAAAAAAATACAATATATCTCAAAAATGACTACAAGAGTCTACGCATCGATATACTAGGAAATACATATTCCTTAATAATTCAACCATAAAAACAAAAAAAATACACTTAAAAAGATAATGCAACTAAAGCATACATAATATAATATCAAATAAGCATACAACTTTTCACAAAAGCTATTATCTAATCAACAGGAAGTAGGAAAACACTAAACACTTTTAAACTATAATATGTTGTAATATACACGTCTTAAACTTAAATTGTACTAACATAACAATATATCATGCAAAACAAGCAATGTAACGAGATAAACACACGTGGAGACCGTATCTATGTTGTAACATCCTTAGGTTGTCTCAGTAACAAACAATCCATTAAACAATAAAATAGTTACAATATTAAAAGAAATAAAATTATTATTACCTCTATTAGTCAATACTTCTATCCAAATTACCTATTATTGTTCTTGCTTGTTGCTTCCACAACGACCTAATTTGACTCACGAACCCGATTCTCCTCCACAGCCAACACCACACAATATGGCGTGATCAGTAACAAGAATTGTTATATTCAAATAACTTAGCTCACTCTTACAATTTAGTAAAAGTAATCTACCTCATTATTTTATACTATCTCAAACGTATCACTAAAATCGTAACACAGTAGTAAAAAATGAATTCAAAATGATAAAAAATATCGTCAAAATTTTGATAGAATTTTTGAATTGATTAAACAATTAATGAAGAGGTATTCATAGCATTCGATCGGCCACCTCACCATCCACCTTGTCAAAGGTGATGGAAAAGGTGGTGGCGAGATGCTCATAAAATATTTCTTTTCGTTTCCAAAAGTGCCGAGTTAATTCTACAAATATCTGCGCCCAAACAAAACAAAAACACAAGTGACGTCACTTAACCTAGCGTGCATACTACAAAAACCAATCCTGTACTGCATAAAAATATGTTTACATACAAAGCATGATATCTATTTATTTTTATTCAATGTTTTGTTTTTCTCCAAAGTGAGTAAACTGACATGGTATAAAAGGAAAAACTAAAGCTTAAGCCTACCTACATGCCTATTTATGGTTATCTAATTCCAAAAAGTTGTTCACAATGAACTACTTCGCTTCACTCTCATCTAATCCTTAACTATGTACATGTGTACATTATTGATATGAAGTAACAAAACTTATATAAAGAAAGATAAAACACTCAGTAAAAATAACAAAATGATGTGTTTGTATACGAAAAGCCAACACAGAGATACAGAATACAATATGATTTACAGACTCACAAACAATGTAATCGTGTAACACAAACTTTATAATACCTAGCATATAGATGAAAATAAAATAACATACAACTTATAATTTGTGATTTTTATTGGTTTTCTAATAACATAGATACAAAAATAATGTTATAGTTTTTTAAAAGGACCAATTTATTGTAAAATAATTAAAATATGAAAAACAAAATGATGTATAATCAATGAAAAAGTGCAATAAGTCACACAAATGACTGTCAATAATACCATGTAATCGAGCAAAACAAACAACTTTAGGTAGCATAAACATGAACTAAAGCAAACAGAAAATATAATGCTTTGTACATGCCTCGGAGGGAAGTCCATTCTAGATTAGAGGAACAGTAAAGAACACAACACAAATAATCCTCTCATTTTCCTTTAATTTTCAAAGACTAATTTAATTGACAAAATGTTTAAATATAAAATGAAAAACGAAAAAAAATTGAGTTTTAAATTACTAAACCAACTATAATACATGTAAAGAAAAGGTCACTATATCACATAAACAATGTCCCAGTAGAACTTAAAAAATAGAATATTTCATTTTTCCAAACGATAATATGGAATATAGAACTTAAAAAAATAAAAAAAATGTCTGACTTTTTCAAAGAGACAAATATTAAATGTAGAAAGTAATATAAAGAAGCCCAACGAATAAGATGTATATTTCAATACATAATAAAGAATGAGTATAACCATTTCTTGTAAAATAATTAAAATATAGAAAACAAAAGTATCATTTAATACAAAATTTCAATATATCAGGAGGATTTTTGTCTATAATGTTCATATCTTATTCAATAATTTAAAAAATAGTTACATTAAGTTTTATTTTAAAAATGTACAAATCATAATCTATTAAACAATTTTCCGTTCTTTTTGTCTTTTTCTAACTTTCATTCCACTAATTCCAACAGTCTCATTTTTCTAATAAAAAAATATTTTTTTTTCTCTCTTTCCCTAATTCCAAAGACCTCATTTCTTAAAATATAATTATTCAATAGCTTTTAATAAATAATAATTTATTTTTATTATAAATAAAAAATAATAAAATAATTTATATTTATATAATAAAATATATATTTTTTATAACAAATAACTTATCAAAATTTATTATAAAATAATTAATAATAATAATAAATTATAAAATTTTAAATTATTAAAAACTTTACTAAATAGTTACAATATTTTTTATGAAAAATTATTGACATTTAAAAAAAATAAATTATTTAAGATTAAAAAAATTAAAAAATAGATTACATTATAACAAATATCTCTAATATTATTATAATTTTAATTATTATTAAGATAACAAATATTTATTAACAATAATTATATTTAAGTATTAAAATATAATTAATTCAATATAATTTATATATTTTATTATATTAATAATAAAAATAATTATAATAATATTATATTATATAATATTTTCTTACAAAATTTGTGATATAATGTTCTATATTTGTATTATATCTTGTAAAAAATTAGATATAGAAGCTTCACAATTTTTTTTAATAATTTAATTATTTTTATGAATATTATTTTTATATCATAATTATAATTATTTATTAAATATAATTATAATTATATTTAATAATAATAATAAGAATGTATTATATTATTTATGAATTATCAAAATATTTAATATATCATTTTCAATATATATATAAATTTATATTTATTTTATTGTAAAATAAATTATTTTTTATTTTTTAAAATAAATTTTTTAATATATGATATGATAAAAAAATTATGTATTTAAAATTAATTATAAATTTATAAGATGTTAATATTTTTTTATGTTTATAATAATTATGTTTTACAAAATAAAATTAATATATCTTTTTTTTAAATAAAATTGATTAAAAAATTTGCTTTCAAGTTTAAGGTAAGATCTTGATTATTTTTAAAAAAAATCTCACTTATGTCTATTTTTAATTTTAATCTATTGTATAGGATATAAATATTATAGACAAAACCCGTATCACAACCGACTGTCACCCAGACAACAAAGACAATATATCACACAACTCTTAATAGTTTTTGCTTTACATAGACACATAGCCATACTAAAAAGAGAATACTTTGGTTTTTATATTTTAAAACATACTAATCAAAGAGTAAATGATAAGCACCGAAACCAATCTCCTGTAAAATAATTAAAATATGTAAAACAAAAGAAAATATCAAAAAATGCAATATATCACACAAATAACTATCAAAGAGACATTACCATCGTTGAACACAAACAACTTTGGAACATCTAGCATAAAGATGTATAACAAAATAACATACAACTTGTAATCCTTTGACTTTCATTAATTTTCTAGCAGCATAAAAAGTGTAATGTTTTAGTTTTTGAAGCAAATCAATATTCAAATAAAATAAGAGAATCCCAAAACATTATATATTTAAACAAAATGTAATTTTTAGAGAAATTAGTTGAAGATAACTATAAAGGAATGAAAAAAAAATCGCATGAAAATATTAAAAAAAAAACAAAAGAAAAATGGACTATCTGGTGAGAGAATACACCACTCTTCTCAACGACAAGAAACCATTAGGTTAAAAAAAAAGTCTAAAACCCAACTCTAGATGAGAGGAACAGTAAAGAACACAAAACAAATAATCCTCTCATTTTCCATTAGTTTTGAAAGACTAGTTTAATTGACAAATACATTTGAAAAAAAAACTATTAAGCCAAAAAAATTAAAAAATGTGGGAAAACGATAAATAAAAAATAATGATTTTTTTTTATGAGCTTTAAGTTACTAAACCCACCATAATACATGGAAAGAAGAGGTGAGTAACGTACAAATGAATATCAAGCAGACATTGTCACGGTATGCACAACTCTAAGTTTCACTGCAAATGATTAAAAAGAAAAACACATCCAACTCGTACTCATTATGCTTTACACCAATAAAAAATCATACTTAAAAAAGAATATTTTAGTTTTCGAAACTAATAATATTGAATATAAAACTAAAAAACAATACGAAAAAATGTTTTACTTTGTTAAAGATGAATATTAAGATATTTAAAGTAAGATAAAGTACAAGAAGATCGATGAATGAAAACTTATATTTTAAAACATAATAATAAAAAGAAAAAGATAAGTATCAAAAACAATTACTTGTAAACCAATTAAAATATAAAAAATAAAAGGAATTATCTTTTAATGAAAAAATGATATATATATATATCACACAAATCATGTAATCTTGAAATACAAACAACTTTCAGATGCCTAGTATAAAGATGAACACAAGAACATACAACTTATAATCCATGTTGATTTTCATTGGTTTGTATAAATAAATAAAATGATGTTTTAGTTTTTTATGCGGAGCAATCTATTGTAAAATAACAAAAATATGAACAAAAAAAAGAGGAAGTGAAGCACATACAATTCTAGGTTGCCTAGCATAAAGATGAAATAACTAAAGCATACCGAAAACATAATGCTTTTTACATTCCTTGTAGGGAGCCCAACTCTACACAAATAATCCTCTCATTTTCATTAGTTTTCAAATACTTGTTTAATTAACAAATACATTTGAAAAAGAGAACCGTTAAGCAAAGAAATTTTAAAATATGAGGAAAATAAAGTAAATAAAAAATTATGAAAAAAAAGAGGAAAAAACTTTACGAGTATTAAGTTACTAAATCTCTCATTTTCTATTAGTTTACAAAGACTGGTTTAATTGAAAAAATACATTTAAAAATAGAAACATTAAGCAAATAAATCTTAAAATAAGGAAAAAAGTATTAAGTAAAAATTTATGAAAAAGAAAAAGAAAAAACCAACTCTAGCCTTCACCGCAAAAGAAAGAATTTTGCTTTACATCAATACAAAACCATACTAAAAAAGAATATTTTTGTTTTCTAAACGAGTAATGTTAAATATAAAACTAAAAAAAAATGTTTCTTTTTGAAAGAGACAAATATTAAGATAGTAAAAGTACGATGAAGAAATACAAGACCAATAGTGAATGATGGTTAATGAAGATGTATATTTCAATACAAAATAATTAAAGAGCACAAGATAAACACCAAAAATCATCTCAAAAACATAAGGATTAACATTTAATGAGAAAGTACAATATATCACACAAATGATGGTCCCAACTTGTAATAGTTTCTGTTCTATATCTATAGAGAACCATAGAAAAAACAAAAATATTTTAGTTTTCCAAACGAATAATATTGAATATGAAACTAAAAAACATTACAAAAAATGTTTCTCTTTTAAAGAGGCAAATATTAAAATATTGAAAATACTATATAAAAGTACAAGAAGAGCAATGAACGAAGACGTATATTTTAAAGCATAATAATGAAAGAGTAAAAGATTGTACAAAAAACAATCTCTTGTAAAATAATTAAAATATGAAAAATAAAAGTAAGTATATTTAATGAAAAATGCAATATATCACAAAAAATACTTCCAAAGAGACAATGTGATCCTGGAACACAAACTAACACTGGCTGAGGAACAAACACCGAAAAAAATAATGCACGAAATATAAATAGAAAACAAAGGAGTCAAAAGCAAAACTTTCTATAGACCTTTTAACTTTCCAAAAAATTGCATCAGTTGGGTAGCAAAAGTAGTCACTTCACTTAAATGTTAACCAAGAATCTTAAAGATAACTAACACATTTGTTGGAACCAATCAAACAATTTAATAGAGAAGAATAAACTGTCCAAGAATATGCCTCTTCATAATTGTATTTATTTTTAATTATTACAATTTTGTTTTTATTTTGTATAAATAGGTTGTAAACATTCGTTTATTCATCATCAATAAATTCATTTCTTATATGCTATCAAAGCTTAGGAAATAATTCCCAGAAAATTCAACTCATAGAATTTTTTTTTTACTCGATCTGTTTTTTTTCAAAATCAATTTCGATTCACAAAATAATTTCAATTTCATCCCATCATATTATTCAGAAGAATCCGAGCAATCTGCAATTAAAATCAAGCCAAAATATCTCTTCACGCACTCACACACGCCTTGTCTAACCTCACTGGCATTCCACGCGCCTCGTCGGAGTCACACGCGCTAGCTGTTGAAGAAGACGACTCCAACGACATGTCGTTCGCGCGCCGCTGAAGCAAACGACGCGTCGTTCATCCGGTCTGATTCGGTCTTCATCTGGTTCAGTGCTCCACCGTTGCAACCGTCGTGCCAGTCACTCCAGATGTCGATTCACCCACTTTCCGACCGGTTCTGCAGCTAAAATTTCTGGTTCTGTAATCCTTGACTCATTTTCTATAAGATAAAACATATTTCAGTCTATTATTTATTTCATAAATAGTCATTATTGTCTAAAACACACTTAAACCTATCCCGTTCTTTCGATTTATTTTACAATAATGTCTATAACTACTAATATCAACCATATTTTACCAAAATGGTATGATGACCCTAGCCATTCATTATATCTACATCACTCAGACCAACCAGGCATGGTTCTCGCAGCTCAATCTTTAAATCAAGAAAATTATGACATTTGGAGTCATGCAATGCTCATGGTTCTAATAACCAAAAAGAAAGAAGGATTTATTGAAGGCACAATCAAAAGGTCATCAACAAACCTTGAAGTAGAAATCAAACAATGGACTCGCTGCAACATTCTTGTCAAAGGATGGATCCTCAACACCATATCACCCAAAATTGCAGAAAGTGTCATGTATAATGATACTGCATATGAGCTATGGGAAGAGTTAAAGGAATATTTTTCGTACACCAACAACGTGCACCTATTCCACATTGAGCAAGAGATCCATGATTGTATACAAGAAGGTGTAAGCATTGAAGAATACTATACCAAATTGAAATGCTTATGGGATAGTCGTGATGCATTATGTCCTCTTCCATATTGTGGAGGAAATGCCGGAAGGGAACTACAAGAATATCAACAAAAGTATCAACAAAGCAACAAACCATAAAGTTTCTCATGGGGCTTAACACGGTTTATACATCAGCACGTGGACAAATCTTGCTTATGGAACCATTACCTACAGTAAATAAGGTATATTCACTTATTATTCAAGATGAAAAGTAAAGAGCTGTCTCCACGCAAAGCATAAGAAGGATGCTAGAAGCTGCCGCTCTTGTTGCCAGAAATAGTCGTCCATAATATCCTCACAAAAATTACCCACCAAGGAACCCACATCTCAAGTGCAATCGATGCAATAATTTAGGCCATAATTCTGAGAATTGCCGAAGTCACCTCAAATGTGATTTTTGTGGTCTCAATGGACATATTTTTGAAAACTGTCAAAAGCGTCTCAAATATAATTTCTGTGGTTTGAATGGACATGACATCAACATGTGCATTTACCTGATCATTCTCTTGCTTGTGTCACACATATTGGCACTGTACATTTCTCAAATAATTTCATACTCCATAATGTCTTATGTGTTCCCTCCTTCAAATTAAACTTAGTTTCAGTAGCCAAACTAACTCAAACCTCATTTTGCCATGTCACCTTCACTAATAGTATGTGCTTTGTTTAGGACAAATGCTCAGGGAAGACGATTGGGATGGGAATTGTGAAAGCAGGACTCTACTACCTGACTATTTCTGAAAAGCCTGGATGTTTCTCCGTTTCAAATACTGCTTCCATCAATTCTCATCTATGACATCAACGACTTGGTCATTTATCTAATAAGAGTTTGCATGTAATTTCCCTTTTCATCAACACGCCTTTTTGTTCCATTAGTGATTGTTCTATTTGTCCATTAGCTAAGCAAACACGTAATCCATTTCCTTTAAGTTCCATCAATACAAAAGCACCTTTTGAAATGATTCATGTCGATATTTGGGATGGCTATCACATTCTAGTACTTAATGGAGCACGTTATTTTCTCAGTATTGTTGATGACTACTCAAGGTACACATGGGTCTATATCTTACATGCTAAATCTGATACATGTACATTTCTTACCACCTCTATCAATCTTGTTGAAACACAATTTTCATCCAGAGTTAAAATCATTCATAGTGACAATGGACCAGAATTCTCTATGACCCAGTTGTTTTTTACCAAAGAAATCCTTCATCAAACCAGTTGTGTCTCTACCCCTCAACAAAATGGTATTGTTGAATGCAAACACTGTCATCTTCTCAATGTCGCTCGCTCATTGCTCTTCCAAGCCAATCTTCCTAAACAATTCTGGGGAGATGTCATTCTTACAGCCACATACTTCATAAATCGTACTCCAACACCTGTTCTCAAGGGTAAAACACCATTTGAAGTCTTTTTTTACAAAATTCCTAGGTATGAACATCTTCGTATTTTTGGTCCCTTTTGTTTTGTGTCTGCACATCATGATCGACTTACCAAGTTTGATGCTAGATCACATAAATGCATATTCATTGGGTATCCATCTAGGATAAAAGGTTATCGTGTCTACAATCTGGAAACAAGCAAGACTTTAGTGTCTCGTGATGTTATCTTTCATGAACATGTATTTCCTTATATCACTTCCGCTGTCAACACTCCAACTCTATTTCATCCATCAGAAGATACTATTTATGATGACATACCTAACATTTTCCAATCAATCAATCCAAATACATCACTTGATTATACACCATTTGTCCTTCCAACAATCAACTCAGACATTCTTCATCTTAAAAATTCATCTCCAAAAACATCATCATCAACTTCTCTATCACACATAACTCTTCCAACACCAGTCACACATAGGCTTCGTCGATCCACCAATGTTCCTAACTACCTTCAAAAATATCATGTAGAAGTTTCCTTGCCTTCTCGGTCTTTCCCTTCGTCTCACTCAGCATCGTCCAAAGATAAAGGTACTTCTCATTCTTTATCTCATGTACTTACCTGTGACCAATTATCACCTTCACATCGTGCCTTTGCTACTTCTATTTCCATTCTCAGGGAACCAACCATTTGCTGAAGCTTTCAATGATCCAAAATGGCAGCTTTCCATGAAACAAGAACTGGATGCTCTTGAAACTAATAGCACTTGGACGCTTCAACAGCTTCCTCCAAACAAGGAACCAGTTGGCTGTAAATGGGTCTACAAAATCAAGTATAATCCTGATGGCTATGTGGAACGATACAAGGCTCGGTTAGTGGCCAAAGGATACAGTCAGATTGAAGGTTTTGACTACCAATAAACTTTTGCACCAATAGCCAAACTTGTCACTATTCTGCTTCTCCTTGCCGTTATTAGTATTCAAAATTGGCATCTTCGACAACTCGATGTCAACAATGCTTTTCTCTATGGTGATCTTCATGAAGATGTCTACATGTCCCTTCCACCTCGATTCAGACGAAAGGGGGAAACAAGAGTATGTAAGCTACATAAATCTTTGTATAGACTCAAACAAGCCTCACGACAATGGTTCATCAAGCTATCAACAACACTTAAGCTAGATGGTTTTAACCAATCCAAGTATGATCACTCATTGTTCGTCCGAACCCATGGTAATTCCTTCTCTACTTTTCTTGTCTATGTAGATGATATAATCATAACAAGAAACAATGTACAAGACATTGAAAAAACTAAGAATCATCTCATGAGACAATTCAAGCTTAAAGATCTCGGTGAATTAAAGTATTTTTTGGGTATAGAAGTTTCACGTTCCGAAAGGGAATTGTTCTGTCACAACGCAAGTACACACTTGAAATATTAGAGGGCATGGGTTATCTTGGTACCAAATCTGCCAATTCACCTATGGAACAAAATTTATCCCTCAACAAGATTGAAGGGGAATTCATCAGTAATCCCACATCCTATCGAAGACTTGTTGGGAGATTAATATACTTACCATCACAAGGCCCAACTTAGTGTATACCGTGCACATTCTCAGTCAATATATGGATAAACCACATCAACCACGTTTGGAAGCAGCTCAACGAGTGCTACGATATGACAACAACATGTTGCGAAATAACCTGGATACGATATATTTTAGATGATTTGGGTATCAAATACTCCCAACCAATCAAGTTATATTGTGACAATCAAGCAGCCCTTCACATTGCATCAAATCTAGTGTTCATGAGCGAACCAAACACATAGAGATCGATTGTCATCTAGTAAGAGAAAAGATTCAAGACGGAATGATAAAAACTTATCATATCTCTACATTAGAGCAACCAGCAGATATATTTATCAAATCCCTAAGTTTTCCACAGTTCTCAAGCTTACTTAACAAGTTAGGAATAATTAACATATATTCTAACTTGAGGGAGAATGTTAAAAAACTTAAAGAACTTGAGATCCAACTGGTGACAACCAACACACCAGCTGAAAGCAACCACCAACAGCTTGGTGGGGAAGGATAGACTGTCGAAGAACATATCTTTTCGTAATTGTGTTTATTTTTAATTATTACAATTTTGCTTTTATTTTATATAAATAGGTCGTAAACATTCGTTTATTCATCATCAATAAATCTATTTCTTACAAATAACAGAGGCCAAATTTAAAACCTAAACCCGAAAGTAAATGGAGAAAAGAAAACACATATTGAGAAAATACATAAAATTACAATTTGCAACTAAAATAAAATTAACTATTAATATGATAAGTAGAACCTCTCAAAAGCAGGCGAGGATATCTACATTAGTACTAATTAAAAACACTATTAAATCTTTAAATTTGAAATTGGTTTTGTATTTTGTTTTAAATTTGAAATTGGTTGTGCATTTTGTTACTTTTTCCCATTTGCAACGGCATCAAAAAGCATTCATTGACTTGCATCCATCAGTCTGCCATAGCTCACCATACACAACTTATACATAATCATTGAACAAATATAGTACAACTTACTATTGACCAATAACATATAGCTCATAATGTTTTATTCATTTTATAAAATATCGCTTCTCAGAAACCCAATGTCCTAATATTAGTGCAACTTTTCAATGAATGATACGCATATTTGGATGGTCATTTGAGAGCTCTACAGATAATGCACTAATATTAAACCTCAAATTATTCCTCTGAAAGCCAACTAATGGGGCATGTGATAATAACACCGATTAGAATCAACTCACAAAACACATATGTTACGATAATACTGCACTTTAGGATGCCTAACATAAAGATGAAGAACAAAAGAACATACTTATTCTTAGTGATTTTCGTTAGTTTTCTAACATCATATATATATATATATATATATATATAAAGTAACGTTTCAGTTTTTTAAGGAAATCAATATTAAAATAAAATTAGAAAATCTTAAAAACTATATCGTATATTTAAAAAAATGAAATATTTTAGAGAAGTAAATTGAAGATAATTATAAATAACAAAAAAATTATCATGTAAATATTAAAAAATAACAAAAGAGAAATGGACATCCTGGTCTAAAAGTACTTCGCTCTTCTCAAACATACAGCAACGATATGTTAAAAGTAACTAGTGAAGATATATTGATTATTAAACTAAAAAATACAAAATTTCCTTTTTTTCTTTTTACTTTTACGAAGATAACAATATTAAAATATTGCAAGTACTATAAAGAATCACGATAAGAATGGTGAATGATAATGTATATTGTAATGTGATCGTGAAACACACAAATTTAGAATATCTAGATGAAGAACAAAAATACATACAATTTATAATCCTTTGTAATTTTCATAGTTTTCTAGCGTCATAAAGAAAAAATAATGATTTAACTTTTTAAAAAGATCAATATTAAAATAAAATAAAATAAAATCCAAAAAAATAAACATCCAATAGTTAAAAAAATTAAATTATTTAAAGAAACTAAGTCAAGATAGATGATAAAGAAATAAAAAAATTATCATGTAAATATTAAAAAAATTAACAACAAAAGTTAAATGGACTACCTGGGTAACAGTGCTTTACACCTCACAAACCTATAGCAACAATAGGTTAAAAAATCAGTCTAATGGATTGCTTACATGACATGGAGGAAACCCAACTCTAGATGAGAGGAACAGTAAAGATCACACATCAAATAATCCTCTCAAATGTTGGTTTAATTGATAAATACATTTGAAAAAGAAAACTGTTTAAATAAAAAATAATGAAAGATGAAAAAAGAAAAGAAAAAGAAACTACGAGTTTTATGTTACTAAACCCACCATAATACATGAAAAGAAGAGGCAAGTATATTTTACAAATGAATCACACTGACAATGTTTCAATAGATACAACTGTAGGCGTCACTACAAATTACTGAAAAGAAAAGCACATCCAACTCGTAATCCTTTCTGCTTTACATGAACATACTAAAAAAAGAATATTTTAGTTTTTCAAACCATAATTTTAAATATAAAATTAATGAGTTTTGTCTATAATAACCATATCCCACAAAATAGTTTAAAAATGAGCATAATTGAATTTTTTTTAAAAATAGACAAAATCTTATTTAAAACAAAATTTTAATCAATTTTATTTAAAAAAAAAAGATATATTAGTTCCATTTTGTAAAACATAATTATTATAAACATGAAAAAATATTAACATCTTATAAATTTATAATTAATTTTAAATATATAATTTTTTTTATCATATCATATATTAAAAAAATTATTTTAAAAAATAAAAAATAAATTATTTTACAATAAAATAAATATAAATTTATATATATATTAAAAATAATATGCTAAATATTTTGATAATTCATAAATAATATAATACATTATTATTATTAAATATAATTATAATTATATTTAATAAATAATTATAATTATGATAAAAAAATAATTAAATTATTAAAAAAAATTGTGAAACCTCTATATCCAATTTTTTACATGATACAATACAAATATAGAACATTATATCACAAATTTTGTGAGAAAATATTATATAATATAATATTTTTATTATTAATATAATAAAATATATAAATTATATTAAATTAATTATATTTTAATACTTAAATATAATTATTGTTAATAAATATTTATTATCTTAGTAATAATTAAAATTATAATAATATTAGAGATATTTGTTATAATGTAATCTATTTTTTAATTTTTTTGATCTTAAATAATTTATTTTTTTAAAATGTCAATAATTTAAAATTATATTTATTATTATTATTATTATTAATTATTTTATTATTTTTTATTTATAATAAAAATAAATTATTATTTATTAAAAGTTAGTGAATAATTATATTTTAAAGAAATAAGGTCCTTTGAAATTAGGAAAAGAGAAAGAAAAAAAAGACAAAAATATTTTTTTATTAGAAAAATAGAACTGTTGGAATTAGTGGAATAAGAGTTAAAAAAGACAAAAAAAAATGACAGGAAAATTATTTCATGGGTTATGATTTGAATATTTTTAAAATAAAATCTAATATAGCATTTTTTTTAAAGTATTAAATGAGATATACTTATTATAGACAAAAATACTAAAATTAAAAAACAATACAAAAAATGTCTTCTTCATTCAAGAGATAAATATTAAAATATTAAAAGTATGATAAAGGATTACAAAAAGAATGATGAGTACCTATATATATATATATATAGTACAAGATAAGCACCAAAAACCATCTCTAGTAAATAATTAAAATATGCAAAACAAAAGGAAGTATCATTTAATGAAAAATTACAATATATCACAAAAATGATTGTCTTACACATTGTGATCATGGAACACAAACAACTTTAAGATGATTAGCAAAAAGATGAAATAATGTTTTAGCTTTTTAAGCACAACAATATTAGAATAAAATAAAATTTCATTTAAAAAAAATTGAGAAATTAATTGAAGTTAATTATAAATGTAAAAAAAATTCTTAAATATAAAAAAAATCAAAACAGAAATTAGCTACCTGGTATAAAGGTACTTCACTCAATCCAAACATATGGCAACAATTGTTCAAAAAAATTAGTCAAATAGATTGCCTACATACCTTAAAGGGAACCCAACTCTAGTTGAGAGGAACAGTAAAGAACACAAAACAAATAACGCTCTCATTTTCCTTTAGTTTTCAAATACTAGTTTAATTGCAAATACATTTGTAAAAGAGAACCGTTAAGCAATGAAATTTTATAAGAAAAATGTTTAAATAAAAAATAATTAAAAACAAAAAAAAGAGAGAAGAAATTACGAATTTTAAGTAACTAAATCCACCATAATACATGGAAAGAAGAGGTCAGTATACAATACAAATGAATATCACCCAGATAATATCATAGTAGGAACTAGGAAACAATCTCTAGCCTTCACTGCAAATTAACGAAAAAAAAGAAGCACATCCAGCTCATAATCTTTCTGCTATACATTGATACAAAACCATTCTAAAAAAAAGAATATTTTAATTTTTCAAAAGAATAATATGGAATATAAAACTAAAGAATACAAAAAAAGAGGTTTTACTCTGAAATAGAATTTTAAAATATTTAAGGTACAATAAAGCGGTGAATGAAGACGAATGAAAATAAAAGCACATCTAGCTCATAACCTTTCTGTTATACATTGATACAAAACCATTCTACAAAAAGAATATTTAAATTTTTCAA
Source organism: Hippophae tibetana (assembly GCA_037013495.1). Taxonomy (NCBI): domain Eukaryota; kingdom Viridiplantae; phylum Streptophyta; class Magnoliopsida; order Rosales; family Elaeagnaceae; genus Hippophae; species Hippophae tibetana. Next base: position 9,681,996 of record CM072802.1, read on the forward strand.
AAGAATAATATGGAATATAAAAGTAAAGAATACAAAAAAAAAGTTTCTTTTTCAAAAAGAATTTTAAAATATTAAAGGTACAATAAAGCGGTAAATGAAGATGTATATTTTAATACATAATAATGAAAAATTACAAGATAAGTACCAAAAAACCATCTCTTGTAAAATAACTAAAATAGGGAAAACATCCGGAAATATCATTTAATGAAAATAATGCAATGTATTATAAAAATTAATGTCATGCTGAATGCTGATAATGTGATTGTGGAACACAAACAACTTTAAGATGCCTAACGTAAAGAAGAATAACAAAATAACATACAATTTCCAATCCTTTGTGATTTTCATGGGTTTCTAACATCATATAAAAAAATTAAAAAAAAATAATATTTTAATTTTTTAAGCACAACAATATTCAAATAAAATAAGAAATCCCTAAACAAAGAATATTTTAATTTTTCAAAAGAATAATATGGAATATAAAACTAAAGAATACAAAAAAAAAAAGGTTTTACTTTTTCAAAGAGAATTTTAAAATATTAAAGATACAATAAAGCTATGAATGAAAATGTATATTTTAATATATAATAATGAAAGAGTACAAAATAAGCACCAAAAACCATTCTTGTAAAATAATTAAAATAGGGAAAATAAAAGAAAATATCATTTAATGACAAAAATGCAATATATCATAAAAATGACTGTCATACTAATAATGTGATTGTGGAACACAAACAAGATTAGGATGCCTAACCTAAAGAAGAATAACAAAAAAAAAAAAAACATACAACTTCCAATCCTTTGTGATTTTCATTGGTTTTCTAACATCATACAAACAAAAAATAGTTTTTCAAGCACACCAATATTCAAATAAAATAAGAAAATCAATAAAAAATATATTTTAATTTTCCAAAAGATTTATATGGAATATAAAGCTAAAGAATACAAAAAAAAAGTTTTACTTTTTCAAAGAGAAGATATTAGAAATACAATAAAGAGGCGAATGAAGATGTATATTTTAATACATAATAATGAAAGAGTACAAGATGACCATCTCTTGTAAAATAATTAAAATAAGGAAAATAAAAAGATATATCATTTAATGAAAAAAATGCAATATATCATAAAAATGACTCACACTGATGATGTGATTGTGAAAAACAAACAACTTTAGGATGCCTAACGTAAAGAATTATAACAAAAGAACATACAACTTCCAACCCTTTGTCATTTTCATTGGTTTTCTAACATCATACAAAAAAAAAATTAATTTTTTAAGCACACCAATTCAAATAAAATAAGAAAATCCCTAAAACAATGAACATCTTGTATTTACAATAAATAATTTTTTAGAGAAATTAATTGAAGATAATTATAAAGGAATGAAAAATGTAAGTACCAATAGAGAATTGGACTACTCGGTGTAAGAGAATTGGCAACAATTGGTACGAAATAAATATATAAAGCAACGGAGACAATTGGTTTAAAACTTGTAGAGTTACATGTTTTGGAGAGAAACCAACTCTATATACGAGGTATTATAAATAACACAAAACAAATGACCCCCTCATTTTCCTTCAGTTTTCAAAGACAAGTTTAATTGACAAATACATTTGAAAAAGTGAACCAATAAGAAAATAAATTTTAAAATATAAGGAAAATTATTTAATTAAAAAAAAGAAAAAAAAGACGAAATTATGAGTTTTAAGTTACTAAACCCACCATAATACATGGAAAGAAGAGGTCGGTATACCTTACAAATGAATATCACACAAACAATGCCTACACTGGAAATGAATGAAAATAAAAGCACATTGACTTCGTAATCTTCCTGGTGTACATTCAAACAAAACCATTCTAAAAACAGAAAGAATATTTTAGTTTTACAAACGAATAATATGAAATATAAAACTGAAAAAAATACAAGAAATGTTTTACTTGTTCAAAGAGATATATTAAAATATTGAAAGTGATATAAAGATGTATATTTTAGTACATAATAATGAAAGAGTTATAAGCACCAAAAAACATCTCTTGTATAATAATTAAAATATGAAAAGAAAAATGATGTATCATTTAATGAAAAAATGCAATGTATCACAAAAATGACTGTCACACAGATGATATAACGGTGGAACACAGACAACTTTAGGATGCCTAGCATAAAGATAAATAACAAAACAAACCAAAATACAACTTATAATCCTTTGTCATTTTCTTTGGTTTTCTAACATCATACAAAAATAATAATGTCTTAGTTTTTAAGTACAACAATATTCGAATAAAATAAGAAAATTCATAAATATAAACATCTTATATTTATAAAAAAATTAAATTTTAGAGGAATTAATTGAAGATGGAATGCAAAAAAAAAATTCTTGTGTAAATATTAAAAAAAAGAGAGAAATAGACTACACTCCTCCCAAACATATGGCAACAATAGTTTAAAAAATTAGTTGAATAGATTGCTTACATAACTTTGAGTTTGTCAACCTAACTCTAGATGAAAGGAACAGTAAAGAACACACCCTCTCATTTTCCTAGTTTTCAAAGACTAGTTTAATTGACAAAATATGTAAAAAAGAGAACCGTTAAGCAAAGGAAATTTAAAATATGAGGAAAAATGTTTAAATAAAAAATAATGTAAAAAAAAGAAAAAAATTATGAGTTTTAATAAAACTCTAGCCTACACTGCAAATGAATGAAAAGAAAAGCACATCGACTTCGTAATCTTCCTGCTTTATATTCAAACAAAACCATTCTAAAAAAAAGAATATTTTTGTTTTCTAAACAAATATGAAATATAAAACTGAAAAAAATACAATAAATGTTTTACTTTTTTAAAGAGATATATTGAAATATTGAAAGTAATATAATGAAGCACAAGAAGAGCCGTAAATAAATATGCATATTTTAATACATAATAATGAAAATGTATAATATAAGTGCAAAAAAATCTCTTGTAAAATAATTAAAATATGAGGAACAAAATTAAAGTATCATTTAATAAAAAAATGCAATGTATCACAAAAATGACTCACAAAATACAAACAACTTTAGGATGACTAGCATAAAGATAAATAACAAAACATCATACAACTTATAATCCTATGTGATTTTCAAAGTTTTTCTAATATCATAAGAAAAAATAATGTTTGTTTTTTAAGCACAACAATATTGGAATAAAATAAGAAAATCCTTACAAAAAATAAACATCTTACATTTATAAAAAAACTAAATTTTGGAGAAATTATAAAGGAATGCAAACAAAAAAATTTCTTACGTAAATATTTAAAAAAACAACAAAAGAGAAATAGACTACCTAATGTAAGTGTACTTCGTTCCTCCCAAACATAGGACAATAATTGTTATTCAAAAGAAAACTAACTTTAGATGAGAGGCACACTAAGGAACAAAAAATAACCCTCTTGTTTTCCTTTAGTTTTCAAAGGCTAGTTTAGTTGAAAAATACAAAACCGTTAAGTAAATAAATTTTAAAATATGATAAAAATGTTTAAATAAAAAGGTTAAAAATTGCATCATTAGTCTCCAAAATTTAAACAATTTTACATACAAGTCTCAAAATTTTTAAAACGTACGATTTGATCTTCAAACTATTAAAACTTCATACAAAAGTCTCAAAACTTTTAAATCTTACAATTTAATCCGTACTTTAAAAACTTCACATAGATCCTAAAATTTTGGTTTACAAATATATGTTCCATTAACTAAACAAAGACTTAAGTATGAAATTTTAAAAAAATTGAGAATAAATTGTTAGATTTAAAAATTTAAGAATATATGTATAAAATTTTAAAAATTTAGGGATTAAATCGTAAGTTATAGAAGTTTAAGGATCTATTTATAAATTTGATTAAAGTTTGAGGCTCAATTGTAAACTTTGACCTTTAATAAAAGAATATTTTAGTTTTTCAAAGAATAAATTTGAATATAAAACTTTAAAAAATACAAAAATTATTTGAATTTTTCAAAGAGACAAATATTGAAAGTATTATAAAGAAGTACAAGAAAACAAAAAGAAATATCATTTAATGAAAAAATGCAATAATCCAAAAAATAACTATCATACAGATAATGTGGACGTGAAACACAAATAAATTTATGATGCCTAGCATAAAGATGAATAACAAAAGAACATACAACTTATAATCCATTGGGATTTTCTTTGGTTTTCTAACCGCATACCAAAAAAAAATTAGTTTTTCAAGCACACCAATATTGGAATAAAATAAAATAAAAATCCTTAAAAAATAAGCATCTTATAATAAAAAAATTATTTTTTAGAGAAATTAATTGATGATAATTATAAAAGATTGGAAAAAAAATCTTATGTAAATATATATAATATATATATATAAAAGAGAGAGAGAAATGTACTAGGTGAAAGAGTACTTCACTTTTCCCAAATATAAGGCAACAATAGCTTAAAAAAATTAGTCGAATAGATTGCTTACGTATATTGGAGAGAACACAAGTCAAGATAAGAGAAACAGTAAAGAACAAAAAACAAATAACCCTCTAATTTTCCATATTAAGCAAAGAAAAATTAAAATATGGGGAAAAATATTTAAATAAAAATAAGGGAATAAAATTACGAGTTTCAAGTTACTAAACTCAACATAATACATGGAAAAGAAGATGTCAATATACCTTGCAAAAGAATATCACACAGACAATGTCACAATAGGAAACCACCACTAGCCTTTACTGCAAATGAATGAAAAGAAAGGCACATCTAATTCTTAATCTTTCTGCTTTACATCGATATAGGTCCATACTAAAAAAATAATATTTTAGTTTTCCAAACGAATAATATTAAATTTCAAACAAAAAAAAATACAAAAAATGTTTACTTTCTATGATTTACTAAACTCTGCATAATACAAGGAAAACAAATGTCAGTATACAGAACAAATGATGACACACATTCAATGTCATAGTGGGACATCAATAACTCTAGGCTTCTCATAAACCTTTTTGCTTTTCATTATAGAACAATGCTTAATATTTTAGTTTTCCAAACAAGTAATATTGAATATAAAACTAAAAGCATCATTAAGAAACAAAAATGAAAAACTAATAAAAACGTAGATTTAATCAAAAATACATAAATAAGTTATTATAAACTCACTATAGAAGAAAAAAGTGCAGAGGAGAGACTCTTGAACACTATAAGACCAAAGTAAAGAAAATAGAGTAACAAATAACTACATGCACAATTTTAAAGTGAGACACATCTCATACACATGAAAGAGTTAAAATAGACACAGTGATCTTGTAAATATGTGTAGATTGAGCTTTACAAGCATAATCTAGAGAAGAATTTAATTTTACAACATTTATCTGGATCATAAAAATGCCATGCAGACTTCGCATTGAAACATGAGAAAAAATGAAATGTACATTATTTTTCCACATAGATACCCTATTTAAATTTAACTTCGTTCCAATGTCATTATCAAGCCAAGCATAAGAGGCTCACACTTAAAGAAAACATACAGCCTGGAATATGAAAATTGTAAGAAAAAAATATGTGCAATGATTTTATCTTGCATCACTGTGTAACTGTAGTGAAACTCATGTAACTGTAATTTGATGTACAAGTAGGATGAATCAGCAAGGTAAAAACTGAATTAAAAAGTAAATTGATTATGGAGAGAAAGACATTGCAAGTATACGATTGTTGATTTTATCTTGAATCAATGTAATTTGGAACAGAGGGCAGAGAAAGACGTGGAAAAAGGAGAAAATGTTGAGAAAGAGATGAGAGAAAGAGATAGGTAAGGGTATAGGGAGAGAGAAAAGGAATACATTATTATATTTAGAAGTAAATAGAACTTACGCTGTAAAGAAGAGCTTTCCCTTTTACAAACCTTAAACATCATGAGGGATGAACTTCAAGCAAAGCGAATCCCTAAGAATATCTGCATTACTGGGATGGGAAGCGAAACCCTAATAAACTACAAACCGAACCCGAGAGAGGATGGAGAACGGCAAGACCACAAAACAGAGGATGCTTGATGAACGGCGCTGGTATGGAAAAGGGAGGGAATGAAGAAATGAGGGTGACTGGATTCGCATATATAGATTTTCAAGCTTTGGCGGTGGAAACGTTGAGGCGGTTTCTTAGTCTTTTATTATTATTATTTTTTAAAGGCGGTTTAGTTTTTCTTTTCTTTTCCTAATTTGTTTTTCATTTGATAATTTTTAATATTTTCATTTTTAATGCACCAGCCATGCGCAAATGATATATGTTTTATTAAAATAGTTCGTTGTTTCGATGCAAATGATTTAGATTTTTGAAATAACTAACGTAATATATATTTTTAATTTTAATTAAATATTTTTTTATTTTAAAAAAAATTATTAATTTAAATTTTTCATATTTATTAAACTTTATACATTTTTATTAAAATGTTATTATGATTTGTTAAAATTATTTGTGTGTAAAATTTTATTTTATTTTAATGAATCAATTAAGAACATATCATATTATGTGTATTAAAATATTATTTTTTAATGTTATTAAAACTTGATAATTTAACAAAGATAAAATGAAAATTAATATGAAAACATTTGGAAAAATATTTGTTACTATTCTTGTTAATTTTCATAATATTATTTTAATTTTTTTTAAAATAAAATAATAATTTTATTTTAAAATATTATTGTTGTTATTTTTTACTAAATAAATTCATATTAAATTTAGCTCAGCAAAGTTACTATTTTATGGCATTTAACACCTGATGTAAAATAAATATTTTTTATTTCAACCAAATAACATTAATTATTAATAAAAAAATACAAAAAAAAATATCTTATTTTTGCAAAGAGGTCAATATTAAAATATTAAAAGTACTATAAAAAAATCACCATAAAAATGAATAATGAAAATGTATATTTTAGTGAGATCATAAAATACAATCAAATTTATAATAGCTAGCATAAAGGTGAATAACAAAATACATGCAACTTATAATTCTTTATAGTTTTCTAGGGTCATAAAGAAAAAAAATAATGATTTATCTTTTTAAGAAGATCAATATTAAAATAAAATAAGAAAATCTTAAAAATATAAAAATCCAAGAAAATAAATTATTTAGAGAAATTAATTGAAGATAAAAGATAATATAATAAAAAAGCATTATCATGTAAATATTAAAAAATGACACCAAAAGAGAAATAGACTAGCACTTTACTCATTCCAAACATATAGCAACAATAGGTTAAAAAAATCAGTCTAATGGATTGCTTACATGACATAGGTGGAACCCAACCCTAAATGAGATTCATTTTACTTTAGTTTTCAAAGGCTATTTTAATTAACAAATAAATTTGAAAAAAATAATCTTCAAGTATAAATTTGATGAGGAAGAATATTTAATTTCAAACCGACTATAACACGGAAAAAAGATATCAGTATACCTCATAAGTAAATATCACACCTGCAGTAACATAGTGGGACCCCAACTCTATGCTTCCCTGCAAATAAATGAAAATAAAATTACATCCAACTCGTAATTATTTTTGCTTTACATTGATATAGAACTTTACTAAAAATGTAATATTTTAGTTTTCTAAACAAATAGTATTGAATATAAAACTTAAAAACAATAAACAAAATGTTTTAATTTTACAAATAGATAAATATTAAAATATTGAATGTAATATAAAAATTACAAGAAGAAATATGAATGAATATGTATAATTAAAACATAATAATAAAAGATAAATATATAATCATAAAAAAAGACTATAAAATAATTAAAATAAAATAAAATAATATTTTAATAAAATAATACAATATATCACACAAATAATAGTTGTACTTGTTTGAGCATAACTCACACATGTCATAACGTAAGCTTGAGACAAATTTTTCTTGTTAGGTGTTTCTTTCGTTATTTCTAACTCTTGAATCAAGTATCTAATACTTAAGTACCTTATTAGGAAACAAATTAATACTATCTAGAATGTTTATGGTTTGCACATGTTAGTATATGTGTGTAGAACTCAACCTTGATTGATACGTGTTTCTTTGAAGGTTGAAAAAGAATGAAAAAAACGTGGGTCAACCAAAGTTAGACCCTACACATATATCATGATATGTACGAATCATGTTCAAACATCACCTACAATGACAATGAAGCATAGACAACTTGGATATATAGTATAAAGATGAACAACAAAAGAACATACTTATAATTGTTTGTGATTTTGATTGGTTTTTTAAGATAATATAAAAAAATTAATTTTTTTTAAAGAAAATCAACATTAAAATAAAATTAGAAAATGAAAAAAATTTAGAAAAATAAATTAAAGACAAATTATAAAAGAATGAAAAAAAATATCAAAAATAATCGAAGACAAAATATTATTTGAAGAACTTTTTTCTCATTGATTGTCTGAGATAGTGAGAATGCGAGATACGTATCATATATCAACATGTTGTAGAAAATGCTAACATAACATAATCAACAACATAAAGGTATTATGTGAATCACCTCCAAAGCTTCGACAACCACTTTTGATTCCCCTTGAATGAAATGCCGAGCTCTTTCTTATTTGGAGTTATAACCAATTTCTAAAAACACATAGCATAAGTCAAATAAAGACAATCAACCCTCAAGCAGATCACTTTTCCAAACATGTTAATAATGCATGTCATGCAATAATCATTTTCAAAAAGGTTATTAGGAATGCAATTTAGAAACAGCAATACCTCCACTTCTCTAGGTTAGGAAAGCTTCTCAGAAGCCACAAGAGGAACACCACTTTTTCTCCTGTTATACAATTTAAAGCAATCCTAACCATCAGGCACATCTCATATTTCAAAACAACACAACACACTAAAAAAAAATATATGTAATACAGTGGTACAGTAAATTGAAGGTAAATCGGATGCCAGAATGTAATCCATTCCAAATTTTTATATCAGCAATCTATCAGAACCCTATAAACAAATGAAGACAAAAAAAAAGGGGGGGGCAAAAATGACTTAATAGAGTAGTGCCCACGTATCAAAAAAGGGATTAATCTCATTTTTTGGAGCATAAAGGTACACTTTATTCAAAAAAATTTAAATAAATACTTTACTACCCTTTGTTTCATAATATAAACATTTTAGTCTAATTTAAAAAAAAACCCATTAATATACCGTTAAAAAATTAATTAAAAAAAATCTATTGTTTTTAAGGAAAGAATATACCTTTTTTTTTAAAAAAAATTCCAAATAACATAACCATATCCTTGCACCTTGATCAGCAAAGCAAAGGAAATTTTTAAATCGAAATTTGGGAAATCTCGTATATACATAAATCTCACTTTCTTAGCATTATCTAAGAGTGAATTTCACCTTTTTTTGACATTATTTAGCAAGGAATCGCACTTTTTTTTTAAGGAATAAGCAACCAATTGCATATTAAAATAAAACCCAAAATTTATTTCTCCGTTCTCCATATTAATAGGTTCTTAACTCTTCCAAAATAGAGATAAAAGAAGACAAAGTAAAGATAAAACGGTAGGGAAATAGACAGTGAGTGAGGGAGAAAATAAGACATAAATTATAAAACAAAAGAAAAGGTAAGAAAATAAATAAAGAGGAAGAATGCAATAGAGAAAAAATTAAGTAAATAAATAACAAGGAAGTGTAGAATAGAGAGTAGATAAATAAAGTTAAATTTTATTTAGACGGGAGGGAAATTTGATGAGAAGATATTTGGAGTCAAATTTAATGTCTTCTTGGTAAATTTTATCAAAAAAATCATTGCATTGAAATATAATATTTTATTATTGATTAAGATAATTAAATTTATTTTTTAAAACTTTTTATTAAAATGTGTATATTATAATAAAACTGATAATAAAATATCCACTTAAAAAAAGATTAAAATGTATTTTTATGTTTTAAAAAATGAAATTGAAAGGCGTTTAGTCCTCAAAAAGCCTGATAAAGGACCCTGATTTTAGCGCCATTATCATCTTTCTCCTTTTCTTTTATCCTACTTATTTTTATTTGATTTTTTATATCAATATTTTATTATTATCAATATATTTAAAATATTATTTAATTATATATATACACTGTGTTAGATTGGGTCAGGAAAAATTGATATAAGGCCTGTACGTACGGCCTACGCCACGCAAGCTTCGGTCCCTATATTTTTGCGGGACCCTAATTATTACTTTCCCTTCCTTTCGCGCACATAATCTCCACGAGACATCATTACCACGAATGCTATTGACTAGTATCCTCTTTCATATATAAATACATATATATTTGAATTAAATAATATCTTTCGTTCGATCGGTTAATGCTGGTAAGTTTCGTCGTGTTTTGTTACAATTGGGCTTTTATCTGTTTGAATTTCGTGTTTCTTCATGGGTTTTAGGGTTCCATTTTTTTTTTTGGAAGTATGAAAAACCCTAGTTTTTGCTTGCTTCGTAGTTGAATTAGGGTTTATTTTCTTTGGGGATTGGGTGTCTGGAATTGTTATGTGAATCATTTGAATTTTGTCTTAAGAGATTGGTTTGCGAACTTTTTGCTCCCATCGATTCTGGAGAATTTTAGCATATACAGCACAAAATTATGCTTCTCTATGTTTTCGCGTATTTGTACTTAGTTCCCTCTTGTAAAAACAATGCGCCAGCTTGAGTGACATCTAGTTGATATCTGTTTATTATTAGTTAGATAACATGTAGCTAATATTTGTATTATTAATGGAGTTATACTGCTGTGGTAAATTCGACTCAAGTGGTCTTCTTCTTCTTTTTCTTCCGGAGATAGTTTGAGTTGAAAAGTTTTCTTTTGGACTAATTCTAGCTCATGTTTATTGCAGACTAAGCCACTGTAGCGTAAACTTGGGGTTTATTTATGGATGCAAGTTGTGACTTAGTGCATTGCTGCTTTAGGTAGATTTCTGTGGACACCACAACAAGCTAAAGTGTTGCAGTAGTATCTCTTTGAAGAAATGTGGTGGTTCAATTTGTTATAAGAAATGGCGGGAAATGGGAGATTTGAGTCGAGCTCTGTTGGTTCTGAGGAATTAGCTTTTTCTGGAAGCTATACAAATGGCCAGCGGAGCAATCACTCCAGTGCTAATCTGGATAGATCAGGAAGCTTCCTAGAAGTTGAGAGTAGGATGCTTAATTCTGGTGCCACTACTCCTCGTAGCAGTTCTTCATCAATGGGGGATTTGCCTCTGCTACCTCAGTGCTTGACATTAGAACCCATTACAATAGAAAATCAGAAATGCATTCGATTAGGTGATTTAAGGAGGGCACTGGGGATATTATCATATGGAAGCTCTGCTGAAGACAATTTATTTGGAGCTGCTCATGCAAAACCTTCCCCTATTGTGGCTATAGAGGAACTTAGAAGGTTTAAGGCAAGTCTATCAGGCACCGTTAGCAAGGCCAGGTAATAATGGATTTTCCAAATGCTTGAGCTTTTCTGTGTGCGTCTTGTATTTTATCTATCCTCAACTCCGAAACTTTGTGGAATTGAAAGTATACCTTCGTGATAGATGATACTTGGATGTGTTATTTATCATTTGAGATGAATGTTTGTTATCTTGTTTGGCTTTTGAAAATTCTTGTTTTATGGTTTGCCGTAATTTTGTTGCAAATGGGTAACTTAAAATCTAATGCCACATTGGGTTTCTTGTCATGTATAGAAATTCTTGTTTGCTGACAATGCGATAACTTTTTGGCCAGGGGTAGAGTAAAAAGATTGGATGAATGCTTGCGCAAGTTGAACAAATATTGTGAAGCTTTAAGCTTAAAAAAGCAGCAAAGGAGTGAGATGATGGTAAGTGAAAGATCAAGTGGCTTGAACTTGTTGAAAATAGGAAGCCAGTTTCCTCGTAACCCCGTGGATCATGCAAATCAAAGAGTTGAGGAAAAGACAAAGAATGCTGTTCTGAGCAAGCGAGTTCGCTCATCCGTTGCAGAAATAAAGGTTTGTATATTGAAATTTTCAAATCATGTTCTCTTTTTTCCTGTAGATTTTTTCATCTTCTGGAAAAATATCAATATTCGTATTAATTTTCACAAGCTTGTTATGTCAATGAAAAGGAGTTAATGTTTGCATGCTTATGTAGCAGGAGACAAGCACATGGAGTTCATGTATATATGCATAAAATAAAAATACAAGTTCCTTTTATACCATATTTATTTATAAAAAATTACATATAATGTGTGCGCATTACTGATTTACATACATAGATTTACTTTAGACCTTACTGGTTGCAAGGTTTCTAGCGTATCATGATGAAATGTTCGAACTCTGAACTAATAATTTTCCTTGTCCCCTCCTTGTTTTCTCTCTTTCTTATGTAAATTTCTGGAGATGCTCCATCCTGGTTTTAGTTTACACAAAGGAAAATAATTTATTTGAAAAACCAGAAACTGCATGAATACTTCCATAAGGAAGGGGTGGGGGTGGGAAACACATAGAGATTGAAAGAATTAAAGAGCTGACAAATAAATAACCGAAATAAATTTGGGATTAATGATTTAACTGAATTTTCTTTTGAAGATGAAATATTTTCAGATTGCAGCTCTACCATTTCTTAACACGAGGATCCATGTTGATGAAGTTTTTGCACTTCATAGTTTTACTAGTCAGATTTCATTCCCGTGCCTTGAAAATGATAATTGTTGAAGATTCTATGCAATTTAATGTCTGATTCATCTGTAACTTTACATATGGATTTAAATTCATTATATATGTTATGGCTTTATTTTGCTCCAGTGCTTATTTTCTTTAACTATCATTGGCTTGATTTCTGCCACTTTTTCCTGATTATTTGTTCTTTAGGCTGAAAGTCGAACTAATACCCTTTCAAGGCAGCCTATGGTCTCGGGGAAAGACAGAGATATTCTTAGAGATGGTGGTGAAGGTTCTGATTTTGTTGAAGAAAAGATTCGGAGATTGCCTGCTGGAGGGGAAACATGGGATAGAAAAATGAAAAGGAAACGGTCTGTTGGTCCTACTCCAAGCAGATCTGCAGATGATGGTGAGCCTAGACGAGTTATGCATCATAAGATTAATAATGACCTTACTTCACAATCATGTGATGCTCAAAATTATAGGTGAGTTCATGTTTATTAACACTTCTGCTGTCTTACTGCGTCAAAGATCATTCGAAGTGATTTAATTAGGTCCAGTTACATTCATATTGAAAGTTAGGGAAACTGGACCAAGCTACAAATAAATTGGTATATTGAAGCTGAAACCAAAATAAATAATACGAGTAGGAGAGATCAAACTAAATCGTTCTTTTGGTTCAGGTTGGTCAAGTTCAGTTGTTGCCCACACCTTTGAAGCTTTGGTTAAGTTATATTGTTCCTGGTCATTTTTTAAAATATTTATGGTTCAATGGACACATGATGTGAGCATCGTGTTCATTTCATTTATTTTTCCTTTTCAGAAACCATTTTTTTTCCTTCGTTAATTTGCTTTTTGAGAAGCCTTTTCTGTGTGGTGCTATTATTTGTCCTTTTTTATATATTGGAAGAAGACATAAAGTATGTTATTATTGACTTCACAGATCAGCATCATCAAATAGAACTGGCGATATTAACAAGTTAGATGGTACTTTCCTGCATAGTTCAAATGGCAGGACCGTTCTTAAAAATGTTGATAAGGTCCCTCTTTCGAGGGGTTCGATGGCTGGCATGAACAAAGAGCGGCTTAAGGGGAGTAATAAGTATGTATACATTCCTCAGGATTATGTCAGGAGATGGTATTTTATTATCATTAACTTTTGTTGAGCTGTGTTGAAGGCTTCTGGAGTGTGTGTCTTTGAATATTAGTTCTCCATATGGCCTTCAAATATCTGATTCGTTTACTAACGCATTCAGGTTAAATGGTCGTGAGGAGGGTCAAATACTTGATCAAAATTTATTGATAAAAGGGAAGGCTTCAAGAGCTCCAAGAAGTGGCCCTGTAATGGCAGGAAATTCATCTCCCAATTTTCCTCGATCATCTGGACCTCTTGAATGCTGGGAACCTCCTGTGAGTGTAAATAAAACTTTTTCAGTAAGTGGTGCTAACAATCACAAGCGGCCTATGCCAGCAGGACCATCCTCTCCACCCATGGCTCAATGGGTGGGTCAGAGACCACAAAAAATCTCACGCACCAGAAGAGCAAATTTGGTGTCTCCAGTCTCAAACCATGATGAAGTGCAGATGTCACTAGAAGGCTCTTCTCCTTGTAATGTGGGTGGTAGATCAACTACTTTTGGGACAAATGGATCTCTTCTTGGAAGGGGTGTGTGTAATGCTGCTCAGCAATATAAAGTGAAAAATGAAAATATTTCCTCTCCTGCCAGATTGTCCGAAAGTGATGAATCTGGTGCTGGTGAAAATCACGAAGCTAGATTGAAGGAAAAAGGACCAGGAATTGCTCAATTAGATGATAAAGCTGAAAATGTCATTCAAAATTCTGTGCCATCCCCTTTTCTTATGAAGAAGAGTAAGATCATAATTAGAGGAGAAACTGGAGATAGTGGACGGAGGCAGGGAAGGAGTGGGAGGGTATCATCGTTATCCAGGACTAGTGTGTCACCTTTGAAGGAAAAATTGGAGAATTCAGCCTCAGTGAAGCCACTGAAAAGTACAAGGCTTGTATCTGAAAGGAATAGCAGGTAACAAAAAATTTTGCACTGACAATGTTATAAAGTTGACTTTTACTTGTGGTTTATTCTATTTTTGAATCTAGAGCTCCTAGATTTTATGGTACATTTACTAATGTTTTATATGCACAGTTGTTTCAGTAAGTCAGGGCGTCCTCCTCTTAAGAAACTGTCAGACCGGAAGGGTGTTACTCGTGTTGGAAATGTTTCATCTATTGGCTCTCCTGATTTATCAGGTATAGCTCAGTTTATTACTTGATTGATAACATTTTTACTAGGCTTTTTTCTATATTACCATAAACAACCAAAGTTTCACTTATTAAGGAAGTAGGAACAGTGGGTGTAATGGCTAAATAAAAAATAAAATAAATGAAGAAATAATGAATGAATAGTGATATAGAAAAATGTGCCTCTCTTCCTCTCAAACTTCTTACTTTCAGATTCCTTATTGCTTGATTGGTTGGCAAGAAAAATTGCATGAAACAAAATTAGAATTGTGAACCCGTCATTGCTGGTGCTTGGATTTGTAAACACATCGAGTAACACGAAGAACATATTTTATTGGCTCTACAGTCGGAAGATTTTATTTCCAGCACCTTAGTAGATCAGAATTTTGATCTTAAAGAGAGGGAAAAAGGAAAAAAAAAAAGATGGTCCAAATTTGTTTGTTTTTTTGGCTTCTATTATATTCATCGTTTATGCAGACCAGGCTTTTAGAAAATTCTATCATTTCTGCCTGTTAGAAGTTTGATATTTGTGTTCTCTACAGATTTTCAACATTCTGGCCATTGAAAATTGAAGGAACAACTAATAGATCATATCACCTTTTTTCCCATAAAACAGAATATATTATATGACCTTGGGAAAGAGAAGCAACATCAAGATTCTTGCTGGTTTATGTTTTTAGTTATTGGTGTTTCCTTTTTGCCTCCCCCCCCTTCCCTTTTTATAGCTTGGTTATTGGACCTCGGCTCCATATTTGTATCTCCTCTTTTCTGTTGAAATGGATTTTGTTTATAAGCGGAAAAAATAACTCATTAAATTACATAATTTCCAGGAGAACCAGATGATGACCATGAAGAACTTTTAACCACTGCAAGTTTTGCTTGTAATGCCAACTGTATGTTGAGATTTTTACATTATTTGCTATACTAAAATTCATATTTTTCAATATCATGCTTATTTGCAGTGATTATTTTTGCTTTTACAGATCTTGCTTGTTCTAGTTTGTTCTGGAAGAAAATGCAACCAGTATTTGCTCATGTAAGCTCAGAGAATGCGTCGTACTTGTTGGAGCAGGTGATGAACAGTTTTTAGCATATCTTGAAATTTCTTTTCTAAGTCGCTTTTCATAGTTTTTTACACAGTTTTACCTAGTTGATCAAGTGAAATTTACTCTGAAAATGATGAAAGCTTATTTGACATGTTTGGCCATGCATATAATCTCATGTTTGAATGATTAATACATTTTTTGTTTGACTCAATGGTTGATGTTGCAATTGTCTTTGTTTGTTTTCAGTCATGTATTGAATTCTCGACCTAGTACTCCATTTTTGTTAAGACGTATGCAATTCATAAGGTTATCATAGAGAGAATATGCTCGTAATTGGTTTTTCTTAATTAGCAATCAAACATGTTCTTGTCAGACGGATGGTTGCACTAGATTTTTATGATATCACACTTTATTCTTTTATATTAATTTCACTAGTTACTTGGGAAGTGAATTCTATCCTGAGGAAGATTGGATTAACAATAGTTCACAGGATGCAGCAGCACTTTCATAAGCTCGATGTGATGCATTTGTTATCCCTGAAATATTTTTGAAATGGTTTTAAATTGCTATTTTGAAGCTCGCAATGAGACTCACGTTAGTAAGCCTTGTCTCTTCAGTGAATTAATGCTTAGTCTCAAATGGTTTATTTGAGGCTTGTGTCTTTTTTGGTCGAGACTGTTCTGTTGGGTGATGCACAATGAGGCTATACGCCTCAAAATTTCTCCGTGATTGTTTCCTCATAGGTGGGTTGGAAATCCTTTTTGACCTTATACCTGAATTTATACTCAGCTAAAAACTAGTTCTAGTGGGCAAAACAACCAACCTTAGACCCTTATTCTTTGTTATCTCTCTTAATTATTTTCTTCTTCCTTTGAAATCTAATATCCTTTTTTGCCCTAATGGCTAATATCTATATTTCTTTCTTCTCTATTTTTTTTCCCATCTTTATAGTCTCTCACATCACCAGTTGTCACTTGGCTCCATTCTATGTGACTTAGAAGTCTGTTTTAATGTAAAGGAATTAAGAGCTTCTAGATAAGGATTGAATTCTCAACTATTCAAACCCGGAATTATAACTAAAAAGCTGGTTCTTAAAACACCCCTCTTTGAGATACAAAGGACACGCCACAAATAATCGGCTCATTGATAGTAAATGGCAATCAAAAATAATAAACAACAGAACAACATAATTAAAATAAAAGAACTAATAACGACTTATTCCTTGGTTGAAATGCTCCTATGTCAGTTCCTCTTTCTTTGAAAAAGATTCGACTTCGAATCTTGTTGAGATGAAAGAGCAATATTAGTGAAAAGATGGTGCCTATAAAAATAAGCCATTTGAAGATAGAGGAATGAGTGAAGCCTGAGAGCAATTCAATAGCACCATTTGGCCTTCTCTGCAAGATTGGATTAACAGTTTCCAAGCTTCAAGCCATGAACATTTTCCTTCTCCTCTGCTTACCAGCATTGACCATAAATTTTGCATTGATCTTAAGGATATCTTGTTCAACTTCATGTATTCTAAGTGTGAGATCAGGCATAGCATTACTATTTGTACTCTTGCTTGGTGGAAAAGTAACCAAATCAGTTGGACACTTTGAAACTTAAGCTTAGATGCTTGAAAATGTAAGTTCATCATTAGTTCTTCCCAATAAGATGTTGTAAGCAAAAAAATTGAACTTGAGGCAGGGTTGGTTTCCAAATTTGAATCTGGTGATATAATCTTTTAATAATTGTAAATAAATCAACTCCTTCTGCACATATTGCAAAATTCAAGAGTAATATCTCATGTTGAAACTCTTTTCCCCTTATGTTTATCAGCTTTGGCTTTGTACTTAGCATTTGTTTCTTCCAGCTACTTCTCCACAGTTGGTAATAATGTTTGCTTTAGTGTTTATGCCAAGACCGTCACTCTTAGACTTCAGAAGTCCCACCACGTTACAACTCTTCCAAGGCTCCTTCGAAAAGTGACTAGTAAATGGAGAAAATTCGCTCTTAAACTGATATTCTTCTGCTCGCTTCAGAAATAATGTCTTTGGCAATTCTTAAAAAGAAAAAAAAAATCCAAGACTCTTAACATTGGGAACTTGGTTACTTCAAGTACATGAACTTCATAAGGGTTCCATTCGTTGATCTTTAAAATCAATGCAGTTTTGAAGCCTTCACCAGTAAGTATTTAAAATATCATTTTCCTTACAAGAGCACCAAACATTTTAACTCCTCAAGCCCTACTTCACCAACGTCGTCAACTGCACCACCTTTTAGGCAATCTTTGGTTCCATATGCATTATGATCATACCAACAATAAAGCTCAGGCATCTTGACATAAGGCTTAGGCATGTGGTAAATGTAGGGTTGCATGAAAATTGACTTAATGGGATTTTGAGGTTTGGCAAAGACATTGGGCACTATTTAGGCAGAATTAAATGTATGGGAAAGGTCAGGGTTGTTCTTGTTTATGAGTGCTTCTGGAAAGAATATTTTAGTTTCTTGGATGGTGATATTTCCAGTAAACTCAGACCCAATTTCTTAAGGCAAAGTCAATATACTTTTATTTACTTGCTGATGACATGGATAGGGTAGATAAAATAATTCTTCAAAATCATTAGTTCTGAATTGAAATTTCAAGAGTTACCTCATAGGCTGCATGCTTTAATGACACTGTTTCCATCATCCCCTTTGTTGATGACATGGATTGGGTAGATAAAAGAATTGTTCAAAATCATTAGTTCTAAACTGAAATTTCAAGAGTTGTTTCATGGGTTGCATGCTTTAATGACACTTTCCATCATGCCCTTTGTTAACTTTCAGATCTTCCCACCATTTATAAGTCCCTCAATCAACTTAGGGATATCCATTTGCACCTGCTCATTCTCTAGTGTACCCATGAACTCAAAGTAGTTATTAATAAGGTTCAACCATTCTTGAACTTTATCGATATGAACAAGTCCATCAGAACAGTGAATATCAGTTTCATTTTTGCTTTCTAAATACTCAACAATTTTAGAATTGGGAGCATACCTCTGTCTTTATAATCGCAACCCTCAAATGGATCCCCCATGTATGTTTTGGACTGAGTAGATGACATTGATGTTTGAATTTCTCCAACTTCAGGAACCATGGTATAGCGTGGAAATATAATTTGGGTTATTTTTGGGTTTTGGGTAATTATACTAATTGGGCTTGGTTCTGGGTAATTATATTTGGGGGTGTTCTGAGTAATATATTTGTAGGCTTTGGATAACTGTAGATAAGTGCTCTGAGTTCTGGGAAGGTAGTGATAAGTGATGTGTAGATGACGAAAAGGTCAGGCCAAGTGGCGATGGGACTTGTGTAGGTGGTGATGCTAGCGAATTCAATGGAGTATGCGGATGTTTCTGAAATGCACAAGTGGGAGAGATGAATTTTTCAAGGTGTTGGGTATAACTGTATAAGACTAAGGGTATCAACTTTGATGAGGGAGTTTTTCATGGCTTTCGACTTCAACAATTGGGTCATTGGATGGTTGCGAGTTGGACAACAGAGTGCAACAAGGTGTTGCACAAATTCTAGCAATTCTAAATTGACTGGGTGTTTGGGTGATGAGGTGTTGAGTGAAATAATATGTTGGAAAGCTGGGTTTTGGAGTCGATTTTTAGTTCACATGAAATGATGTGGGTGTTTGGGTGGTATTTGGTGAGGTAAATGGGGGTTGTGATATCGTTAAAGGTCGCAAAGGGTGTGTTTCACGGGTATCGACTCCAAAAATAGAAGTACTGTGAGGGTCGAAATCATCAATGATGTTTTTAGGTGGTGGGTTGAAAGCAGACAATGAAAATGATAGGTGATGTGATGGTGTGGGTAGATGTCATGGTTGTTCATTGGGAATGGGGTAATTTAGTTCAACAACCAAATCCTTGCGAATTAGGGATAGAGATTGCTATAGAATTTGACGAAAAATTTGGAATCGTTTTTCCTCCCATTGGCTATGCTCCTGTAGGTAAGCTACATAAGGTTTTACCGAGGAGTTGTTACCACAATCGGCCATTGATTAAATCAGGGAAAGCTTGAGCTCTTAAACCAATTGACATATAAATCCGATTTAATCTATAGGAATTAAGAGCCTCTAGATAAGGATTGAATTCATCAATTCAAACATGAAAATATTTTATTGAAAACTGGTAGAAAAATCTCAATACAAAGTTCATACAATATTCATTCTATTTTCTTTCATAGCCAACCCCCTTATATAACTAAGCAACGTGTTCTTAAAACATGCCCCTCTTTGAGACACAAAGGACACATCACATATAACCAGCTCATTGATAGTAAATGACAATCAAACTTAATAAACAACACAACATAATTAAAATAAAAGAACTAATAATGACTTATTTCTTGCTGGAATACTCTTGCATCACAATGACTAGCTTCTTTTAAGTGTCTGTGTGCTAATGTTTCTCTGAAGATTTTGGGTCACCATCAAAATGGAAATTTTTGTATATGTAACCTCTTATGCATTCTCATTTAAAGAACAGGAGTAAGTCTTAAATTTACTTTCTAATAGTTTTTTATGTAGACGTCTAATGATTTTTTGGACATGTGTCTTGGTGGCTCAAGTTTTTCAAAATACAAAGGCTATGATTGACACAGATTAGGAAGAATATCAAGTATTTTCCATCTTGCTTTTCTGAAGTTTGTTGTGTTTTATTTCACAATCATTTCTTGCTCTTTTCAGGGTGATCTTGTGCTTGAAATATCTCAAGCCCTTGTTTCTGGAGAAGAGAAAGCTACACAAGACCAAGTTTTGGACATTAATGTTTTATCTGGGAGATTAGATTTAGAAAGAAGGAAGAAAGTGCCTCCATTATATCAAAGAGTATTGTCAGCTCTCATTTTTGAAAATGAATTTGGAGAATTTGAAGAAAACAGTGGGGGGAATATGATGTCCATTCAATATAATGGAGAATATTCTCCCGATCTTCCTCATTTCTCTATTG
The DNA here is from genome assembly GCA_037013495.1 of Hippophae tibetana. Classification (NCBI taxonomy): domain Eukaryota; kingdom Viridiplantae; phylum Streptophyta; class Magnoliopsida; order Rosales; family Elaeagnaceae; genus Hippophae; species Hippophae tibetana. The sequence goes on from CM072802.1 coordinate 9,702,909, forward strand.
ATGCTGGTCCAAGAAACATGGCAGGAGTTGAGTTTGAATGTGACTCCATTTTTGGTCAGCCTCTGAAGCAATATCTTGCTGACAGAATTTCTTGCAATGGGGGTAGTACCTTCATTAAGGGCACTGGCATGCACAATCAATCATTTAACAATGGTTCTCTAAAAGGAGACCTGGGAGTTGTACATTCAGATTTTGGGAATTCCATTGAGTTTTCTGAAAATGGTTCTGATGGGCCATCATCCACATGTACAGATGCTTCTGATTGCTCATATGAGCAAATGTGTCTGGAGGATAGAATCCTCCTGGAGCTGCAAGGTGTTGGCATATACCCAGAGATAGTGGTGAGTTTCTCAGGATCACTCTTATGATGAGGCATTTTCCACCGTCATTGCACTATGAACTATGAATATGCTATTTCTTTCTTTATGCTTGAAGCTTTTTGAAAAATTCCTTATTTCTTGTATTGTTGTATGGCTTCAAACTTTAGGCATTTGAATATGACTTATCTATTTCCCTCTGTATGTTCCATATCTCTATATGACCCTGTTGCATTGTTATAGCCTGATCTAGCTGATGGAGAGGATGATGCAATTGACCGTGATATCCTTGGAATGCAAAAGGGACTTTCCCAACAGGTTTATTTATTCCCCTCTCTCTTCTCACCCCGTTAATTTGTTTTTAGCAGTGTATAAATATATATAATCTTAATCAGAGCATACACTGATTTATTTTTCTTTTTCAACTACTTCCCAACATCCCTGTTTTTCTGCTGAACTTAAGCTGAACCATAAGTTCGTTCTTTGCGTTACCACATTTTATTCAATGTATCAATTTTTTCTCCTTGTATAGGTTGGTCAGACCAAGATGCAATTGAACAAACTCATCAAAGCACTTGAAGATAGCAGTGAGATTGAAAAATGGTCGGTAGTGATGATATACCCGTTATTGAGCATATCACATAGTTGATGTGAATCAAGAGCATTTTTGTGTTTATATTTTATCCTTGAAACTAATTTGTGCTTTATTTTCAGGGGTCGGGAGCAGGTTGCTATGGACAGACTTGTTGAATTGGCGTACAGAAAACTGATGGTATGTATTCTTGTTTATATCTCCATTGTTCGTTTCTTTATGTTGGAGATCTGTGTGTGAATGGACTATTGTCAGTTCATAGAAACGTTGTTTTCACATACATGTAAAATTTAGCCATGATTCATTTCAGGTATAAGTATTATAATTAGGCTTGTATTACAATGTCATGTTAGCATCAAAGCATATTTATTTGCGACCAGTGGCTTGTAGGTTTTAGGTTCTCTAATCCCTAGCAATTGTCAATGCAAATGTTATAATGTAGCTCATCTTTTCAAAGTTTTCAGGGAATCCTTAGGTGCAGCTTTCTACCTTCTGGTTTCAATAACGATAGCATCATTATTGAGCATGTGTTACATATTAGAAAATATATTTTCATTCTGTAACACCTAGGAGTGCCAATTTTGGTCAGTTCATTATGTTAATGAAGAAGATAGCTAACATGCATATTCTAATCTAAAAGTATGTCATTGAAAAAAACTTTGACAGGCTACCCGAGGAAGTATTGCATCAAAATATAGGATTGCTAAGGTTCCAAAACAAGTTGCTATCTCTTTTATGAAGAGAACTCTTGCTAGATGTCGGAAATTTGAAGTTGCTGGCAAAAGTTGCTTCAGTGAGCCTACACTTCGGGATGTCATTTTTGGTGCACCTCCATGTATCAATGATAAGGGGCTGTTGAATTTGCCCCCTGAAATCCGGAATTCTCAAGCAGAGCCTCGCTTGTCAGGTATATATCATCATGCTTTGCAACATTTGCAGTCTTTTGCTTCAAAGAAATTATGAATTTGGGCAGTTTTTTTGCCAACCCATTTTTCCAAATGAAAGGCAATATTTGTTTACACACGTATGCACAAAACTTTTGTACTATCTGAGGATGTAAAGTGTGTCCTATGTGGATGGACTTATAAACGACTGGAAACAGTCTCTAAGTAGCCTATTAAAAATTTCATGGACTAAAACGGGGCAATTCATGAAAGAAATGACATCTCTGGAGGAAGGTTTGTGTTCATGAAAGAAATGACCAATTCATTAGGAGGTGTTGAGTTTTTTTTAAAAATGATTATTGCACCAGTTACTGAGAGTTGAGGTTTGGCCATTAAGGTCTAATGCTCTTCTATTTTGTCTTCTCACAGGCATGTCTAGCTGGATGGAGTTGCATGGTCTTGGTACTGATCAAGATCTTGGGAAAACTGGTCCAATATTAAACAGAGAGAAGAGAGAATTACTGCTTGATGATGTTACCTTGAAAGCTACACCAAGTCTTGGTAATTCTCTATTGGGTGGAGCAAAGGGAAAGAGAAGTGAAAGGGACAAAGATGCAGCAGCTAGGAACTCTGGTGCCAAATCTGGCCGTCTATATCTGGGTAATAATAAAGGTGAACGTAAAACAAAGCCAAAGCCAAAGCAGAAAACAGCTCAGCTATCAACCTCAGGAAATAGATCCACTAACAATGACTATCCTTTATCCACTGGTTTTGGTGAAAATGCTGGCCACCCTAGCAACAGAAAAGGAGAATTGGGGGAGATCTCCAATGGCTTTGTTGTGGATCCATCAACAGAGAACAAAGAACATATGGATTTTGCAAATTTGCCATTGGAGCTAGACTCCATAGAGCTTGGTGAGCCTCAAGATCTGGGTTCTTGGTTAAATATTGAGGATGATGGTTTACAAGAAGAAGACCATGATATATTGGGCCTTGACATACCTATGGATGACTTGTCAGAGTTGAATATGAATTGGTGAAGAAAACATACTGTATATTTCCTTCCATTATTTGACTGTTTTAGATTAAAAATAATAGTGCTCTTGTCAGAGGACAACCTGCTGATATAAGAAGTGGCCCTGACAAGGACTTGTAATTATGGTCATTCTTTTTGTATACTTATCGAAAGAATTAAAAAAAATGTAGGAATCTCAATTTTTATTGGGCTCACACTCATCAAATCAAAGTCTAAAAAAACAAAATCAAACACATTCTTAATTGTCCAGTTAAAAAAAGAGTATACTAAAAAAGACAAATGACAAGCTAGATCAACCCACAATAACAAATAAATTAAGAATAATTCCACAATTTTTAAATCTACCCATTATTAAAAAACACAATAAAGAAATAGCATTTATGATGTAATGTGATGGCACGTATTTTATATTATTTAAGAAGTTAAGTGATAATGTGTTTATAAGAGTTGAATACTTATGATTTATTTTTAAAAGTAAAACTGTGAGGTTCTGTTAAATTATTGAGTCATGATCATGAGTTCGTTGAACTTGCACTTATGTACCAAAACAAATAATCTCGTATCACGTGAAATGTGTTTTGTTATACTATAAGTGAACGAATTAACTGTTTTGTATTAACTTATTTCTAAGAAAATATTATAGCATAAAAACAAGAAAATCATCACTAAAATTCAAATCATTATCAATGAGAGTTTATTTAGATTTCAAACATGTCTACTAGTAAGTGTCTTTGAATTTGAAGCACCATGAGTATCATGTCGAGTCGAAAGAGAACCATGTTTAATCCAACTTTTTACGCAAACAAAACATTGTTGAAATTATTTAATACTTATCAAAATTAACGAGACTTAAATAATAAGTGCATCAAGTTTAATAAATCGAATAGTAAAACCACGAATTACAAATCCAAACGTAAACATATCATTTATATCAAAATAGATCGTAACAAATTCAAACTAATAATAATTAGAAGCATACAACCAAGGTAAGGAAGATGATGTTTGAAGCATTACTAACGACAATGGACGAATAGATAGCAAATGGCGAGGAAGATGAGAAACGATAATTTGTCACTTGGAGTACTCAATACTTAGGGAGGTGATAACTTGGAGGTGAGCCATATAAGGATACAATAAGAATTACAGTTATTATCCATAAATTTAGAGGTGGACTTACTTATAAAGTTTAAAAGCATTTTAAAATTAAATATTATAAAATTAAAATATGAAAAAAAATTATATATTTGTTTATAATGGAGTCAAAAAAATATTGAAATTTTATATATAAAATGTTATGATCAGTTAAGGGATGATCAGTTTAATTGAATAGTTTTAATATTATTCAATTACATAATAGATTTATAAGAATTTAAGGGATGATCAGTTTAATTGAATAGTTTTAATATTATTATTACAAACATAAGTAATTAATTAAATTGATGGAGCAGAAGTAGGGACAATTATTATGGTAGCAGAGGCAAGAACATGTGAGATTCGAAGCAAATGCTTCAATTCAAAGGGTTATGTTTGAGCAACACCCACTGTGCGAAGATTTGCAAAGCTGAGGGCTATAATGGTGGCCACGGCAGGGTTTTTCGCTTTCATTCCGATCCTCAATATTGCCTGCCTCCTGTACTTGCGAGATTATCACTGGAATTGTAATACAGTTGATATTATGGTTTATTAAAATAAGTGTTTAAAGATACGTGATCAAACGATATCAAATGCGTGTATATAAAACTTAACTTTGTTGTAAAAAGAATATACTTACTCGACCCAAAATCTTCATAAATTTAGATTAAAATTAATACTACCAATACATAGATTAAAACTTCATTTTTTTTTAATTTTATCTTTTTCAAGATAAATAGTTTTTTAATGTAAAATTGAGGGCTAGCTGATGAGAGAATACCTCGGATAAATGTATTTATAGCATTTTAAATTGTATAAACGATTAAGCACTGTTTGAGATTGGATATGTGGTACTATTAATGCAATGACAGACATTGCAACTTCTAAAAGGCTATAATTAGATTTCCAAAAATAAATTAAGATTTTTTTTTAAATAAATTAATTGAAAATGAACTTTATTCAAGAAAATACCCAAATAAAAAAATCATATATAAAGGAAATTATTCATTATAAAAAACCAAAATATATTTCCTTTCTTTTTATCACTCGAGTCTCTAACAAACCTAGAAAAGGGGAACCAAAGGTTTCAAACTTTACCCAAACACACGGCAATAGGTTAAATGCTAAAACAGTAAACAAACAGTACTTCCTTTATTGTCCTAACAAACATTGTTTTTCTCTTAAACAATTTCCCTTAAATAAGTTGGCCAGTGAATATTTTTTTCACTATTGAGATAAAAAAAAAGATTTAAATTACAATGAAGTATGTGAAGCTTCATAAATGCAAGCTGAAAGAAGATGATGAAGAATATTGCTCTGAATATCCAATACAAGAATCATCAGATCAACATTATTGGAGAGAGAGTGAAAAAAATTATGCCCAGAAAAGTATTCAAGAAGATTATAAATCACAGGAGACACCAAAGGGGCATACAAAACTTGTACAAGCCTTGAAGAAAGTCCTCATCATGACTAGGCACAAACATTCAACTCAATCACAACCTACTTCAATAATTAATGACACGACGTTGCTGCAAAATAATGACCACAATTAGAGGATTCTGATCCAACAATATATAAAATAATAATCATATTGCATATATACTTATCTTCTTCTTTCTCTTTTTTCCCCATCCTTTCTAGCTTATTGAGTTTGTTTCATATAAAAGCTCATATATCTTTACATATTACAACTACCATGTAGGATCAGATCAATCATACGTTCTGACCAACAGGCCAGGGAAAAGGAAAACTAAAAAGAAAGTTAGGATGGATTATAATTTAGAAGGTTTTAGTTCGTAGTGTATATAAATGTTTATATATATAGTTTGTGTTGTAGGAATCCACGCTACTTAAAAATATTGTTTTACTATCGTGCATGTTATCTATATAGCAACTAGTTAATACATTATGATTGCAAATGTTTCAGATTAAGAAGTTAAAAGATCATATGTTTATAAGTAATGAGTACTCTCTAAATAATATTACGTGTTTTTGGGTTTTTCCTTAGAAGTAAAGTCGTGAGGTTCCGTTAAATTATCAAATCATAACCGTGAGCCCGTTAAACTTACAATCATGTATCAAAGTGGACAATTGGTAAGCTAGTATACCTTATAATATTGAGTACATTCAAATTTAAGTGTATTTATTTAAAATCGATTAATATTAAATTCTATCTAATTCGATCTCGTTTAATATTATTAAGATAGTATTTTTATTATTATAAGATTTAAGGATATTATTTTATGTAATTTTTTAAATTATTTTTGTTAATTAAAAAAATAATTTTTTTCATAAAAATAATTTGTTTGAGATGTCTTTTAGTTGAGAAACAAATTATTTAAAAAATAATAGACTTTGGGGTCAATTACAAATCAACCTGTATGTTTGGCATTTCTATTAATAAAGTTAGATTTTGGGTCACACTTATACACACATCATATTTTTTGGAAGGGTAAAGTTAGTATTTCAAAAATTCCCTAAAAAAAGGGGTATTTCAAAATTTCCAAAGCCTCTTGATTGGTAACATGGAAGAGGAGGTGGACTGTTGTGCAACAGTTGAAGTTGTGCTCTTGTTAGTAATCTTACTCTTGTTCAGGATCAAATTTCCATAGAATACTTCATAACTCAACAATTTAGATTTTTCATCTCCACATTCACTACCCGATCCACCTTCTCTAATGTCAATTTTGTGATCAAAGCTCCGGGGTTTGCCAGAATCATCAGTAAAAGCAATAATAGAGGTAAGGGCCGGAGCATCACCACTCCGCTTCGCAACCTTGACCTTACTACGCTTCTGTTTCTCGGAACACAATGGGTGAGTGCTGGTCTCCACTAGTCGTGCAATTTGGGATCACAAACTCAAGCGTCGTAGAGAATGTTAGGCAAGCTAACTCTTATGGATAACATCTTGTTATTCCTGGAAACACTTCCACTCTTCTCAATTGGTAGCTACGAGTTTTAATTTCTTGAACTTTTTTTCAATATTCGGCTAGTAGGTGCCGTCTTTCCTTTGCACGTGGAGCAGTACCAGTGTCTGATTTTTGGTTATTTTCTGTTGCTGGTAGTTTCCGTTAACAGTGCTTGTCTTTTCTTTTCTTTTTTTTCTTTCTTTCTGGTTTTTCCAATTTATTGAAATATCAATTTTGCCTTTTAAAAAATGCATGTGAGTGTGTAACATGTTGCTAAAAATCTAACTCTGTTAATCGAAATGTTTAAAAAAATATTTATATAACATGGAATTAAACGCTAAGGATAGATTTGCGATGGATTAAGGGACATAGAAGAATATTTAAGCAAAAACAATAGTAACCAAGCTATAAATCATTTTCCAAAAACTAATAACCAGAATCAAAATTTGCGGTCAACATGAAGCAACAAGTGCCATTCTATTTCTCTCATTTTTCATTTCTATAAAGCAAGACGTACACGCACATGCAGAGTTGCAGTGGCAAGTTTGTTAGGTCAGCCTATGGTGAATTCCTCGCGCTTTTTTTTTTTTTTTTGGAATGTGTACTCTCTACTCTCCAAATCCAAAGTCACCTGTATGATATCTCCTTTCTTTTTCCTGTTCACTTTCTTTGTTTGAACTATGTATTTTTTGTGCCGTCTTTGATGTTTTATTAATTTTATGCTAAAGAAGCTGACTTCCAACAATTTAATGAATTTCTCTTAATTTTGAATGATAAGTTTGTGTGGGTATGTTCTGATTAACAAATCTGGATTTGGCTCTTTGAGAAATTTGAATTTAATGCATGTAAAAAGTTACTTGCGCGGTGTGATACAATGGTGCTCACTGTAAATATTCTGTTCGAAATGGTAGCGATTTTGGTTATGATATTATTAGATGCTAATTGCTATGTCAGAGGACTTTTATGGAGCACAAATATTTCTGCTTTGTAATTTTAAGTTTCATGGTGCTGTATTGATTAATTTGAAATTCCTATGTCAGTCTAGGAGGTATAATAAAGATTGCCCATTATATTAATATATTACGAACTAATGTCATTGATCCCTTCATTCATAGTTTCAATAGTTTAATATTTGTTCTAGGGAATTTAGCTTAGGCATCTTTTTAATTTGGTTGCAAAGTATTTGTAAAATATGTTATAAAGAATGTTTCAATATATATGAACTAATGTCATTGATCCCTTCAGTCATAGTTTCAATGGTTTAATATTTGTTCTAGGGAATTTAGCTCAGGCATCTTTGTAATTTGGTCTGCAAAGTAATTGTAAAATATGTTATAAAGAATGTTGCTTTAAGTAGTAACAGCTTGTTTCTTCAATGTTGCTTTATGTTCTTTTTTTTTTTTTATGTACTATGGCTTTAAGCTTATCTTGTTTGTATATAAAGAGAGGTCATTTTCTCGTTCTGGCTCCACGTGTAAACTATGTCTACTATTAGTGTGTTAACTGTGGGATTGTCAACAATTTGTTCATTCAAAACCGCACTGCCCAACAGAACCTCTGCTCTGGTTTCTTTAAGGAGAATATACAAAGCATTTGGATAGAAATCCTCCTCTTTTAGAGTATCAGGAATGGCTATTGGACCTGATGGCTCTGAGAATGAATTTGATGCCTCTGATGATGCCTACATCCATGACTCAGCTGAAGATACTTTCGAGATCAGTGGATGAATCATTCCTTGATGGCAAGCAGATTGAAATAGGGTATGTCTTAACTTGTCTCATACCCAAAATCAGATTGTGTGATTCACGCTCACAAAGAAACAGACCCATATTGAACCAAGTAATCAGCAGGGGAGATTGCTATTTGAATGAATAAATTGTCTGAGTACCATTTAAGGGATTGAACTGTAAGCCATACGGTGTGGTGTTGGTACTTCGGCCTTTGTTATAGGATCAATTTTGTTCTCTGCATGATATGTAATTTTTAAGCTATTTTTGCTTTTCTTAAACTTGCAGATTTAATAACTAGTTTGGTTATCTTCTAAAGTGGTAAAGTTGCTTCACGGCCCAACATTAGTGTGAAATTTTGGGCACCACCTCATCATTGTTTTTGCATGACATTTCCATTGAGATTATACTTTGCTGACGTTGTTTTTGTTCAAAGTCGATCAGGATATAACTTCCAGGATTGAGAAGAGTAATATAGAACCTCTAATATGGAGAACATGACAAATAATACACAAAGCTCGAATGCTTTGAGTGTAAAGTACTTTCTTTACCACCTCAATTGAGGGGTAGGAGCAATATTGCTAACACAGAACAATCTGAGATTAGACGAATCCAATTCTCGGGTCACGGGTCACTTTTGGTGTGTCACTGCATGGTGATAAAATTGAAACACACAAGAGACACATAGGCAATACTACGCTTAGGCTCGAGTTCTTTGTAAGATAACTCAACTTTTAATAATGTTAATCAATTAGAAGCAGACTGTTCTTCCACTGTATGTTCATGTTAAATATATGCTCAAGTTCAACTGTTCGTCTCATGCTATTCCACATTCCCACATTCTCTCCTTCCAAACCCAGCGGCACTCTCAACAACTGCTTTATAAATAATTTAAATCTTACAATATTTTAGGCTGCATGGGCAGTGGACACAATGAGAAAAGAGAAACCAAAACTTAACTTACAGCTGTCGTATTAAAACAAACTCAAGATTTAATGAAAATAATGAACAAAGATAATCCAACATTATTAGTACTACGGTCTCTTAAACAACATGAGATCCAGCTGGTTACAACCAACACACCAGTTCAAAGCAGCTACCAACAGCTTGGTGGGGAAGGATAGGTTATCCAAGAACATGTCTCTTTATAATTGTGTTTATTTTTAATTATTACAATTTTTCTTTTCTTTTGTATAAATAGGTTGTAAAAATTCGTTTATTCATTATCAATAAAATCTATTTCTTACATGGTATCAAAACTTAGGAAACAATTCCCAGAAAAATCAGCTCATAGAAATTTTTTCCTCAATCTATTTTTTTTCCAAAACCAATTTCGATTCACAAAATAATTTTAATTTCATCTCATCATATTATTCAGAAAAATCCGAGCAATCTGCAATTAAAATCAAGCCAAAATACCTCTCCACGCGCTCACACGCGCCTTGTTTAAACTCGTCGGTGTTTCACGCGCCTCGTCGGAAACACACGCTCCAACACGCGCCAGCTGCTGAAGAAGACGACTCCAATGACACGTTGCTCGCTCGCCTGCTGAAACAAACGACACGTCGTTCACCCGGTTTGGTCCTCAGTCCGGTCCGGTCCGATTCGGTCTTCATCCGGTTCAGTGCTTCACCGTTGCAGTCGCCGTTCCAGCCACTCCAGACGCTGGTTCACCCACTTTTCGACCGGTTCTACGGCTGAAATTTCTGATTCTATAATCCTTAACTCATTTTCTATAAGATAAAGCATATTTCAATCCATTATTTATTTCATAAATAGTCATTATTATCTAAAACACACTTAAACATCTCACGTTCTTTCAAATTTATTCAACCAAAAATGTCCATGACTACCAATACCAACCCTACTTTACCAAAATGGTGTGATGACCCTAGCCATTCATTATATCTACACCACTCAGACCAACCAGGCATGGTTCTCGTAGCTCAATCCTTAAATCAAGAAAACTATCACATTTGGAGTCATGCAATGCTCATAGCTCTAATAACCAAAAACAAAGAAGGATTCATTGACGGCACAATCAAAAGGCCATCAACAAACCTTGAAGCAGAAATCAAACAATGGACTCGCTGCAACATTCTTGTCAAAGGATGGATCCTCAACACCATATCACCCAAAATTACAGAAAGTGTCATGTATAGTGATAATGTATATGAGCTATGGGAAGAATTAAAGGAACGCTTTTCGCACACCAACAACGTGCACCTATTCCACATTGAGCAAGAGATCCATGATTGCATGCAATAAGGTGTAAGCATTGGAGAATACTATACCAAATTGAAAAGTTTATGGGATAGTCGTGATGCACTATGTCCTTTTCGACACTATGGAGGAAATGCCGGAAGGGAATTACAAGAATATCAACAAAAGCAGCGAACCATAAAGTTTCTCATGGGCCTTAACACGGTTTACACATCAGCACGCGGACAAATCTTGCTCATGGAACCATTACCTACAGTAAATAAGGTATATTCACTTATTGTTCAAGATGAAAAGCAAAGAGTTGTCTCCACTCAAAGCATAGGAAGGACGCTAGAAGTTGTCACACTTGTTGCCAGAGATAGTCGTCCACAATATCCTCAGAAAAATTACCCACCAAGGAACCCACATCTCAAGTGCAATAGATGCAACAATATAGGCCATAATTCTGAGAATTGCCGAAGTCACCTCAAATGTGATTTTTATGGTCTCAATGGACACATTTTTAAAAATTGCCGAAAGCGTCTCAAATGTAATTTCTGTGGTTTGAATGGACATGACATCAATGTGTGTCGGAAGAAAGGAGTAATTCAAGATAAGAGAAACACAAGTTATGGCTTTCCTTCCAAAGCTCATCATACTGACTTTCAGGAAAGCTGCTCCGACACAAAGACACCATCCCACAATCTTACATCTGCCCAATATCAAGAGCTCATTACACTTCTCAATCAATCCAAATTAGGTAGCATGGAAAATCAAGTGACTACTTCTTCAGGTAACACATTATGTGCAACTGTTTTCCATTCAGAAACTCGTTGGATTTTTGATACAGAGGCAACTGATCACATGGTCTGTTCCCAAAACTTTATGAGCTCCAGCATTCCAGTCACTAATCGGCATGTGCATTTACCTGATCATTCTCTTGCTCGTGTCACACATATTGGCACTGTACATTTCTCAAATAATTTCATACTCCATAATGTCTTGTGTGTTCCCTCCTTCAAATTAAACTTAGTTTCAGTAGCCAAACTAACTCAAACCTCATTTTTCCATGTCACCTTCACTAATAGTATGTGCTTTGTTCAGGACAAATGCTCAGGGAAGACGATTGGGATGGGAACTGAGAAAACAGGACTCTACTACCTGACTATTTCTAAAAAGGCTGGATGTTTCTCCGTTTCAAACACTACTTCCACCAACTCTCATCTATGGCATCAACGACTTGGTCATTTATCAAATAACATTTTGCGTGTAATTTCTCTTTCCATCAACACACCTTTTTGTTCTATTAGTGATTGTTCTATTTGTCCATTAGCTAAGCAAACACGTAATCCATTTCATTTAAGTTCCATCAATACAAAAGCACCTTTTGAAATGATTCATGTTGATATTTGGGGTGGTTATCACATTCCAGCACTTAATGGAGCACATTATTTTCTCACTATTGTTGATGACTACTCAAGATGCACATGGGTCTATCTCTTACATACTAAATCTGATACACGCACGTTTCTTACCACCTTTATCAATCTTGTTGAAACACAATTTTCATCCAGAGTTAAAATCATTCGTAGTGACAATGGACCAGAATTCTCTATGACCCAGTTGTTTTCTACCAAGGGAATCCTTCATCAAACTAGTTGTGTCTCTACCCCTCAACAAAATGGTGTTGCTGAACGCAAACACCGTCATCTTCTCAATGTCGCTCGTTCATTGCTCTTCCAAGCCAATCTTCCTAAACAATTCTGGGGAGATGTCATTCTTACAGCCACATACCTCATAAATCGTACTCCAACACCTGTTCTCAAGGGTAAAACACCATTTGAAGTCCTTTTTTCACAAAACTCATAGGTATGAACACCTTGTTGTTTTTGGTTCCCTTTGTTTTGTGTCTACACATCATGATCGACTTACCAAGTTTGATGCTAGGTCACATAAATGCATATTCATTGGGTATCCATCTGGGATCAAAGGTTATCGTGTCTACAATCTGAAAACAAATAAGACTTTAGTGTCTCGTGATGTTATCTTTCATGAACATGTATTTCCTTATTTCACTTTTGCTGTCAACACTCCAACTCTATTTCCTCCATTAGAAGATACTATTTATGATGACCTGCTCAATATTCATCAATCAACCAATCCAAATATATCACTTGATCATACACCATATGTCCTTCCAACAATCAACTCATACATTCTTCATCTTCAAAATTCATCTCCAGAAACATCATCGTCAACTTCTCCACCACACATAACTCTTCCAACACCAGTCACACATAGGCTTCGTCGATCCACCAATGTTCCTAGATACCTTCAAAAATATCATGTAGAAGCTTCCTTACCTTTTCGGTCCTTCCCTTTGTCTCACTCAGCATCGTCCAAAGACAAAGGTACTTCTCATTCTTTATCTCATGTACTTACCTATGACCAATTATCACCTACACATCGTGTTTTTTGCTACTATTTCCATTCTCAAGGAACCAACCACCTTTGCTGAAGCTTTTAATGATCCAAAATGGCGGCTTGCCATGAAACAAGAACTGGATACTCTTGAAACTAATGGCACTTGGACGTTTCAACAGCTTCCTCCAAACAAGAAACCAGTTGGTTGTAAATGGGTCTACAAAATCAAGTATAATCCTGATGGTTCTGTGGAACGATACAAGGCTCGGTTAGTGGCCAAAGGATACAATCAGATTGAAAGTTTTGAGTACCAAGAAACTTTTGCACCAGTAGCCAAACTTGTCACTGTTTGGCTTCTTCTTGCCGTTGCTGCTATTCAAAATTGGCATCTTCGACAACTCGAAGTCAACAATGCTTTTCTCTATGGTGATCTTCATGAAGATGTTTACATGTCTCTTCCACTTGGATTCAGACGAAAGGGGGAAACACGAGTATGTAAGATACATAAATCTTTGTATGGACTCAAACAAGCTTGACGACAGTGATTCATCAAGCTATCAACAACACTTAAGCTAGCTAGTTTTAACCAATCCAAGTATGATCACTCACTGTTCGTCCGAACCCGTGGTAATTCCTTCTTTGCTCTTCTTGTCTATGTAGATGATATAATCATAACAGGAAACAATATACAAGACATTGAAGAAACTAAGAATCATCTCATGAGACAATTTAAGCTTTAAGATCTCGGTGAATTAAAGTATTTTTTGGGCATAGAAGTTTCACGTTACAGGAAGGGAATTGTTCTGTCACAACACAAGTACGCACTTGAAATATTGGAGAACATGGGTTATCTTGGTGCTAAATCTACCAATTCACCTATGGAACAAAATTTATCCCTCAACAAGGTTGAAGGGGAATTCATCAGTAATCCCGCATCCTATCGAAGACTTGTTGGGAGATTAATATACTTGACCATCACAAGGCCCGACTTAGTGTATACCGTGCACATTCTCAGTCAATATATGGATAAACCACGACAACCACATTTGGAAGCAGCTCAACGAGTGCTACGATATGTCAAGAACATACCAGGGCAAGGTCTCTTTTTCTCAGCAACTAAATGCTTTTTGTGATGCAGATTGGGCAAAATGCACAGATACACGATGATCAACCACAGGATATTGTATGTTTCTTGGAAACTCGCTAATTTCTTGGAAACTCGCTAATTTCTTGGAAGACTAAGAAATAAAATACAGTCTCATGATCAAGTGTAGAAGCAGAATATCGCTCTATGGCAGCAACATGTTGCGAAGTAACCTGGTTACGATATATTTTGGATGATTTGGGTATCAAAACTCCCAACCAACCAAGTTATATTGTGACAATCAAGCAGCTCTTTACATTGCATCAAATCCAGTGTTTCATGAGCGAACCAAACACATAGAGATCGATTTCCATCTAGTAAGAGAAAAGATTCAAGCTGAAATGATCAAAACTTATCATATCTCTACATTAGAGCAACCAGCAGATATATTTATCAAATCCCTGAGTTGTCCACAGTTCTCAAGCTTACTTAACAAGTTAGGAATGATTAACATATATTCTAATTTGAGGGGAAATGTTAAAGAACATGAGATCTAGCTGGTGACAACCAACACACTAGTTAGAAGTAGACACCAACAGTTTGGTGGGAAATGATAGGCTGTCCAAGAATATGTCTCTCCATAATTGTGTTTATTTTTAATTATTACAATTTTGTTTTTTTTTGTATAAATAGGTTGTAAACATTCGTTTATTCATTATCAATAAAATACATTTCTTACACGGTCAGTGTTCTGGTAATATTTATCTCATCGTTAAGTCATGGGTTGGAACCATGCTAAGTAATCTAAATAAATAATACAACATGAGTAAGAAACTAAAACAATCAGCGCTCTAGTCTTTTCCTCTGAATCAAAACTCTGAAAAGTGCAGGAAAAAGCTTCACATAAGTGAAATTGGAGTCTAAATTAGTCCATTAGGTATTAGTGGGCCTAGTGCAAATCTGCTGACTAGCATGGCCAGAGATCATTCTGATGGCACCCCTAGCCATCAAATCCTTGATTGCTCTCTCTCTCTCTCTTTGTTGCAATATAATACACGATTTCATATTAGAATATTACATCTTTAACATATTACAGTAAATTTTAAGTTATTTAGTCATAACTTGTAGAAAAATATTACTTAAATCTACATGCTAAAAATATATCATCATAAATTTTCAAGATGTTGATATTGTCAGTATAGAAATTATTATTAACACACCAATAATAATTAATGATAACTTTATTTTATAACATGTAATAATAAAAGTAAATCTTACATATTATTCACTGATTTTAAATTTAGATAATCAAATAGTATACAATGTGTACTAACTATAAGTTATTAATAATAATAAGATAATCACTTACTAGTTATTACTAACTTGTAGTATAAGATATGATTTGATTTATTGTTCTCGTCTACACATGATTTCAACTTTGATGCAAAGTTGATTCCTTTAGACATTTGTTACGGAAAGAAAACTATAATTTCTCACATTTAGTGATTTTAAACATTTTTAAATAATCTTTATACTCCTAGAGTCATATTACATATAAATTATTTCAATGTGATAAATGAATGAATTTGTTTCTAAAAATAAAATTGTGATGAATGATAATAAAAATAAAATTGTGATGAATGATAATAAAAATAAAATTTGTATATATATTTATATTTAAATTAATTATTAAATTACATGTGTTAAAATAATTTTAAAAGTTAAAAATTTATTGATTTAAAAAAAATTTACAAGAAACACATGAAAAGTTGAATATATATGTGTAAATTTGTTTAAATTTAACCTTTGTTTTTGTAAGAACTTTAGTGGGCTGCTTTTATAATATTCAAAAGTAATGCACAAGGAGGAGGAGATAGGCAAGTGAAACTGGCAAGTGAGTGATTTTTATAGGAGTTAACCAACAAAGAGAATCCAAAAAAGTATTGTCCTTAATCAATTAAATTATTCTCATTAACGCGTTACTTCGTCATCATTCTCGGCACTACTAAGCTTTTTTATGATAACTAGTAACTATTATGTTAAGTATTATAACTGTTATTTAATTTTGTTTCGTGAAAAAAATATTTTCATGTAAATTTGTTTTTAAGTTTTTTATTAAATTTATTAAGTAAAGTCGAAAAAATGTCAAAATTTTAAATAATTGTACCTCAAATATATATGTTATAATTATAACACATAAGATTGCACTCATATATTTAATAACACAAATTCATAAATTTAAAATTATATATTTTTGCTATTAAAATATTAAAAGAACTATTTTTTAAGTAAAGTATTCTTAATTAATAATTATTACTAATCTTATTTGTAATAAAAAAAATATCTATTAATTATATATGAGTCTTCTTAATTAATGAGTATTACTAATAATATTTATAATAGAAAAAATATTTATTAATTACATAAGATTAAAGGGTTTTAATTTTTTCTATAGATAAAACGTTCATTGTTTCAATCAATCACGTAAGAACATTATTCTTTTTTTTTTTCTCTTGTTTTACAAATATAATATTATAATTCTTTAAGCTTCTTTATTTAGTTAATCTATCTTGATGGTTATATTTGATTGATTAATAAGTGTAATTAGTTTATAATATTTTGATCATATGTTCTTATAGATTCTTTTTTATTTTTATTCTTGAATTGTTAAATCAAATAATTGTGCTTAATATTCTGTCTCTAGAATTTACTAGTTGATTTGATTTAAGTGACATATGTTTTGAATCATTTAATTAAGATTATTCATTATTAAATTCGTTCTAAAACACACGCCGACACTTGTGTTTTTGTGCTAACCCTTTTTGCAGTTCATTCATAAACGTATCTAATTGGCGAGGATTTTATTGAAAAGTTGGTTTGAAAATCGGTCATATTAGTATTGAAAATTGTGAAAATAGAGTAATAACTCGTAAGTAAGATATATTGGGGTAGTATCCTAAGTAGGGTAACATAAGACCGAATTTGTACTTGAATATTTGTTTATCATAATGAAAAATTAGATGGTTCGGTAGACTAATAGTTTTCTTCTTAAGTCATAGTTGTAACCTAAGTTGTTTGCACGTAAAAATATCATATGTTATTTTTTTTTATTTTCATACTTGATTTTTACACACGATTATATACCTAAATATTTTGTTTAAATTATTAAATTATAAATTAATAAAAATGAAAATTCATTTACATTTTGACACAAATTTATCGACAAACTCATAAAGTTAAATGTTAAAGTAATTGTGATATAGGTAACATTGGCCCCACTATCATAAAAACTATATATAATATTTCATGAGAGAATCTGCATTAGTGGTCCAGATGGCCTAGTGGGTTGAATAAAGTGCAAATTGATATTATAGTTTATAAGGTGTATCTTTTTTTTTTTTTCCTAATCAATAAGACTTCATAGAAAACATGATAAGGATGAGACCGTCTTTCTCACTTATCTAATATTTTGTTCGTGCCTAGTTGTTTAACTAAAGTTTGTAATTGTTAGTTTTTTAAAGTTTATAATTGTATGTGAAAGGGGTGAAGAAGAAGGTAGCTATAGAAAGCTCTACAAGGAGCTGAGTCGGATCAAGTCATAGAGTTTGTTTGCGTGAATTGCTTGTCAATGGGGAGAAAAGTGAATGGATTGCTTGTCATGATATTATTATACATGCTTGTATCTTCATCATCAATACCAGACACTTTGCCTTCAGGTATATATTTTTCTTTTAATTCCTCAAAATGGAGAGGAATTATATATATATATATTTCATTTCCGTACGAATTACAAACTAACAAGATCAAAATTACACAAAATCAGTATTTGCTTGCACATAATTTTCAGTTCTCGCACTAAGATCTAGGACCTTTTTTTCTCTTTTGTTTTTCTTGTTTTTTCCTGGATGAAGAGGAGTAGTGAGAATTTATGTGAAGTAAGAATTCAAAAAAGAAAATAAAGAAATGGAATAAACGAATCCCTGTCATCCAAATTTCTTTGTACTGAATGTCATTGCATAAAAGCAAGAGATCACTTGTAAATCGTAATTCGTAAATGAAAAGGGTCTCTCTTTATACTGCACCTGTGTGACGCAAAAGCTTCATAATTGCATATTTTTCTGTTAATAACTTCCTTTAATAGAAATATATGTATCGAATTAAAAAAGAGAACCATACTCAGGCTATTGCTTAATACTCTCAGGGTTTAACTGATAGTAATATTATTATTAAAAATTCACATCATAATAATAAAGTAAATTTTTTATTTTATTTTTTCAACTACATTAAATAAAGAATGTTTTAAATTAAATAAATTATAACTTACATAATTAAAAATTAAATAACATGAAAAATGATGATTTATTTGTATATAGTTACTTTTTTATAACATTATGACCAAATTATTATCAAAAATAAGCCCACGAATTAATTATCATTTTTAAAAAAAAACTATGAAATTTTATGTTCATATATCCTAAAAAGAATTGTAATTAATCAAAACTTACATTTTATTATACCGGTGAATCCTGGAATTCTAACTCTAAATAATTTCAATCAACTAGCGTTGCAAGTTTCCGCTTATGCTTCTTCCCATATTTTAAGATTCCGAAGTGTTAAGAAAAATAGTATTTTGGTATCAAAATGACTATCGTGATTCAAATTAGTAAGTTAAAAATTAAAAATAAGATTCTGAGATAGTAAGGAAACAAATATTATCAGTTCCACGTGAGAGGTTTGACATAACATATTCTTGTCTCCATATTAAGAGGATCTATGCATAGGTCCAGTATTATAGAAAGTCTTTATTCAGGTGTACGTTGTTCTGCTGTTTTATATCCACAAGCAATTTTTTTCGATTGAGATTACCGAATACTCAGCAAGACAACAATTTGTTTACATTTAACAATGTTTTTATCCATAGATTTAAAGCAGGAAACTCCATCAAGAAATAGTGGCAGTGAGGGTCATGGTAATGGTAGAAATGCATTAAAAGAGAGCATCAAGAGGGAGCATGGATTTGGACATGGAGCTTCAAATGGTGGTGGATCAACTGGTTCCAGTGGGAATGGAAATAGTGGCGGCTCCGGATCACCAAATACTCAAGGAGGCAGCAATTTCATCCCTGTATATGCTGCTGGTGCTGCCAATAATCGCCACCAAAACCACCATGGAGCTGGCAACTCCAACAGGCCGAGTCACATAGTATTTTCTTCATTAGTTGCAGCGTCAATAGCCTCACTTGTATATTTGTTGGAGGAATGCAAAATATGAATATACCTAAAAATGTGAAAACCAATGAGCTGTCCTCTACATATAAACCACCATTTTATTGGTTATTTAGTTTATGATGTGAGAATATGGTAGCAGAACCTGTATTATTAAGAGTTGCTTCCATGTATGTTTTCAGCTTTGTATATCTAATTTGCCTATATTGTTCCATTTTTATTAGCTGCTTCCAGAGGGATAGCTTTGTAGATCTTTTGTGCTTGATATATATCAGATAATTATTGTTCAATGCAATGCTTAATGTTTGCATTTTCCATATAACATATTATAAAAGGGTTCATGCTGAAAGTCATAGTCATGTGAAACTTAAGCTGCCAAAGAAAAGAAAATTCGTGGATCGTGTACAATTATTGCTTAGTCACATTTCTTTGCCACTTGATTCAATTTCTTTGCTTTTTCTCTTGGAAACGACACAAAAAAATTGCTTAACTTTCTGCTGCTTCCTGCAACTACTGCTATCTTCATCAATCTTATCGGATTCCCTGAGACAACAATCAGGACATTGAAATCGACTGAGAAGTCAAAAAGATTGAGCAATGAATAAGAAATAATATTTATGACAGCATCAACTAGTCACCAAGAGTGGGAAACAAGGAGTTCACAAGAATATTCATGATTGTCTCCTCCAAGAATAATAAGGTTTTCCTCCAAACTGAACACTTAAAATTAACCATATTTGTTAACCACAGAGCCACATTAAGCATCGGGCTCTCAATTTTCCCAGTAAAATTGTTATGAAGAAAAGAAGGGCAAAACTGTAACATAAGTCCAAAGGGCCCTTTTAACAAGAATGATCACAAATTGCAAGAATACCAATTGCATCGTGGACCTATAATTCAAAAAATTGAAATAAAAAACACAAGTCATGCCAATATTGTCAGTAACAGTTTCTAGTGGATCAGAATTATATCCATTTTACGTGTTGACCATTCAAACCGAAATGTCAATTCTGAGGCAATACCAAGACCATCCAAGCATCGTGCCCGGGATCACCTCAATCCTGAATACCAAAGGGAGGAACTCATTTTGGTTCATGAGCATTTGGTAGCCCTAACACTGCCTATACCGGGAAAAGCACACATGAACGTAACACATGGCCTATATGTGATGCTTGAATCCCCATAGTAACAAACACATGGCTTGTGTGTGACTTGGCACATGCTAATCCAGCTGTAAGAGTTGACGCTCATTCTGTTAAAAAAGAATTACATCTCTTTAATAAAATAACAGGGGAGAGGCCATGGAAATGAGGAAGAGAATTGTTGGGAAAATCAGGTATATTTTTCCTATTCTAAGTAGTTACTATTCACTTATGATTTAAATGAATAGAACTCAAATATAATGCTAAAATAAACTAAAACAAATATTGAAACAGAAATATTAAAGCAGAAAAAATAATAACACCATAAATTTAACGAGATTCGGTATAAATATTACCTAGATCTTCGGGCGTCGTTGACCACTTCCACTATCTTCAAATGTATGAATTCCAAATTACAACTAATTGGACAAAATTGAGCTAATCAATTATCCTTTCAAAAGAGAGAAAGATTTACAAATTTTGGGATTTTTTTAATTTGCTCACTAAGGAGTTATATAACAAGAATTGCATAAGATAAGATTCTTTAAAATTCTATAAAATAAAATAAAAAATCCAAGTTTCAAAATTGGTATCACAGTGTTACTAAAACACCTTATTTCCTTGCATCATTATATCTAGGTCACGAGGTCTATAAGATGAGTTAATGACAAATCATCACTTTTCAACTTACATTCTAAAAATGACTATAATTAAAATTTGGATCACCATTGCTGAGAAAATGTAGAATGAGGACCAAGCGACTAACCACAAGACTTCAACAAGGTCTTTGAAATGTGAAATGCATGTGCCCCAACTAAAGAGAACCAGAGATGGAAATCCAAACACTGAGTGCTTGTGATCTTCCAACCAGGCCCTGGTTTCCGGATACTAGCATACCCAAGTGGAATGGAATAATCAAAAGTACCACACACACACAGAAATTTTTACCTCCAGGGTATCCAGAACCAAATTTTCTATGCAAATTTTCGGCTATTTCATCAAGCACCCACCCCCGCAAGGCTCGGTCTCTTGTGATCTGGATGAGTGAATGTTAGAAGAAACCGTAAAAATATAAAACAGCACAGATTTTAACAAATAGCTAGCTAATTACTTTAGCAACTATGTTCGCTCCACTGACAACAGGATACAGACTGTCAGCCTTCTTTGCAACCACAAACTTGATAGCAGGAAATCTTTCAGACAATTTGATTCTATACTTCTCAGGGTCTCCTACCATGTCCAAATAAACCTGAAATAAAAATTTGCAACAATTTGATAGCAATAGGTTAACAACATGTCTAACCAGTCACCGAATAGCAATAGAAAAACTTTTACTTCAGTTAGTAGTACTCCCATGTTCAGAACCCTAGTTATGAGGCCCATTGCAGATTCATGGGATATTTCATTTAGATTAACCTTCTCTCTGCATATTAGAAAACAATAAATAAACTAAGAAAACTTAAACAAGAAAGGGCTGTAAAATTTTAATATTCTTAGAACTGACTTCTTTAGCATTTTAGCTGAAAGCTCTCTTGGATCTATAATATCAATACCCCATCCAATTGATTCATTAATGTTTAAACTTTCAAATAACTCCTCCCTTTTCTCTTCTTTCAGTATCTTAGAATCTGCATGCAGCAGAAAATAGAAAGATTATTTGAAGAACTATTTCTTTGACGAAATTTTGAAGAAAAGGAAAACGGTTTACAGTTTCCCAAGAAAATAAAGGTTATCGTCAAAAGAATCGGGTAGCCACTTTTCTCGATACAAAGGATACCTATGGACGCTAAGTTTCTCTTAATCATGAGATGCAGGTAGAGCCAAGAATTGTAGATAATTCAAGTATTTTATGTTAATCCTCTAATTTGAATTTCCCAAGGAGATAGCGTAAAGTTAAGGTTTCACTATGAAAGATGAGATCGTTACTTAGAATGGTGTCAACATCCACATGAGAGTTTGCGCTTAATCCTGTTTTAGCAAAAACCAGAACGCTAATTTGACAAAGATTCCTACTTTCTAGATGATCTTCAATAACTTTGAAGACTACATTTTTAAAAATGTTATTCATTATCAAGAAGAATCGTCCTAAATCGTCAAAAAAAAAATATTGTTGTCCTTAAGGCTGGATCCTGGATAAGGAAAATTCTTGTAGGAAATTAGTTAAATTCAAAACAACCCCCTTACAAATTTATTTTTAATAAATGTATAAATTGCTTTCGAGCTTTGAAGTCGATTCAAAATTGTAGAGGATATTTGAAGCTTGCAAAACAGGAGCAAACTAAAGAAAAGTAGGTTTGGGGCAAAAGGGAAAGAGGGAAAAGCCTATATGTTGATGTAAATCTAAAGAAAAACCAAATCTGAATGGAGAAAAGAGAATGAATTTAGGTGTTAAACCAGCAAAATTGAGAAAGGAGAGAGTATTTTCATACGAACGAGCAAAGTACAAGCATCCATACACCATAGGCCCTAAAAGATAGCATACAAGTATTTCAAAAATGTAAGAAAATAATAAAAGGAAGCTTAATCAAAATCATGAAAATGAAAATAAGAACGAAGTCTTCGAGTAAACGCAAGAGAGAGAGGACCCCAAACAGGACCACGACCAGCTTCGTCCATGCCCATAATGCAAGGCTTAGAAGCCCATTCTGGTAATGCTGTTTCCGTTCCCATCTCTTCCTAGCCACCACTATTAAGCTCTCAATCTTCTCTCTCTATTCTCTGGGCGAGTTCCTTCTATTTCCCGCCACATTGTTGGCAGATTTTCTCACTTTTTTTTTTAAATAATAATACATTTAAAATTTATAAATATAAAACAAATATTTTCACTATTAAAAAAATATTACAATTTATTATATTTTAATTATCTTCTTGTACGAATAATTTATTTTTGTTTAATATTTAATATTATTTAATTAAACTTTTTAAATATTATTATAATATTACTTTTCCTTTTTCTTTTTCTTTTTCTTTTCTAAGAATAAATGCCGAATGGTCTAATTTGATGTTTCCTTCCTACAAAGTCATTGGAAGTACATTCAAATGACCTAATTTGATGTTTCCTTTCTTGAAAGTCATTGGAAGTACATTCAAATTGATTACTCTTCCGGGCATATTTATTATAAAATATTTAATGAGTTAAAAATATAATTATATCATATTAAATTGTATTATTTATAATTTATATAATATTTTATGATAAGTTTTATAATAAAATAAGATAAAATTGATTATAAATATTTTAATAAAATAATTTTTATTATAAAATTTATTTAAATCAATATTTAGTTTATTTTTACATTTTTATTATATTTTAAAATTAAAAAATATTATTTTTAATTTAAAATTAAAAAAAATCAACACAAATAATTTTATAATTAAAAATTAAAAAATATTATATATCCAATATAATTTAAAATCACAGTTATTTATCTTATTAAATTTTTATTATTTTTATAATATATGATACGAAATGATTTTAGACCGGAATAAAAATTATAAAGTAAATAATATTATATAACAAATATATAATGTAAAGAGATTAATCGGATAGTATTAATAAACATCACATTATTTTGATCCATTTAATAGATATCTTTGAAAAAATATAAAGAGAATCTTACAATGCTGTTAAATATCAAAAAATTTAAAGCTTAGTTATTATAAAATTATTGGATATTAGTTCTTAATTCAAAGAATAAACACAAGGAACTTAATTCAAGGAATAAAACAAGGAGCTTAATTCAAGGAGTAAAACAAGGAATCCTTAATTCAAGGAGTAAAACAAGGAATGCTTAATTCAAGGAGTAAATCAAGGAATGCTTAATTTAAAGAGTAATTGAAGGAATAAAATTTCCTTATAAATAGCTATACAATTGTAATGAAAACATGAAGAAAATAATACAAACTAGAGAACTCTTTTGTGTAGAGTTATTTCTTGTTTTTTCTACATGGTATCAGAGCAGGAAAATTAACTTGCTTCTGCTTTATTATTATCTTAGCATCTTCAATCTTTGAAATGGCTGAAGATAAGCCGCTAGGATCAGAAGCTGAAAGTTCATCAGTGCTTTCCTTCATGAATATGCATGAGGTGGATGTCAACCCAAATCAAAGATTAAGCTCAATCTTGTTGAATGAGTTTAATTACTTGCCTTGGTCAAGAGCAGTGTCTCTGGCTCTAGGTGGAAGGTCCAAGTTGGGGTTCATAAATGGAAGCATCGAAGTACCTGATGTTTCCTCACCAACCTATGAATCCTGGCTTAGTAAGGATCAGCTCGTTATGTCATGGCTCCTAAATTCCATGGAACGTAAATTAGCTGAAATATTCAGTTACTCTGAATCTGCATACCAACTATGGGAGACGGTCAAGGAAATGTATGGCAGTCAAAATAATGCTGCACGAGTTTTTCAATTAAAGAAAGACATCTCAGATCTGCAACAAGATGGCAAGCCTTTTGTACAACTCTTAGGAAGCATGAAAAGCATGTGGAATGAGTTGGAAATATATCGTCCTCATACAACCGATGTAGCTCTGCTACGAAAGAGAGCAGAAGAAGATAAGATATTTCAACTTTTGTCCAGTCTGGATTCAACATATGAAGATATACGATGCCATATACTCATGAATACGGAACTTCCTTCCTTCACCAATGTATGTGCGACAATTCAACGTGAAGAAGTAAGAAGGAAAGTCATGAACAAGGATACAATGGCTAATTCACCTGAGGCAAGAGCCTATCTAACCAACGAGAGGAAGTACAAAGGGAAGCATCCAAACTTGAAGTGTCAACATTGCAACCATACGGGCCATGTTAAGGACACATGTTGGATTCTACATCCAGAATTAAAACCTGATTTTATAAAGGATAAGAGTTTACAGAAAGTGAATCGTACTGGACTCCGTGCTAATCATGTTTTTGCCTCTACCTCTAATGGGTCTGATCCATTCAAGAACTTCACAGCGAATCCAGCTGAACTCATGAATGAGTTTATGTTGTATCTTCAAAGCAAGACAAGAGGAGCTAGAATTGACTGTGTGGATAGCATAGAAGAAGGAAACTCGACAGCATTGTTAGGCAAGTTTGCGGGCTTCTTGGCAGATACAAAACTCATACCACAAGAGGACATGCAAGGTATCATAAAAGCCTTTAAAACTGCTCTTAAAATAAATATGTTGCATGATTTTTGGGTTGTAGATTCAGGTGCCACAGATCATATGACAAACCATGTGTCAAAGTCTCATAAGTTTGAAAAATTAGCAAATCCTTCTCAAGTTTCAATTGCAAATGGTGAGAATGTAAAGGTTTTAGGAAAGGAAAAAATAAAATTAATGTCAGATGAAATCGAGTCGGCAGTTTTATATGTACCTTCCTTTCCTTTCCAACTTCTGTCTGTAGGAAAAATCACAAATACCTTGAATTGCTTAGCCATTTTTTCTCCTCACAATGTCATTTTTCAGGATTGTGTCACCAAAAAGACGATTGGTGAAGGGTTTTACTTAGATGGTCTCTATTACATATCCAAGAGCAATCCCAGAGGGTTTCAAGCTAAGTTTAATCCTATCCAAGATAATCAATTGTGGCATCAACGTTTAGCTCACCCTTCTCTACCAATTTTGTCAACTTTATTTCCAAACTTAGGAAATGATGAAATTGCATGTGAAACTTGCCACTTGTCTAAGGCCACTAGATTGCCTTTTAATTCTTCCTTGTCTAGGGCTAGTAAGTGTTTTGAACTAGTTCATTCAGATGTATGGGGACCAATTAATGAATCCTTTGATGGTTATAAGTATTTTGTGATTTTTGTTGATGATTTCTCTCGAGTCACATGGTTATATCTTTTAAAGTCTAAAAATGAAGTTATGGAAGTATTTAAGGACTTTCATAATCTTGTTAAAAATCACTTTTCTTCTAAAATTCAAACCTTAAGGTCTGACAATGGCACCGAATACATGTCCCATATCATGAAACAATATTTGAGCATTCATGGCATTATGCATCAAACAAGTTGTGTTGGCACACCTCAACAAAATGGTGTAGCTGAACGCAAAAACCGGGACTTACTTGAAAAAACTAGAGCATTAATGCTACAAATGAATGTACCAAAGAGATTCTGGTCCCAAGGGGTTATGGCAGCTGCTTACATCATCAATAGATTACCCAGTCGAGTCTTGGATTTCAAGTCTCCTCTAGAGGTCATGAAAGGAAGGAAAATTAACCTTTCACACCTTAGAGTCTTTGGTTGCATCTGTTTTGTACATATTCAATCTCATCATCGAGATAAATTGGATCCTAGAGCTGTTAAATGTATTTTTCTTGGTTATTCATCTACACAAAAGGGATATAAGTGTTATGATCCCCAACTTAGGAGATTAATTGTGTCTAAAGATGTTCGATTTTATGAAACTAACCCTTTTTTTAGCAAGTCACATGAAATCACAAGTCAAGGGGATGACATCTTGGATGTGTTTCCATTACCAAGAATCGAACTTAAGGCTCCACAACAACAAGATCCCAGCTATGTCAACATTGATGCATCTCTCACTGAAAATAACAATGAAGGGTCTCGTCTTAATGGTACACTGCATGAAGATGGTGATAATCAAGATGATCCTCACAATATGGTACAAGATGTGAACGAGTGTGAGATAACTCCTTCTGCTCCACGACGTAATCCAATGCGTGTTAGGCAACCTCCCACAAGACTTCAAGACTTTGTCACCTACAAACCCACACATCCCATCTCAAATTATGTGTCATATAAGAGAGTGACACCAACCCATGCCGCATTCCTCAGCACTATATCGAGTTACAGTGAGCCTCAAAACTTTCATGAGGCCAACAGCCAAGAGGTGTGGAAGGAAGCCATGCAAGAAGAACTTAAAGCCCTAGATCAACACAACACATGGAGCATCACCAAACTTCCAAAAGGCAAGAAAGTTGTGGGTTGCAAATGGATCTATAAGCTCAAATTCAAGTCAGATGGATCAATTGAGAGGTATAAAGCAAGATTGGTGGCTCGGGGATTCACTCAAACATTCGAGGTGGATTACAAAGAAACATTTGCACCTGTTGCAAAAATGAACACAGTAAGAGTGTTACTGTCTGTGGCTGTAAACAAGGGGTGGTCCATGTACCAAATGGATGTGAAGAATGCATTCTTGCATGGTGATCTCAAAGAAGAAGTCTATATGAAATTGCCACCTGGGCATCCTCAAAGCAATGAACTGGATTTAGTGTGCAAATTGCACAAATCCATTTATGGTTTGAAACAGTCCCCACGAGCTTGGTATGCCAAGCTAAGCTCAGTTCTCACTAGTGTTGGTTTCAAAAGCAGCAATGCCGATTCCTCACTATTTGTTCGCACAGGAGCTATGGGCAAATTGGTTGTGCTGATTTATGTAGATGATCTGATAATTACAGGTGATAATGCTGACGAGATTTTCAACCTCAAACAGTCCCTCAGACAAAGGTTTGCAATTAAAGACCTTGGGATATTGAAGTACTTTCTTGGTATAGAAATGGCAACCTCGCACAAGGGACTCTTTCTTAACCAAAGGAAATATGTCCTAGATTTGCTTAAGGAAGCTAACATGAGCGATGCTAAACCAGCCATTACCCCTCTTGACAGCAAGCTCAAACCTAGCTTGAAGGGCACGCCACTCAGGGATATAAGTTATTACCAACGACTGGTTGGTAAGTTGATCTACCTAACAATCACCAGACCTGACATCACATATTCTGTAAGTATTGTGAGCCAATTCATGCACTCCCCAACACTTGAGCATTTGACCCTTGTTAAAAGGATCTTACGCTACTTAAAAGGATCAGTGGGTCGTGGTATTATCATGAAGAAGAATGACAACACACAAATCATGGGGTATTGTGATGCTGATTGGGCAGGGAATGCAATTGATCGCAAGTCCACCACTGGCTACTGTACATTTGTCGGTGGAAACTTGGTCACATGGAAGAGTAAGAAGCAAACTGTCATTGCCAGATCAAGTGCTGAAGCAGAATATCGTGCAATGGCTTCAACTGCGTGTGAGTTGATATGGCTTAAAGGTCTTCTGTGTGATTTAGGTGTTCCTACAACTCTTCCTATGTCCTTATTTTGCGACAATCAGGCAGCTATGCATATAGCATCAAACCCAGTGTTTCACGAGAGGACGAAACACATTGAAGTTGATTGTCATTACGTTCGTGAACAAGTTCAATCACAGGTGATTCAGACACATTATACAAGAAGCTTCGACCAACTGGCTGACATCTTCACCAAGCCCTTGGCTTCTCATCAATTTCAACGACTTTTGTCCAAGCTTGGATCCATAAATCTTCTGGATCCAGCTTGAGGGGGAGTATTGGATATTAGTTCTTAATTCAAAGAATAAACACAAGGACCTTAATTCAAGGAATAAAACAAGGAGCTTAATTCAAGGAGTAAAACAAGGAATCCTTAATTCAAGGAGTAAAACAAGGAATCCTTAATTCAAGGAGTAAAACAAGGAATCCTTAATTCAAGGAGTAAAACAAGGAATGCTTAATTCAAGGAGTAAATCAAGGAATGCTTAATTTAAAGAGTAATTGAAGGAATAAAATTTCCTTATAAATAGCTATACAATTGTAATGAAAACATGAAGAAAATAATACAAACTAGAGAACTCTTTTGTGTAGAGTTATTTCTTGTTTTTTCTACAAAAATATTGAATTGAGTACATGAATAATCTCCTTATTATATATCAATAATTATGTATGGATATTGTTTTATGATATAACTCAAATTACCAAATCGTTCCAAATTTATGCCATATCACCAAACATCGTAGAATACGACTTGGCACAAGAAAAATTAATCATCCATAATGAACGTACAACATCAAAATTTAATTTCAAAGCTCCAGCCAATGAGGAATAACATACTCTCTCACTTTTACATCAATCAATTCAAAAATAGCGACCATTTTAAAGTATTGGATCCATAATAACTACTTGTACATAATCCAATTAGTTAACATATATAGTCGGTGTATCTAATTTATGTATTTAATGAAATTACGTTGATGTAAATATAGAATATATATTATTTTTAAAATGATTTATCTAATAATTTACAAGTAAAATTTATTTTTTTAATTTTATATTATATCAAATCATACCAAATTATTTCAAGGTGATTATGTAAAGCGCACTCGATTTTTCAACTGTTTTTCCCCAATTTTCCCAAAAAAAAAAAAAATTAAGAACAAAAAACTGACCCTGAGTTTGGCCACATAATAAATTTGTTAACATGTGGTAATTTCTTCACTTATTCTCACAAAAAAATAGAAAAATTATAAATTTAAACAAAATAATGAGATATCTACACATATTATACTATATATAAAAATTTAAATCACATTTAAAATCATTTTAGATAAAAATATTATTATATTTCAAGTAAAAACATATTTTATTCCATATATTTTATTTTAAATTTTAAAAAAAATAAATTAACCTAAGCATCTTAATAAAAGATTTTTATAATATTAATGATTGTATTTTCTTAATAGATATCTATCTTTTATGTTTTTTATAAAACTTATTGGTAATTTCCATATTTATTTTTTATATGTATATATGTATGTTTTTTGTTAAAGATTTTTGAAATAATAAATATTTAATTGATTTAAAAACTTGTGTTACTTAACGAATTAATTTGAAAACTTAACATTTTTTTTTAAATTTAGATATGTTGTAGAAATTAACTAAAAATAAATAAATGAAGTAAAATAATTCACTTATCTAAAAAGTATCAACTAATAAATTTTCATTTCCTGTTGGTTAGTAAAAACCGAAAAATTCCATCTTTTCAACGATTATATCACCCCATCGAAAAAAAAATGTGTTCATAGGATGTGGTTAAAATTATACTCTTACTACAAAAAAAAATCGTTTTTACATTTATATTAAAAGTTAATATATTTACTTATAAATTATTTTTTATTAATTAAAAAATAACACTATTAAAGAAAAATTCTATGTTACTTCTGTAAAATACATCCTAATATATATGGATAGTTGAATTCAGAATTAATAATATATATGGATAACTTATGTTCTTATTTTAATATTTTTCTGGTATTTATTGTCAATTAAAATAAATAAAATATTTTATTTAAATTATTGATAATTATTTTGTTCAATATTAATTGAAAATATGAATAAAAATAGTAATATCAAAATAAAAATAAGAATAATAAAAAATTATAAATCCCATGAAATTCGACCAAATTAAAAGAGAACCTATAGACTGCGGAAAGGAAGTAAAATAAGAATTTCCGATTCCACAAGTTATGCACCACACAATTTGATTACTGCAGAGTCTAACAATACATGCTAACTGGACAGAGTTATTAGAAGGACAGCGACTCTCGTACTCACGAAAACAGAAAGAGATACATTCTGGTAAATAATGTGATACTTATTACTAATTTTTTTAATTATTGTTTTTAAAAAATAGTAATTAGTTGTATTTTAAATAATTTATCGTATTTATCTTTTATTTTATTTAGTATTTCATTATTAATGTATCATTTTTGAAAGAAAAAAGTACTTCCATCGTCATTCTTAGAAATCCAGGCATAACTCTTAACCCAAAAGCTAGCTTATGAGTTAGAGGATTGTCCAAACTTATAAGCAATATTATTACCTTACTCTTCCCCAATGTGTGACTTAACATCCCCACTCCACATCGGCTAGAGTCCGGATTTACGGCACGAGGGCTAATGGGAGTACGAAGAAGCCAAGAGTCTAGCTCTGATATCATCTTAGAAATTCAGGCCTAACTCTTAACCCAAAAGCTAGCTTGTGAGTTAGAAGATTGCTCAAACTTATAAGCAATATTATTACCTTACTCTTAGCCAATGTGAGACTTAACATCCCCACTCCACATCGGCTAGAGTCTGGATTTACGGCACAGTCCGGATTTACGGCACGAGGGCTAATGGGAGTACGAAGAAGCCAGGAGTCTAGCTTTGATACCATCTTAGAAATTCAGGCCTAACTCTTAACTCAAAAGCTAGCTTGTGAGTTGAAAGATTGCCCAAACTTATAAGCAATATTATTACCTTACTCTTAGCCAATGTGAGACTTAACAGTCATATTTTTTAAAATAACTTTAAGCATTTTTAATAATATTTGACAATTTATGAGAAATAATTTCAAAAATTTAAGAAATATTATTAATATTAAATAAAATTTATTTTTAAAAGTAGTGTATGCTACGTACATTCAAATCATGTCAAAATCTTTTTATTTGGATATCATAGACTATGATACCTTGTACGTAGAAGGTACTCTTGTAAGATATATAGATGCATATGTAAAACATGTCACACTAGATGATTTGAGAATACAAGATATAAAATAGTCGAGGTAAAACTCACATAAGGTGGTCGCAAAATAATAGGTAAACATGTAATACGAGATGAACATTCCGTACGAAATAACCCCAATGAGGTACATGTAAGAGAACAAGGAGACATAATTTGTAGGGAAATAGTAAAATGACCCTATCAAGTGACAATAATATGATGGCAAGTTAGATATAGTCATTCTAGTGGGTATCGATACCTGAAGGTGAAAGTGTCTATATATGAAACTGTATCATTCATTAAAAAGGATATGACTTTCTCTCTAACATTTTTCTAATCTTATTGGCACATTGTAATTCTCTCTAAACAATTAGTACCCATTCGTGGGATCTTGAGTTTTTTAGTCTATACTAAGAATTTAAGACCTTTCATTTATAAAATCAGAAAAATAATGTCGTGTAATAGAAAAATTCATACTTGTCAACATGACCAATCATCGTACTACTTTCGATTCAAAGAGCAAGAATCCTCACCCTCACAACTAATCCATGCCTCAAGTGACCGAGAGTTATCTTGTGAAACATATTCATCTTCAAGCAACTCATATTACACCCCATCGGGGATTGGGTTATCACTTCGGTGAACTGTCAACCCAGAAAAAAGAATTGAAATTATTAAGATGATCTCGCATGCTATTAGTTCAATGAGTGTGACTTTCAAAGATGCAACATTAGAGAAGAATGCCAAACTAGAGAACTATTCATAATAAGCAAAAAACTCATTTCAAACCATAATAACTACACCACCCCCAAAACCATCATATCCAAGGATTCGATTAGTTTCTCAACCAAGAAAATACCATCAACAAACAATGTCATCATACAAAGAAAACACACCCTTTAACATACCTCAAATGCAACAAGAATAGCTGAATGATCATGTTTATCCCAATTAGACTACCTTTCATCAACCCAAACTACATCATGCATAAGTACCCATCAATATCACATCGAACTATCTTAGTAACAAATGGGATGATGAATGGAAAAGTATGGAGAAGAAGATGGATGACAAAATGGCCAATCAACTAAAAAACAAGGGAGAAGACGCCCTAGAAACAATATTAAAGTCATATGTGACCAGTTATTGGCATCCCCTTTTTAGATAGCATCAAACTGATGATTCCTATATATTTATAAGTCACATGGTAGGCATTTTATAGCTTGAGGCGATGAACTTTTTCTCTTTCCATTATGATTTAGATGGAGTAACATCTATTAACCATGTGGTTGCATTATATCAAATTTATGATTCCAAATGGAATGTGTGGGAACTACAGGACCCCAATCCCATATGTACTTGTCTCTTCACTTGGGTTATATGTTAGGGAACTTCAAAATAAGACCATAAAATGTAATGATCGAGATATATGTTCTACCTTAATTTATCATATTTCCTTTTACATTGTACATAGCTCGAAGCTCACAATTTTTTAACTCAAAACCTAGCTCCCCGTTTACTATGGTTAACTCAAAAGTGTTCGCCATCTATTGGGATTTATCTAAGCCAAGGTTAGATTGTAGGTGTGCAAAACATGAGCTACCACTTGAGGTATTAGAAACCTTAAACCAACACTCAAAGCCTCTTCATGTAGAATGTACCATCCTTAAGGTGGATCATCCATTTCAAGGAGATGATGGGAGATTGGTACCAAACCTACACGGGGTGGAATGGAATATACTCTTTTCAAGTAGTACATATCATCAATGGATAACTTACTTGGTACTTTCTAGATATTTTTCTCAAGAACCTTTTCCATAGGCTCCCTGGTTGGTTAACGATAGTATTTCTTTTCTCTATGCATATTTTATGGGACGGTGAGATGAATTAGAGGTACAGATCTCGATGATGTGGCACCCAATGGATCTGAAATTAGAGTGTTGATGGATATAGGAACTCAAGTCACAGTCGAGGTGATTAACTCAGCTACTTGAGCAATGCTTATATCCTTTTGACTCGATGTGATCCCAAGAGATGTTTGGCCCGCTTCAAAGGTACTAGAATGCTTTATTTTTAATCATGTGATTTCTTGCATATAAACCATGTCGATTGAATCCAAGGTAGAAATAAGGTGTGCTAAAACCCCACTTGTGGTATGGGTTCCTTAACCCAAATTTCTCTATCTCGAGAGTTATACTTATGAATTATTAGGGATAGAATGTGTTTAGACCCCGAGGTGGACTTGGTAAAACATTACTTGGATAGGAATCGGGTTGGTAGTCATAGATAACAAAAATTAAATCGAGTTAACAAAAAGCACTTGAACGTAGAAAGTTGATACTCGTCTTAAAATCTAGAGGTACAAAATAATATTCTTTAGGCACAAACTGATATTCTACAGGTATAGACTGAAATTCCTCACACGATCTGGAATTATCTGAAAGAATTTTGAGAGTTGGCTTGAGAGAAAATAGAATGAAAAGAATATAGGGACTAGGGCTCCTAATATAGTGAGTGAGAAATCTGGATCTTCTAATAGAAGTTAAATGGATAGGAAGAATTTGAAAAGTTACTCCAAGGAATTTATAAAGGTTAAAATACAAAGAAATTGAAAAGATTACACCTAAGGGTGGGTACATGTGATTACACGAGTGATTCATTTATCTTGCTTTAAAATAAAAAAAATGGGACACTTAATGTTTAGATATCATAGACTATAATGCCTTGTAAGCACGAGGTATTCTCATACATGTTATAGGTGTATATGTGGAATATATCACACGGGTTAACTTGGAAATATGATGTACACAGTAGTCAAGGTAAAACTCACACGAGGTGGTCACGAAACACTAGGTAAATGAGTGTTGAATTCAACAAACACTGCAACACAATTCAACAAACACTGCACCGACGCCAAACATTTCTTCTCAATATACACGGCGCCTACCAATCAAGCTGTAAATCATACAATTCAATCATGGTGGTTGGTGAAATAGTAATTAGTATTTGTCTATATAAACAATGTAAATATCCGATACAAATTAAGAAAATATATGAATGAAACGTTTATTTCTTCTTCTGATTATTTCTTCAAACATTGATTTCTTCATGGTATCAAGGCCAAGTCATTGCTTTATACAAATTTGAAACTCTTGTTCTCTAAAACAGAGATTTCTTTCTCTGAAAATATATTTTTTCTCGTGAAAAAAATTTTCATTCAAACACCCTTACAAATATTAATTACAAACATCAATTTTTAAGCAGTATTTCTCCCACCTAATTTTACCAGATTACTCTAAACAAAATTCTGAACATTTTGGTAAAAATAGAGTAGAAGAAAAACCTTCCACGCGCCGCCTGAAGTGGAGGGTCAATTTTCCACGCGCCCCCACGCGCCGTCTGTAGGTTGAAGATGATGACGTGTCATCCGGTTCGGTTCAGCTCGGTGCAGCGCGGCTCGGCTCAAGTCACATCGGTTCGGCTCAGGTTGGTCCGGCCAGCGGTTCGGTTGAACTCGGTTTTCTCGGTTTTGCACAGTTCCCATATTTTTGGCCGGTTCGGTCTATTTTAAAGGTCTGAACCCGTTTTTTTCGGTTCTGGATTTCTAACACCGGTCCGGTTCATTTTTTCTAGTTTTTTAAACCAAATTTGAACCGGTTTTATGGTTTTTATCCGGTTTAGTATAAATATATATTAAAAACACACAAAAAAAATCTTTAGTCCTAAAATTATTACACCATTTTCTAGTTTGGTTACCATAATATCATGACAGAGGGTATAATTTCATTACCTATGGAGCAATCAAATCCAGTTGTTGTACAATCTGTTCAGTCTGAAGGTGTGTTTAATGCTGGAATTGTTCTTAATGAGACTAATTATGATGTTTGGTCTCAAATAATAGAAATGCATATTGTAGAGAGAGAAAAACTCTCTTATATTCATGACAAAAATTTGCAACCAGAAAAAACATCAAACAATTATAACAAGTGGTATGCAGAAAATCAAAAAGTGAAGAGATGGCTACTTATGTCAATGAGTCCAGAAATCATGAAGCGATATTTACGCATACCTACTGCTCTTGAAATTTGGGGTGCTTTGGCGAAAGCATTCTATGATGGAAGTGATGAATTACAGGTATTTGTCTTAAACCAAAAATCCTTTACTTCTAGACAAAATGGAAAATCACGTTCAGAGTATTATGGAGAGTTAACTGAAATTTTCCAAGAGCTAGACCATCGTGATAAGATGGTCATGAAAGACCCTCATGATCTAATATCATATCAAGAGTCTGTTGAAAGACTAAGGATACATATTTTCCTTGCTGGATTAGATGATGAGTTTGAGCAGGTTCGTGGTGAAATTTTGCAAAAAGAAACTATCCCAGATTTAGAAGGTTGTTATTCCTTGATTTGACGGGAGGTAGTACGTCGAATCTCATTGAAGGAAAAATCTAGAGATGTTGACGCTTCCGCCATGATATCTAAAAATCGTTCTTTTTCCAATCAGCAAGAACGAAAGGTGACTGATAAATCATCATTTAAATATACCCATTGTCATCAAAAGGGTCATACAAAAGAACGATGTTTTGAACTGGTGGGATATCCTGACTGGTGGGATCACAACCGTGACTCTCGGAAGAAAAATCCACGACAGATGTCTACTGCCACCATTGCTGAAACAACAAAGGATCATGTTGCAACCTCCTCAACACATGTTGGTAAGATGCTTAAAGTTTTTTCTCCTGTTTTTAATAATACATGGATAATTGATTCAGGTGCAACTGATCATATGACATTCGATTCTAGACAAATCTCAAAACCATCCTCACACAAAACTGTTTGCACTACCAATGGTAACACAACCTCAGTCATTGGGGAAAGATCTCTGTCTCTCACTAGTACTTTGAATTTAGACTCAGTACTAGTTGTTCCCTCTTTAGAGTATAACCTTATATCTATTTCTCAAATAACCACTGCTTTATCTTGTTTTGTTATTTTTTGGCCTGACTTTTGTGTGTTCAAGGACATTCAAACAAAGCAAACGATTGGTCGTGGTGTTAGGCGAGGAAACCTGTATTATTTGGACTTGGATTCAACAAATCATGCATTGGTAGCAACTGGATTTAACAAGGATGAATCAAATATATGGCTATGGCATAGGAGATTGGGTCATGCTTCTTTTGGATATTTGAAAAAATTATTTCCAAGTTTATTTTTGAGCTTAGATCTTTCTACTTTAAAATGTGATGTCTGTGAACTAGCAAAAAGTCATCGTTCCTCATTTCCTGTAACCTTAAATAAAAGTCCATCTCCGTTTATGGTTATACATTCTGATGTATGGGGTCCTTCCAAAGTCTCTACGTTGGGAGGATCACGTTGGTTTGTTACATTTATTGATGATTTTAGTAGAATGACTTGGGTTTGTTTAATGAAATCTAAAAGTGAGGTAAACGTCTTATTTAGAAAATTTCATAAAATGGTTCGTACTCAATATAAAACACAGATCCAAGTTCTAAGAAGTGACAATGAAGGAGAATATAAAAGTTCTGAGCTTCAAGAATATCTTCAATCAGAAGGCATTATTCATCAAACTACTTGTGTTGATACACCTCAACAAAATGGAGTTGCAGAAAGAAAAAATCGACACTTGTTGGAAGTTGTCCATGCCTCATTGATCGAAGCTAATATGTCATTATCTTATTGGGGAGAAGCAATTACTTCTACTGCATATTTAATCAATCGGGTACCTTCCAGTCCCATTAACTTCCAAACACCACTACAAGCCATCACTGAAGCAATTGTTGCACCAAATGTTCCCAATCTACCTCCTCGTGTCTTTGGTTGTGTGGAATTTGTACACCTACATAAACAACAACATAGCAAGTTGGATCCACGAGCAATACGTTGTGTTTTTATGGGATATGCCATACAACAAAAAGGGTATCGGTGTTATCATCCTCCTACAAAACAAATGATTACTTCTATGGATGTTATTTTTCATGAAGATACAATGTATTTCTCCTCTACACCTGAATTTCAAGGGGAGTACAACCATGCTGAAATTCAGACCCTTACATATAAATTGCTTCCTTATGAAGAAAGACAAATTATATGTGAGGAAAATACAAATAACTTGAATTCAGATGGTAATAACTCTCAATATAGAAAAGACTCAAGGGAAATGGAATCAAGTCCTCATCAACTTCAAGATCATCAAGGAAGTTCCTTACTACCACTAAATGAGTACGAGATTCCTTCTCCACAAGCTGCTGATATACCTAACCAATCGTTTGCAGAGGATGTTCCAACTATTGAACCAACCAGAAAAATACTTCCATCACGTCCTAACAGAGGTATTCCTAAAGCCATGTATGAACCTGAGATTTCTAGTAAAGTTAAATATCCCATGAGTAACTATATGTCTAAACATCGTTTGTCAAAAATCAAACGTATCATTTGTGAATCAATTATCTGCTGTATCTATTCCTAACAGTGTGCAGGAAGCTTTAGCTGACCAAAAATGGAAAGATGCTATGAATGAAGAACTAAGATCTTTAGAAATAAATAGAACTTGGGAGCTTGTCGATCGTCTACCAACAAAGAAAATTGTTGGATGTCGATGGATTTTTTCAGTAAAATATCAAGCAGATGGTACGATTGAACGATATAAAGCAAGATTGGTGGCAAAAGGATACACTCAAACATATGGGATCGACTATACAGAAACATTTGCACCTGTAGCCAAAATTAACATTGTTCGGGTCTTGGTATCTCTAGCTGCAAATTTAGATTGGCCATTATATCAGTTTGATGTAAAAAATGCCTTTCTACATGGAGATTTAATTGAAAAAGTCTACATGGATTTACCACCAGGAATCAAGAAATCCACAATCCATGGAGAAAAGGTGTGCAAATTAAAAAATCACTGTATGGATTGAAACAATCCCCAAGAGCATGGTTTGGCAGGTTCACAAGGTCAATGAAGGCATTTGGCTACAAGCAAAGCAATTCAGACCATACTTTATTTCTAAAAAAAGGTTATGGTAAGATCACTGCACTTATTGTATATGTTGATGATATGATAGTAACAGGAAATGATCTTGAAGAAAGGAAAGCGCTATAAACTTATTTGTCCAAAGAATTTGAAATGAAAGACCTTGGTTCTTTAAAATATTTTCTTGGGATTGAGATTTCTCGATCAACAGAAGGAATCTTCTTATCTCAAAGAAAGTATACCTTAGATTTATTAAAAGAAACCGGTATGTCGGCATGTCAACCAGCTAATACACCAGTAGAGGAAGGATTAAAGTTATGTATCAAGGTTGATCAAGTTCCAACAAATAAAGAAAGATACCAAAGGCTTGTTGGAAGGTTGATGTATTTGGCACACACAAGACCAGACCTTGCCTATGCTTTAAGTATTGTCAGCCAATTTATGCATAATCCTGGAGAACAACATATGAATGCAGTTATTCGTATTTTGAGATATTTAAAGTCTGCTCCTGGAAAAGGAGTATTGTTCACTAAGAACTCAGAGTTTTCTAGAATTGAAGTATATACTGATGCTGATTGGGCTGGATCAATAAATGATAGACGATCTACATCAGGCTACTTCACTTTTGTAGGGGGAAATCTTGTAACATGGAGAAGTAAGAAACAACATGTTGTGGCCCGTTCAAGCGCAGAGGCTGAATACAGAGGAATGACACTTGGGCTTTGTGAGGCCTTGTGGTTACAATCTCTCTTAAAAGATTTGACATATCCTGCTAAAGAATCAATTAAGTTATTTTGTGACAATAAAGCAGCATGTGATATTACGCATAATCCAGTTCAACACGATCGTACAAAACATGTTGAAGTTGTCAGATTTTTTATTAAAGAAAAGTTAGAAGAAAATTCATTGGAATTGCCAAAAATTAAGTCAGAAGATCAATTGGCTGACATCCTCACTAAAGCAGTCTCATATCGAGTATTCACAAAAGTTTCAGTCAAGTTGGGCATGAAAGACATCTATGCACCAACTTGAGGGGGAGTGTTGAATTCAACAAACACTACAACACAATTCAACAAACACTGTACCGACGCCAAACATTTCTTTTCAATATACACGGCGCCTACCAAACAAGCTGTAAATCATACAATTCAATCATGGTGGTTGGTGAAATAGTAATTAGTATTTGTCTATATAAACAATGTAAATATCCGATACAAATTAAGAAAATATATGAATGAAACGTTTATTTCTTCTTCTGATTATTTCTTCAAACATTGATTTCTTCATAGAGGGAGTGTTGAAGTCCCACATCGATTGATCATTGGGTTTCTGTTGCACTTATAAGTCTATGGCAACCCTTCCTCTTTGAGAGCTCTTTTGGAGGGAGTTAGGCCATGAATTTGTTCA
Source organism: Hippophae tibetana (assembly GCA_037013495.1). NCBI lineage: Eukaryota > Viridiplantae > Streptophyta > Magnoliopsida > Rosales > Elaeagnaceae > Hippophae > Hippophae tibetana. The sequence continues at coordinate 9,743,332 of CM072802.1, forward strand.
TGGTATCAGAGTCAGGTGACTCGATCGGTATCCGGCCGGTTGTAGGGGATGGATCCTATGCCGGTGTGAGGGGGAGGCACTCCATATCCCCGGTCGGAAATCGACGTGAGGGGGAGTGTTGAAGTCCCACATCGATTGATCATTGGGTTTCTGTTGCACTTATAAGTCTATGGCAACCCTTCCTCTTTGAGAGCTCTTTTGGAGGGAGTTAGGCCATGAATTTGTTCATGGTATCAGAGCCAGGTGACTCGATCGGTACCCGGCCGGTTGTAGGGGATGGATCCTATGCCGGTGTGAGGGGGAGGTGCTCCATATCCCCGGTCGGAAATCGACGTGAGGGGGAGTGTTGAAGTCCCACATCGATTGATCATTGGGTTTCTGTTGCACTTATAAGTCTATGGCAACCCTTCCTCTTTGAGAGCTCTTTTGGAGAGAGTTAGGCCATGAATTTGTTCAATGAGGTGGATGTATAACACAAGATAAACGTCCCACACAAGGTGATCCTAATGAGTTACTAGAGTTAAGGGACAAATGGACATAATTTGTTGAAAAATAGTGAAGTGATCTCATCGAGTAACACTATAATAATAAATTAGACGTGATCATTCTAATTGGATATTTTTGAAAGTGAACTATTTATATATATAAACATGTATTATCTATTAACGAAGATCTTAATCTCTTTCTAATATTTCTTAAATTTTATTAACACATTATAATTCCATCGGTCACTTTCATTTGAATTTCAAATTCTATTCAATTGCATGACAAATGACAAATTAGTCTATTCTAATTTCTAAACCACTTTACACTCTTCAAAATTGATAGCTCAATTAGACGACCTTATTCGTCAATCATTAAGTTAAAAGGTCTCCTCCACCACATGAAGGAAATTTCGTGAAAATTTGTTTCAGCGTCAAATGAATAAGGAGCTTTACAATTCTTCTCGTAACAAGTACGCGTCAATCATAGGAAAAACGGAATACTATTAAAGCAAAATTTTATATTCACTTTTGTGCTCACAATTCTTTTCTTGTATCATTTATCAGTATAATATAAAAAAAATTATTGGTTTTTAACCCAAAAATATTAATATTAATATATCATATAACAGATGTAATTTTATGAATAATTGTATTCATAACTTTAGTGGGTATTAACTTTATATTAATACAATTGCATAATTATTATTTTTTTCTTAAAGATAATAATTATTTATTTAATAATGAATTGGTTACTATCAATTCATTTAAAAGGTAATAAAAATATAATATTTATGTAAAAAGTATACTTTGAAGGTAGTAAAATTTCGTTACTTATTTTGAAAGGATCATCAAAATCTATTAAAATATTCTAATTTAAATTTTGAAAGATAAAATTTATATATTTTTTAAAATTATTTACAATTATATAGTAGTTAATCTTATTATCTTATTATATTTTTTTAATATCAATTTTTATTTATATATTATTTTAAGTTTTACAACGTTATAATTAAAAAAATATCAATAATAGATAAAATATTATGTAATTTTTATAAACATAAATAATATGTAAATAAAAAAATTTATATTTAAAAAATCTAAGGAAATTAGTTGTTGTAGGAAGATGAGCTAATTGTAATAAATGATTATTTAAATATTTATTATTGTTATTTTTGATAAAAAATAAATAAATATTTTTGAAAATATTAATTTGATCTCTTTAAAATTTGACATTAAATTATCCAATGAATTTTAGTAACTCTTTAACAAGAATTAATATACTTCTATTATCGTACTAAATAACAAGTTTAGAGTATATTTTTGAAGTCAGTCTGAAATTCTTACTACTTTTTTATTCAAATTACATTATCAATTTTTCACCTTATTATAATAAAGCCAAAAAATGTTTAATTATATTTTTTAAAATAATTAATATATATTACTTGAAAATCAATATTATTATGCATTTCCATGGTCCAATGCTAGTTAATTAAAAAAAAACACATTATTAAAGAAATTTTCCACGACGTAAACACATTATTAAAGAAATTTTCCACGACGTAAACACATCATAGCCACGTATAGATAGTGGAAACTGGAAAGGAAGTAAAATAAGAATTTTCCACTCCACAAGTCCACCGCGTAATGCGCTACACAGTTTGATGACTGTATAATCATGGATCTACAATATCAATGATATTATCGCTATAATATTTTTATTTTGTATATATAATTATCAAAACATAATCATTATATAATTTTGATAAAACTGTTACAAAATTTTGAATTAAAATATGATAAATATTATATTTATAATATCATTAAAATATCAACATAAATCAATAAAATATTAATTAAATTTATTCCGTTTAAATTTATATATTTATAATAAATTAATATAATCAAACATTTCAACTATTTATATCATTAAAATATAAACATAAATTAAGGAAATATTAATCGATTATTTTGATATTTTATAAAATTTTATTAAAAAATTTTATAATTTTAAACCTTACAACAAATGCTAAGCGTACAACATAATTAGAAGAATGTTATGATTTTATTTTTAAAAAAAAAATCCAAAAAACACTTAATATCATTCTATTAAATTGTTAAATCCTGAGCGTGATTCCGTTAAATTTATAGCTACCTAAAAAATAATTCTCGTCCCGCGCGTATAAAAAGAGATTGAACCTTCTTTATTACAATAGACGATTCCAAGTTCTAACCCACAATTACACGCTTAAATTTATATTAATGTGAAATCTCAAAGAATATATGACCTTATTCGTCAACCATTAAGTCAAGGTACGTCCTCCTCCAACGCATGAAATTTCCATTAACTAAATGCGTCTATTTTATTTTTTTAATTTTTTTTTTAAGCACGAATGTAGTGAAGATAAAATAACAGTGAGGGTTTGAATTTTTCTAGAGTTTTCCAAAGCATAGCTGACCGTTATTTTCTCTGGATTTTACTTGATAACAATAAAATAAATGATAACCCTAGGGACTCCATACTTACACACAATTGAACAATAATTACAAAGATAAAGAAAGAAGTAGAGTCTAATCACAATTCATAGAATTTAGCTCAAGTATTTAAGCTAGCTCTGGCTCCATGAGAGTTTCATAAATCAAAGAGAATAAGTACATTTCCATTTCTAATTAGGAGTTCAAAAAAGAAGAAGAAAGGAATGAGTTTAATGTTATTTCACTCTGTTTTATTACAGTATTTATTTCTCATTTTTATGGCAGTGAACCACATCAAAACTACTACTTCTCTTGCAAGCAATGAGACTGATCGTCTTGCTCTTTTGGACTTGAAGCTAAAGATAAATCAAGACCCACAAAATGTTCTGAGTTCCTGGAATAGTTCTCTCCATTTCTGCTATTGGGAAGGTGTGACATGTGGTAAAAAGCACAAAAGAGTCATAGCTCTTGATTTATCTTCCAGGGGATTGATTGGCTCCTTGTCTCCTCATCTGGGCAACCTTAGCTTTTTAAGGAAGGTTCAATTCTATAATAACACTCTTCAAGGTACAATCCCTCATGAATTGGGTCATTTATTCAGATTACAACACTTAAATTTTGTCAACAACTCTCTAGTTGGTAACATTCCAGCCAACTTGTCCCACTGTGTCAATCTCAATTACTTGAATTTGGGTGGTAACAAGCTACAAGGAAAATTGCCAGTGGAGTTACAGTCCTTGTTAAAACTCAAAATCCTAGGCATACACTGGAACAATTTGACAGGTGGAATCCCAAATTTTCTTGGAAATCTGACCTCTCTTGAATATCTATCTGCAGCTTATAATTCTTTTGGTGGAATCATACCTGATGTTTTAGGTCGATTGAGAAACTTAATTAAACTTAGTCTTGGTGGAAACAATCTCTCTGGTATTATACCTCCATCCATATATAACCTTTCCTTCATTACTGTTTTGTCTTTGTCTCAGAATCAACTCCAAGGTAGTCTTCCCCAAAACTTCGGAATTTCCTTTCCTCGTCTGCAGTACTTTCAAATCTCTATAAACTTCTTTCATGGTTCCATTCCCATCTCATTATCCAATGCTACAGATCTTACGTTCATAGAAATGACGGGAAATTATCTTAGTGGAAAAGTATCTGTTAACTTTGGAAGAATGAAAAATCTTTGGTACTTGAATATGGGCAATAACAGTCTAGGAAGTGGAGAAGCTGATGAAATGAATTTTTTCATTTCTTTAGCAAATTGTTCCAATTTACAATCATTAACTATATCTGTAAATAAGTTTAGAGGAGCTCTGCCTCATTCAATTTCTAACATATCTATTAAGCTTGAACGTCTAATTTTAGACAGTAATCAATTTTATGGAAGCATACCTTCAGGGATTGGTAATCTTGCCAGCTTATATTTAATCGGAATGGAAGAAAACCAATTCAGTGGATCAATACCTGCAGAAATTGGTAATCTTCATAAGTTACAATGGATGGCTATAAGTGACAACAAACTTTCAGGGAAAATTCCTTCTTCAATTGGAAACCTTACATTTTTGTCAGAGCTTCATTTGAACAATAACAAGTTGCAAGGAAATATCCCTTCTAGCCTTGGCAAATGCCAACGTTTGATTATATTGCATCTTTTTCAGAATGAGCTCACTGGGAATATTCCTCATCAGATATTTGACATCTCAGATTTATCCATTTCATTAAACTTGGCTCAAAATCACTTTTTTGGTCCCATACCTTCTCAAGTGGGTAATCTCAAGAATCTCATGAGACTTGATTTTTCTGAGAACAACTTGTCTGGTGAAATCCCAGAGACTTTGGGATCTAGTACTCATCTTGAAAAACTATTTTTAAGTAGTAACAACTTTCAGGGATTCATTCCTTCATCATTTAGTCAGCTGGAAGGAATTCAAATTATTAATCTTTCTGCTAACAATTTGTCAGGCTCAATTCCGACATTTTTGGGTAAACTTTCATTAAATTATCTAAATCTATCCAGCAATAACTTCGAGGGTGAAGTTCCATCACAAGGAGTTTTCAAAAATGCAAGTGAATTTTCAATTCTTGGGAATAAGAGGCTTTGTGGAGGCATATCTGAACTAGAGCTTCCTAGATGTCCGGTCAATGATGTGCATAAAAGGTTGTCTGCTATACATAAAATTCTAATTTCTATTGCATCTGCCTTTGTAGGAGTGGCAATATTGTCTTGTTTATTAACCTTTTACTGCATAAGAAGAAGAGGAGGAAGAAGCAAGCAATCTTCTGAGGCCATTTTGGGGAAAAAATTCGTTCGTGTGTCATATGAAAAACTTCTTAAAGCAACTGATGGGTTCTCTGTGTCAAACTTGATTGGAGTGGGTAGTTTTGGCTCCGTCTACAAGGGAGTTTTTGATATAGATGGGACAATTGTAGCAGTCAAAGTACTTAACCTTCAATGTCGTGGAGCTTCAAGGAGTTTTCTGGCCGAGTGTAATGCTTTAAGAAACATACGTCATAGAAACCTTGTCAAGATCGTAACTTGTTGCGCTAGTGTTGATTTTCAAGGTAATGACTTCAAAGCTCTTGTTTTTGAGTTCATGAGCAATGGTAGCCTAGAGAAGTGGCTGCATCGAGTTCAAGAAGATAATAATCCGCATTCTGAGTATCACAATCTCAGCCTTCTCGAGAGAATAAACATTGGGGTCGATGTAGCTTCTGCATTAGATTATCTTCATCAACACAACATAGTTCACTGTGATCTAAAGCCAAGCAATATCCTTCTCGATAGCAACATGACTGCCCATGTTGGAGATTTTGGGCTTTCAAAATTTCTCCTGGAACTCTCAAATTCAAATCCAAGCATCTCTTCTCGGATTAGAGGCACTATTGGGTACATACCACCAGGTAAACAGCCTTGCACTTGCATCAATTTTACTATCTTTACTATCTTTCAAGAATCTCACGTAAGTCTTGTTGAGTTTCTTGAATGGCAGAGTATGCTACAGGATGTGAGGTATCAAAGAGTGGAGATACGTACAGTTTTGGTATCACTTTGCTGGAGATGATAACGGGGAAAATACCAACTGATCCAATGTTTATGGGAGACTTAAACCTCCATAACTATTCAAGGATGGCACTGCCTGGTCACGTAGGGGATATCGTGGATCCAAGACTTCTGAGCTCTGATGAAGAAACTACAATTGAAAACCCCCAGAATGCGAGACAACGAGCCTGCAGGAGAAAGGAATGTCTCACTTCCATTGTCAAAATTGGAGTGGCATGTACTCTAGAGTCAAAGCAAGACAGAGTGAACATAGATAATGTAATACACGATTTGGAGTTAGCCAGGGACTTACTCTCAAGACAATAGACTTGGAATCAGGAGGCTCTAATGCAGAAAAATCTTAAGAATTATAGTAATAAACTATGTCTGTCTGTCTTCTTCTTTTTTTTTTTTTTTTTGCTATTACGAACAATGTCTTTCTTGCAATTCAGCTAAATATTCCTGTCAAATAGATTTGAACGAGTACGCAATAGAGGGTTTAACCAACGTTTTCTTTCTGTATAGTTGGATTTTAGGTTTTGTACACTGAAATTGAAATCGATCCTGAAACATTTAGGGTAGCAATGGTCTTACTTTTTCAAAATTAACAATTTTGTCGCAAAATTTGTAAGTCATGCAAATTAAGTTCCATAATTTATAAAAACTAGAAAATTCAGTCTATTTACATTAATATATCAAAAATGAATAAATTTATTTACTTATTTATTACCTAATTCATACAAAAATATTGTCATCTCAATTGTTTGCTATAAATTATAGGATAATTATGTATAAATTTCATCAATTTATAGAAACTTATGCACAAAAAAATTACAAAAAATATAAAAATGATTCTATAAAATATAAAATTTACAAAAAAATTAACCAAAATTATATAAAAAAATATTATACTATTTAAATTTAATTTTAAATTATTAAAATAAAATAACAATTTTATCTCATTTAATTTAATTTATTATTATATCAAAAAAATTATTAATAAAATAACATTTTTCTGTTAAAAAAATAATTAAAATGTCACATTTTATTAAGAGAATAACCTACTTATTCCTTATAAAAGTAAAATGATTAAAATATATTAATGATGTATCAATAATAATTGAATTAAAATTCATCAATTTTATTAAATTATAAAAATATAATGTAACCGATACAATAATTACGAACTATTATCACATAATACTGAGAATTATAGCAACTTTTTACTCATTTTAACCCCATTAGAAAGTTATTTGAAAAAATAAGCCAAAATCATTTATGATCGTACGCAACCACATAGCAAGTGTTGATGTGGAGTTTGGACTAGCATGTTACTTAAAAAGAGAACATGAATATGAAGTTCAAATGTTGTAAGTTGTCGAATTAAATAAAATTCAAAATTCAGTAACTAATTTAGATTGCACAATTTATTTGTGATAAAATTAATAATAAAAAAATAAATAATACACATATATCTAAATTGTTTGACTTTTTAATGTAAAAAAAACTATCCTATTAACAACACATTAAAAAAAATCTTTTAATAATCAAATAGATACAAACAAAATATTTAAAAATTACTCAAAATAAAACCTTACATATAATTAAATATCTCTCAAACAAAAGTATCTTAAAAAAAACCAAACTACACACCAATAATAAGTTATCAAAAGAGAAATCAAAGATAATTAAAATATGACTTGATTAACAAATATGACTTCAATATTGTGACCTTTATGAACTCAAGTGGAGAGCAGAACTCTATAACTCTATATATATATATGTAATTTATATGATTAAAAAATATATTACTAACAATAATATTACTTAACTACCAAGTATATTACATGCCTAATCATTGTACTAATTGTTAAATCCTAATAATATTATAAATCTTTAATTAAGAAATCAAATAAATAATATCATAATAAACAACATATATTATATCCAAAATATTATTATAAATATAATCCTAATATATTTTGAAGCGAAAAAAATAACTTTCACACATGTCACATAGAACGCAAGTTCCTAGATTCAGTAAGAATTCCCATATACAGGAATAACATTTTGTACAAATAAGTAAAACTAAGTTATAATAACCCTTCAACATTGCTTTTTCCTCAGCATTTGAAGCCTCCACAGGCAATAAGCCACAGTATAACAATCAATACAAGGACAACTCCACTTATCATCAGCTTCATCTGGATACTCTGCAACCACATCTTTCGACGCAGCTGCCTCCCTTGCCTATGAAAGCTATCGGCCTGGGCAGATCAAGAGACCAATAAAATAGAAATCAAAATACCATAAGCACATCAATCACCAACTCTTTTCTAAGTTTTAAAACCAGAAAACTAGAGATTGCCATACCTGGAATTGCAAGTTCTCGGTCTTGTCCACCAGAAGTTCTATCTTTTCTCCACGCTCCAAAACCTGTAATCAAGAAAGAAGAATTTATTAATGGAACCAGCTAATGGTCGTCCAAGTTAAAATAAATAAATAAATAAATAAATAATAGTAACCTTGGTAAAAAACAAAAGCTAATATTTTCCCTAATTCATTACTCATGGTCCGACTGCTCAGAACAAGAAATATTGCAGGTAGATTTAGCCCTCAACTCAGAAATTTTCTTTTCTTTTAATATGTCAAGACAAGACCAACTTCATGCTGTTTCAATATTATGAGGCATGATATCACACTTGATGTCAGTGACGACTATCACTGTCACAATGACAAGTGCGTAATTTGTGAGTAACATGTTAGGTAAACTTTTTTAAGTCACCTCTAACTTGATCCAAATAACAATATCAATTTACCAACCTTATTGCCGTTGCTTCACGTAAATTTGCATATCAATTTGATACATGTTCTCACATGTCCAAAAGGTGGCAATTCGTGCGTGTTCATGTCGTGTTTGTTCGTGACATGCATGTTCGTGTTCCTTTAACCCTTGCCACCCTAAATAGTAATTTTTTGGTCACTAAACCAACTAAACGTCAGTTTCCAAACTGCACTTTATCAGTTTATATCTTTCTAACTCAAACCTACAGATGCATTAAACAATCATCTCATGCAAAAAACTTTGGCAGATCAAGTTCCATATAACTGTGTTCTCAGTAGTCACTACCCACTTCTACTCCACCACAGCACCAAATGGTACATGTAGGCTGCTTCAGGACATATATTGAATAATCCTGTACAGTATAGATCAAGCATGCTTGCTGTCTTCTAAGGACACTCCATTTTCAATTATCAATCATATCCTCCTGTCACCTCCTCCCCCAAGAAATATACCAACCTCGTATCACCACAAAAGAAAGAAGAAGAAAGGACGATGCAAATACAAGTACAAACTCAATATCTACAAGACATAAGATCACATAGTAAGGACTGTAGTACAAGGTAAAAGCAAAGACCAATGAGAAGAAGTATTACTTATAAAATTGAAAGGAAAAGAAAGACAACCTTCTCAATGTTGTCCATCATGATGCCTTTGACCTCAGTGATTTGACCCTTCAATTTGGAAAGCTTACTAATTTCTTCCGGATGCTCCATACAGTATTGCATGTGCTCCTTAAGCCTTGGACTGTCATAACATGGCACAAAATTATGGGCTGATACAAAACCTCATAGATGATCTTATGACTCCTAAACCAACAAGCATATACACACCCAAATTCTCTGTCAAGATTGTAGGCAATGCTAAAGCGGTCTTCAAATAAATATTCGTCCTCATCGTCATTGGAAAGAGAATGTCGAATGTCATTATTTATGCTTGCACCATACCGCTGTTTAAAATCATCCTTTACTCGTTCAAGAAACACAAAAGGCACACTTCTTCCAGCCGATTCATCAGCAACCACAAGAAAGACTGCAAAAAGAAGACATATCTTAAATATGCTACGTATGATGCTATCAGAATGGAAAACTCATTTCAACTTGAAAATGTGAATAAAACGAATGACTACCAAATCCACTGTCAATGAGGAAGTTAAAGGTGTATCCATGACAAGAATACGTGTATTTGCTGCTATTGTTAGGTAGTTTCTGCAAACATTGAACAGCAATGGTACCAAAGTTTCCCGAGAAAGATGTATGCTCCGCTAAAACAACTGTTCCTTTGGCAACGAAGCTGTATATCAACCCTTTCTGACTCATCTCCAACTTATCACCTCAGAGACCAATAAATGATAACTCTACCACTCCCTGAACACCACAATAATCTCTATATATATAAAAAAATTAAAGGAAAATTTATTAAAATTCAATTAAACGAAATAGGAACGAGCAAGATAACACCGTAAGGAATTTCACTTTCTTATTATAAATCGTCTCCAAACTCGCGCACAGATAACTCATCTATTTGGAAATTGAATTTAACTAACTCTTAGCGCACAATTGGCTCATTGGAATAGAGAAGGAAAAGACAGAGAAAACAAATTTTCAAATCTTGTAGCACTAGCACCAGCTGACTGAGCCCAACATGAATGATTAAACCTAATTCTTTAGATAAGGTTCGCTTATGTGCTCAACTTGCAATCGAATGCAAGAAAAAAAATAACACCACTGGATTGCAGCCTTCCCTTTGATTTTTTCATCTGTTTTCCCAGCAACCAATCAGTAGGGATTAACAGAGGAGGATCAGAATTCGAACAATAAATTAATAAACAACAAAAAAATATAAAATCTGGATTCTTACTAAAATTACACAACAAGGATTGGTTTTCGGAATCTTAATGTAAGTCCAAAGAGAGATCTTCAAGGATTTCGACAAGGAAGACAGAACAAAATGTACTCACCTTGAAGAACAATAGTAAATTCACGCAATTGGAGTTCTTAGAAGACGGAGAGAAGGTTAGAAAGATGGACAAAATGATAAGTTTTGCTTCGTCTGCAAGACATGGGATCGAGTCTGAAACTTGACTATAGGTTGGGTTCTGAAGGCGACGTGTTCGGGCCTCTTGATTTAATTAGTTTTTTCGGCAATGGAACGAACATGGAAGCTTCTCTCTCTGAATTCATCGGTTTTCAATTAACATGGCATAATTAATAGGTAAAAATAATAGTAACTTTTGTTTTTCTGAGGGAAAAAAAAAACTTAATAATACGATATTATGTAACCAAATAATATTCATTTATTTTAATTAGTATTATTATACTAAGAATTATTTTATTTTAAATAAAAAGTTTAAAATTAATATTGAATAATGATAACTACCATTATATACAGAAGATATATTTTCTCTCAACTATCTATTCTTTCGTATTTTTATTATGCTATCCATTTATTCTAGTTTTATTTTATTGTAACTTAACTTTTTTATTTCTTTTACATATTTTAATTTATATATAGATTATCACTGCTATAAACCAATACATTAGCATTAATTTACTGTCAATATATCACTTTTAAAAAATTACTTTAAATAATATCCATAAAATTTATCATAATAAAAATATAACACCATTCTTGAATCTAAAGAATTATTATTTAGTTTCAGGAGTGTTTATTTTGCGATTTTTTAAATTTTTTTCTTCCTACTTTTAATTAAATATAAATTATTCGACCAAGTTGATAACGTGAGAGAAAAGAGACAAAAGAGAAAGAGGGAAAAAAAATTCTCAATTAATTTTTCTTTCTTTTTTTACATCTAAAAAATATGTTTTTTTATATTATAATATATATACATATGCTATATTTTTAATATATATAAAATATATTTTTTTAATTTATAAAAATATAAATATACATACTATATAAATAAAATTTTATCTATAAAATATATTTTTGCTATTTACTTATACCCTTTTAGAACTGTTTATGTTATATATTATAGTTGTTTGAGGTTTGTACTTTCTTCAATCTGTTAAGATGGTAATATCTCGCATCTGGTGACACGTTTAACTGTCTAGTTTTTATTGAACTTGGACGTCATCAAATGATATAAATTTAACCTATTTTATCAAATTTCGAACCATATAACGTCATTCGACACCGCACCTAATTTTATTAAGTATGCCTAAGTCCGGTTTGATTATCAAATTTAGTGTAAAACATTTATATTATAACTTTATTTTGGAAACAAATTTTATATAATATATATATTTTTAATATTATATATAATTATTTTATAATTTTTTATATTATTTAAAATTAAAAGCTCACTCACAACCAAGTTTTAAAATCAAAATTTAGGCTTGTATTTAACTTTAAAAATTAAATACAAACCAATCAAATCAAAAATATACTTTAACATAACCATCTTGAAATTGGAGCAAACTTAAAGTTTCAAGGTTGTATCAGTCAGTTCCATTCGAATCTACGTCCCTAATTACTATTATAACTATCTGTTCTTTTAACCATTGATATTATTAATTTAATTATATTTTGAAGGTAAAAAATCTTCTTTATCGTATTAAGTTATAGATTAAATTATATTAAATATTATTTAATTTAAATAAATAAATATTTTTTTTGACTTACAACATATATATACCTAAATTCTAAAATATTATATTTTATGTATAAATATTAAATAATATAATAATTTTAAAATTCATCTTTTATTAAATATTTATATATGTATGTACATAGTATATCTTTTTACATCATTAAATATGAATATAAGGTAGTATATATATAAACAAGAATGGATATAGTTTACAAAAAGATTACAAAAAATTATTTTACCAATGTAATGAATTTATGATACTACACTAAACATAAATTCATTAGTTTTACAAATGTCTAATTTTTATTTTTATTTTACCTATTATTTTCATAACCTTCATCTCTCGCTCAAAAATGTAGAAAACAATGGGTAATAAATGTTTTTATATGGTTTTGATCTCGTATGTTGCCAAACAATTCATACTAATCTTAGGGGTGTACAAAAAATCCGATCAATCTGATTCGTTGATTTTTCATCCGATTTGATGCAATCCGATGGTCGGATCGAATGAAAATTTATTTTATCCGTTAAGTGCAAATCGGATGACGAACCAAAATTATATATATATTTATTAAATTATATATATATATTTATTTATTTATTTAATTTTTTAATGTTTTTTTTAATTTAAATAATTTTATGTTATGATTTATGTGAAATTTTAAATTTTTTATTTAAAAATACAAAAAATAGAACTAATTAAGTTTATTGGTCGGATTGATCGAATGTCATCCGAATAGTTTACGGATTGGATTGAACGGATGTAAAAAGTGATTGAATCGATTACGGATTAGAATATTTCAATCCGAGCGAAATGGTCGGATCGGATCGGATGAATTTAAAATCAACAGTTTCGATCCGATGAATAACCCTATCTAATCCTAATTTTATTTCGGTACAAGGTTGACCCATATATAATATAATTCCAGTCATTGTCTTCAAAAATCAAGCCATTACAGTCATACCATATCATATTTATTCCCAATCACAACCGAAAATTGATCCATATCAAAACGAAGTAACAAAAAAAAAAAAAAAACACGCTGCGGCTGTTTGGTCAAAAGCCAATATATACAAAATTACAAATACAAGCATTCGCTTAAAGGTGGACAGAAGTTCATCAGCTTCAGCTGTGGTTTGCTCTCCTCTGAGTTGGATATTAGAATAGACAGCCAAAAAATCGATGGTTAAAAAGAGAAAATCAAAGAAATATAACTTATTCATTACATTCCTTCATATTAACGGGTAAAAATCAGAAACTACTGCAACAGAGACTTGATTTCATTCATAAGAACTAAGGCTCACTCGTAAGTATGTAAACGATAAAAGAGTTGAAAATAAATTATATTGCTACAAAGCTAATTGATAATGAAACCTGTAAATGCAACTGTTGACTACAGAGACTTTACATATTGTGAATGAAGAATATGCACTGTGTACAAAGTATGTAGACATGTCTACTTTAGTGCATCTACATTGGATAGGCAAAATTATGATACCCCATTGAACCTCCTTCTTGATCAGGTTCTGGTGTCTGCTGCTGAACTGGACCACAGACAGCAGTATTCCAATTCTGGTCAATAGGCACTGTGTTGCTATCCACGGTGGTTATGTCATGAATACTTGATCTTTTCCTTTCTTTCTTCACTGACACTTGTCGAAGAAAGTATTTCTGTGCATGACTTGCTACTTGGGTTGGTGTTCTTGTCTTGACTACGTTCCTTGAAATGCTCCTCCAATCGCCTTTACCAAAATGCTTCAGTCCAAGTAAAAACAGCCTGATACATAAAGATAAATTGCAAGTCAGACAACCAGAATCAAAGTTTCTTACTAATAGAGTCCCAGAGTTTTTCTAAGTACAATTCAAGCGGAAAAAGTTGTACTCTTCTCATATATAGAGTAGCAGCATTCAGCTGGATTGAGATCTTAGTAGAGAGAATCTTTTTTGTGATTCTGCCAATATATATGTGTTGACTGATTCTTTGGTTCTTTAAGGTAATTTTTTTTTTTTTTTTGCAAAATGAAAAAACTCCGACCATATGCAAGTGCCACTCTCGAATCTAACATTACATAGAGAAGGATTGACTACAAAATTGAACAAGAGGACATCCTGATTAAATCGAGGTACTGTATGTTTTCAAGTTCAAAAAAGGCATTTATATTTATAAGTTTTAATGTAAAACCATTAAGTGAACTACAATAGTTTCTCTTTTTATTTTCATAAAACCATCAGAACAGAGATAAATCAGCGTACTACAGCATTTATATGATAAAAACTAATTTTGAATCTATAGACTGAAAGCAATTAATGGTCTTTAACTTTCAAATAAATGGATAACTGAATTATACAATCCGCGTAATTCTGGATAAATGGATAAGGTCATATTTCATCATGAAGTGCAGATTTGCGTACATAATGAGTAATGTTTTCGTAAAATGCAAATTTAGTAGTATGCAACTTGAGTTGGAAAATGTTGACTTCGAACACAAGAAAATGTGTGCTGAAGAAAATGTGTGCTGAAGCTTTCTATATACACAAATCAATTTGTAAGATAATTAGGTTAAATTATTATAGTTATAAAAGCAAAATTGATTGGATCTATAATTACTAATATCATGGCTAATTTTGGGAATCGTTATGGCTAATTTGATTGCTGCTCTGTTTAGAAAGAAATTGAAGTTTTTGAATTTAATGTAAAATATGAGAAACTATGTCAGAGTAGTAAAACTCGAAAATCCCCCTTCCGCCATTTCAATGACGAGTAATATAAAAAAAACACCATAGTTTAAAGACAGAAGAAAATATAACTTTCCATAAAAAGTAAAAAAATAAAAACTAAAAATCCTGTATCTCTTCCCAATTTTTCCACAAAGCAAAATAAAATTGAAATCTGACCTATGCTCCTCCTCAGTCCACGGAGTTCCTTTTTTCCTATCAGCTTCACCATGTTTCAGTTTCATAACAAAAGAAATTTGGCTCGCCGAATCCCATGCCATCATATCGGCGGCCGAGTCATCATCATCATCTGTATAACTCGGAAACTGAATTCGGCCATTATCGATCTCCGATACATCATGAACCAAAGCAAGATAGTGCTCCTTAAGCTCTTCGTATGACTTTTCAGGAACTTCTTGGGCAATTCGGTCCCATCTATGAGGTAAATCGTCTGTATACTTTACAAGAGCTTGTTCAAACATTTTGTCTTCGCGCCAAGTCCACTGAGTCGTCATAGGTCGTTGTTGAGTTACGGTTGTCCAACTCGGGGTGTCTCGCGGGTACATAGCTTTCAATGGAGAAACAGAGAAAAAAAAATTGAAAGATTTTTGGTTTTTTTTTTCTAGTTTTTGGTTCTGACTGAGACTAACTTTCTCGGAGATTTCGCTGTGGTTATATACAGAGGATTGTAGAGAGAGAGAGAGAAATGAGGTGTCTCTGAATGGGATATTTAATATTCATGAGATGGTTTTAGAATGTTGTTAAGTGTTTGGACCAACTCAGACTTCTGAATGTACACGTTTTTTCTTTTATTGGGATTTTTAAAAAAAATTAACTATTTGTTTTGTTATGGAAACTTCCTACGAGACGATTGGCTACAAGTGCCCTTCAGGCACCCAAAGGTCCTTTTTTTTTTTTGTCCACATCTTTTCTACTTGGTTTTTACTTTTAAATTGCCTCTCAATATTATATAAGTTTCATGATACAAAATTTTCGGAGTTTTAATTGTTGAGGTTCAAACAAGTCAGGAGGGGTTTTTTTTAAAAAAAATTAATTATGATATTTATAAAATTATAAATAAATATTATATATATAACAGAATTGTATGAATTTTAAATTTTAAATTTATAATATTCAGTATTTTATAATAAATTTAATAATTTAAATATATTTTTATTAAAATAAATTATTTAATTAAAAATAACTATTAATTAAGAGTAACTAAAATTATTTTTGCCGCACCTATTTCGTACAAATCTTAAATCCTCGCTCATCCTTCGGTGATGTTTAAAGTTGAACGTATAGAGTGTGCCAAGTACAATGTACTTGTACTTTTCTTTTACTTTTTTCTTTTTCGGTACTTTTTGTTATGTTCGAGTAGTTAATAAAACATTTAATATATATATATATATATATATATTATTTATCAATTAATTTTTTATTTAATCTTTTATTGAGTTTATTTTTTCAATTAAAAAATTATATAATCTTAAATTCTATTAACATAATCTATTATATAACCATATTCTCATATATTAAAATGCAATGGTGTAATGTCAATTGCATTTTAATTGGATTATAAATACTTCACATTATTTCTTAACGAAAATAATGATATTCAATCAAATCCTTACTCTTGGTTTTCATTTTAAAATATAGTAATATTACTTCTATATCGTAAATATCTGAATAAAAATAATATATTTTATGTTTCATTTATATATTTTTATTATCGAAAGAAATGTAAAATGTTAAGAAATATTATTTCAAGAACATTAAGAAAGTATGAATTTTATTAATTATCAATAAATAATCTTTTTATCAGTATTCAAAGCTTTTAAAATTTTAAAAAATATTTATTATATGTATGATATTATGATTGAATATAAAATAATATCATTTTATTTTTTCTTAATATTATTTTGAATTTTTGGGATAAATTAATAATAAGGTAATGATATTTTATAATTATTTTTGTTATCTTTATAACAAAAATATATAAAATGTATATTTTACATTTTTTATTAATTTCAATTTAGTATAGTTATTATTAGATAAAATGATGATAAGTGAACTATTCTTATTATAAATTTTAAAAAATTATTTGTTGATAGAGGTGTAATAATATATAATTTAAAACTATTTTATTTGATTTAATCTCAACCTATCATATCTTATTTTATTTAAATTAAAATTTTAATATATCTCACTTTTCACATTATATCTCATTATTTTTCTTTCCATTAATTTTTTATTTTTCTCATTATTTTTATATTTTTAATTATCTCATTTTTATCTCTTTAACACAAATATAATATGTAAAGTTGTACAGTTATATTTCACGGTAAGTTAAATCTAACAAAATGTTATAAACTCTTAAAATTAATTCGCTATCCTATATTAATATATGAGATTCTAAATTTACGCATCTTGTAACGAATAAATAATATTGTTGAGTGTTGACCTACTAAACCGAATTTATTAACCACTCAACATAATGAATAAATTGCATCACAAGTTATTATTTTAATCACTTTTCTTTTAAATAATTTTTTTAAAATTACTTTTAAATTATATAAAAAAACATTCACATAAGAAATATTATTAAAAATTAAATAAATTAATTTTATTTTTTATCAATTTTTTTAAACATTTTTTACACATATTAATGTAACTTTATAAATTTTATTTTTTGTTAAAAAAATTTATATATATGAGATATTTGTGAGTATGAGATTATTTTGTTAAAAATAATATTTTTTAAAATGAAAAATAACTAATTTTTAACAATGTTATTTTTATGTGAATATTTTTTAATTAAATATAATAATATAAATTAAAATAAATTTACTTATTTTTAAAAATAAAATAATTTCAGACGACTTATTTAAAAATATTAACTAAAATAATAACTTGTAAAGAAGACATGCAGTTGATCCTAACATAATTTCTTTATTACAATTTGCAAAGCCCGCGAGCCCATATTGGAAATGATGCTCATCCTAACGCATTGCTGACGTTTATCTCGTGTATAATAAAAATTATTATAAAAATGATTACGTATGTCAAAATATTTTTTATTATAATTTAAAGTATATTAATTTAATTAATTTTTATAATTATTTAAGATCTCATCTTTAATATTTATTATTCATCGTTAATTTATTACCTGATGTGTATAAATTTATTTCACATAAGATTATTAAACGTAATATTTACAATTTATTATTCATTATCATTCAATTTATTACATATAACACTATTAAATATCATATGTGCATAGAAAGATAATAACTATCAAATAAATTAGGTTAATTTTAAATTCAATTATAACTCAACTTAATTCATATAATTTTTAAATAAATTGAACCAAATTAGTCTTAATTTTTACTCATTTATTTATTTTTTATGTAGATAAAAAAAAATTATTAAAAATTTAAACTTAAAAATTTCGTTCAAATTCATCCCTAATACGAAAAATATAAATCTAAAAAAAATGATTATTTAGTTAAAAAAATTACTTTTTTTGAGAAAAATATTAAAAAATTCAACCAAAAAAGTATTCAAAATAAATATACTCAACCAAAAAAATTGTTAAATAAGCTAATGATGTTATAGTAAACTGATCATTTAAATGTGTAAATGGATAAAAATAGAGAAAAATATTGAACACAAGTATTTTTGCCTTATATCTCAGTACGGTTGTATTTTATCTACGTGATTTTACATTTATGTTTTTCATTATTATTAATCATATCTTAAGCTTTGTCGCCTATCAAATCTAGCTCTTAGTCAATGAAAACGATGATTTTTCCCCTCAAGTGAAGTGTTAAGCTTATAAGATCCAAATCTATCATACGCGAAGTAGTTTCATAGAGGAATAAGGTGGATTCAACTAGATTTATCCCTATAACGCACTTCTCTTGAGTTGTGATACTTCTCCTTCTACCATTGCCAATGGTTTTGAATAATCCATTCGTTCCATATCTAAGGTTTTTTTCTCCATTTATGTCTCATTTCCTTCTTTCTTTTCTCTGATTTTCTTGTTATATGTCTAATTTTTTGTGATGACATTAGATTTATGGCCACCTAAACTGAGTTTTGATGGTGTGTCTTGAGTCTTTTTTTCAATTTAGTATGACACATTATATTCACCTTGATAGCTTTGTATGTAAAATGATACATTTATATATATCTTTAAATATAACATGTTATACTATTTTTGTCTTTATCTTTATCTTTAGTTGTTACATGTTATATCACTTATATCTTTATTTTATCTTTAGATGTAATATATTATATCATTTTTTATATCTTTATATATAATATGTTACATCATATATGTTTTT
Organism: Hippophae tibetana; assembly: GCA_037013495.1. NCBI lineage: Eukaryota > Viridiplantae > Streptophyta > Magnoliopsida > Rosales > Elaeagnaceae > Hippophae > Hippophae tibetana. The sequence goes on from CM072802.1 coordinate 9,762,849, forward strand.
AGATGTAATATATTATGTGATATTCGATGAAATCATCAACGTATGGTTGAAGCTCTGACAATATCACTGGTGAGTGACCAAAATAGGAAGAAGGAAATCACGTGAACGAGAGATTTTGGGTTGGGTTGATCCGATATTTTAGACATATAGGATAACTTGAAAAAATACAATTTAATGTTATTGAAATGTGAGTTTTGGACCTTATTTTTACTAGTTTGAAAAAAATGAACAATTAAATTAAATGTGAGCTATTTAAGCTAATTATTACATTTAAATTTGTGAGTTAAGTATGTTGTATTTTTTCAATTCAAAAATTTAATTTATCAATTTAAAATGAGTTGAATTGAATTGAACAATTTATTTGACACATCTACCTATATATATTAACTAGTCCTTCCTTTCAAATTTATTTTATGATAGAATACCTCTACTTATTAATTTATAAAAGAAATATTTAAATTTTTATATAAAAGAATATAAAAAACATTTTGATATTGATAGCTTTTATTTATTTTAAATCAAGATGAGTTATTAATTTAAGTATCATAATATAATTAAATGATAAATTATATGTTTTATTTTATCACAATCTATTATCTAAATTGAAATAAAAAAAATTAAAAATTAATTAATAAAATTTTAAAACTTATAACAATAAAGATAATATATCATTAATATTAAATAAATTAGTATAATTATAATTAAATTTAAATTTAAATAAAATAATATATTTTAATATTAAAAATATATAAAATTGATATAAATAAACATTATTTTCGTAGTAATTTATTTTTTGTGTTTTTTCCCTATAAACTTTGCCGTGTGATGAGACTTCGTATGAAATTTATGTAGAGAAGGAACGCTCTGTGACGTGTTTCATCTTATCCGCAAACCTTTTACCTGGGGCGGCTGAAAGGCCAGATGTTTTTGGGTACGCTTGTCAAGCTAAAATCCCGCCACCTCAACATCAAGTACTAATTTTTATTTTAAAAGGCTCAACCAAGAAAACATCAAATATCTTTTATCTTTTATATTATATTTCTTAATAATGAACATTAACTTCGTTTAATTTTTAAAACTTTTTGTTTATTTATTTTTGTACTTAAAATTATACTTGCATATTTTTTGTAAATATTTAAATGTACAATGTAGTAAAATAATATTAAAAATATTTAATTAACACTTTTAAAAACATTTAGCAAATTATATAATAATTAATATAAATTAGAGTAAGTATATAGCTATTAGCTACCATTTCTTCTAAGTTAAATACAAAGGAGATAATATTACAAAAAATATTTTTTATTAATATAATAAAATGTATAAAATATTATTATATTTCTATTTTTACGTAAATATTATTAATGCTGCATTATTATTATAAAAATAATAAAATAAATTGTATCAATTATATCTCTTTTATATTTTAGATAATATTTAGAGGAATGGAGTTATTAAAATACTATATTTTCTTGGTTACACAATACATTTAATATAAATTATAAACGTGAATTCTATAAAATATCAATATCACTTAAATTTATATTATATAAATTATAATATGATATGTAATTAATTTTTTAAAAAAATTAATATTTTTTTTTATTTTGAAGTTAATTAAGTGTATATATATAATATAATTAATATAAATATAAATTTATAATAAATTTTATTAATCTAAAAAATAGTGTGATAATAAACACACTTTATCAAATACCTGAGCTTTTTTCTTTCTTTTGTAGGACTTGGATTTTACCGCTTTCCAGAAATACAAGATTGATTGGTGAAGCAGTCGCTTTTTAAGTGACAACACTGTTATCGATCTGTGCGGACACGTCAATGGCTCGAAGTTGGACCGTTACCGACATTGCAGAGTTCACACTACACTAGTACACTCCATTACTCAACTCACCGATAAATTATTCATGATTGTTAACATTATTTTAAATTATATTTTTTTATTTTTCAAATAATATATATATAATTTTTACTTTATAATATTTAAAAAAAAATTTAAATCACTCATAATTTATTATTATTTGATTATATTATGAATAAATATTAATTATGATATATAATATTAGTATAAACTTATTTATAAAAAATATATTTTATCGTTTAGATCATTAAACCAATCATATTTTTTTTAATATTCAATCAAATGTGATATTATATCAATAATTTTTTGATAAAATATTTATTTGATTATATAAATTATATTTAAGTTTTATAATTATTTTTTATAATAATTTACGAAAAAGTGATAGTACAAATATAAATATATATTTCTTAATTTTTTAATTTATATTAGATATATAATGTTATATCTTAAATAAAAAATAAGTGAAAGAATTAAATAAAACATTAAATAAAAATATTTAATTATTATTATGAAATATTTTTTTAAAACAATATAATAAACTATTGTAAAAAATAAATATTATTTTTAGAATAAATATAAAAAAATTAAGGTCACATTTCTTAATTTTTATTGATATAATCATATTATTTTTATAAATTTTTTATTAATAATAATTTTATTTTAAAATAATAACAATAATATGTAATTAATATTATGAATAAAATATATATATATATATATATATATTTTTGTTTTAATCAGATGTTAGTATTACTCTTTTATTAATTATTATTATTAATCACTGGTAAAGTGTAATCATATTATATTAAAGTTATTAGTATGGATTGACGATAAAACAAAAAAAAAAAAATTGAAGTTTGATTCGCTCCGCATTTTAAGTCATAATTTGAACAGCATTAAATGATAGCTCTCAAAAGCATAATGCTGGGTTCAAATATACGATCTCAGGGCTTGTTGCTCAATGCCTTCTTGAGCATCATATTTTTATATGGACAAATTTAATTACATGTCAAGAAACTTCCGAACGAATAACTAAATCTAAATAGTAAATTATATCATCTAACTCACGTCTTATTTAGTATTTTAAAAAAAAATTACGATATAATATTTTTTTTATTTTTAATTTAAATATTATTTTATCTCATATTTTATTTTTATATTTTTATTTATCTTATTTAAATTCATTGGTTACAAATGAAACAACTTAATTATTATCGTTTTATTATTAAAAATTAAATTTAAAGTGATAAAATTAATTATTTTTATCTCATTTCGTCTCAAATGATCGTACATATATGTTTTAAATGTATGTATTTAGAGGGCTTTATGGGATGATAGTAGAATTTGTCTTTTTATATTTATGGGGGCCCATTAATTATCGTGTCAATGAAGAAACGATGGGCTTGTTTTTAGACTCTGAACTTAGACTGGTCTAATGGGCCTACATTCAAATCCCTTATAATTATAGTCAAAAGAAAACACACAAAAAAAAAACTTTTTTAAAAAATAAAAAACTGTGCACATCTTAATTTAAACGTTCTATATAATCAAATGGGATTTAACCACAAAATTATTGAGTTTTGGAAAATTGGTAACTCATACTAATATTATTGGTATTATTTTAATAATTGCAACAAATATCATTATGACAATTATGTCAATTATGACTGCTTTTTAATAGTGCGTTCAAGCACTCTAATTTCACTCATTATTTGGTTTTGTTAGTAATTTTACAGCAACTTAACTTTGCGAGCACTAGTCGAAATTATACGATCAGCACAATTTTTTTTAGGAAATTATGGAGTCAATACCAAGGGAGAAATAATTTGAGTTAATACTACCCCTGGATATATAACTAAATGAAGGGTTACATAGTTTTTTTTATCACAATTTATTCATATATTTTCAAAAAACTTGACATTATAAATTAAAACAATAAATATATAAAATTTATATAATATTATAACTTTAATCAATCAATAAAAAAAAATATAAATTTTTGGATCAAACAATTCACATTTTTTAAGAAAATATTAGTGTATAAAAGGCGAGAATATCATTGAATAAAAAGCAAAAAAAATCATAAACTAGCGAGATTAGTAATTTTAGGAAGAAACCTCATTTTGTTTTATTACTAATATGGGACTTAAAGAGTCACGTACAGGTACTAGGTCATACTAAAACTCCCTTGTAGTTATCATGTTAATTATTATTTTTCAAAAGGAAAATAAAAAAAAAATCATTAAATAGAAGTGACAGTTATCGCGTTTCATCAGTCAAATTACCGATTAAGATAGAAAATATCAATAATAGACTAACAGAAAGCGTGAATTAAAAACAAGAGATCTTGATAAGCATTACATATATCTTAATGACCATTACATGCTTTTTTAACTACGACTTAATATATATAAAATAATTTACCGCACCATCTTACCTATTCCCATGATTGTTAATTATAAAGCGTTTAGCGAATTCGAGAGCTTCTTGTAATTAACATCTTTAAAATGAAATAATACGACTCTTGGTGATTGACGGTCCTCTGTTACTATTTATTTTTATATATAATTCTTAAATTAGTACAAGGTATTGTAATTGAAATCAAGTAGTTTCTATATGTTATATTACGTCATCTTAATAATATACTTTATTTAACATAATATTTAAAATATCCATGTCAATTTAAATATTATGAAAATTTTATTTTTTTAAGAAAACTATGGAAATGTTATTAAAATCATAGAATTTTTATTAAATATTGAAAAAATTAATTATTTAAATTTTTAAACTAATTTTTTATTTAATATATAAATTTATAAAAATTATGTTGATAAAAAAATAAACAAATTAATCCAAATATTGTATAATAAATAAAAAAATTAATATGAAATTATATTTGTCAACATTTTGTCAATAATTTCGAGATAATATTTATAATATTTACAATATTTTGATAAAATAAGATTTTTTCTTGATATTTTCTCGACAACAATATTTTATCAATAATATTATCATATATTTATACATTGTAGTTAAAAAAATATAAATATCACGTTTCGATGTACAAAAAAGTAACAATATCGTCGACGTTTCAATCTTTGATTGTACACAAGGAAATGATTGAAATGTTGACGATATTATTGCGATATTATCTTTTTTATACGTCCTGATATTGAAAGATGATATTTATATATTTTAGTTAAAATGTCAAGATAATTTTGAGAAATTTTTTACGTTGTCAAAAAATATCATAGATATTATTGATATTGTCACAAAAATATCGATCAATATTGATAAAATATTATTTCATATTAATTTTTTTATTTTCTAAATAATTTAGCTTTAAATTTGTATATTGTAATTTTTTTTATCTTCAATCAAAATATTATTTTTTTAGAATAATATTTTATACTTCTTTTCATATATATATATTTTATTTAACCTCGTTTTTACATTTAATTTAATAGTTTTACTTATATAGTTATATTTTTTATAATTTAAATTCTATTATGTTTTTACATTTAATTTAATAGTTTTACTTATATAGTTATATTTTTTATAATTTAAATTCTATTATGTTTTTACATTTAATTTAATAGTTTTACTTATATAGTTATATTTTTTATAATTTAAATTCTATTATCAAACTTCGTGATTTATTTATAATTATTAAAAATTACAATCTAAATAACTATTTTTTTTATTTTAACTAGTTATTATGTAATATTTTTATTAATTAATGACTTATTGATTAAATTGAATACTATAATTTTTATAAATGTATCTATTAAATAAGAAATTAGTTTAAAAATATAAATAATTAATTGTTTTGATATTTTAAGACATTTATAAATAAATTTCATGATTTTAATAGAATTTTCGTAGTTTTTTCTTTATTTCTAAAATTTTCATGAAAAATGATAATATCTTTAATATTTAGATATTTAGGTTTGATATTAGTTCTGTCTAAAGGAAAAAAAAAATAGTTGTTCCATCTCTTAATCTGTGGTCTCTCTCCGGAAGAAAAAAGACTGGACAAAATAACTATGTCTCTATTAAATTACATCGAAGAAATCTATAAATAAGTTGCTTACTTTATTGGTGGAGAACCATGTGAACAAACGTTAACAAAATTTCGAGTCTCTTTCTTTCGTTCTCACTTTGGGTTTTAGAGTATTGATAAAGATAGGAGATGACAAAACTTAATATATTTGGAATATAATATTTAATTGTACATATAATTAAATATTATAAAAAATCTCTAAAATATAATTATAAAATTTATAATAATAAAAACATCATTCAAATAATATTTAATTATTTTAATTATACTACATTTATTATTAAACATATCTAAATAGTCGTATTTAATTTTGATATGATGTTGTGGTTATTAAATCAAGGCAGCCAAATAATAAAGTATTTATAAATTGTAATAACAATTAATATACTAGTCATCCATTATTTAAGTGAACCGAACTTATATATTTTTTAAATTTATGATTAGGTGTAACATAACTTATTGTTATATAACAAAATTTGTTAAATAATTATTTTTAATAATATTTTGATATGATTATAAAAGTTTTAAATTTATTATTTATGAAATTATAAACAAATTATATATATATATATATATATATATATATATATATAATATCTGTATTTTCTCTGAATTTTTATTTTTAAAATTTTATTACTTAAAAATACACTATATAATCAATAATTTAAATATGTTTATATTTAAATAAAATATATATAACATATTTTTTAATAAAAAATAATAATAATATTTTTATTATTTATATCATACCCCTCCGTCAGAATTAAAATTCTGAACTTGTCAATTTTTTAGTTGATGCACAATTTGACAACATGTACTTGCCATGCACAATTTAACTAAATTTTATGTTTTATAAATTTAAGGATATCTATGTGTAAAGTTTTAAAAAAATTCTATAAGACTAAATCATAAGTTTTAAAAAAATTAAAAATTATGTTTGAATTTTACTAAAATTTATAGATAAATAATAAAATTTAACTTTTTTTTAATAATCAATATAAAACCATTTTGTATTATGTGTTTGAGATTGCATCACGCTACTTATGGACTCATCATTCCAGCAGTGGTGAAGGTGATCTCATATTCTATTGAATATAGATACAAATCTCTTTTTTATTGTAAATTAAAATAATTAATTAGTGAATTATATTGATTGAAAAAAAAAAGTCAAAATTTAACTAGTCTAAATAAATAATTATAGTTGTTAATTTATTTTTTGTTTTATCATTTTCTATAAAATACATTAACCATGATTTGATATAAAGAAAAGAAAAGAAAGAAAGTTTGATTGATAGTAACACGATGATATCTTTCTTTACATTAGGTAAAAGTAAAATAATAATTATAATAAATTTGTGATGATAAATAAGAAATTAGGTGACAAAATCTTAAAAAACTCATGTAGCTAGCAATAAATAGTGTCAATTGATGATCCTATTCTTCCTCTTCAATTATAACATCAAAAAGTTTATGATATCTAGCCGTACCTAAATAAAAATATTTAATTTCTTGAAATAACAATTAAATAAGTTAATGTGAGAAAAATATCATACGTACTACTTTCTTCTTCATGCATGTGCTCACTTATATATATACTTAATTGCATCACTACCTTGCAGAGTCCCCTGGATCATAAGAAGAAGACTCGTGCTCATAATTCATATATAGATCAGGTTTATATATGTACGGTTCATGCATAATGGAAGTTTTTGTGTCTCTCGAATCACAAATATCAAATCATATAATCATAATCTAAATAACATGCTGCCGCAGAATTAGTAAAATATATGAAAATATGGATAAAATAGAAACACAAGTATGTTATTTTTAATAAAAAAATATTTTAATATGTTAATTATTATGTAGAATATGATAAGTTTATTATGTTTTTTGAAAAATTTATTGGAGTTTAAAAATTTTAGAATAAATTTTCAAGGATAAAAATGATATTTTATCAAAATTGTATTTTCTTTCAAAAATAAATAATTTAAAATTTAAAATAATAAATAATTAAATATTAAAATATATAATTGAGACTAGTAATTGTAATAAGATGAACTATAATGTAGTTGCAAATAAAAATATTTATTTTGTAAATATTTATTTTCAATATTTTTAATAAAATAAAATAAATTTATATAAAATATTAATTCTATTCTTAGAAATTTACCTAAATTTTAACTTTTTAAAATAAAAAATAATTATATTACCGTAACAAATAAGTACCAAATAATTATATTTTATCAAAATTAAAAATGGCATGCAGTTTCATTCACTTAAGTAACTAGGGCTGACAATCTTATATTGTGGTACTGGTCCATTTCTTTATAGTGTTTGCTAGACAGTTTGATCCAATATGGATATAACTTAAGTGTTTTATGGATAACCCTGATAAAGACTCACCAGAAATAAATGGCTTAATTCATTATTTTTTATATTTTTTATGGATTAAAATTATTTATTTTAATAAATTATACAATTAAAATTATTTAATAATTTTCATAATAAAAAAACTAATAATAACAAATTTATAATTACGTAATTATCATATTCATCTTTAAAAAAATATAAATTTTTAATACTTAATTCAATAAATAAGATACTCAATAACTTTTTTTATTTTTATTTTTATCTTGAAATCTTGAATAAGTAGCTTTTAGTCTATAATTATTAAAAGAGTCACATCTTAAATTATAAAATTGTGACACCTGCAACTGGTCATATCTAAAAAAGAAAATGACTTTGAGTGTTTTATGGATAAAGACTCACCAGGAATACTGGAAAACACCTAGCATTGAAACTTACAAATTTCAAAATTCGTACTATTTGTTAGAAAATATGAATGTCGTATTAAAAAAAATCAACGCAATAAAAATAAAATTGTCAAGAAATATTATGTTCCCCGCATTGTATAATAAAATTTGAATATATTCTTTATTCACTATTTTTTATTTTATTTATCTTCTTATTTATTTTCAATTTGATATATCTTATAAGATTTATAACTCATTAGAAAAAAATTACAATTATAAATAAAAGAATTTATAAATAATATGTATATCTTTACCTAATGAATTGACATTTTAAAATATTTTTATAAAATCTTAGAGTATGATCAGAATATCAATAAATAAATATAAAGCTAAAAAGCATATTAGAATCTCTAACAAATGATACCATAGAATTGAAAAAACATGTTAAATTATATAGCAAAGGATAATCTATCTGTCAGTAATTATATTTGAAAGATTAAAAACTCTTTGAAAAAAAGCAAGTTACAACTTATAATAAAGGATAATCTGCTATGAGTTCAAGAGAAAGATATAATAATAAAAAAAAATAATGTTAAAAAGGATAAATTATTTAACTAAATGATGCACACTTTTAAAGGATAATGTTAAAATAATCAATGTTTTTATAAAAAAAAATTGCAAATAAATAAGTATATTAACTCGTTGTATTTCACTCTAACAAAAATCAATAATTACGTCTATTACGATCTTAGTATTTTTTTCTAATAACATTTTTTTTAATTTTTTACATTAATAAATATAATTTGTACTTTTTTTACGCTAATAAATATTTTTATAAATAACTATTTTATATAATACAATTATTTTTATTATATAAGGGGTGATAATTTATACAATTTATGGTTACTAATTTAACGAGTATTCAATCAATTTACTTATTAACATATTCATATTTTTAGTAAATTAATTATTTTACGTTGAGATTATATTATATCTTATATCAATTAAAAAATGACATTAATTTTATATAAATTATTTTTAAGTAAAATATATTTATTAAATTCAATCAACTTATGTCTATTATTCTTACAGAATTAACTTATTAGATAATAAAAATATCATTTAAAAAATTTAATATGTTGTTCTATTATATTTGACTTATTTATTAAATAAAATTAATAAGAATCATTCATATTTATATTGTATTTGAATTATATTATTCATAAAATAATAATTATTATATATTTATTTATCATTAAAAAATAATAATTTATTATTTATTTTTAAGAGTGTTTTTGAAATCATTTTATAAAATAATTAAAACCTTATAATAAAGATATATTTTTATTTTTAATAAATATAACTTAAAACCCTATATATAAATACATTTTTTATTTATTTTATAATAATTTGGTCAAAAGTATTGTTTTTTTCTTCTTTTTTTTAAACAAATTCATTGGTTCCACTTTATATATCCTATTTTATGTACCCCGATATTATGTCAATAATAATTCACTCTTTTTATTTATCTTAATATTTTTTTATTAAACTATTGATATAAGATTATTTAATTGATGATACATGTAATAAGACAAAAATAATCACACGAATTCCTCTCAATTTTTTCCTTAAAAAATATTGTTATTTAATTTATTTATTTTTGGAAAAAGAAGTCAATTAAGAAAAAATAGTATTTTTTTTATGTATTAAATATTACTTTCTCTAACATAAAGTAACAATAAACCTGAAAATATTATATAGGGACAAATTAAAAACAATTTAATACAAAAATTATTAATATGTATTTTTTAGTTTTTCAAAAATATTTGAACAAATTGGACAAACATTTTATTATTGAAAAATGAAATTTATAAGATATTTTATGATAAATTTACTCTTATTTTTTTATTTTAATTATATATGTTTATTTTGATTATGTTAATAATCAATTCAAAATTTGTATATTTTATCATTTAAAATTAAATATTTTGATTGTGACTTATAATTTTCTCTTTTTCTTTATATTTACTTGTATTATGATTATTTATATACATTTGTTTTATGGTTGTTAACTCAATTATAGAGTAATTACATTTAAATACAACTAGTATTTTTTACATATTATTTTACTCTTATTTTTATTAAAAACTCGTATTTAATTATTTAATATTGAAATATATTTTTTATTAAAATAATATTATTTTTAAAATAAAACGAATAAATAGTACAAATTTTAATATAATTAACTAACAACACTAATAATCTATGAATTACATTGATTTTTTTGTATTTTAAATACTTTAGCAAACTTTATTACAAAATTTTAATATTTTGAAATTACTAGTAAATTTCACTATCCATTCACATATAACTTAAAAATTAATGTAAAAGAATAGGTATAAGGTTATGATCAGTAAATTTTATTTTATTATTTGTAAGAATAAAAAATTTAAAAAAATAATTTCATTTTATAAATAGTTATTAGTATCTAACTTTTCCATATTCAATTAACCTAAAATTTTAAATTATAATTTTGAAGCCAGCTAATTAATTAACGTGATCTTTATTGATCTTACATTAACAGCGTCTATTAGTCTAAAAGAAGTGAGGGAAGGGAGTTACATCAGTTTTTATAAAAAGGAGTATTTTAATTATGTGTTTTGATATCATAATTTTAAAATAAAATATACATTTTGATTCTTAGAGTTTAAAATTATAGAATTAAAACATATATTTTTGAAATTAAAGTACATAACTTTTTTTAAATTATAAAATTAAAATATTCTAATTAAAAACTACATACCACTCATTTACCTAAAATTACGAGATTATACTCTTTAAAAAAAATCTACGTTAATTATATACCAAAATATAAATAGTTTAAGTACATTACATAATTTTTTTTTGTATATTTTGTTTTATTTTTAATCCTCTGCAAAAAAAATGTAAGTTCATTTTTTTTACTACTTAAATGAAGATTTTTTTTAATATAGTAAGAAAATAAAAAAATATTTTTTATTAAGGAAATTAAAAATAAAAAATATATTAAATAATGGAGTAATTTATTAAGGAATATAAATATAATTTTGTGTAGTACGGTACAAGTTATGAATCAATGTTTACAAAGAGTCAAAGACATAGTTTGCAGCATCAAAATTGAATTACTAAACAAACTTCTTTTAATTTGTTATAGACTTGTACCATATAAGTCCCCTTCAGCACTCCATTCTGTTTTGTGCCTCTTAGCACTTACGCCCAGCAATAGTCTAAAGATAGCAACTAGCACACCAGGTCAAGCGACGTATCGTTCACCCTTTAATTTATATCTCTTTGGTTTTTAAATCTGTACTTATCTCTTCAAATCTCCCCTCCGTGCTGCCACATGTTATGCTGGGATACACGTGGATCATTATTTTCTAACCTCGTTGAGTCATTAACTATTCAGCAATATTATATATATAACAAATGTAATTAATTTAGCATAATTTTAATTAATACAATTTTGTAAGATAATTATATTATGTAATTAAACTTTTCATTTACTATATAAATCTTCATTCGAAATGCAAATAGTTTCGTAGTGTCTAACTAACTCTGTGAGATCTACAAGTACTCTAGAGTAAGAAGCTTGTACAGGGAAGTTTTTGTTCTTAATTTAATATTTGTCCTTTTGTTTTCACTTTGAATCATTCAGGTGGCATGTTTGTAATTTTTGGTAGTAACAAGAACATAGAATATTTTTAATATTATATTAATATTTTTTTATTTTTTTATTATAAATAAAAACAATGATAAATATTACATAAAAATGAAAAAATAATTTAGAGCTAACAAAATATATAAAATTAAATAATATTTAGATGGTAATAAGAAAAACAAAATATGTGTAATAATGAATATATAATATTTTTATATTAAATAATTTTGATATAACCATGTTATAAAATAGTTTAAAATAATAAAAATATAGATTAAATATAAAATATAAAATATATTATATATTATTAAGTATATTTTAAGTTTCAATGTAATAAATACATATTTATTAAATAAGTTACATAATTTTGTAGAATGAAGTGAGGAATGAAATTTTATTATTATCCTTAATCGCATTAATTATAAAATATATATCTTTATTCTCACTTATTTATTTGATATTTGTTATCTTACTTTTAGTTGATTAATCCCGTTCTTATGTGTAAAAAAATTAACAATTATACTATATAATGAATTAAACAGAATAATTGGTATCCATATTGAATTAAAAAAAATAATTGATGTTATCATTACCTTTGGTTTTATTTTTTATCTAAAGAAAATCAATCTCATTATAATCAAACGATACAGATACAACATATTATAACATTATTATATATATATATATAGTAGTATCATATACAGGGATAGAGCATGTAAGATGCTAGAAGCTATAGCCGCATCTGATTTTATAAAAAATTTATAATATAAAATTATAATTTTACCACAACTTGAATACCTAATCAACATCCCCATTCCCGCCCCCTTCTTATTTGCTTTTTTTTTTTTTTTCTTTCTTTCTTTCTTTCCTTTGACTGCCTAGTGCCTTGGTGCCACTACATAGAGTAAGTACAGTGAAGCATTTTCTTGGGATTTTTGTTTCATGTTTAGAGATTCATTTTGGCAAAAAATCTTGACATTATTAGAGAAGAGGATTATACTTATTCTATTTTTATTTTATTTAATATATATCGTAATCTACTTTGATAAATTAAAAATATTGTATTTCTATTTTAGAAATAAAATCAAAATTTATATTATAATTTTATCATACAACATAACATATAAGTTCAAATCAGCTAAAATAAAAAATAAATGTGAATCTGATTCAAGTATTAATTAAAATTAATTATTTTAAATAAACATCAAGATCAAACCCTTTATATTTAATTAATTAATTTATGATTTCAATGAGTCCAATACTTCACAAACAATTAGGGTAAAAGGTAAAGAGAGAAGTAGGCTAAAATCAAAGTCTCAAACAATAAAAAGTATAGATAATAGAAGTAAAATATAAGCATAATAAATAAATTAAAAAATAGATTAATTTAATACAACATGTAAAATAATTATAATGAAATAGTAATAATTAGAATGTAATAATTATTTATATAATTACAACAAAATTATATAAATAAATAGGTTAAATGTGTATCTAATGTTACTTTTTAATGATATTAGTACAATTTGTTTTATTATCATAATATTAATTTTTTATTTTTTATAATTACTTAAATTTAAATATTATTATTATATACAATTATTATTATGCTAAAAATTAAAATAAACTGTGTAATAGTTTTATGAATAAAAAACTTTTACGCATGTGAAATAAGTATATATTGCGTAATTATTAAAATTGATATTTTATTGCAAAAAAAATTCAATGCATACGATTAATTTTATGAATAAGATTAGTTAACATATATTTAAATTTAAAAATTTAATGAATAAGATCAAGTAACATAAGTTTAAAAATTTAAACGTATATTACATATCTTATTATTAATATTTTTATTATAGAAATAATCTTTTATATCTGTCAATTAATTTGCAAAATTCAAAATTTAATGAATAAGATCTATTAACATAAGTTTAAAAATTCAAAAGTATAGTATATATTTTACAAGTAATATTTACATGGTAGAAAACTTCTTATAAATGTTAATTAATGGCAAATAATTAAAGTATCATATAGCATTTCATGTCATGTTTTGTATTATTGGTAGGGTCGTATTTAAATTATGAGATCAAATTTCATTTAAATGTATCTCTTTTTTTCAAATAGGTATAAAGAAAATGTCAAAATTTGTAGAAATTGTAATTTTTGTCACCCATTTGTAAAAAATTATTAATTATGAATATGTTGTCGTTAGACAACTGTTTTTTCCCCTCAAATTTTTAAATTATGAGCGTGATAGATTATATATTATAATTATTATACATGTAAAATTTATAAATATTTTTCAATGAAAATCGGCCTTTTGTTTTATCTGGCGGCGTAGGACGAACTTGAAAGATTATCATCATTATGGGTCCCCATATCTCTCTTTATTTCATTGATGTGTCGCCATACATCCTGATTTAGAAGTGAGTGCTCGTGCCAATAACTGGTATACGGGATTAAAATTATTTATTTTACATTAATTTAAATTTAAAGATTTTTAACTTAATGATGTAATGAATAGGAATTAACTTAAATTTAATTCAATTTTTTAAAATTAAATAAGATTAAATTATTATTATTATATATAAAATATAATATACATAAATTTTAAATTTTAAATTAATATATATTTAATAAAATTTATTATTTATATTCATAAATTAAAAAAATTATATTTAAATTATTATAAAAAAATTACACCTACAATTATTTTTTAAATTAAAATAATAAATTAATACTAATATTATATATATATATATTAAATATAATATATTATAAAATAAAATATACATTTATTTTAAATTAATTCATTTTTCATTTATTTATAAAATCAAATCCGAACGAATATATATTTTTCAATATAAATTTGATAAGATTATCAAATTTGACAACGAAATAGTCTAATATATTAGATCATATTTTTTTTTTAACTTGAATGAATTAATTGAATTATTTTGTCAAATATAATAAAATAATACTTAATTATTTTAAAAAAAGTTAATAATATTTTTAGAAAAATATTTTTATTGAATTAAAATGAAAACACGTCAATAAAATTTAAATATAAAAATATAAAAAATTATCATAAAAATCTTAACAGTAAATGTGTAGTCTAAAGAGTTTTTTAAACGTAACAATAGCAAGATACTCCATATAATAATACTATATTAGATTTAGATATGGATAAAACTTTCTAATGTTATCATAAATTTAAATAAAATGATCATCATATTAGATCTAAATTTATGTAAAATAAAAAAAAATTAATTTTTATGATATTTATGAAGAATATAAAATAAATAACAATTCGTTAATACAGATAAATTTATATATATAATGAATTTTTTTGTCATAAAAATAATAAATAAGAAAAAAAGGACTAGGGTATTTAAGAACCGAGAAATGAAAGATAAATATATTAAAATTTTAATAATTACTATTATCAAATAAATTTTAAATAATATTTTCTACACTTTCCCATCTAGGAGATTTAAACCAGTGTTTTCTTAACGTCGTAGGAAAAAAAAATTGTAGTATGACGTATGCCCAAACGAAGAACATCCAAACCAAACTCATTACCAACGTTTAAAATAGTAAAGATATTGATATATAATTTTACTACAAATATAGAAGATCTAATTATTATAGATGAAAATTATAAAATATTTATCAAAATAATTATTTTTTTATAAAATTTTATAAAACAATTAATAATCGATTATTTATATTTTAAATTATTTTTTTATTTAATACATATATTTTTAAATTCTTATCATATTTATATCAATAAATAAATAAATAAAAATATTATATAATAAAATATATAACTTTTACAGTATCTAAATAAAATAATTGAAATAATTAAGTATATCATCAAATTTTATTTTATTATAAATAGATAAATCATAATAATATGAAAATAAATTTTTATTAATAATTTTTTTAAAATTATTCTTAATTAAAGAAACATAATAAAACTTACTATTCAATCCAATCTTTATGTTATAATATAAATATAAAATAAAAATAAATACAATAATCATTAAATATTAAACTCATTAAAATCAGTGAATTTTAATACTATATATTCTCAAATCTGTGCAGAAAAAGTCATAGGAGATATGAAATGCAACAACTAAAGAAAATACATTTTCTTGCTCTTACTTGATTAAAGCTACAAAAGTTTTTTTTAAAGAGCATTGAATTGGAAGCATTGATCAGCATGTTAAGTACGAGAGAAAGAAGAAGAAAAATAAAAATACAGAAATCAAGAAATTGATATTTGTCAAAAAATTTACACTTTTTATCTATATACTAACATAATACTAATAATATCTAATATATTTTAACTAAAATTCAATTATAACGATATTTAAATTAAAAGATATATATAATATTTTGATATTAATAAGCATAAAATAACAATATTATCACAAAATATTATAAATTTTTCAAAAAGTAATTTTATTAATTTTATGGTTATAAAATCACACGTTATATTAGCTTTGGAATAGCTGAGTTGATACATCCATTAATGCTACATGTACAAAGTCATGGCTTTTAAGTTGGATATATTCTCATAGTTTTTAATCAGTTTGATTGCATCTTCTATTTATTAAAAGTTTGATCTATTTGATGAATTATGTAGTAAAATGAGTTTACCATACATCTCACATGGGGAGCTTTTTATTGACAAAAAAGAATCCTTATTATTTTTATATAAATGTTTCATTTTATAAAGTTGAAAAAATATAAAATGTTAGGTAAAATTATTTGTACTTTAAAATAAAAAATATATATAGTTTTTATGAAATTTTATTAAAAATGCACAAAAATACCATAGACGATTCACTTTTTTTAAAGTTCATTTTTCATTAAAAGGATTTAGACTTTACTATTGATAACCAAATATAAAAAAAATCATTTAAATTAAATTTAATAAAAATATATTTTAAATTCGTATTTATTAATAAAATATCATTAAATTTATTATAAAAGTAGATCACATGAATTTATTATATAAATGTAATAAAATTACATATCTTTTAAAACTTGTATACAAAACTAAAATATAATTTATTAAAAGATGCTGAATTAGGATGTCATTTATACTATATAAAAAAAATATCAAAGTACCGGGTCTTTTTTTTCTGAAATTTCTTTCAAGTAAAACCAATTTTAGCAAACCTAAAATTAAACATATTTAATGGCGATGTTGAGTTCCACCACTTGCTACATCTAGGATTATTTATCGGATCGAAATCGTTGATTTTATACTCATTTGATCTGACCTAATCATCGATTCAGATTGAAAAATCATAATCCGCAACCAATCTGATAACCTTTCACATTCGTTTACACTTGGACGTAGCGTCGGTTGACGTGGTGAACCGACACTATCCACGTAGCGTAGCGTCGGTTAACACCTAGAACCGGCGCTATCCATGTAGCATAGTGTCGGTTGACACCTGGAACCGACGCTATCCACATAACATAGCATCGGTTCGACACGTCAACCGACGCTACACACGTGGATAAATCTTTTTTCTTCTTTCTTTACAGGCAGAAACTATTTTCAGCGTTGCAGAACTCTAAAATACCGAAAACCTCCTCCTCCACTTCTACTTCACTCTTTCTCATTTTCCGGCCACCTACGATTACCATTTTCAACATCGGTTAGTGAGTTTTTTTCCTCTCTAACTAATCTTTTAGATCCCCTATTATTTATATTTTTTTTTGTTATTATGTGTTATTATTTATGTGTATAGATTTTTGTATTATATATGTAGGTTTGTATTATAACATAAGGAGAAGAATATGACGATCTTGAATAAAATAGAACAAAACCATGGTAATTTTTCTGTTATTAATTAATATTTTATTTTTCAAATATTTGTATTATTTGAACTATTTGCTAAACTAATTTTGTTTTTTTTCTGCTCAAATACAGATTGAAATTGAATAAAATTTTTTAAAAAAAATTAAAGTCGGTTCACCGTGTGAACCGACTTTAAACTTTAAGTCATTTAATTTAAAGTCGGTTTTTAAACGACTTTAATGCCCCTTTTTGTAGTAGTGATTAAAAAAACAAATAAATATATATTAATTATATATATATAATTAATTTCGGTTAGATAATATGAATCGTAGTGAAATCCATTATTCGATCCGTATTTAACAAATGGAAAAAAGTTTCATCCGATCCGACTATTAGATTGAATTGAATTGGATAAAAATTCAACGGATCAGATTGAATTGATCGGATGATCATATTTTTTGCACACCACTAACTACGTCCTACCCACCTTAGAAAATTATACTAAAAAATATATAAATTATTTTTTTAAAATTAAGATATTTTAATTATATAATTTTAAAGTTATAAGATTAAAATATTATATTTTTATTATAAAAATAAAATATATAAGATACATGTGTTTAAAATATTATAATTTTAAAAATATAATTATTCATATATATTTTATAAAAATTACTTAATTAAAATATTATAATAACATAAATAAATTGGGTCGCTCAATTATAAATATTTTTTTCTCGGGAGTCTAAAGACTCTTCCTTCGGAGGTATTTGATTAGTAGTTATATTAATTTTAAATTATGTTATTCTTAAAATATTTTTATTATTACTATTATTAATTATATTTTAATATTATTATTATTTTACAAAATCATTGCTAATGAAATCTTATGCTAATAATAGTACTTTACATAAAAATAATAAGGATATTTTATCATTTTTTTACTTTATATATTCTCTTCTTCCTTTGTTTTATCTGTCACCTTGTATCTTACTTATTTTAAAGTTTAATTTTTGGTGAAAATATTTTAGGGTTTAAAATTTAAAATTTAGAATTTAAAATAAAATATTTATTTTTTAAAATTTAAAATTTAATATTTTGAATTGTAGTAATTAAGATTAGGGTTTAATATTTACTAAAAATATGAGAATATTTTTTACAAATAGGTGGAGGTGAGAGAATTAAAAAAAATGAATAAATTATAGTGTATTATATTGATTATGATTTTTGAAAAAATAACAAAAAAAAATTAATTATTATTTTTAAAATTTGTAACAATAAAAATAATATATTTTATATTTACGTGATATATTTTTACTATTAAAAAGATATATAATATATTATTTTATTTTTAATTTTGTTAAATTAAACAAGATAATTTAAACGGATTCAATGTTAAATAATGTTTAGTATTATTAAAAAAAATATTTTTATTGTTATAATTTTTAAGTTTATTAATATCTTTAGAAAATCAATAACAATAAAATTCTTAAAACTTAAAACCTTTAATTATAAAATAACATGTATAAAACTTATAACTATAAAAATAACATAATTATAATTTTTTAATTATAATTTTATTATTAAAAAATTTAATATATTATTTTATTATTAAATATTTTTTATATATTATTTTTATAATAAAAAAAATTGAACAACGTGACTAATTTTTAAAAATATACAGATACGGTATCAATAAAAGAATTGAACAATAATAAATATCAAAATCTCAATAAACTACAGCTACCGACCCCCAAAGATGCCCCAAAGGTTTAGGTCGTCTTCTGGTAAAAGTGGCTCTATTTTGATCACAATCCTTGTCACCTGTCAGAATGCTTATAACTCCTTTACCTCTCCTTTTCTAAACCCATTTCTTCTTATAAAACCCCCCCCCCCCCTCTCATTCTCCTCATACTCCATCCCAGTCCATTCACCCAATTTCACTGCGGCTTGATGGAAACCCATGGCTCCTCGTTCTCTAGCCTTCGTTCTTACCTTCGAGCTCTGTCTCACACACCCTCAAGGCTAGCTCGCCGAGCCGTTTCTGTATCCACCTCTTATGAAGAATTGAGCCGAGTCCGAGCTCAGTCTGGCTCCAATATGATGAAGACCCTCCGTTGGTTTGACCTCGTCGGATTTGGTATCGGCGGTATGGTCGGTGCCGGTGTCTTTGTCACCTCTGGTAATGCTAGCCGTCTTTATGCCGGACCAGCCGTTATTATATCTTACGCCATTGCCGGTGTCTGTGCTCTCTTATCTGCTTTCTGCTACACTGAGTTCGCCGTCGACATGCCCGTTGCCGGTGGAGCTTTCAGCTACCTTCGCGTAACCTTTGGTGTGTTTTATCACAACCCTCTTCGTCTCCTTTCATTTTATTTCACAATGCAACACGTTTAACGATCAATTTTCCTCTTGGCTTGTGATTTCGCAGGTGAGTTCGCGGCGTTTTTGACAGGTGCGAATCTGGTAATGGATTATGTTTTGTCAAACGCAGCCGTTGCTAGAGGCTTCACATCCTATTTGGGTACTGCAATTGGTGTCTCCACAGCGAAATGGAGACTCACTGTGGCCGGGGTTCCTAAAGGTTTCAACGAAATCGATGTTGTCGCAGTACTTGTCGTTTTAATCATCACTATTATTATATGCTACAGGTAAAGCTCATTCCCTTTTTATCTTTCTACTCTCTAAATCAAAATTTAATTGTATTTTTTTAACATTTCAGCACCAGAGAGAGTTCTATGGTGAACATGGTATTGACAACGCTTCACATAATGTTCATATTATTTGTTATAATAGTTGGTTTCTGGAAGGGGGAGTGGAAAAACTTTACTGTACCGGGTGACCCGAAACACCCATCTGGATTTTTTCCTTATGGAGCTTCTGGTGTTTTCAATGGAGCAGCAATGGTGTACCTTAGCTATATCGGTTACGACGCCGTTTCAACTTTGGCTGAAGAAGTCCAAAATCCAGTGAAGGACATTCCTATCGGTGTATCGGGCTCTGTTATTATTGTTTCTATTCTCTATTGCTTGATGGCCGCTTCGATGTCCAAACTTCTTCCTTACGATATGGTAACGTTCTTCGTCATCTGATATCTGAACCTGAGTCCCATTAATTTTTATTTCTATTTAAATATAGTGCTCCAATGACGATATTGCTCTTGATATAAACTAATGCAGATAGATCCAAACGCGCCATTTTCTGCGGCGTTTAATGGGAAATCGGACGGTTGGGGATGGGTATCAAACGTCATTGGAGTGGGGGCTAGTTTCGGTATTATAACATCATTGTTGGTGGCGATGTTGGGTCAGGCTCGTTACTTGTGTGTGATCGGCCGGTCCAACGTTGTTCCAGCTTGGTTCGCCAAGGTCCATCCTAAGACTTCAACGCCGGTTAACGCCTCCGCTTTTCTCGGTATGGAAACAATTAAAACTCTATCGTCGTTTTGATATAATCGTTTGTCGTTGACCCGTTACATTTACTTTATTTAATTCCATGCATAGTTGCATCGAATTGTGCACTGTGCATAATGTCGTTTTCTACTTAAGCGTTTCGCTTTCTAAGGTAGGTCCGGTTTGAGGGATGCCTTTGTGTCACAAACTTTGTGAGGGTAGTCTACGATTTTGGTTTGGATAGCCGGTAAAATTAATCATGAGAAATGTTAAAATCATACATTTATTTTTGTACTAAAATTATTTATATCTTGAGAATTATTTTGAAAAACCAATAAATGATTTATTTATTTTAAATATTTTATTATGAATCATGACACAAGTAATTTAATTAAAAAGTGTATAAATTTATATATAATGAACATTATTTATAGTGTAATATGTTAACAAAGTGAGGAGAAGTTATTCTTAACTCTGAATAAGTAATGATTACAATTTTAATGAAATATTTGATTAATGTCTTTACCTTAATAATAAACACATAATTGTTCAATATTTCATCAAAGCCGTAAGTAATGTCAATGATAGGAATTACCACTTGCAAGAGTAATAACTAATTAAAGAATAATGAATAATTACTTAAAAGTGAGTTGGAAGTTCACATGATAAAACGTGATCTTAGTAGTAGTGCCTTTGGGAAATACAACCTTGTCTGGATTACAAAAAGATAAAAGATTAGAAAATTATTCTTAATTTTATCAAAGTTGAAGACTTTCTGCTTATTATAATCTATAAAAACTTGCCAATTGTTTTCCATTTGGCTTGTTTGTTTATGTGGAATATAAAAGTAGTCACTTTGATGTTGAATTTGAAGTTCACTTTCTCAAGTTAACACACTTATTAAATTGCATTTTTTTTAATATATTTTTCCCATTGAGCTTAAAAGACACATATCATAATCTATTCTTTGCAATCTAATTAGATATGGTCTCATGTGGTCTATAGTCGGATGACTAAAATAATCAGATGCATGAAATTGGAATGGTGATATGCTCGACTTGGCAATCAGGATTCTGTTCATGGTGTTGCTGATATCAGCACAACCCAGAAACGTAAAGTGATTTTATTCTAAATTTATTTTATTATTGAAATATTATTCTAAGATTAAGTGGTCTAAAATGAGCCAACCATCTTAGGTTTAGAAGATAAATCCTTTCCTTTTTAGAATAATTATTGATAAGATCGCTTGTAAAAACCCTGTTAAATGGCAGAACCACTAATTGATTGTTTGGGCACATAGACATATGGGTAGACCAAAGATTAGATATATATACCATGCGTGGTAAATTATCTAAATCCCTTTACATTTATGCTATTTTGGGTGCTACAACTAGTAAATTCCCACCATCATTTGTTTTGTTATGCACAAAATATTAGCACGCCTTGTAGATATTAAATGCCCTTTACCTGTTGTGAAATGATAATATTTTCTCACTGTGCATATAATTATCTTTCGTTCATTCAGGTACATTCACCGCTTTGATTGCCCTTTTCACTGATCTAAACGTCCTTCTCAACCTTGTATCAATTGGTACACTCTTTGTTTTCTACATGGTAGCGAATGCCGTGATCTACCGGCGTTATGTGGTGGTGGGGAGTACAAATCCATGGCCAACGCTTTCATATCTATGCTCGTTTTCCTTGACTGCCACCCTTTTCACACTTATTTGGCAATTCACTCCGCCTGGAAAGCTCAAAGCATTCCTGCTTTGTACGAGTGCTGTGATCGCAATTGCTATTTTACAGATTTTTCATTGCATGGTTCCTCAAGCAAGAAAGCCGGAGTTTTGGGGTGTCCCCTTGATGCCTTGGATACC
The DNA here is from genome assembly GCA_037013495.1 of Hippophae tibetana. Lineage (NCBI taxonomy): Eukaryota > Viridiplantae > Streptophyta > Magnoliopsida > Rosales > Elaeagnaceae > Hippophae > Hippophae tibetana. The sequence continues at coordinate 9,786,337 of CM072802.1, forward strand.
ATCTGTTTCCATCTTCTTGAACATATTTTTGTTAGGATCTTTGGATGGACCTTCTTATGTAAGATTTGGATTCTTTTCAGCTCTAGCAGTGCTTGTATATGTTTTCTACAGTGTCCATTCTAGCTTTGATGCTGAAGGTGATGGATCTCTTAGACTAAAGAATGTTGAAGTTAACATGGTGGAAACAGATCAGGGAAAGGATGCTAATATCAGAGTGTAGAAATTTCACTTAATATTTATTTTGATAGGATGATGGGTTTGGGGAATGGAGTCATAAGAGGATACTGCATTTTGGGGAAGTAGAAAATTGTACAGTTCAAGCTTGGGATTTAGGATTTGATCTCGTCGTAGTGTGTATATTAAGGTCATGTGTAAAACATCAACTTTATAAGTTGACATTTGACCTTAAAAAGTTACATGGAAAGCAAAAATGAGATTTTGGAAGAATTGATATTAATGTCATCTACTATAATAGTGATATTTTGCTATTATTGAAAATTTGAAAAAATTGAATTAGTCAAAGATGATGGATATTTTGCTATCAAGTAATGAAATATAATTTTAACTCTATAGTAATGCAAGTTATTGGTGTAGTTCATTCATTAGTAGTAAAAATACACTTTTTTTAATCATATATTTAAATTACATCAATCATGTTTTAATATATTAAAATTAACAATTAAGACTTGAATTTGTCTCTCTATATTTTAGGTACTTAGTGAACTCTTGAAATGCAGAGTGGAAGCATATTTTAATGCTATTTTTGACTCAAATAAGAAAGTATATATATTTCAAATTTTAGATATATCTTAATTAATATTGTGGATTTTTTATTTACCAGATCGACAAAGTAGCAATTAAAAATTAAATAATTAAATTGAGAAAGAAAAAAAAAGAAAAAAACCAGAATCTTAAAGAAGTGCTTACAGATATCGTGTCTTATCTAAAGCCATCTTTTAATGGACAAGACTGCATGGGCCAATGTGTTGGAATTATGTATGCTCCTCAATCTCACTTGAATCTTTCTTGTCTACAGAACCCGTCAAATTGTACTTATTTTAATTATTTATTCTTTAGTATTTATCATTATTTCGTTGAACTGGACTCAAGTGTCAACTCTCACCGCAACAGCCTCTCTGTCACAATGTCTTTTGCTGAGTGATGTAACTTGAGAAACTGTTCATAGTTGAATCTAAATTTTATTTTCAGCAAATAGCTTTTCATTAGGTTAATTAAATTATATTATTTATAATTTATTATAAATAATTTTTTTAAGATTTGAATGGATCCGCAGTAACGGTTTAATCTAATAATAATATCGTATATAAATTATTTAAAAATTCATCAGTATTATATATATAATTAATTTACAAATTTTTTATATTTGAAATTTGTGTAAAGTAACAATTGAATCTATTTACTTTTAAATGATGGGTTAGAAATCACCCAGCTTTAAAAGATTAATAATTTAATTTATTTGTTTTAAACTGTACAGTTGCTTCACCTTTTGAAAATAAGCATAAAAAAGAATTACTTAATTTTTTCAAAGTATTATTTTACCAAAAAAAAAAAAAAAGATAAATTTTAATACATTATTTAAAAATAAATGAATTAAAATATTTATTTTAAAAATTAAGTAATTTCTTTAAAAGAAAGTTCACCCAAATGCTCATTTGCAAAACGAAATGAACTTCGCTTCATCATTTCTATAAAGCTGAACATTCTCTAATTATGATTATTATATTGTATTAGATATATTAAATTAAATTTTATTTATTATTTATATAATATAATAAGATAAAAATAATAATTTATTTTATAAAAAAATTACATATAAAAATAATATCGTTATAAAATTTATTTAAAATTAAAATTAAAAATTTAAACAGATTAAATTAATTATCTAATGTGATTTAATTTCATGTGGGTCAAAATTTCTATATAAGTGTTTAGTTTTTATATTATACAGTATGAATTAATTCACAAACAAATACCTCACTATGCAAATTATACGGTGAAAATGCTGTGTGATAAGCGTTAGAATATTATTATTATTATCTTTATCTTAGCCATAGAGAGGTGAGATTTCCATTATCAACAGTTGATAGTTCCATAATAAATGCTAATAATGCTATTATTTTCACTCTAATTTTTACTTATAATATTATTATTAATGCATATAATATTTAAAATTTATAATAATAAAAATAATATATTATCTTAAAAAAATGAAAGATATTGAATTATACTGTAAGAATATATCTTTCATGTACAGTTCAGTCTATTCTTATTTGAAAGGATAAAGAAAGGGTGCGTAGGATGATGAAATTCAAGAATGGTCAAAAATAGAATCTTGATAAGCATAAAGACTTTTTATCACCATTTCATATGCAAGTCCGACTCAGAAGAAGAAATGGACAGTTAAAAACACCCAACCCTACAAAAGATTCATTATAGTTGTATTTTAATTATGCTTTATATTTTAGCCTTTCCTTTTCAAACTAAGCTATCCGGGTATTACATTTTTGAAGATTTTTCTACAACAGATATTCCTTTCATCACTAACGTTTCTTTATTTATATTCTTAAATTTTATAAAAAATCTCTAATATTTTTAAAATTTATACTTAATATCATTAATGATTTTGAAAGTTCATCCAATAATATATTTTTATTTTCTATATCATTGTCTTCAAATTAAAACGAATTATTTTATAACATTAATTGTTATTTTTTATAGATTATCATTTAAAGATAAGTTTTAAATTTTTATTTTTATAATTTTAATATATACTTATACCTAATTTCTTTGTACTCGTTTTCTTATTTATTAGTTTTATAAATATTATAAATAAATATTTAATAATTAAATACCCTTAATTGACTAATTTTAACGGTAAGAAAAGAACTAGTTATCCTTTTATAAATTTATTGTTTCTAATTCAATAAACGTAAATATAAATCTATTTAAAGGTTTTTGAGAAACGAAATTAACATCAAACTTTTGTACAGATTATTTTGAGATATAATTTTAAAATAATTTTTTTACAGTTATTTTTATGTTTTATTCTTATATGTTATATTTAATTTTTCTGTGATTAAATTTAACATTGTTAACTGTTATAAAAATGATATAATAATAACGTTTTATGCTTGCAAAATATTAAATAAGTAAAACATGTCTATAAAATAAATTGATTTTATTTTTATTTAAGATTTTATATTAAGTATGTTAGAAAGAAATATATTATTTTTTATTACAAACTTAAACCTGAAAATTAGATTTTAAAGTTTAATTATCTGGTTTGATTTAAAGTAGTGCTATCTTATTTGTTGATAAAATCTCTCGATAGTTAAAGTAAAACTATATTTCAAAAGTTTTTGTAAAAGAACTATTATTTAAAAATATATTGGCAACATATTTTCAGTAATTGTTTTAAAACTTAAAAGTTAATACTTAAAAGTTATCACATGTTTTCATATTTGTTAAATGACATTTGTATTCTTAAATTTCATTTTCACTTAATTCCTCCATATATATACTTTTGTCTTCTCTAATAATTTTTTAATATTTTATTTACTCCAATATCTAATTATTTCCAACATGTGAGAACATTCCTATGTATTTGTAAATTTTGTTATTCTTTTAAATTTGTAAACTAAATTTTTACATTTGTATCATTTTATGAGATATTAAGACTCTATAAGTTAAAAGGTTTGATTATTTAGTTGGAAAAGTTTACTTATACCATTAGATCATTCATCTCACGGTTTTCTTTGTCTTTTATACAACCTAAATCTAAAAAATAAGATCTATAATTTTTATCAAGTTTAAATTGTAGCCGGATATTACAACTAGTTTTCTAATGTATTCCTTTTTTATTTTGGGTTATTGTTTTCTTATACAAGGAAGTTAGACTCTTTTGGTATTTATCTGTTTCTTTTTTCTCTATATGGGTCAAATATTTTTTTTTAAGGAACTAGAATTAAATTGGGTTTATATGATTTTTTGGGATCATTTTTTCTGGTTTGGAATCAATTTTAATGAATATTGCCATGTTATTTTATTTTTTGTTTGTACAAAAATTTTCATCATGATGTCTTTATACCTCTTCATAGATTAGAGTTAATAAATTAACTAATTTTTTATGTTTTTATTTTGAGGATTCATAAACTGTTTTTTTAATTTTTTTATATATTTCATTAAACTAGGATTATAGCTTTTTCTTTATCTTTCGATTTTTCGTCATTCTTTCTTTGCTCGTTCTTAGATATCAATGCATTTAATTTCCTAGGTATTCTTATTTTAATCATACAAGTGTATCAAACTTATAACCTATGTTTTCTTTGTCTTTAGGTATGTTATTGATATCCTTGCTTAATTTTGTAAAGTACTTATGTATGTCTTATTGTAATTTTTTATTATAACCATATTATTTTATTTTTTAGGAGTTCTTTTTATGTTTTATTTATATATTATAAGAACTTGATGTTTAATTATTGTAATATATTTATTTATTCTATTAAAAGAATTAAAGTTTCCATGATTTTTGTTTTATATTTTGATATGCCTATTAGGCTTTTATCAAAATCTAATTTTATATTATGTAGTTTATTTGTGAACATTATTACGATATTGTTAGTATCATTTTCTTTCTAATATTACGTCATAAACTAAGGGTTTTAATATTTTAACTTCTTGTTTTAGATCTAAAATCTTTCTTTTTTTGTTAAAGGTTTATATTCTACAATCTGTAAACTTAAACCTTGATACATTATTATTTTTTATTACATTACTTTTTCTTCTTTGTATTAAATTTTTTTTAACATCTAAGTTTTATTCTTTTGGATTTCTAAATTTGTTAATATTTTTGGTTTTATTATTTGTCAATTTTTTTGATAAGTTTTATCTATTTCGATTAATTCAGTTTATTCACATATTGAATTATTATGGTTGTCTTTTAATAAATATCTTATTATGTAATATATTAAAAATAAATGATTTTCTTCTTTTAAATTTATAAGTTAAACTTAACACTTAATTTAAGCTCTTATCAATAACATTAATGACAAAAATAGGGTACGAGTGGATTCTAATTTTTGTTATCCTAAGTTTTCATGGATAATTCTTAATAAAACATATTTTTCATTTATTATTCTATTATCTATTAATCATAATTTTATCGGTATATCAATTTCTTCTCTAAAATGTATTTTTATTAATATTTTGATTTCTCTAATTATTCTTGTTTTTTTCAATTTTTTTAAATAATTATCGTTTTTTTTGTGAGAAATATCTTGATATGTTTTTTTGTTTCTATTTCTATTATTTCTCAATTTTTAATTATTTCTATCATTTTTATGGATGAAATAATATTATTCAATTTGAAAGATATATGTGATATTTTGAAAACCTTAAAGATATTTATTATATTACTTCAATATTTTTGTGATATTTTTGATAATTTTTGTATATTCCAATATCAAAGATAGAAAGACTTAAAATAGATTTATTCACCTGTGAAAATCATTGGGACAAACGGAGGAGTAACTCGATTAAAAATTCTATAAAAATTAAATATATGTATATTTTAGGCGTTATATAAATAGTTCTTTGTAATAATATATTATGTTTAAGTTTTTATGCCTATTTCGATGTATCTTTGTGTATTTTAGCAAGTTTTAGCAGATATGTTACTAAAAGTAATAAAAGCAAAATAAATTATGAGTAAAATGATTAAATAGTTGTATTTTTATTTATATATTTATCAAATATTAATTAATTGCACGTATAATTATAAAATTAATGTTTTATGAAAAATTCTTAAGTTAAGATGATGTAATCAAAAATTATTTTATATCTTTAAATTTAATTTATGATAGCAACCGTATCAAATATTATAAAGATTAAAGTAAAAAAAAAAGTGTGATGAAAACTTTTAAGATTTTTATTATTCATATCATAAAAAAAAAATTATATATTTTTTAATTCTAAATTTTAATTTTACCTAATATTATATTATTTCAAATCTTATTCTTTTTATTTTTCTTTTAATTTATGTTAGATAATTTTATTATAAGCTATAATGAGCTTAGTATATTTATCTTATATCATGATATGAAAGTTAACTTCTTAATAAATATATATCATAATATACTTTTTACTATTAAATATTTAAAAACAATTATTTACAAATTTGCAGAACTTTTCTGATCTGCTTATCATCTCACTCTGAAAAGTACATAGAGGAAAGTAGCTGAAAAGTGAAGAAAATCGGCAGATGTTAAGAAGAATATAGATTTCATGTGTTTTTATTAGTCTTTGCTTCAACTTTTTTTTTATATTTACATCAATATATAATGAAATCAAATCCAACTATGCGAGTCAATAGCTAAAAGTAAAATAGAATTTGTGAGGGCATAATAACTAGTTAGCTATTGGTTTATTTGGTAAGGATCGAGTCTTCTTAAAAAGAAAGCTCGAATAACAAAAACTAACTAGCTATAATTTTTTTCTAATGGACTAAACTAGGTTGAAAGATCATTCATAAAGTCCCTGAAAAGTAACTTGCCATGTAGACGCAGATAAACATCACCACCAACAAGCTTTGTACGCTTTGCTAAGTTAATAATAGGAACCATGACATATAGTCCCCCATTCCTACCTCGTTTCATTTTCACTTGCAAACACAACATTTTGGGCATATGCCTAACATGAAATGTAAATGCAGTCCTATCAATGCAATCTCACATACAAGCGTTTAATAGATACCAAGCAACTGTGATCTTGAATTTGAAGATATTAAGCTAACAAAATAAGATGATAACAAAGAAACATCTCCATGTTAAGTAGCAACTAAGCATCCAACTTGAACAAAACGAAACACAAACATAAAATTTAGTTAAGTGACAACTGAGAAGTTCAACAACATTATAAAAAACAAACGCACTATAGAAAACCTCAAAAGTTCCTTCTTGCAGTGGCACCTCTGCCAAATCCCTGGGTAGGAACCATGGGTTGTGGCTCCACTTCAGTAAGCCCAGGAATGTCAGCCATGTTAAGAGAAGCAAGCATGTCAAGGGTCTCCTTGTCAACCTTGATTTCATCAATCCTAATTGCTGAGACATCAGGCACAAAGTCCATACGCCTCTCACGTTCTTCTTCTTGCAATTTCAGGGATATACCCCTGACTGGACCCTTCTGAATTCGCTTCATCAGGTGAGTGGAGAAACCAGCTATCTTGTTACGAAGTCTCTTTGAAGGGATGCTAGCTACCTCTTGCAATATTTTCTTGTTTGTGTGAAAGTCCAAGGTCATTTTAGAGTAATATTTCTCAATGACCTGGCGGGAGGACTTCTTCACTGTTTTGGTGCGAACACGACCCATTTTTGAGAGTTAGTTACCACTTACCAGCTTCTGCAAAAAATAGGAAAAGCGCTTACAACAACAGTTATTTCTAGAGCTCAGGAAATCAGAGTGCTAAACAGACAACTAAACCGTAATTTTAAAAGTGAACATATTATTAAAGATTAGTTCTCTGATTCTTGAATCAGGAATCAGAGAGCTAGTGACCCAAAGAGAGAAACATCTAAATTTCTGAAGTACAAAATACAAAATACATACGAAGCAAATTCTAAAGACAAGGAGAATTCGTCTATTCCATGAGCAAAACCTACACATTCATTTTGCCAAGCAACACAAAACTAAAATCCCATACAACTGACCATAATACATTGCATATTTCCAAGAAATTATAACAAAATATAATATACAGAACAGCGCAAATAGGAATTATACAAAGACTAATCTACAAGAAAAATCTCCACATGTCGTCACTTGGGATCTCATCCAAGACCAACCAGTGCAATATTTATCATAATTTGAGCAAATCAATTCACTACATAAATACCAAATTCATATAACGAATTTTCCAAACAGGTTTTCATGTTATCAATCCACAGAAATCTTCAATACCCAACATATCATTTTTAACATGTGATATAATCAAACAGAAAAATAGATAGCAATAAATGGCCACTTCACATTTTACTATTCAACTTTCTTGCAAAGAAAACAATTTAAAAAAAGAGAGAACAAAAATAGAATTAGAACAAACTGCAATCCTATTCTACAAAGTAAGCTAAAATTATTAAAATCGAAAACTGAGGATCTTATTCTATAAAGCAAAAAATAGGAAACACACAAATAAATGAAAGGATATATAGAAGGAACAGAACTTACCTGGTCCGACGACGAGATTGAAGAAGCAGAGGAGATTATACCTCAAGGAAAGCGGAAAATTGTGGCAGCTGCTTAGACACTGTCGAACTACCGATCCCTAGTTTTAATTTATTGAGAGACTAGGGTTTTTCTCTCTAAGTTTCTATTGGGCCTATCATCCGGATCGGGTCAAACTTTCTACATATTTGCTTCTATGTTGCCCAATCCAATTGAAGTTCGATTTTTTATATAACCCATAACTGAGAACATGTTTCACTTCTTTTTTCATCGATATAAACCCTAATTAACCTAATTAATAAGCTTAGACAAACAACAGTGTATCCGAGTTTTGTTATTATGTATCATTGCTAAGTAAATCTGATGTTCGTCTAATTACATCCACGCCCACGTTTACTTCATACATCTATATCTCATTCTAAGTACATCCATCTAAAAAAGTCAAATAAAATTAATAAAAAAACCATAAAAAAATTTCAAAAATCCCAATTTTTTTAAAATATCATATTTTTTCGTAAAATTAAAATTAAAAAAATAATAACACATTAGAATAATAAAATAAGCTTAAATATATAAAATTTAATAACTATATATATATATATAGTTTATCATTTATCATATAAAATAATAATTATAAAATTTATAACGATAAAAATAACATATCAATAATATTGAATTATTTTTAACTGTTCAAAATTCAATTATTGAAATGTTTTAATTGGTTGGATTTTAATTTAAACAATATTTAATTAATGATGTTTAATATGAATTTTTTTGGGTTCAGATTTTTTTATAATAAAAATATATAAATTGTGTATAAAGATTACTATTGATAAATTACAAAAATAATATACTTAAATTTTATAACAACAAAAATAGATATTAATATTAAATATATTTAAATAATAATAATTAAATTTAAACAGTATTTAATTAGAAGTAATTCAATCTACAATAATATGTTATATATTTTTAATAATTAAAATATACAAAATTAATATAAAAGACACTGTTTTCTGAATAAAAAATTTAATGGTGTTATTTTTCTATTATTTTGATAATGTATATTTTAAACGATGTTTTAAATAATAATTTTTTTATGTCATTGAATATGTAAAAGTTGATGTTTAATTTGGTTTTTAATGAGCTAAGCTACCTAGGATAAATCATAAATTGTGACCAATCATTTTTTTCTCGTAACTTTTCACTTAGTAAATTTAATCTAAAATTTTAAAATTATAAATAATTTTGGTTTAAAATTATCAAAATTATAACATAATATATATAATTTAATAACGATATTGCTTGTAATGTACACAATTTAATATTGATATTGCTTGTAATTTACATATTATTTTTATTCTATTATAATTAAAAATTTAACGTTAAATTTTATAATTAAAGTATTTTTGTGTTAAAATAATTAACAAATCGTAAGAATTAAGTGTAAATTAACTTTTTACTTATACTATTAAGTAGTTCTTTTTAGCTGTCGTATCCAGATGTTTAGGAAAAATCGTATTCAGATGTTTAGGAAAAATAACAGGAAATTTAAGAAAATAAAAATTTATTCTTTTATTAAAGAATGATAAATTCAATAAAATATACATATCGAAATAATAAATTCAATGATATATATGTCTAACATATAAATATGGAGATTAATATTATCGTAATTTATTTTATAATTATTAAAAAAATCAATGTTAACAATTTTATTTATTAATAAGATAATAAAGTCATAAAATATTATTGGTAAAGTTTTAAATTTTTCTTAAGTTTCTTGAATGTGGGTTCAAATCCACGAACCATGATAGTGTGTTAAATTTTCAAAGAAAATTATACAAATTTATATTTTTAAAATTTATATTTAAAAATAATACTTAATGTTATCAAATGAGAATTAATTAGATGATGGTAAATATTAAGTGTTTTGAATTAATTGTAATTTAATTTAAATATTATACAATATGAAATAATAATAAAAAATTAACTTTTATATTATACTTAAAATAAAAAACATTTATATCTTTATAATATATTTTTTTATTATTTACAACATGTTTGGTTGGTAGGAACGAGAGTTTAAAATAAAATTAATTTCACGTATTCTTTTGTTTGGTTATATTGTAGATTAGAAATATAATTAAATTCATTCCTATATGCATTCTTATATTAATTTTTATTTTTATTTTATCTTTAGAAAAATACCAAAAAAACCTACCATCCATTTTCTCTCTCATTGGTAGCCTATCTCGCGAGTTGTTCCAACCTCTAGCCTATTCGTGATCAACTCTCACAACCAACTCTACAACCAACTCTACTCTTGATACCTGGTCCTTCACAAATGATGGCTCTATCTTCGAGGTAAGTTATTGCCTTCTAATTCATGTCTTATCTCTTGCGGCCCTTCCATAACCTATTCACAATGTTTAGGTTTTTTTTTCCTTTCTGATTCTCGCGTATGGCTAGTTTGGTTAGGGTTATAATTTTGTCTTGTTCTCACGATTGGGCTTGTATTCACATGAATTGGCTATTCTTGTTATTATTCTTTGATATTGTTTGGACTGTTACTCTATGATTCTTGCTCTTGTATATTTGGTTGGTATTCTCAGGTTCTTGTTCTCTGGTGTTGTTATGTAATGTTTATCTAGATTTTGTTTCTTTTTCTTATTCTTTGGTTTTTGTTCTATGTTTTTTTTTGTTTTTGAAGCAAATTAATGACTAATGAAAATGGTGATTAAACTTGATGTTTGTAACGCGTCTAACTCAACGGAAGACACAAGGCATCTTTGGATATCTACGTGAGACTTAAGGGTAGGGCATTGTTGCTCAAGCTAGTTCCTAACTAGACAAGGTAGCCTCTTCCTGACACGTGTTTGTTTTGCTTTCCCCAACTCTCAAGTACCTTTAAGTAGACATTGGGAGGCAAGTTGGTACCATATAGGCTACTAACCTAGATGGTACCAGCTTCTAAGAATCTATGGCTATAGGGGTAGGTCATAGGTTCGAAGCTGGGGAGACGCTAAATAAATGTGTGCCTTGGTATCGGTGGTAGAATAACCATTTGCTAGGGGTCCTATGTGGATATCCTGAGATGCCTTGTGCCCTCAACTGAGCTAAGCACGGTACAAACATCAAAAGGTGTTATTTTTGCTAAAGATATCTATGTGGGGGGTCAGGACTATGATATTGTTGCTCAAACTAGTTTATATACTAGTAGGGTCGCTCTAGCCTGACACAAATTTCTTTAGCGTCTCTCTAGCTTCGAACCTGTGACCTACCCTTATAGTCACAGATTCTTAGAAACTTATACCATTTGGGCTAGTATGTCTAGCTTTGTAATTTGGTTTGAGGCTTGAAGTAAATAAAAGTTTAATATGGCTTTTATTTTTTTAAGTACACTTGTTTTTGGGTATTTGATGCTTTTTGTATATTTTGATTTATTTTCAACAAACTCTTTAAGGGTTACTTTTATTTCGTTCCAATGTATTGCATATTGCAAGTTTTGAAACGAACACTTTGTATATTTAATGAATAGGATTATCTTTAAAGGTTGATCAAAATGTTTAATGTTTGTGATTGAAAAATTAAAAAAAAATTGCAACATTTCTTTAGTAAGCTTGGAGGATCTATAGCAAAAAAAAATCAACTCTATTCAAAGCACGTTCAATTTTCTATAAAACAAAATTAGTTTATCACTCATTTGTTTTCTCATGGATACATGCAACTCTTTTTATATATTGTTTTTTAAGTTATCTATTTATTATATACTATTTTTATTTTCAATTTAAAGTAAAATAGATAAACATAACTTGAATGTTGAAGAGTTAGTTGTTATTATTATGCACTTGATGCATATAATGTTTACTGTGAAATTATTTTTTGAGATGATAGTAGATAAATAGATGACGATATCTTTAAGGAGATAATTTTATGAGTTTGATTTTTTTACAAATAGAATGATATAGAGAGACAATTGGTAAGTATTTCAACAATATCTTGCATTTCATCGTACAATTCTATAAGGAGTTATTGAAAAACCTAAGCATGAGGATTGCAACAACGATAATTTGAAATGTTTCAAAGTAAATATAATGCCTAACTATTTTTTTTTCTTTTCGTAACACCTTTAATAACTTTATATTTTATTTTTTTGTTGGTGCTAGAATATCTTGGGAGCACTTGATGGTACTTATATTAGGGTATGAGTTTATGTAATTGATAGGGCTAGGCATCGAAACCAAAAGGGAGAAGTTACCACAAATATTTTTGGGTTTTTTCTCTTCAAATATGCAATTTATTTATGTTATATCAAGTTGGGAGGGTTCAACAATTGATGATAGAGTTTTACATGAAGCTTAAAAAAGATGGATTTAAAGTCTCATAGGCTAAGTAATATGTGAATTGATAAAAAATATTGAAGTCTTAAAATATGAAATCAAGTATAAAATATAACGCATTATTATCCCTTCGATGTTGGATGTGCAAATTTCAATAGATTTTTAATTTTTTAAGATTAAATAATAAATTTTAAGTATAATTATTAAAAAAAAATTAGTAATATATTTTGTCTGATAAAGAAAATAATAATTAAATAATATTATTTTAGTTTTATTAAATATAGAAATATTAAGGTAATATGCATTATTTTTCATTTCATTATAGTTATAAAACAAAAACTGTAATTTGATTTTTTTTATTTGATTTCGATGATTAAATCAAATACTGTAATAATATTATTTTTTATATTTAATTTTATTATATTAGTATTACTATTTTTATTTTATTAACCAAACATTCACTTAATGTTATTATTTTGTAAAATTAAATTGACTCATTTAAATTGTAACGTGTGCATTAAAAATGCATTCTTTATACATATATTTTTGGCTTTTAATTAGCTTTTGTTTTCTCGTAATTGAATTACTTTTCAGACTGTAACTTAATACATATGGTAGAGAAGATAGCTATTATTTTCTTACTCCGTATAAGATGATAGAGAGATAGTACATGCGATGTCGTCCCGTGTAATATTTTATTATCTCTATTAAATTTATTGGATAAATTTATCTTATTATATTTAAAATTCATTACATTCTATTTTATTTAAAATTATTTCTTTTGAACTTATAATTTTTATAAATAATTATAATTATTATAGATAATATGTTTTATTTTTCAATATTTTTTTAAATTTTATTCATTAATTAAATTTATTTGTAACAAATAAAATATCTTATTATAATATCATTTTATTACTATTATAATCAACCAAAACGTAATTACAACAAGACCAGATGAACTCATAAAATTCATAATCATAGGTTAATGAAACATCTAATCTCAATTGATACATATACTCTCATCAATAATATTATTTATTTTTAAAATTAATTATTAATTATTTATATTTTTTAATAAAATAAATACATTAAATTCGTATTTCATTAAGCTTTAGAGCAATAAATATTTTATCATAAAGAACAAAATGATTAAGAATAATAGTAAGATCAAGTAAATTTACACTCATTTTTACACATAAATTATTTATATTGAGAAACGTAACATAATTATTCGCTTATTTATTTTTTTAATATAATTCTACACGTCTTGCTACATAAGTTATTTGGCTATAAAATTAAATACAAATTTATTTGATATTAATATTTATCTTATGAAGGATAACTATCTTACTTCTCTTAATTTAATCTAATTTGAAGGATTTTTAAAGTCATTATTATTAAAAAATAACCCATCTTACACATAATGTTAATATTTTGTTGAAAATAAAGGTTATTATTATTAAAAATTTATATTTTAATCATATTTAAATAACTTATCAGAAAGAAAAATAATAGTTTAATAAAAATTATGAAAATAATTTTTGTAAACTAAAAAGCTTAAATTACACAACTTAAACAACATCGATATGTGATATTTTTTTCTCTTTAATTGATAGTAGTATGTTCTATCAATTGTTATATATCTTCCATTAAAAAAATATTTATATATATATATATTATAATTATATTACAATAATAATTAATATGGTATTTTTTATTAGATATAATTATATAGACTCAATTATATAATAATATTGTTACATATCATTTATAATTTATCATAAGTTTATGAAATAGAACTTAAAAAAGTGCTTTATCTCAATTCCATTGATAGATATATTTATTGTTATCTAATTTAAGAATAACTTTGGTATTTGTTTATGATTTAGGTGGTATAATTTACTAACTTGGTTATTATTGATTCAAATTTATCAATTCATATAATGTTTTATTTATTTAATAAAAAATATATTTTAATGTTGAAAAAAATGGTTGGAATATTATTTAAAAACACTTTTAGTAAAATCAAGAAAAAGTTATTTGGTGTCCATAACGGTTTTGAATCCTTGAAGCGTGTCAAATAACATAAAGCAAAATTGGAGTGGATAAGGAAAAAAGTAATCAGAACACAAGGGTTTTATGTGATTTGTTTTTATATTTACGGGGAGTGTAAAAAAAATCATTCAATATGAAAAACAGTTTGAGTACATATTACAAAAAAAAGTAATGTTAATTCAAACTTAAGATCAAGCCTACCAACCTCTAAGTTAGAGATTATAAGAACATTCTCAAATCCTATATCATCAAACCCTTAAAATTCTCGTAAAATCGAGAGAGGTATTTATATGGCACATGTTTTATAAATATATAAAGAAAATAAACGGGATCAACTTAGCAAAGGCCTGACAAAAGCCCTACATTTATGTGGCCCACATGAGGAGGCCTAGCGTAAACTTAAAGCTTTCAAATAATTATGTTTTCCTCCTCATAAGTTTTCAAAATCTTATTTAGATCATGATAAATGAAAAACCATCACTTAACTATTGGTGGAATATTTTTCATTAACAAAATAAAGTATAGTATTCATATCTTTGTTTATTTATTTATTCATTATTCAAAGTAATGTTCTTAGATTAATCTTTTGATCGGTTTGTATAATGATGGTAGGGAGGTAGGGAGGGAGTAGGCACATATTAATTCTTAATTTTAAAAAATATGTATTTTATTTATATTGTTTATATATTTTTAACATTTTTAATATGTAATCTAATTAGTATCTCCTCTGAAAACTTTATTTTCTTTAAACATATAACATATCTTAAGTTTTGAGCAATTTTAAGAATTTTAATATTAAAATATTATTTCATATCTTATATTTTAAAAACATAACCCTTTTTTTTTAGTACATTCTTAATGTTCTATTTTTATTAAAATGACTTCTTTAATAGTATAATTATGACACATTTGATTTGACTTGCTTGTTACTCTCTAATATAATGTAACTATTATTTTATAATATTATTTCTATATTTATTTAAAAATTATATTCCTATATGTTTTTTTAATAATCTTTAATAAAAATGTAAATTTGAAATTTTATTTATTTTGTAATTTTTTATTATATTTCATATTGTTTAACTACAAATATAAAAATAAAATATAAAAAAATATACACCTATAAAACTAATAACAACTAAAATAGTACTATAATACTAACCCAATATTAGCTGATAGTACCTTTTGATTTCAAAAAATGATAATATTTTTATTATTTTTATGTGTTTTAAGATGTTATTTAAAATAATTTTCCAAAAAATTACTTGTAATTACATGATTCTCCCTCCGAAAAAAATTACTGACTACCGTACATACGTTATTGATAACTGAATGTACATATGTATCTGGCTTTCTTTAGTAACGTAACTTGACCTACTAAATTAATTAAATCTTCTTATTTGGTTTGTAAAATATGACTAATTAATCTTATTCATCTATAATTATAATTTTTAAATATTTGAATAATATAATTATTAAAAAATACTATTCATCTATAACTATTTATTATTTTTTAGTGAAATGAGTATATTTAAATATATATATATAAGTACAATATAAATATATTTTAATCTATAATATATTATTTAAAAATATATACATCAACTTAGAAATTTTCATTATGAATAAAAATAGTAAGAATTATTAAATTAAAAATATTAATTTTTATCAACATGTGTTTTTATGTATTTGTGGGACATGTTGTAAGATACTAAAATTAAAATTACAATTGAATTGCACACAAAGTCACTAGCTTGTCGTATGTAAGTTGATAAAATATTTCTCAATACATATTAGGAATATAGGGCTGATTCTTGCATTTCCACCGTTCAGTCTTTCTATTATTTCACGTTCTTTCCATACTTTTTTTTACAATAAGACAAAGTTTTATTATCAATATATATATATATATATATATAACTTTTTGGGACGTATAGGTTTCCAATATTTTTTTTTCCATAATCTATAATAATTAATAAGTGTGTATTAAAATAATTATATACCAAAATAAAATACTAAATAAAAATATGTAATACACTACCGTTGACTTTAAATTAGATAAATGAATTAACCCCACATTTAAGACAAACAAGTTATGGTTTTTTGACATTTTGACAATTTATTTTTTCACCTTCAACTTATATAACATTTTGAATATATTATCACAACACAATAAAAGACTAGTATTTGATTTATTTTATGGTCACGTTACAATTAAATATATTCCTTAAACAACATTAGTTTATTGAGAATATTTTTATAAATAAGTTTTCGTAAAATCACAAATGATACTATATATAATTATTAATTAAAATAATAATACATATTTTTTATTTTATAATTAATTATCAAATTAAATATAATAATACTACAACTTATAGTAAATAGATTTTTCTAGTTTGTTATTAGTTGCATATATTTATAATTGTCATATTAACGAGGATGTATATGGTATCAAAAACTTTCTAGTTTATTATTAGGTGCATGCATTTGTAATTGTTATATTAATGAGGCTGTATTTGGTATCAAAATCTTTCTCGTAGGACCAAACACCAAAGTATGTTGGGGTGGTTATGATATTCATGACTTTTAAGTGCACATATAATTATTTATTTAAAATCATAGTTTAGTTACAACTTACAATCAATCATAGAGTGTCAACGTGCATGTCAACTACAAAGCCACAAAAAAATAGGAGGAGGAGGAGGAGGAGGAGGAGATTAGAGAATTAAAACTGTTCACTTACAGCTATATTCACCTACTTATATATATATATTATCTTATACGACAATATTAATTAAATCTAATTAATTAGTTACTTGAGTTTATGTATACATTACTCAAGGAGTAAGAAAGGTGTGTCATGAATAGAAGTTAATTGATGAATTTTTTTTTTCAAAAGTTTAATTATTAAAAGAATGGATAATACTATTTTTATATATTATTAATTCTCCACAAATATTAGTTTTGTAAAACATATAAATTTAACATTTACAAATCAATAATTAAGTTTATTAATTCTAAAATATAAATATTTTAATTTTAATATTATATTAAAAGTTAATTGATCACTAATACTGACTTAAACAATTTAACAATGATTAATAATATTTTTATATATTTATTATTAATTAAAAGCTTAATTTATCATGTTTCTAATAAACTCAATCCCAATAAGTTATAAGCCCGGTACAAATTGTTTCTTAGTGATCAAGGGGTTAAATAGTCTATAAGCCAGTACATTTCTATAATTAATAAAACTATTTTAAAAAGATAAATATCCTACAGTAATAGTGTAATAATCAATAAATTTTAGTCAAAATTCTAAATAAAACAATTTTTTGATAGGAATTTAAATATTAAAAAAATATTGTGTAAGTAAGCAGCAGTTTTGAGTAGCCAACATCTCCATGAAATTGATTACGACATATCTGGCATATGATACGAAGAGGAGTCACTTATCTTTTTTAAAAATTATTTTAGTGCTTAATTTTTTAAAATAAGCATGATAAATTTCTTAATTATTTTTAAAATTGATATAAATTTATTTTAAATTAATTTTTTTAAACATATAAAAGTTACCTGCTGTCATAAATTATGAATAAATTTATTACCATCAAAATATTTATTTTTCTTTCAAAAATTAATTCTTCTTTATTTTTATTAATGACAAATTAACCTTTGATTGATGACATCACATGATTTTTATATATCTAAATGATAAATTTAAATAAATTTATGCGTAACTTAAAAATAAGTAAAATATTTATAATGAATTTTAAAAAAATTAAGAATTAAAGTGCATAAAAAATTGAGATTCCAAAAGGTATTTTCCCTCTAAAGACATGGCCTCATAGTTTATTAATTGTGTCACCTTCATGTTGCAGGGCCGCAGGCTAACAATATTTTGTACATGAAATATGCAGTTTTTGAAGGACCCTCCTGCACATGGGTGATGCTACAAATTTTCATGTGTGTGCCCAATTCAGAACAGTGACATCTAATGCAGACCAATTACATTTCCTTTACTATGTACAGTACTATATGGTCCTGACAAGATAATTTTAAAAAATAAAAAATAAATTTTATAATCATAAAAATAATATCATTTATATTTAATTCATAAATTTTTATTATTAAGAAACATACACCTGTTATTTCAGGTCTAAATGTCAATTTATATTAAAATATCTTATAATAACAAACTATGGATTAAGGATTTACATTCAACAAAGTTACAATATACGTCCTATAAAATAATATTAGTTATTTTTTATTTTTTATTTAAAAAATATTATATGTATTTTATTTTAGCAAAAAAAATTCAAATTATTAAGTTTTGTTGATATATTATATATTAAAAATTAAATACTTAAAAAATTATAGGTGTCTCTTCTAACCAATGAATATCTGTCAAGTTGCATAGATTCTTTATTTTAAGTGTTTTATTTTATCATTTATGTAATTTTCCAAAGTAGTTTACTCGTTTCATCCGTCCATTACTAACCAATGGATAAAATGTTCGAACTTTTATTAATTAGTATCATAGCCCCGAAACAAACTATATAAGAAAATGAACTTTAACGTTATATTACATGCCATATTTTTTTTAATCAAAATCAAGTGTACTTCATATCAAGTTAAAATAGAATACAAAGTACAATACAAAATATATTTTTAAGCGTTAAAAACACATGTATATCATTTCAAATAGAAAAACACACGAACGTAAAACTAGTCATTTCTATCAAAATTGAAACAAATACATAACCAAACTGCACATAATGATTAATATAACCAACACACAACCGCACACATATTTATATTAATATTATTTATTGTTTTACAAATATATAATAGATAATATTTATATATTTTTTTTAAATAAAATTATAAATATTATTTATTTTTTAAAAGTATAAATAAAACAATTCATAGACTACTCAACTTAATTCATTTAAAATTAACTTACATAAAATTTAAATAAGTTAAAAGCTAAAACTCACTGAACAAGTTTAACCCTAAACAAGTTAAACAACTTAACTTATTTAACAAATTTAGTCTTGATATTAGAGTTGTTATTTATTACTATTTAGTAATCACATTATCTTATCTTTCTATCATTTATTTTTTAAAAATTATATTAATCTTATATTTTATTAACTTAAAAATACCACATCATCATATATTTCATAATAATTTCTCCTTAATTATAAACCTTCAATTATTCATGATCCAATCTATCTAGCTATCTTAGAAAAATTCACATTAATTTTACCTCTTTAATTAGTGTTTTTTTAACCTATATAGACTAGTTTAGTTGGCTCGGTAATTGAGCTTACATATGTTGTGAGGGTATAATTTCGAATGATGTCTTGTGTGTTGATCTCTGATTTATTTGCTGAACTTATGTACTAGGTGATAACTTTCTATTAAGATTAGTCTATAGTCTTTCTATCTATCATGCAACCATTTAAGGAAAGCTTTGAAAGTCGGGTGAAAAGTTATACTACACAACTAATAACATAAAATAATAAGAATAAACTATTTAATTCAATTAATTTTTTTTATTGTGTTGTTTCTTACTTTTACCGTTTAATTTCATATTTTGTACCTGATATTTATAGTACAATGACATATGAAACAATGTTAACATTTAACAGTATTATTTGTCATGTTATGTTATATTTTCTTTTCTTTTTGATGTGTTTTTATGGGGTGGTAATTTGGGGGTAGAACACAGAACATATATATGAGAATTATATTTTAATTAAAATTAAAATTAAATGTTCATATTTTGTATGTTAATACAAATATTGATTTTTTATATTATAAATAATTTATATATTTTATAATATAAAAATAAGTAAATTTAAGCCAAAAACACAAATAGCACAACACTACTAACAGATCTACTCTTTGGCATCAGGTATATATCATAATAGAAAACTGAAGGATATTGCTTCGCTTTATTTCCCATCTCTAACTGAATCGGGCTTGGTAAATAACAGTAATACCTAAACACTAATTAATAAGACTACTCCTGTGTGAAAAAGAAAGATTTTATTTAATTAATTATAAATTATAAAATAAAACTTATCGTTTTAATTAATAATTATTTAATATATCAATTATAATTATATTATCACTTATAATATTAAAAAATACCCTATAAACAGTAAATGCATAAGGCTATTGGCATATAATAGTGATATTACATTTTCATTTTCATTTTCAGATTCGCTATTAACTGATGCTATTTTTGTTTTTATTTTTTAATTAATTAACTTTAACCACACTTCAAAAATAATCAAGTATTAAAATATTAAAAACATCATCGATATTATCGTGATATTGTTATTTTATGCATATTTCGACATCAATAAATGATATTCATATATTTTTTAAAATGAAGTTAAAATGTCAAAAATATTGTGAAATTATCGATAAAATATTATTATCAAGAAATTATGGAGAAAAAAATCTTTTTTGTCAAAATATTGTGAATACTAAAATATTGTCGTAAACTTATTGACATATTGATATAAATTATTTTATATTTTATATTTTTTAAATAATTTATCTTTATAATTTTTTATATCTTCAATCAAAATATTATTTATTTAAAATAATATTATATACTAATTTTCATACACACACACACATATATATATATATATATATATATATATATATATATATATATTTATACTAGATTTTACATTTAATTTACTATTTTTATCTATATAATTATTTTTTCTTCATAATTTAAATTTTATTATGTACTGTCGATATTTATCTATTTATAATAATATTAAAAAATTAAAATTTAAATATTTTTTATTTATTTTTTATTTTCTAAATATTTTACTTTTAAATTCATCTATTTATGTTTTTTCATCTTGATCAAAAGATATTTATTTAAGATAATATTTTATACTTCTTTTTATATATATTTAATTTATTAATTTTATCTATATATTTTTTTTATAACTAAATTATATTATGTACGGTTGAGTTATATACATTTATAATAATATTAAAAATTATATTCTAAATAATTTTTTTAGATTTTAACTAGTTATTTTACGATCTTTTAATTAATTACTTGACTTATTTATCAAATTAAATATCATAACTCTTATAAATATATATATTAAATAAAAAATTAGTTTAAAAACATAAATAATTAATTATTTTAATATTTTATAAATAAATTTTTCATAATAATTTCATTGACAAAATATTTTATTATTTTAACCAATATACAACTACAACAGAAGCAGTTGACAAGTAGGCCTTTTGTTTTTTTTGCTAGAGAGAGAGAGAAAATGAATTTGTAATCAAACCATGGTACAAGAAATTGTCAATTTTTTAGGCTTTGTGCACATGATTCGTATTGAAATAGTAATTATAAAATAAAATAGGAGAAACACATAAACAACATAAATTATTAGAAACTCTGATAATAATAATAAAAATAACAGTAACTGACGTTGATAAAAGTACTGTTATGTTCAGTTGTTTTGAGAAGGGGCATTTAATATTATTGAATTCTCACAAACAATCGATTAAATACACATAAAAAGTTCATACCACACTTCGAACCATTAAGTGTAAAAATTTCAAAGTTATCGTAATTAAAATTTTAAATTATAAGATTTATTTTATTTTTTATTTAAAAAATTATATTATTTTTCAATAAACTATTTTTTTATGTTATTAAAACAAGATAAAACACAAATCATTAATAAAAATTAAGTTTCCAATGATTTTTTTAATAAAAAATTATTTGAATGCATATTTTTTAGTAAAATAATAAATATTAAAACAAATATTTTATAAAAAACTTATTTTATTTATATTCTACCATTATTAAATAATTAAATTTAGATTATTTAATAGTGAAAATATTATTTAAATAATAAAATTATTTATCTTTATTTTATTTAAGTTAGGTCCTTAAAAGACAACTTTTACAACTTGGGATTAAATGCACATTAAATAGGCTACGCCATCATTTTTTTTAAATAATAATAATAAATCTTCTCTCGCATCATCCTCCCTCCAACACCCTCTCCTTTAAATATAGACATAAATATTTTAGCGGTATTTTTATTTAAATAAAATTATAATTTTATTATTTAAATTAAAAAAAATATATATATTTATTAATCCTTTTATTTATAAAAAAATGTATTTATTAATCCTTTTATTTATAAAATATTATCACATTAATTTTTTTAATAATACTAATAAATATTTTATCGATTATAAAAGAAATAATGTTAAAGGTATTATTAAACAAGGATGAGAATACTCTAATAATTTTATTTTAATAAAATATTTTTAAAATTATTAAATACCATTTTTTAATAAAAAAATTAAATCATACATTTTATAACTTGAAAGAATGAATTACACTTTTTATATAAATAAAAGTCACGAATTCACGGTCCACCCTTAAATATATTACTCTTTACAAACCAGAAAGCTCTGTTCTGATTCTCCATTAATAAGTATCACCAAAGCAACAAACATTCACCAACCAACCCAGAACCCAATTTTAATCTGATCATCAGAAGTTATTCTATTATCTGCAAAAACTCATCAAGTTTTAAATTATTATTATTATTATTATTTTGAATCATCTACCAAATAGGCAAGAAAATGAAGCTTCAGCTTCCTTCTCTGTTCAAAATCAAAGAAACCAAGCAAGAGCAGTATCCATGGAACCAATGGCCTTCCTGTAAACAACCCAAGACACTTTCTTTCCGTATTAGTGGTGATGACAACAAGTTCAAGACAGTGAACTCTATCTACTTTGACCACATTAACAATATTGACTCTGTTGAAACCCCTGAATCATGGTTCACAAACTCATCCGAGTCAGCAGTTAGTTACTCATCAGATTCAGAAGGCGTCTTTAATGACGAGTCATTAGAGATGGTTGTTCGTGGTGCTCATTCTGAGAGGCTTTTCTTTGAGCCTGAAGACACAAACTCCATCTTGGAGATTAAGGGAAAAGATAAAAAAGCTGGTGATCATGACGAGTTTAATCCATTTAAAGAGAGCGTAGTTTTGGCCTTGGAATCTGAAGATCCATATGAGGATTTTAAAATGTCTATGAAGGAAATGGTGGAATCTCATGGGCTTAAAGATTGGGATTGTTTAGAAGAGTTGTTGAGTTGGTATTTGAGAGTTAATGGCAAAAACAATCATGGATTTATAGTAAGTGCTTTTGTGGATTTACTTGTTAGCCTTTCTGGTACTAATAATGCTTGTGCAGATAATATTTCAAGTACAAGTTCTTGTTATTCTTCTGTTATTTCTTCCTTTTCTTCTTCACCTGTTTGTTCGATATCTCATGATTTTCTGAATGAGATTGATTGAGGGAAAAAAATTAATAGTGGATGTACAGTAGTATTATTTTGGCATGTAAAAATATGTTATTAGGATTAGTTTATCCATGTTATCTAGTATCATTAATTATATAGTATAGTTTTTTATCGATTAATTAAAAAAATTATTTGTTATTGTACGTGAATTATGATAAAAATACTATCACTTAATAACTAAGTAAAGAAAATAAATACGAGATAAAGTAATGAAAAACTATTTAATCCACATTTGTTGTGTACATTAATTAGTTTGGAAATCTAACAATTAACGTGACTTTGAAACTCATATCCTTTATAATATATGCTTTGTCTTTCTTCATTTTTCTATTTCTTTCTTTGTTTAGTTCTTAGTTCTTACTAGCTAGTAGATGAGGTGGGGATACGAATTAACTTTACAACCTTTTAACAACACCAGTTAACTGTACCGCTCTACGTTGAACTTTCTGTGTTTTATTTAATTTTCCTATTCTTAATGTAATTTATTATATTTCGAGTCTCGGCCTTCCTTTTATACCACAATAGGAAGTTGTTTCACCATTTAGTCTATGCTATGTCTTGTATCAACTAATATAAATTACAGCAAGCTAATTTAATTTAAGTGATTTAGATTTATAATTATTGTATTTGATATTAGAAATTTCATAATTTTTTTAAAAATATCACTCGCAAATGAATAATTTAGTTAGATATGTATGATAATTAGATATTATAAATGCTCACTTTTAATATTTTTGATAGATTAATAATATTTATTTTTCGTAATAACATAATTGATAGTGATTAATTCATAAATTATATGATTAAAATGTTTATTTTAAAAAATTACGATATCTTTGATAATTATGAAACTAATATACTCATTTGTTAAAATCTATATGATCTCTATCATCTTTTATCCATGAAATAATAACAGTATAATTTACACCATAGGTAAAGTAAACAGAAAAATAATTAATTTTTAAGTTTATGTTTAGATTGTTAATATATAAAAAGAATGTTATAAAATGATTAGGAAATATATTTATATAGTGTTTAATTATAAGTAGTATGAGAATTATATTACTTTAAGAATAATTTTTTAAAATTGAATAAATAAATTATATAAAAATTTATAAGGTATCAAAGTTTTGATAGATCCATAAAAAATTAATGGAATTTCTAAAAATAAAATACACGAGACTTATAAAAAGATAAAAAGACAATTGATTCAAATGAAATTAAAAAATTATAAAAATAATTTAAAAATATAAAGTTTTGGGTCAAACAATATACATTTTGAGATATAATATTAATGTATAAAAAGAAGAATTTATATTAATTAAAAAATATATTAATACCGTATTTATAAAGAATATTAAATTTATTTTCATTTAAGGTTAACAGTTAGAATTTAATTATTTATATTACTCATATATGCTATAAAATATATAAACACTATCCATATTAATAAAAAAAAATATTTGAACTCAGTAATATTCTTATATTTCATCCATCAATATTAATAAAATTCTCAATGTTTATTGCCAATTTCTTTAAATTTTTACATTTTTTAGTATTTAAAAGTTGAGTACTTTCTTTTCCACTCTCACTGTACCTTTCTTTATTTCTAGTTGGACCTGTGTGATAATAATATTAGTCTATCTCTGTCTTTCTCTAATTTTGTTTTTCTTATTAAAGGCTTATAAATCACGAATAAGAATATCGAGGTACTTTCAATTGGTTTTTAATTTTTACCTCATTATTTTTAAAAATGTATTTAGAAATATATTTCTTTTTACATACTTTTTAAATCACAAAAGTTATTGGAGATGCGGTAATTCTATCATTGGATTAATGGCAGAAAATCGATATTTTAGATCGTAGACATTATTTTTAAATATATTTTATTTTTAAGTGATTATTTATTTTGAATTACTAAAAAGTCAAAAATAAAAGAAAGCGTATAAAGGAGTCAAATATTAAAGTTAGGTCTTTAAATGAAGACTTTTACAACTTGTGATTATATGCATATTAAATACGCTACGCCATCATTTTGTTTTCTTAAATAATAACAATAAATCTTCTCTCTCATGATCCTCCCTCTCCTTAGATATATTTTTAATTAAATAAAATTATTGTTTAATTCTTTAAATTAAAAAATATACTTATTAATCTTTTTATTCATAAAAAAAGTGAATATTAATATAGTATAATTGGCATCTTAATTCCACACGATCAATGTTGATAATCAATGTTTAATATCTTTCCAACCGTACGAGTTCTTATACATGAAAACCGTTTCGTTTGCTTCAAACGGAGCAGATAAAAAATGGAAGAAAAAAAAAATGGTAAAGAATAACGCTATTTGTTAAGTTCTTCTTAGTTTTGGAATGAGTATAAGCTCTAACAGGTATAATTATTAATTCACATCAAATTAAAATAAATGAGAATCTTTTAAATTTTGAAGTAATCATATAATTTTTTAAACTCTAATACATATATATATGTAGTTTAATAATTATGGATAATTATGGATACATACAAAACTTTTTTTTTTTTTTTTTTTTACAATCTGAGAGCCAGCTCATTTTAGCTAAGTTAAGTGTCACGTCCCGCTCAAATTATCCCTAAAAATCCAAACAAATGATAGTTGCCTAAAGGATCTAGACTATTCTACATGGAAAGTTCTAGAATTACCTAGAGATGTCTAGAAAGAGCTAGAGTTGGATGGACTCAACTCAAGCTAGAAGACCCTAGAATGTTCTAGAGCACGCTGGAGAGTGCTAGAATGGGCTGAAATGTTCTAGAACGTGCCGGATGGTTCGGGAAGGATATAGAAGCTGCTGGAAGCTTATGGAACATCCCGGAAGGTGCATGAAGGAACTAGACAAACCTAGAAGACTCTAGAGTTGGCTAGAAGGTCCTAGACCCTTGTGACATATTGTACATAATTCTAGAATTCTCTTGTACATTCTAGACTAGGAAGACTCTAGAAAGTGGTGGCATATTCTTAAGCTTAGAAGCCACACTATAAATAGACCACTTGGTCTTCATTTGTATTCATCCTTGGGAAATTGTAAGATAATCTCTCTCTAGAGCAATACAAAGCATTCTTTGCAAACTCTCTCTCTATTCTCTTTGGAGTTTCATTCGGTTTCAAAGGCAGGCTTAGTGCAACGGACGGTGCTAAGTGCCGCACGATCGCTACTTGAAAAATAAGGTCGTGACAGTTGGTATCAGAGCTTTCGGTTAAAGTATCTCTATCTTTGGTAAAAATGAAGAACACCGCCCCAGCTACACCAAACATGGACGTTCCACCAATGGAACGTGGCCGTGAGGAAGCTCGGAAAGTCCCAAAGGAATCTCGAGCCAAGTCGAAAGACATGCTTTCTAGC
Source organism: Hippophae tibetana (assembly GCA_037013495.1). Classification (NCBI taxonomy): domain Eukaryota; kingdom Viridiplantae; phylum Streptophyta; class Magnoliopsida; order Rosales; family Elaeagnaceae; genus Hippophae; species Hippophae tibetana. The sequence goes on from CM072802.1 coordinate 9,813,751, forward strand.
TTGGAAGCACGAGTGGGAAGTGCGCAGGACAGCTTAGGGGAGCTGTTCGACCGGGTGGACAACTTAGAAGAGCGTTGCAATGGCTTGGAGGCCGAGGATGTGGAAATCCATGCAGCGGTTAAGATGTCCCTCAACGAGCTAGATGGTGGATTAAGGCAAGAGATTAATGGGTTAAAGGCGGAAGTTTCCAAGGTAAGGGATCTTGTCCAAAGAGAACTTGCTAATGTGTTGCTTAGAATGGAAGATATGGGTGGTGATCTAGCTCTATGTAAGCGGGCTATGGCCGCGGGAACTAGTGCAACCACCGTCATCGAAGCTAAGAGGGTGGATATTCCCAAGCCTAAGACCTTCAATGGTATTAGGAATGCTAGGGAAGTTGAGAACTTCCTATGGGGGCTAGAACAATACTTTGAGGCTACTGGCATAACGGACCATGCCAGCAAGATCCGAACTGCTGCCATGTATTTATCCGACACTGCGATGTTGTGGTGGAGACGGAGGCATGGAGATGTGCAATGAGGAGTTTGCACAATTGATACCTTTGATGACTTCAAAAGGAAGTTCAAAATGCAGTTCTTCCCCGTTAATGCTGAAGAGGAGGCAAGAGGTCGTTTGCGACGATTGAAGCAAACGGGTAGCATAAGGGATTATGTGAAGGAGTTCACAACCTTGCTGCTAGAAGTCCCCGACACATCGGACAAGGATGCCCTATTCTTGTTCATGGACGGTCTCCAATCATGGGCTAATTTGGAGCTCAAGCGACGTGATGTCCAAGACTTATCTTCGGCCATCGCAACTGCAGAAAGCTTTATTGACTACTCCACAAACAAGGAGGGCTCTAAAGCCTCAGATAAAAAGTTTAGTGGAGGAAAGAATGATGGAGGCCATGTCAAAAGTCAGGGTTCTAAAAACCATAAAGACAATTCCTCATTCAAGGCACGAGATAAGGGGAAGGAGAAGGAGGATCGGAATGCCTCGAAGCCCCGGGTGACGTGCTTCATATGCGACGGGCCGCATTGGGCATGTGAATGTCCAAAAAGAAAGGCATTGAGTGCCTTGGTTGCTTCCACTCATGATCAAGATGGAAGCGAGTCAGACGAAGGTGCAAAGATGGGTTCTTTGCGCCTACTTGGTGCATTGCAGAGCGCCCCAAAGACCCCAAAAGGCTTAATGTATGTAGATGCAGCCATCAATGGGAAGGTCGCCAAGGCTTTGGTCGACACCGGTGCATCTCACAACTTTGTTTCAGTGGAGGAAGCAAAGCGACTCGGCCTAAAGGTTGTCAATGGAGGGGGATCTCTCAAAGCAGTTAACTCGGCGGCACTACCATTGCATGGAGTTGCTCGTGGAGTTAAGGTCAGTCTCGGTGCTTGGACTGGCCAAGTGGACTTCTCGGTCGTATTCGGCATGGAGTTTTTGGACCAGGTAAGAGCTTTCTTGGTGCCTTGCTCAAACTCTATGTGTATCATGGATGGTGCGAAAGCATGTGTGGTACCGACGGAAAGGACCACTAAACCTACTACCCAAGCTCTCTCGGCACTTCAATTCAAGAAGGGGTTGAAGAGGGATGAAGAGAGTTATTTGGCCATCCTAAAGGAATACGATGATGAAGAGGCGTCACCAAAGCCAAACTTGCCGACGGAAGTGCAAGTTGTCCTAGATAAGTTCCAAGATGTGATGCCGGAGGCATTACCCAAACGATTACCTCCAAGGAGGGAGGTAGACCATGAAATAGAGTTGGAACCTGGCACTAGGCCACCAGCAATGAGCCCTTATCGAATGGCGAACTCAGAGTTGGCAGAACTGCGGAAGCAACTCGATGAATTGCTGGATGCTGGCTTCATAAGGCCGTCAAAAGCCCCATTTGGTGCCCCGGTGCTCTTTCAAAAGAAGAAGGATGGCTCGCTGCGAATGTGCATCGACTACCGAGCTCTAAATAAGATCACAGTCAAGAACAAGTATCCTATCCCACTTATTGCTGATTTGTTCGATCAATTGGGGAATGCTAGATACTTCACTAAACTGGACTTGCGATCGGGATACTACCAGGTACGCATAGCCAAGGGAGATGAGCCCAAGACCACATGTGTAACCAGGTATGGTGCCTATGAGTTCCTTGTCATGCCATTTGGTCTCACAAATGCACCAGCCACCTTCTGCACTTTAATGAACAAGATTTTCCATCCCTACCTCGATCGGTTCGTGGTAGTATATCTTGATGATATCGTGATATATAGTCGGACTTTGGAAGAACATCTAGAGCATTTGAAGAAGGTGTTCGAGGTCCTGAGGGAAAATGAGCTATATGTCAAGAAGGAGAAATGTTCCTTTGCCCAAGATGAGGTGATGTTCTTAGGGCACAAGATAAAGGATGGGAAACTGATGATGGATGGAGCTAAGGTGAAAGCCATCCAAGAATGGGAACCTCCTGCCAAAGTTCCCGAGTTAAGATCTTTCCTCGGACTAGTGAACTATTATAGAAGGTTCATCAAGTCCTACTCAGCGAGAGCAGCCCCATTAACCGATCTGCTTAAGAAAAACAAGTCTTGGGAATGGACAAGTGAATGCCAAATCTCATTTGAAGACTTGAAGAAGGTCATTAGTGAAGAACCGGTACTTTGTCTTCCAGACCCCTCCAAGACATACGAGCTGCACACAGATGCCTCAGACTTTGCCATTGGTGGAGTTTTGATGCAAGAAGGACGTCCGATAGCCTATGAGAGCCGAAAACTCAATGACACTGAACGCCGCTACACTGTGCAAGAAAAGGAAATGACAGTTATTATTCATTGCCTAAGGGTGTGGCGACACTACTTGTTGGGTTCTCATTTTGTTATCATGACGGACAATGTAGCCACAAGCTACTTCCAGACTCAAAAGAAGTTGAGTCCCAAGCAAGCTCGATGGCAAGACTTCTTGGCGGAATTTGATTATAGGCTGGAGTACAAACCCGGTAAGGCTAATGTGGTGGCTGATGCGTTGAGCCGGAAGACGGAATTAGCAGCCTTGAGTAGGCCAAACAGTCCCCTATTGGAAAGGATCAAAGAAGGGTTGGAGCATGATGCCCTTGCTCAAAACCTCCTTGCCCTCATCAAGGAAGGAAAGACGAGACGATTTTGGCTGAGTGATGGACTACTCTATGCCAAGCAGAATCGAATCTTTGTGCCAAAATGGGAGAGCTTAAGGAAAGAGCTTATCAAGGAGTGCCATGATTCGTTATGGGCTGGACACCCAGGAATGAGGCGCACCCTTGCTTTGATCAAGTCCATCTACTATTGGCCTCAACTTCGGGATGATGTCGAAGCTTATGTAAGAACTTGTCTTGTGTGCCAACAGGACAAGATAGAGCAGCATGCACCCGGAGGTTTGCTAGAGCCGCTGCCTATTCCAGAGAGACCATGGGAAAATGTCTCTATGGATTTCATCACTTGTCTGCCAAAATCAGAGGGCTTTGGCAGCATTATTGTCGTCATCGACCACTTCAACAAATACGCAACATTTATACCTGCCTCAACGGACTGCACGGCAGATGAGACGGCACGTTTGTTCCTCAAGAATGTTGTGAAGCATTGGGGAATTCCTTCCAATATCGTGAGTGACCGAGACCCACGATTCACGGGGAAATTTTGGACGGAACTATTCAAGCTGTTGGGATCAGACTTGAATTTCTCCACAAGCTTTCATCCACAAAGTGATGGACAAACGGAGCGTGCCAACGCGTTGCTGGAGTTATATCTCAGGCACTTTGTGAGTGCTAATCAACGGGATTGGGCGAAGCTGTTGGATGTAGCCCAATTCTCTTACAACTTACAACGGAGCGAGTCTACCGCTAAAAGTCCCTTCGAGATCGTCATGGGGCAGCAACCCATGACTCCCCATGCCTTGGCTACGAGTTATGAAGGGAAGAGCCCTGCTGCCTTCAAATTTGCCAAGGCCTGGCACGAACAAGCGGAGTTGGCCCGAGCCTATTTGAATAAGGCATCTAAGAAGATGTAGAAGCAAGCTGGGAACCTGAGGACTCTTTGTGGCAATTCAAAGATGACATAGAAAGGTTCAAGCTTGAAGGCGCGACGAGGGCGTCGCGAACTTGAGTGGGGGAGGGTGTCACGTCCCGCTCAAATTGTCCCTAAAAATCCAAACAAATGATGGTTGCCTAAAGGATCTAGACTATTCTACATGGAAAGTTCTAGAGTTGCCTAGAGATGTCTAGAAAGAGCTAGAGTTGGATGGACTCAACTCAAGCTAGAAGACCCTAGAATGTTCTAGAGCACGCTGGAGAGTGCTAGAATGGGCTGGAATGTTCTAGAACGTGCCGGATGGTTCGGGAAGGATATAGAAGCTGCTGGAAGCTTATGGAACATCCCGGAAGGTGCATGAAGGAACTAGACAAACCTAGAAGACTCTAGAGTTGGCTAGAAGGTCCTAGACCCTTGTGGCATATTGTACATAATTCTAGAATTCTCTTGTACATTCTAGACTAGGAAGACTCTAGAAAGTGGTGGCATATTCTTAAGCTTAGAAGCCACACTATAAATAGACCACTTGGTCTTCATTTGTATTCATCCTTGGGAAATTGTAAGATAATCTCTCTCTAGAGCAATACAAAGCATTCTTTGCAAACTCTCTCTCTATTCTCTTTGGAGTTTCATTCGGTTTCAAAGGCAGGCTTAGTGCAACGGACGGTACTAAGTGCTGCACGATCGCTACTTGAAAAATAAGGTCGTGACATAAGGTAGACTTTTCTACATTGTAGATCACATCTCTTCAAAATTTGCTTAATTATCGATATCATATATATACTGATTGATTTATAATTTGTATATATCATTTTGTTTTGGGGTATGTTTCTCTGTCACATTTATAGCATCTATACGTATGAGTGAGATTGATAAATATGTTTTAAAACTTATCAATTTTAAAGAATATATTATTAATTTTTATATTAAAATATATAATTTATATACAAATAAATATATAAATATAAAATAATAAATAAAGATATTATCTATTTTATTCATAAATCTGATTTATGTAAAATTTCTCCTACAATCAGATATTTTTTAGAATTTCTCCTCTATTAAACTAAAAATAAGTGTTTTTTTCATTTTAATTTACAAATTTTAATTTTAAGAAGTAATTGAAAAAACAAACCCAAAAATAATTAAGTAATCATGGGCCAAAGTTGTGTTGGAAAGCTTTCCACGTTATTGACCGAGTAGTTGTAGCAATTAAGCAGTTGAAGATGTGGCCTTTTCATTCGAATGTCTTCTAGTATATTATATATATGTCAAAGTTTGGCCAACTAATTTTACAAATTTATCCTTAATTAACCCTTTTAATTACAAGGTATAATATTAGCCAAACAAAAATGGCGGTGATGATTTTTATTGTACTCCATCATTTTTTAATTTTTTTTTCTGCTTTTATATTAGTGTGTATTATAATATAACATATTGTAAGTTATAAATATTCTTTTAATTATAAAGATATCGTAAATAAGATTATTTGGAAAACCCTTTGTAGCATTATTATATCAATCAATATTATATTTATATATCACAATCTAAAGACTTTATATGTTTGGGATGAAGTTGATCTTAAATCACTTTTTTTTATAAATAAATTATTTCAGTCACCTCTTTTTGATGATTCATTCAAAATTATTTTATTTTTAAAATTAATAAATTTACTTCAATTTAAATTATTATATTTAAATTAAAAAAAATTAAATGAGAATAGATATTATTAGAAATCAATTAAACCTGTTTATTTTCTACCCTTCTTTTAAAAAAAAATATGTTTTTAACATAAATTTCATGCTCGCAAATATCATATTATATTCAAGTTTTTTTAACAAAAAAAAAATTCATAAACTTACACAGATAAGTAAAAAATATTTTTTTTAAAAACATACTAAAAATGAAGGAGATTAATTAATTTTCAATAATATCTCCTTATATTTTTTTCTAATTTAAATATAATAATATAAATTAAAATAATTTTTTTTAAAAAAAATAAAATAACTTGAAATGAAATATTCAAAAAAAATGATTAAAGTTATGTATTTACAAAAAAAAAAAGACTTAAAACTCATACACCTAAGTTTTAGATGTATTTTATTGGTGCTATATATAATTTAATTTATACTTAAATTAACGATATATTAATAAATTTTAAACTCATTTGTAAATCATTACATTTTAAATTAAAAAAATGGTTTTTTTAGACATTTGCATATGCTACCAAATAATGAACGCAACACCATTTCACATTAATGCTATTAAATGATTCCAGAATAATTTGAATAGTATTGACTTTTTTTTTTCTTTCCCTTGAGAGTTGTAAGTATGTACCTGGAGATGTATTTAGAATTGCCCTTTTAGATACGAGATGAGAGTAGATACACACAAACCCAAAAGGCCACAAGATACAAAGAATAAAGTATGCCAAATTGATTATTTTTCCTTTTCATAAAAAGGATATTATACTTTCCTACCTAATCCAAATACTTTTGCAACCGATCCTCACCATTATTTTTTCTTTTTAATAATACTAGTTTTGAATCCGTGTTTTACACTAATCATTACATAAAATATAATTATATTACTAAAAAATATATTAAATAATAGGTTTATTTTTATCTTATATTTTATATTAATATTTGATTTAAAATATTCATATTAATTCTAAAAAAATATAAATAATGTTATGTTATTTAAATTTGATAAAATATATAAGTGTTAATTTTTGAACAAATATTTTTTGCAATTCTCTATTTAAAAAATGTCTTTTGATAACTAATGAATAGTAAAAAAATTAACAAAAAAGATAAAAACACATGAAAGAAATATAAATACATTTTGATATTTATTAATGTATTAGAAAAAATAGAAACTAAAAAAATGAAAAATAAAAAATAATCAAAATAATATACAATAAAACTAACAAAATTGCTATTCATAAAAAAAATGTATTTATTTTAAGGATATTTTTATATTTATTTAAGTATTTAAGAAAAAAGCTAACAAACAAAAAAAAATATTATTTATAGATTATTCTCACTTTTTATATATAGTAATAGATAATAGAAAGTATGAGTTAAAAAAAAAGATTAATTAAACACAAATATTATTCACTTATTAATGAATTGATCCAACCCGATCTATTCATTGAATAGATAAACATAAATTACATAAGTTATCACCATTAATAAAATTAAAACAATTATTCAAAGGAGTAATATAAAGTTCAAATACAATAAAAGTATATAACTATCAAAACAATTATTTATAAAAAATATATATTTATTACAAGATAATTTTAGTATTTATTAGTGATAAAGAAAAAAAACAACAAAATATGAAAGAATAACCAAAATGCTATTCATCTCCACATAACGGCTTATATATATAAGATAAACCACCTATTCGTTAAATGTTATAATAAACACAAAAATATCATAATATATTTCCATCCATGTTAGAATTTCTTGAATAACAAAATCTTCCAAAAACTTAAGTTATTCAGAGAATTATGAACTATAAATTTATACATCATTTCATATCACTCCTCTACCTATTTTAACTCTATACTCAATTTGTGACAAACACTCACAGTTATAAATAATTGAACATAAAACCTCTAGTTTTTATATCACATTATAAGTAATTGAAAAACCAAATCTTACAAAAACTTGAGTTATTGGAAGAAGTGTCAAAAACACTTGAATACATTCTATCTATCAAAAAAACAAAAATCATAATATCATTCTTTTTGCAACCCTAAAATAAAGCCAATGGCCCAAAATGTTTTGGTTCATTTTGAATGTTCAGCCCATGCCAAGCCCCACAAAATAGGTGCTATACCTATTTCTATTAAATTACAAATATATACTTCAACATTATTAGATTACTCAGGGAGAGGAAAAAAAGAGAGACAAACGCGTCTTATTCACCAATTAATATATCAATAAACAGCTATCACATGTTTACATTTACCTTAACAATGCTCTTCCTGAAACTGATAGATTACCACAAAAATAGCACCAAAAGGATCAGAGCAGGAGCTCACCACCAGTCTCCATGACTTCGGCCTATCTGCAACTATCTTTTTGGTTCATTCAAGTTTTTCCCTTCAAAGAATTCACCTAACATCCGCTCCAGATCCTCTGGTGTGTATTTAATGTACCTTTGAGCATTCTTCCCATTCTCAACATGAGGTCTGCAAAACAAAGAAAAGTTGATTGTGAGACAATATGTACAGCCGATAGAATGAGATTACGAATGGTTGGAAATATACCCAAAACGTTTTACAAAAGATCTGTAAGCAGGCAATAAGACTTCGGCAACCGTAAGCCTCAGTGACTCGCGCAACTCACTGTCAGGAACAGTCCACTGGGATTGTTTTTGGTGAAGCTCCTCAAATTGCACATTAAATGTCTTGAACCTGATAACCGAAGAAAGTTGTCCAGCTAAATCGACAGATGACACAACTAATGTATCAATGAAAATACAATCAGAATAGACTCAAGCGTCTGGTAGGGTTCAAGTTAATCACCTGTCTTTAACTAAAGCTCTCGAAACCCCACTACTGCTTCCTCCATCACCACCGACTGAACTACCCCCAGATGAGGTCAATCCTTGAATAGTCAGACATTGCAATATCTGCCAAGAAGAAAACAATCAAAATTAAAACGTAGAAAACGAGTCCATCTCTAAACCAAATTCTAAGATCGATCCACCCGAAGGCACAAGGAATAATCAAATCGAAAATGTTATTATCAATCCCCATGTTAAATGCTTCAAAAATCCCAATCCATCTCCACAGGACCCTGAGCTAGGCTATAGAAACCCATCTGTATAAAAGTTTCCACTCTATAGTATTTAGCTAAACCTTCCAAGCAAATTACAAACATGTGTACAATAAAAGAGCAATGGCCCAAAAAACATTTGCCCCAGAAATAAATGGAAGTGAATTACGACATGATTTATTACCAACGAAGCACAATGATAAAATTAATGACATGGCAAACAGGTTATTTTAGGTTCAAAAAAGATGAAAGACACATCATTAATCAACAGAATGACACCTTTCCCCAAGCAACCCTTTTATATTGATTTGCATGTTGCTGCACAATTCTCCGGTGTCTCTGCACCCAATCATCCCCTAATAAATCCTTGGCTTCAGATCTAAAAATAGAACACAACATTAAGCACCAATTAGAAAAGTACAATTGAATGGTCTTAAAAATGGAATTCTTTAACAATAAAAATGAGACAAACCTGCGCACAGATCTGACCATATAGTGAATATTGTTCATGAGGAATAAGTGGGTTAAAGCAACATCCCTATACTGCTTAGACTTCCCATCCAAATTGGTTTGAAGAGCCTGCATTATGCGTATTGTTACAGAGGCCAACTGCGAACCTGATTCGTTTCCTTTGTTAAATTCTTCAAAAAGCTGGTTCAAGGTTGATTGATAACTGCAAATTAATAGTCTCGGTAAAAACAATGAAAATAAATTACCTAATTCATCAAGCACCACGGGCCAATGGTTAAGGCATATCACCAGAAACAGGATTAAAGCAAAAAGAGTCATCCCAATAGCATAGAAGTGATTCAATAGATGAACCTTCAGCTAACACAGACATGTATTTTGATAAAACAAATCCAAGCAGCAGCCACAAAAAAAACTGTTTTTGGGGAACTGGAAACGAGTAGGAAAAAGCAATTACCTATAATAATTAATTCAAATCAAAGTAAACCATATATAAAAAAATAAAAAATAAAAGTAAAACCAGGTCACGAAGAAATTCGACATTATGAGGTCAAATTTGGCAAAATTGGAAGAAAAGGAAAAAAATCACCAAAAACACAGGAAGGCAATTAGACAGCATATTTATATCTAAAGAAACGAGTATTTCTGTCTCAATTAAAAGGAAGAAAGAAAACCTAAAGGAAAAGTCATAGCCAGCTGAACTTACTCAAACAGAAACTTCACATAGTTAATCACATAGCTAGTCAAAGGATGAACAGTTCCATCAGTTACAGCAGTTTTAGTTGCATCTTTTTCAACCGCTTCTTCAAAATCACCAAATGTCTCCTGAGCTGTCTGGGAAAGTCTTTTTGTCAAACTCAAAGCTGATTCTCTAATTTCAGAGCAAGCATTGCCTCTGAAAATTGATTCAAACTGCAAATGAATTCAGAAATTAAGTTAGTAAATTAATCTGTCATACGAGTCAAGCATCAGACTCTCTCCAAAAACATGCAAGCAAGCAAGCAAAGTTTATGACAAAAGACCAGGGGATAAATTTCAAGAACACAAAGTAAAAGTGATAAATTCCAATATCTCACATTTCTTTATAATACAATGTTGACAAAAGAAAAAGGCCGTCAGAAGTAGATCTTTGACCTTTTTCCATTGTGTAATCTCATATAGCACCCAACATTTGCAAAGGAGAAAACTTGACTATTCGTGACCCATAGTCCGAGCCTAGCTACATTTTAAAAGACCAGGGGATCTCTTTCAATTTGATTTTGAAATTATCACATGCCAATAAAATGTTTTTCAATTGAAAATGTTTGTACACCCATCAATCCCATCAAAATCAAAAGCAAAAATGTCATGGATCCATCCCATCAAAAGTGAAATTCTTACTATCATCTGAATGCTGTGATAGGATGGAAGATAAGTAACTAGAGAATAAATATTACCCAACAAAACCAGAAGAGTCTGTTATCTTTTTTTTTTTCTTTTTTTTTTTGGGGGTGGGGGTTGGGGGGTTGATTAGGGGGAGGAAGGAGAGGGGTCAGGATCTTCTCATGAGGATTTTCTTGCATATCTGTACCAGTTTTAGACTACTTATATTTCACCAAGCCTATAAGTAATAAAAACAGCAACTGCTCAATAATGAGTCAATTAATCCACACCTCGGAGTGAAGCTCTCGCATTATCTCATACATGTCTAAAAGTACAAACAGCTTTTCTGGAGATCTCTTGCTTTTAGCAATTGCCTCCCCAAAACTAAGCAGCATCAAAACACTATTTGTGGTGACTTCAGAAAAAGATTGTTCACTTGTGGTGTCAAAACCTTCAAACATTTGATCACAAACTATACGTTCCCCAGCAAAAAGCAACCTGACCTGTTTAAGTGTATAAGATCATAAGAACAGATATATTGGTTCCTACGTGTCATTGTGGCTCATAGTCTCAAAAAATGGATAAGAATTTGGGAAATAACAAAGATCCTTACAGCAATGCGCATGAAGTGAATCCAATTCCCAATTTTGGCCTCTAAAACCTCCCATTGCATCTTCTGAACATCCTCTTGGCTCAGTTTTTCAACTCCCAATTTCTGGAGGCTTTCTTCTAAAACTGATGAGCGGGTATCCCTGAGTAAATTAGAAGAGGGACACATCTTATTATAAAATTCCATATTCACACACGTAAACACTAAGGATCAATACAAGAAATGAGAAAAATGAACATTGCAAACAGGTCTTCCAATATATGCATTTAACATCAGAGAGTTTTAACCACATTAGAAGCAAAGTTTTGGCTGCCAAGTTTCAATCCGAACAATGTGGTGATACAGCTAAAGGAAAGTGAAAATACTTTTTCAGTAGGGTCGTATGAGGTAAGAACATCAACTATTTGAAAGCACAAATTTTTCAAGTCAACTAGAAATTGAAATATAAAACCACCAAAAATCTGGTTTCCAATTACTGAACATGCAAGTTTTACTGAATTTTGAGAAAGTACACTAAAGCCTCAAATATTTTTTATGTCCAAGTCCTATGCCAAAAAAAAAAATTTGCTTTTCATGGAAGTCACTAGAGGTATCTCACTGGTCTTATGAATAAAGTTATAAGCTATCAGAAAATAAATTTAGCTTCACAGAACTTCCAAGTAGCTACAAGGTGTTCAAAAAATACTAATCCGCACAATAATGATTAGCCAAATATTGATAACTTTTACATGTGAAAAATCTCATGAATTAAATCACATGCAAATTTAGTAATCCAATCTTAATACCATAACATAACGTGAAATTTTTTTCAGTTCAGGTCATGTACATTCACAACGATGCCACAGAATAACCGTCCCTCAACTTTTTGTAGCATTACTCCTGCTCTATCTCCTTTTTCTAATTAAATGTTTAAACTACATGCTTGCTTTACAAACCTTATTTATCTGGTCTCTAGAAATCTTGGCAACCGGCTTCATCAAAAATCCCTCCTTTGACCAATTACTAAATCTTTCAACATTTTTTTCCCCCTAGAATGGATCTTTTAAACCTTAATTGAATCTAAGGATTCCAAACTTATTTTAAAACCTTAAAAAAAATTCAGATGCCAAATCCCACTGATAAACATAGAAAAAATTTACATCTTTACTTTTAGTAGATCAAGTTAACAATAATATATTTATTCTAGAAAAAACAAGACAACATACTCGCTTTAATATGATCAGGGATGAAAGGGAGATATTTACCTGTAAATTTTGACTAACTTCTCCTGGTGACCAGCTTCAACCATTTGCATGGCCAAATCATGTAGCAAGGGTAGAATCTTTAAAGGTATAAGAGTAGGAGGTGTATAAATAGCAGTTTCTAGGTTACTGTTGTGGTGGTCAGAGGGGTTATGGGAAGAACTCTTGCCATTAGATTGACCCTCATTCCCAGGAGATCCTGAAGATGGACGAAGAGAGTTTGGGAGACCATCAAAAAGGCACTCAGGCTCCACTGGTTTGCTGAAAATCAAGAAAAAGGAATTTTCAAACAATATATATGAAGCTTACTTGCAAGGACAAACAAAGTGCAAAACTGCTGCATACACAATTTGAAAACTTCGTATAATCAACAAAAATTACATGTATCATAAAAAAGAGCATTTGAAAATGGATGGTTTAAATGGATATTAACTTATCCCAGAAAATTAAAAAAATAATTCAATCAGAAACTTGATGGCTATGAGCTAAGCACTTATACTGAAGTTTGATCATATGCAAGTGTAACTATAACAACAGTTATAAGGCAAAGTGGCCAGCAAGACAAAACAGAATCCCTACCAACTGTAGAAAGAATTGGAGCTGAAGTCAGAAACTACAAAAGCAAATCAGTAACTAAACAGACACAGTTCACACATAAACCAATCCAACTTGAATAGACAACTGTCCGATTACAGTTACACAACTTTGGTATACTTAGATTTATGATAGGTGATTGAAAATCAGTCATACACAGAAAGACAGCATTCTCTCTAGACAGATCCAATGCAAAGCATGCAGTACTCTGGTAAGATGAAGAGTATTAAATGGAATGCTGCACATTAGCTGCAAAAAGAGGGAATTGGAGCAAGCACCATTCCATGTTATTAAGCTACACTGACCAAATAATAGGAATACTGGATAAAAATAAATGTTTATCAAAGGGAACCAAACCACACAAGGTAGAACTCCTAATTCTTCACGAAGGAAAAAAGAACAAAAAGAAGAAGAAAATAGTGATATTAAAAAAAGGTTGAAATTTGAAATAGGCCAAAACTAGGCACTGAGCAATAAGCATTAAAGCACAAACCTGTAAGCTGATAAAAGTTGCTTAAACTCCTCTTCAAGCTTCGAAAGAGCTTTAGTGAGTAAACTATTTGCATGGTTGAGAACCACATCACTACCCTTAAAAGATCTTTTGGTGCTAAAGAAATGGATATTACTCCTTAGCTGATCGATTGCATCTAAATAATTCTCCAAGTCCTCATGTGGCCCTCGAAGTATTTTTGTTTCCGCCTAGGAGTTTGAAGGGTATCCATTAAAACAACTATTAAAACGACAAATATAAGTCATTTGTAGACTACAAAGTATAACGTGTTGACATGCCAAATACTACAAGGTAATGTAATAGTGTAACCAATCATTTTACTAGTAATGTCATTACTAGACCGAACTTCTGATCTTTAAGATAGAAAGATACAAAGAATGTCTTTATGATCGAAAGAAAGCCAAAGCATAGTTCAAATAACATTATAATCTACTTATGTCAAAGAAAAATTAATTTAGTCCTTGGTGCAAGAAAGACATGCATCTTTTGGATGCCTCCTCCTCTTATACAATTATAGTCCCAGATTAGAGATTTAGGAAACCTGAACTTCACCAAATGGTAGTGCTTTCACCGTCTCAGACACAAAAATCTAGATCGAAGTCAGCCAAAAAATTGGTAGTCAAAACATGACTTTGAATATCCTGGTCAAAGTATAACTCAGTTTGAATCAATTGGGGAGTAGTAATATCTATGAGGCATGGTTGCGAATCCCAGTCGTATGTGGGTAGAGTTATTATATATACATAAAAAAAAATTATTTTAAGCAAGCACGCAAACAAAACATAGATTCCATAGGAGACCAACCTGGCGGGAAAGATCGAATTGTGATAATATAACCTCCGCAGCCTTCAAAGTTTTGTCAATATTCTCATGACCTTTCCGAATAGAATGCGTTCTAATCTGTAATAACCAAAATCAAAGCGAGCCCATCAACGGGGGTTAACGAAACGAAAACAAAAGTAACGCAAAGTAAACCAGTCTTCCCGGAGATCAAAGAGGACCAAAACCCAGAGACCCATATTCAGCTGATAAAGCACAAGCAATGCAAACTATAGACGTTAACAAGGGCTAGGAGCTAAATGCTAGAACAATTTTCTCCTCCATCTAATTTCATTTTCCCATGGACCAAACAGGAGTGGAAAAGAAGAAACAAAACCCACCTGGGTAGGACGCATGGCGGTCTCGAGGGCCGAAAGGCGGTGATCAAAGGAGCCAAGAATGGTGACCACGTTTTCTGTAATGGTTTGACTCTTCTGCAGAGACTCTCTCATCATGGCAGCTCTCTCGCTTAGTGAATCAGAGCCCATTATTGAGAACCCCATGTTTATCTTCTCTACTCAGATGTTGAAATTAGAGAGACTTTAATTACTTTTGAAAGGTTTAAGGTTGAAGCCTTGAAGGTTGAATTGGTGACCACTATGATGATGGAGATGATGGAAATGATGAGCAACAGTGCCACTTCGACATTCTCTTGGGGACTTTGAGGCTTTAACAGGGTGTATTCTAATTTTCAAGTCATTCATAGCGATGCGTTTCTCAAAAGATTTTTATTTATTTATTTATTATTTTTTTAACAAACAGCTTTTCTTTCCAAGACACTTGCAAAAATATCTTAAAACTAAAAACTTAACATTTTAATCTCAAATTATTAAAAAAAACATATAAATTTAAAATTATATTTTTCGGTTGCATTACATCGATCAATTAACATGAAAAATGGGTTAATTGTGTTCTATCTAACATTCATATCCATACCAATTAACCATATCAAGTAAGCACTCAATATTAAGCAACTGTTTTGGTGAAAAATATAATTTTGAATTTATGTGTTAATTTTTAATAATTTAAGAATTAAAATGTTAAAAAATTTAGTTTAAGATTTTTCTATCAAGGAGCGTTTGGATAATATTTTAGGAAAAGAAAAGGTGCGTTTAGAGAACGTAAATTCGAGTTTTTTTAATTTATAATAGTTAGTGGATCACCGTTAATATTAAATTTAGTATTTTTATTTTATAATTATAATTAATATAATAAAATATTATTGATTAAAATAATATGATTTTTTAACGTATATTTAATTATCATATTAATTATAATAATATTATAATTTATAATAAATAATTTTTTTATCTTAATCATAATTAAAAAAATAAGAAAATTCTTCCCATATCAATAATTTTTCTCCTTATAGATAATTCAAGACTGATATATCAAAAAAATGCAAAATTGACATTTTTATCTTAGTTTAATTTAATGGTTAATAGAAAAAGATATATTAGATTCACTTAAATATATATATATTAATTACGATATAATACGTATTAAATATTTCTTACAAATAATTTTTTTATTTTTAAAATTATTTAAATATGTATCACATTGATAATTATAATTTATATATAATTAACACTTATCTAATACAAATAATACTAATAGTTAAGAAAAATAAAATTCAAATAATACTGAGAGTGATAAGCACAGTTCAAATGTTTTGTTATAAAGGATAGTGATATATAATTCTACTAGTATATTTTATTATTTAAATATATATTCAACACATAAAATTAACAATTTGATCTAATTTATTTAAATTTTATAAAATTCATCCTGAATCGAACCATTTGCATGATAAATTGCATAATTAAGATGAATGTTTTCTTTTACTCTATAATAATATAATTTAAATTATTTTTTATACATATAATTATATATTTATAGATTAGATATATCAATATTGTCAATTTTTTTTTACATTATTGCAATTATCTCTTTCGCCTTTTATTTTTAGAACTTATTGGAAAAGTTGAATAGTTACATAAAATTTATTACATAATCAGTTTTCGTTTTTGATGGAACAAAATATAATTAAATTGTAAACTTAATACAAATAAGTATTGAAATTTAAATTTACCTCAAATTAATAAACGCAATCACTTTATTATCTCTCTTCACCGTGAATACTAAAACATAATCAACTTCATTTGTCATGTTGTCTATCATTTTTTTTCATTATCATAGCTTTAACATTTTTTTAGATAAAGTTATGACATTATTATTCTAATTGATATATATTTTTAGTTTTAAATGATAAAAAAAGATATGATATTAGTTCGAATAGTTTTATTGAAGAGTAATGTATACTTGTATACGTATGAATCATAAGTATGATATTTTTTTAATTTTATATTTTTTAATTGTATGCATGTTATTTTATTATGTTAAATTTCAATTAAATATATTAGTTTGTCTCTAATTCATATTCATAATAGTGTAATTAGTTCTTTTGTTTTTTTTATTCCTTGAAAAAGTTGGATATAATTTGATAACTTTATAAGTTTGATACCTTATAATTTTTCAATTATATCGAACAAAATCAGACTTCAAAATTCAAGGCAAACAAGTATTGAAATTGAAATTTATATGAAATAAATAAATAAACCTACTTCATCTATTTTTTTTCACAAATATTTATCTAAAATGTCCCTAAAATTTAATATATCTTTATTTATGTCATAAAAGTTTATAAAAAATACTATAATATTCTTAGATTTTATGATTAACAATGTTCCTAAATCTAATTATGTTAATTTTTTTTATCTATATTATATTAATATTCTCATGAATATGATATAAATTGAAAGTTATTCTTTAACTTACTTATAAAAATTTTATAGTTCATGTATATTATTAGTTAGAGATAACTTTTCTTATTGTATTATTACTATTCTCATCTTCCTAGTTATTATAATAAATTAATATAAATAAATATTTAAACATTTAATATCTTTAATTAGCATAAATGTTATAATTATTATATTTTAATTTAATGAATCCATCACATTTTTTCATTATATTCATCTCTTTTTGTTACACTTATTATACATCAACTTTACTCAAACTTTAAAATACTCCTGATAATGTTGAGTCTTCTAAATCAGTACATAGATGATGTCTAATTTTAAATTAATAGAAAAGAGTAACTAAAATCTATTTTATTCATAGTATAATAAGTATTACAATGTTAAGTTCAAGTACAAATCTCATATAGATTCTTAATCGTTCATAATAATTGAGTATCCGCATTTTATATTATAATTATGTTTTTATATACAATATTAGAATTGTGAACCGATTCAAACGTAGAAATAGATTATTTTTTTAATTATACCACGTAATTTTTTATAAATAAAATTTTATTTTTGATTTTTATCGTAAATATTTATATATATATTCAAAATGAGGTGTATAATTATTTTATAAAGCTAAAAATATATAATTTTTATGAGTTAATATTAAAACCAACTTAATAATTTTCATATAAATTTTTTTAACCTAAACCTTGTGATTTTTTTATAAAGGATATTCATTTATAATACATTGCAAAAGTATAACATTTTGTAACGTAGTCGATTTTATTTGTCATGTATTATTTTTTATTATGTAATAGCTTTGTGAAACTTTTATCATTACAAAGAGGAAAAGATATTTTCGATAGTTAAATGATATGTAGAAATGATAATATAAAATTAATTTACTCTTAATTTTTTTTATTTTAATTAAATGTATTATATATTAGTATTTTAATTATTGTTTCCATTCCTATTATCAAAAAACAGTATTCTTCCTTATCAAATTTTCATCGTTCTTTATTTTATATCAACTTTTATGTTTCGTCACTCATTAAAAAGAAAAAGACCCATCACTCTATTCAAAATAAATAAATATATGTATGACTTCTATTCTAAATCCTAATACATTTTTATGTAAATGGTTTGTATGGTTTTTTTTAATATTTTTATTTAACTTATAATTATTGATTATTGTTTTAATTTATATATTTAGTATTTATATTATCTCTTATCAATAATCCTCTTACTATTTTTCAATCTCTCAATTATATTTAATGATTCAACATAATAAATATTTTTATTTTTATTTTTAATTATAATTTTTTCATCTATCATTTTTCTATAACCAATAAATAACATTAGTAACTTGTTATTAATTTATTTTAGTACTTTAATTAAGTTTAATGAATATAACACTTCAATCTACGAAGTAATGAATGTTGTTGTTACCATTATAAAAGAACATCTTACGAATGGTATTTTTGATGAAAAATTTAAAAGTCGAAAAAATTTAGGTGACTTAAAAAGTTATTAGCCAAAGAAAAATACTATAATAAAGAAAAATATAAATTATTTATCTAGCTGGATCCATTCTAAAATTTAACAGTTTTTTATATAAAAAAATATATTAGCAATTTGTATTTAATATAATAATTATTTTTTTTCTTCATAATTTTAACATAGTTGTTGAAAATTGATATTTATGGGTTAATTATGCTGAAAATATGATACTTGTAAAAACTAAAAAAAATGTTAAAAATTGGAGGGAATTTTTATTTCAAAAAAGTGAGAAACTTATATAACATAATAAGATATTTGAGTAAGTTAAAAAAAGAAGATTAAAAATCTTAATAATTAGCAGAATTGTTATTACTTTTCTTAACACAAGTTATTAAGAATAGGTTAATCAATTTTATAATATCATTGGAATCCTTGGCAATATACTTTCCTTTAAAAATTATAATTTTTAGTAATTTGTTATTCTCATTGGAATTTTTTGTTAAAGAACATGAGTTCCAACAATATTTTTATCCAACAGCAATTGCAACAATGTTTTAGTGGTGATAGATTATCTGGTGTCAAATATAACATTACAAAAGGTAACCAAAAAAATGCATGTGATTTTTATAGTAATTATGCATATAAAGTTAAATTAGTTTCAGTGTTCAAAAAGAAAAGTTGATATATCAAGTTATTGAACTATATTAATTTTTTTAAAATAAATTCAAAAATGAAAAAGAAAGATACAGTTGCACTAATATGAAACATATAATTGATATTAATAAAATAACTTCCTAACAGAATAATTAGTTCAGGCTCTGTTTTTTATAAGTAAAATTTTATTTCATCTGCAACTACAATCTTCATTCAAAAAATCTATATATGTAATGTACAGATTTCTTGTATATTAAAAATGAGGTGCACAACTTTTTTATAAAGTATAAAATGGATAATATTAAAACTAATTTAATAACTTTCATGTAAAAATGTATGAATCGTATTTTTAGTCCATTAAGTTCATCATTTTTAATATTTTGAGATTTTAATAAAAAAATTGTAACTATTTGTTCATTTATTTTTCATGTTATTCGTTCACTTATTTTTTATGTTTAACATATATAGTTTAAATTTAAAAATTAAATTAAATTGTACAGTAGTAATTAGAACTAATATATTAAAAAAAACTTATCGTTTGAATTATTTAGTCTTTTAATTTTTAAAATTTAATATATTTAATTAATTATTTTTAAATTTAAATTGTAATTATTAAATATAAAAAATAAGTGGACGAAAAATTACAAAAAAAAATTATTAAGAAATCAAAGTAATAAAAGTGATAAAATGAATAGCACACAAATATAATTCATCCTATAAATATAATAGAGTATGGACCCAAGAAATGGAGATCGATGGTAAAATGAGTTTATTATAACACTAGGGTTCTATAAAATAGAAAAGAAATAACTTCTACGCATTTTGAAAAAAGAAGAAGTCAATTTTTAACTTTAATTTAAAAAATATAATTTGAAAAATTAAAAAATTGAATATTGCTCATTTTAAAACTTATTTATAATTTTTTAATCTAAGTCAAGTTAAACTCACCATAACTTTTTATTTTTATATGTAACTTAAAATCACAAACCATATTTTTAAAAAAACCTTAATATTTTGTGAGATATTATTATTTATATTTAAAAAATGATTCAAAAATATTCCACCGAATCTAAACAATCATTAATAAAATGAGTATAACTTTATATAGAAAACTCAAAATCATAAACCGTAAATTTTATTAAAAACCATACTTCTAGAAATTTTTAATGATATATGAAATAATTTATAAAATTTTATTATTAATTACAATTTATATTTTAAAAATGAGTAAAAATGTTATTTTAAATCAGAATAATCATTAGTAAAATGTGTATAAATTCTATAGAAAAATAAAAATCATAAACGGTAAAATTTATTAAAAATTAAACTTTTGTAATTTTTTAATAATATACGAAACTTGATAAATTTGTATAGATTATATTTTAAAAGTGAGTAAAAAAATTTCTTTTTAATTTTAACAATTATTAGTAAAATGTTCATAACTTTTAATGAAAAACTCAAAATTACAAACTTTTAAATTCATAGAAACTAAACTTATAGATATTTCTAATGATATATGAAATGAATCATAATATTTATTAACAAATACAATTCATAAATCAAAAATATTTAATAGAATATGAACAATATTTAATAAAATGAGTATAATTTTCCTAAAAAATACAAAATTTTAAAATATAACATTTTTTTTGTAAAATAAACTATATTATATTTTCAAGGATATATGGATCTAATTATAAACTAATGCAATTTAAATTTCAAAACAAAATCAATGATCATATTTTAACATCAACTACATTGTGTATTTTTTTAAGTTATTATTTATAATAATAATTAATAATTATATTTTGATAGTTTTTTTTTATTTTTTCTCCAATTTATTTACTTTTTAATTCAACGTGTTTTTGTCAAATAAACTAGTTAGTTATTTATGAGTTCAAATAAGATGCTAATTTGAGTTTATAAACTAAGTGAATTAATTTTTTTGAGCTTATTAGTTGAGTTGATTTAAGTTGTTAGATTTTACATCTTTAAATTTATTGATATATTAATTACATTATGATAAGTATATAGATAAACATTAATATATTTAAATATAATTAATTGTTAAACTACAAAATTTAGGTTTTTTAATAGAAAAAAAAACATGACAAAACAAAAATTATACATACAAATACAATAAAATTCATATTTGTATGTGTTCACCTTGTAGCTTTCGGGGCTTCTTATTATATTAAAGAAAATGAGTGTGTTGCTTAATCTAACAATTTATACTAAACAATGTAAATGGGGATGAAGTTAAATTATTTATGACTAATATAAAAGGTAAAAATTTGCATTATGGAGGGAAGTCGATCAAACTAGCTAGGTAAAAATAAACTATCAAAATATGCTATATGTCCTAATAGACATAAATTAAGTAAAATATTTCTTAGGCTGCGATGTAATGTTGTAAAAGCAATCATAAATCTTCTTATTTTAGTTATAATGTAAATCATATTAATATTAAAATAAAATCATACACACAAATCATAAACAAATAATAATAACTAACAAAGAACACAATTATTCAAAGATATAATCTTTATTTGAAAAAAGAAATATCGATACATGAAAAGTATATACATTTTTAACGGTAAACATTAAGTTCTTTTATTTTTGTATTCACGTTACCTTTGTTTTTTGAATTTTTTTTATCAATATTTGATACATGTATTAATCTATGTATTATAATATAATTATTTTTATTAATAAATTATTCCATAATTACTTCGATATCTCATATTCATAATTAATATTCAATCAAACACTAATAGATAAATTAATATAAATAATAATTGGATATATATAACATTATTCTTTATTTTATGATAATGATATTGATATAATTTGAATTATTACTGTCACAATAATAATTTATTAATGTAAATTTTATTTAATTAATTAATTATATAAATATAATAAAAAAATTATACAATTTGTGTATCAATAACCTTACTTTATTATGAACATATTCGTTCACTTTATTTTTTAATTGTTTTTTTAACTTACTTAACCATCATTTATATCTTAAATTTGGTAAGATCATATTCACATTTTTCTTATTTTTCATTTTACTATTGTTTTTCTTCATCCTTGTAACACATTTGATTTTATTTCAAAAAAATTAAACTTATCAAACACAAATAAATATATTTGGGAGCTACTCCCCTTTTTATAAACTAGTATCGATTTTAAGTAATTTTTTACCTTACTTTATATATCATTTTTATCACAAATTTGATGAATTCACATTCACTTTTACCTATTTTTTTTTATTATGATTTTTTTTCATACTTCTATTTGTAACATACTTTATTTTATTTCATAAAAAGTTTAAACTTATCAAACACAAATAACTACGTTTAAGAGCATTTCTCCTTTATATAAAAGAACAAATACATTTGGCAGTAACTCTCCTTTTAATAAAAGAATATAGATATGTATGTATATACTAAAAAAACATAGTTTAAAAATATGTAATTGATTAATTTTATTCTTTTAATGTCCATTGTAATTTTCATAAATTTTCTAGATTTTTTATGAATTTTTCAAAAAAAATCCACTACAATAATAATTTTTAACATTTTTATAAAGTTAAGTGTCATTTTAATCAACATCCAAATTTTTAATGTTTCTTCGTATATTAACAAATTTTGGAAAAACTATTAATGTCAATTTTTACTATCACTTATAATTGTTCTCTATAGATTTACAAGATGAATAAATCATTAGTATCTCATACCAATATGAATGATTTTTAACCCTCTTATGTTTAAGTTAATGATAAGATAATGAAATTAGTGTGTGATTCTTAGTTACACTAAGATATCATATCTTAAGGTATTCATCAATTGTTATTGTGTGTATATAGAATATATATATTCTTTATCAAAATAGTATTGATTTGTTATAAAATTGTACATTTATTTTTAATTATCTCTTTAAAATAATTACATAATAATTTTTAACCTTTTATTTCTTTAGAATAATTATTGTGTTTTTATTTTTTTAGGGATAAATATCTTGCCATCATACTTATCTTATTACTCAACACTTATTGGACTTAGTTTATAAAACTCTTTATTAATTGAAACAACTCTTAATATACAAAATTAACCCTAAGAAAAATTATATTATGCATATTTATTATGAGTTTCATATTTTGAGTATCTTCCTTTTGAAATATATATATACTCATATTTTGAGAAAATTCCTAAAAAACCTAACAAATTACAAATTGGAATATAGGATTTTTTGAATTGATTTATATATATATATATATATATATATATATATTCTATTTTAAGAATATTGATTGTATTTTATATTTTTATATATTTGTTTTTGAATTTATGTTAAATATATTAAAATTTAATTTTTCATTAAATAAAAAAAATAAATATTATAAGATGAGATTTTAACTTAATTTTATAGAAAAAAACATAAAGATTGATAGAGATATTTCATGTCAATGCCTATTTAATAGAGATATTTCATAATATGTCAATGTCTATTGTGCATTTTATGCTATATAATTTTTTTTAAAAGTACATAAAAAGTATAAAATCACAATAAAAAGAAAAATAATGTTAATTTTCGATTTTACCATCGCATGTGCCTTTCTTTGTTATTTTGATTGTTTAAATAATTAGATACATTATTTTCTCAACTTTTTATACCGACGCTTTTTAATTTTAGGAAATTAATTATTTTTAGTTTGATTTTTATGATGTCATGTTATAATGACGTATTTATTACCTAGTATAATGTTTTTTTAATATATAATTTATATATATTTATGGTTTTTGGTATATAATTAAATCAATTATACCTGAAAATTTATATAATTATATAAAAAAATTGATATATGAAATTAACTTATAATATTTGAATTTTTTTAAAATCATGTGTACGGAATTTTTTTCATTTCAAATTAAAAATTATTTTTTTGATTTTAAAATAATAAATAGAATATAAAATTAATCGACTAAATTTTCTTATTTTTCATTTTAATGAAATAAAATTGATAATTATTTTTATTTTTTCACCTAATTTATTACGATATTTTTTCATAAATTTTATATAGTGAGATTCTTCCTTTAAGATTTTGTTATTGTTTATTACATTTTTTTTATTTAGATATAATCCTATAATTATATTTTTTATTTTATTTAATGAATATAATATTTTGGAGATCAAATTTATGAAATCAATAAAATTGATTGAAGATATTTATCAATTTTTTTAAATAATTAAAACACACAAAAAATCATTAAATGAGATTAATTATTTTCAATGTTATTATGGGGACCACAGAAAGTGTGTTTGTAATGTAACATATCAGTCTATTATAATATATAAAAATATCTTTGTATTTTATTTTTTACAAAAAAAATCGTTTGCATCTTAAATTTCAAATTTAATAAGTTCATTTATGTATTGGAGTAATATATGAGATGTATCTATATTTATTATTTAAAAGTAAAGCTATGTCATATCTTTAAAATTTAAATGTGAATGTATCACTACGCTCCTCTAATTCATTAAAGCTCATTAAGGGACCAAACCCTTCACCCTATTATATATATACAGAAGAAGAACATACCATCTTCAGACACTACTAGTAGACTACTTCATTCCACTTCCAGTTCATTTGTTATGGGTTCTATAAGCACTCCTAAACAGCCACTTGTACTCGACCAACTACCTAAAGAAACCTTCTTTGAAAATCTGGATCTCTACAAATGGGAAGGTTTCTGGTACAGACCAAAGTTTCTTGAAGCAACACTTTCCCTTCATTCACACTTTGAAGCCCTTGATGATGATGTTTTCATAGCTTCAGCTATGAAAACTGGCACTACTTGGCTCAAAGCTCTATGTTTTTCTATTATGCAAAAAGAGAGCTCTAGAGATCAACTACTGTTGAATAATAATATTAAAGGAGATCAAGAAGGTCTTGATATTCACGAAGACCCATTGACCAAAAACCCACCAGCATTTTTTGTGAAGACTTTAGAAATTCAGGTATTTACTGAAAGGCCACCTCCTGATCTTTCTGTTCTGAAATCTCCGAGACTTTTTCATACCCATTTGCCTCACAGTGCTTTGCCTGATTGCATTAAGAATTCAAAGTCCAAAATTGTTTATATAACAAGGAACCCAAAAGACACAATTGTTTCAATGTGGAGTTTTCTCAACAATCTAAGATCACCTGAACAAGGTACTTATGAGTTTGAGAAAGCATTTGAGAGTTTTTGTGATGGTGTTTTTCATTTTGGTCCTTTTTTTGAACATGTTTTGGAGTATTGGAATGAAAGTTTGAAAATGCCCGAGAAAATACTTTTCTTGAAATACGAAGATCTTAAAAGGGATCCAAAAAGAGAGGTAAAGAGACTAGCTTCGTTTATAGGAAGGCCATTTGATGATAAAGAGGGTAATGAAGAAGAGGTTGAGGAAGTGATAAGAAGGTGTAGTTTGGAGAGGCTTAAGGAAGTTGAGGTTAACAAGAATGGGATAGATCCTTGGGTTGGGATTAAAAATAGTGCCTTTTTTAGGAATGGAATTGTTGGTGGTTGGAAAAATGTCTTTACAACTAAGATGAGTGAGCGCCTTGACCAAATTACTCTCACTAAATTAGAGGGCTCTGGTCTTTCCTTTGAAAGCTAGCTAGATCATGTATGAATTATTAAAAATTGTTATGGTATTAATTAATACGTGTATTTTTATTTTTAATTCTTTCATACAAAAAGATCAATATATATATATATATATATTAATGATAGAATTAATTAAATAATTATATCATTTATTTTTAATAGTATTATTAATTCTCTATGATTAGTTAAAAATAATAATTACAGTTTTGTTTGTTTTTGGTATTACTTCTATGATGTGTTTGAAGTGGAAGACTATTATCTTGTTTATTCGAGTTCAATAGGAATTCTTGTTTTAGAGAATGGAATATACTTATGAGATCATTATATTTTTTTCCTTTCATTTTTATGAGGCAATTCTATAGGTCCACTGGGCATCGACAGCACTAAATTTGAACCATTAGTAAACTTACACGATCCTTCACTCTGTGAGACACAAACAGAGTTGAGTGATAAAGTGGTCCAACATATATTCTTTTTACAGTCACAATTCAATTTAGTATATGATTATATCATTTAAATATAATAGATAATTTATATAATTATGTTATAAAAATAACAAAAAGTTCAATTACATAACTACGAATTTTTTTAACAAAAAAATGGCGAGATATATCTTTTTTATAATATAAAAAATATATGTTTATAATTTAAAAATACTGTTGAATCCGTTAAATAATTATCTTATAAGTTAAAACCTAATCTCATTGAATAATTAATTTATAAAAATCGGTATGTAATAAAAATCGGTATGTTACATTGCTTTGGTCAAGTTGGGCTGAATAGCCGGAGGAGGGTTTGCATTAAGGAGTTGTTGAATATTTTTAGAGCATTTAATGATATGATATTTTAAATTTATATAATTTTTTTTAAAATATTTAAAATAATAAAATAATTTAATTAATAAAAAATATTTTTTTTAAATAATAATTAATCGTACTGCATGCACATTGAATTACGTACGGTTATTGGAGAGAGGGGATTACGGGAGGGGGCTAATTAATATTTGTTTGAAGTTGAGAGACACAAATGGTTTAATAATGTACATTGAAACGTCACTGTCTTAACAGGAGACATGTTCGGTAAGATAAAATAAATATTTACTCTTTACATAATTCAAATTATAATTAATTGTATAAATTTTATAATTTTTTTTAAATAATTATAAAGAATGGTTATTATAATATTAAAAATATGATTTAATAAAAAATAATATATGTTATTATTATTATGATTATATATATATAATTAGATAGAAATTTTTTATTTTCATACTAAAACACAGCTTGAAACAATTAGATATAATTTTATTTATTTTTATTTAGAAATATGTATTAAATTATTTAAAAAAATAATAATGTTAATATTTTAAATAATATAATACAATAAAAATTATATTAAGATTTAATTTTTTAAAACTAAATATATTTTTTAATAAATTTAAAAAATAAAAATATGGTTAAAAAATAAAAATATTGTTATCAATTCATAACCGATGATTATTACTTAATTGTACTCAAAATTAGTACGTGATGATTATCGTTATTAGTTCGATTGTTTCCGTGTACATTTCTAGGTATGATGAAATGTATTATAAATTATTTTTATAAATAAAACATTTTAGTTATTTATTTTTGAGTGATTCAAACTATTTTTTTAAATGAGTATATTTATTTTGATTTATATTATTATAATAAAAATGTTAAAACATTATTGAAAATCAATTAATCATTTATTTTCTATAATACATTTTTTAAACATTTTCGCTACACAGATCTATATAGCATTATAAATTTTTTTTTGTTAAATTTTTTGTATATAATATGATATATTTATGAAACTTAGATTATTGTGTTAAAAATACTATTTAAAAAACGGATAAAAAATGAAATGTATTGGTAGATTTTCAACAATATCCCTTTTTATATAAGTATTTTTCTATAATAATATAATCAAAGTAAATTTATTTATTTTTTAAAAATAAATTGATTTTAATTGAGTCACTTAAAAAGAAAATTTACTAAAATAATCCATTTATAAAAGAAAGTAACTTATGGTGCATTTTATCATAGCCCATTGATATAATTTAAACCACAAAAACCATTTTTTTGATGAAGATATTTATGGATGATAAGGTTGTTAATCATGTAAAAATTATCTGATTGGGTAGAGTAATAACAAATATTATATTTTTCATTTCGTTCTCTGAAATTATATATCATATTTTAATAAATAAATAAAAAATTAATATTTTTATTAATTTAATTAGATTTAAATTTAAACTAATTATAATTGATACATTATATATTTTATATTTCATTTTTAAGTTATATTTTTATTCTTCTAAAATATTAATAAATTTTCTTTTATAAAAATTATTTAAATTATAAAAATCTAAACTCTTATAATTATTTTATAATTTATTTTTATTATTTAAAACTAGTTTGTAAAAAGTTTTTATAAATATTATTTAATATAAAAAAATTATTTATATATTATTACATATATTATATTTTTTTCTATTTCATATAAATATTGTTTATATTTTATTTATTATTTACTTATTTTTATTATAAAAAAAATAATATTTAGAATGTTATATAGATATCGGTTTTTGATTTAGGGGTTTTATTTTTTATTTAAATTTTCGATATATGTTTGTAAAGATTTTAAACATAGATAAATGATAAAATTTAAATGGTAGGAAATAAGGAAAAAGTTTAGATCCGTTCCGTTCACAATTAAAATCGATGGAAAAGTTTTGGATCATAAACTGTCCTTGGAATAACAGGATCTAGATTCTTATTTACTACTTGTACCAAAACAGGAGCCATTTTGGCTCAAGTCCTTATTTCTAAATCACTTCCTCATCTCTCTCTCATTTTTTTTTAATCATAATTACTACTACTCTGGCATAAGGAGATTGGGATAAAGGATTTTTAAACCACGAGATAATGGAAAAAATTATAAATAATACCTCACATAAAGTTCGACTTATCCATTTGAGACTTTCTACGATGAAGAAATATGTTTTTGAGAGGGTACGAGTGCAGTAATCATATAATTTATATATATATTTTTAGGTAAATTTTATTAATATTATAATTTAAAAAATGATTTATTAAATTAAAATTTTTAATTATTAAGATTTTTTTGAGATAAAATTAAAAATAATATATTTGATTAATAAAAAAAAATCTAATCCCTTTCCTTCTTTCTCTATCTCCTTGTGTACATATTAGCTGTTTACAGCCTAAATGACTTTGCTAAGGGATTCTGATATCCTCATGCTGTTGATAATGTTCTTGATTAAGCAAATATGTGTGAATTCAATGTTGTTCTCTGTATTGTTCAAATATCAATTTGATTCCTCTTCGTATTGCTTTCTCTACTCTTTCCCACAAGCTCACATTAGATTCCAGTTCAAATAATGTTGGGTTGGATTTTATTCAAAATCTCCACGATGCAAATTTCCCGCACTATCGAACCCCAAAGATTCCGGTCCAAAAGCCTTATCCTGACAAATCATGATAAAAACTAGTCACATTCACAACGACATTTTTCATAAAATAATAAGTGAAAACAATATATAGCATAAATAAGAAATAGTTGATTTCTCGAAAAAAACAAATTTTTTTGAAAATAAGTTAGATTAGATCTAAAACACCAACGAATCCACGGAAAGATATTTATTGCGAAGGTAAAGATTAAAAAAAAAAATGCGTTGATAGAATCAAGATACACAATATTTGACTCTGAAGTCTGAATCCAATAGTCATTACAAAGAAAGTCATGATATTTATTTAAGAACACCACCCAACTACAAAACCCAAATTGTAAAAAATGACCATTACAATAACTTTTTACTTTTACTAGTAATTTAAAAGCTTATGAGACTAGTAAGTCCCTACAAATCTACTAAGTTAATAAAATTAAACTTTAAAAGTCTATTTAATACTTTGATATATGTTATCTTTTAAAATACACATCCTATTATAATAATATCTATGATGTTAGAAATTTCTAGATAATAAAAATTTGAGTATTATTTTTTTATATCTTAACATTAAAACGTAATAATATCCATATTATTTGATTACAATATCAAAAAATATTATAAAATTAGAGAAAATATTATTATCAAAAAAATATTATTTTTTATTAAAATATCATGATACTAAATATATTATTATGAAATTATTTTTAAAATATTAATAAAAAATTATTTTATATAAAAAATTTATTTTATTATTTTTTAAATAATTTACCTTTAAATTTATCTATTTATAATTTTTTCAATCAAAATAATTATTTATTTTAATTTGATACAATATTTTATATTTATTTTCATATATTTTATATTTATAACTTATTTCATATTTTCTTTACTTATAATGTTTTTTTATAATTTAAATTTTATTATATATCATTGAAGTTATTCATTTATAATAATATTACAATTACAATTTAAACGGTTATTTTACATTTTAACTAATAATTATATAGTATTTTAATAAATTAATTTATTAACTAATTAAATTAAATTTTATAAATATATGTATAAAAAATAATTTAAAAATATATATAATTAATTATTTTATTATTTGATAAAATTTTATAAACAAAATTGTAGTTATTAATACTTGAATTTACATTGATTTTTTAAATCTTATCTCTAGTATGTTTGTACCCACCTTACTATTTTTGTTTTTTGTTTTTTGTTTTTTCCCTTTTTCTATACATAAAATATTATTTTGACTTTTTTTTTAAAATATTATTTTTTATACATCATATAAACATGTATTTTTAGTAAAATATCATATATTTTTCATAAAATAACATAAATTATCTACCATAAATATTCTTCCAGATAGATTAAACTTGAAATCGCGAATAAATAAATTATATTTGAACTGAAATGACAAAAGAAACATTAAAAGAATCAAAATTATAGTAATTAATTTAAATAGTATATAATTTAAAATAATTCAGATTTTTTAATAATAAAAATATATAAATTAAACATAAAATATAATATTTTTACGATTAAAACCTGAATTTTTTTAATAAAATATAATAAAATGATATTTAATATTAAAAAAATATAAGTCAGAGATAATCGTAGTGATATATATATTTTTCCTTTATATTTTTGTTTTTCCCAATAAAAACTCGAAAAATTTACGGTAAATCGTAACTATAATTAACTCAGTCAAGCAACATTAACCTAAAATAAGGATAAAGGTAAATGAAGCTTACCTGGAATCCCCGCTCAAGTTCGAACCCCAAATACGATGTCGTCAACTATGTCCAGCAAAGGTCTCAAGCAATCCGGCGAGAATTTCCTGGCAAAGAAATACGAATAGCTAGAGTTCGAATCCCTCAACTCGTGAATAAGCAACGGCGAAACCTCGGTCGCTTTGTAAGTATACGGATGGCCACCAGTACTACCGGTCCAGTTGACACGTGTCAACGTGTAATGACTGCAACCTTCGGGATCTTCCATCGACAAGAGTGTAGGGAAATAGTGCTCCTCGGGATAACACGAGCTTGAATTTCCCCCATAGCTTCGAATCCTTGATCACAAGCATAGTGTGCCGTTTAGTTAGTATGTAGAACTGAGATCCGACCCGGAATTGATCGTATGGAACTTCCGGTAGCATCACATTCTCTCCACGTGCCACGTATCGCTTGGGTAAATAGGGCTTGTCCGATGAAATTTCAATGAAGCTCTGGTACTTGCGTTGATTCGCGAATGATTTTAACGCGGCGATTTGATCGCCGAACAGGGATTTGTACACGAAATGAAACGAATAAAGTGGTATACAATGTTGGGAGACAAGTGCGAAGTAGAGGTTCATTGTATCGTCAATGATAGCATTGGCGAGGAGTCGCCGAGCAGCAGATATGAGTGTCGGCGAACCTCGTTCCGTTCTCTTCGCCGGAATGAATCTTCCTTCGAATACACCACCAGGAGGGGTTAATTTGGTAGTGGGATCGGCATGGATGTAGATGTTGTATAGGTGTTTACTTCCGTGGAAAAATTTCTCCCAAAGAGGAGCGAAAGTGATGTTGGAATTGGTGAGGAAGAGGAAGGCGATTTTGGGCCTGGGGTTTGTGGTGCCCAAGCGAGATATTGAAGAGGAGGAACGAGTTGACGCTACGGTGGCTCTACGGAAGAGGGCGAGATCGTCGAGCTCATCATCGATCGTAATTTGAATGTGCTTGGGAGGTAAGATTTGTGGAACAAAGAAGTAGAAAATAATTGGGAGAAATAGGAGAAGAAATAAGGACGGTACCAATGCGGAAGGGAATTTACTGCTAGCAAATGGCATGCTAGGAACTGAAAAACTGTTTTCAGTTTATAATTTGCGCCTTTTATTATTGTTCTATTGTGTTAGGATTGGATGGATTGAAAGAAATGAGAAGGAATTGGAAAATATGGGTCGTCGATACTGAAAAGGTTGAAGATTTGGAAATTTGAGGAGATAAAAGGATGACTTTTTGCTTTTAGAAGTAGAATGGAGAAAAGGTTTTGAATTTTTAAGTGAGGAGTAGAAAAGATTGAAAAAGTAAAATTAAAGAAATGGTAGGATATGAGACTTCTATGTGAGGGAAAGGGGTGGCAGGTAGAAGTTCATGAAAATAAGACGAGTCTTGCCCTTGCCTTCAAGTATGTGAACCTCATTTCCTCTTCTTTCTTTCTTTTTTTCCTTTTCTAAGTTGAGATTTATTCTTTTACCCCCTTTTATTTGTAAATATTGTACGTCTATACTCTCCTTTTGGTCTGAAACGACAAGCGCGAGGAGAAACCTTGATTTTTTTAACTTTTTTTTAATAAGATGATAAATATGGGCTAACGGCGCAAACTCGGCACAGTTTCAATTTTGTACGAATAATCATTTACTCATAATTTAGAATTATGAGTATAATCCCATGCCTTTAGTTGAAAATGTGCATTTTATTAATCTCGAGTTTTGAGCGTATTCCTTTTACAAGGAATAATACATTAAGACTTGATAAGTTGATAAAATTAATATTATATTATGAAGATAACAATTGCAATAAAACATTTCCTTCACCTTCTCTACGGTGCTTGAAAAAAATAGCAAAAGTTATACGAATTCCAAACCTTTGTAGTAGTTTTTCATTGTTAGCTTCAGTCTGCAATGTCTTAAATAAACTTCTACTCATTCAAAATAAACCTTAATAACATTCATCGAATATTTCAATAGCTCTGAAGTTTAATTCTTACTTCAGCACGTTCCACTAGTACAATGGGAAAGGAGGGGGAAAAAAAGCAACCTATTAAACAGCAGAAACAATAGTAGTATGTTTTTATTTTCTAGAACAGTGTTCCAAGTACATATCATCACTGCTGAGCACATTGCACCCTCTGGCCACCACCAGGCATGTCCTCATCTTCCTCGTATGCCTCCTGAGCCTGTTGTTGCTTCCGGCGCATCTCCTCCTCTATGTTCACATCATGCATTGTGGTTTCCTCACACTCATCGATTTCCATGTCAGAGAGTTGAGCAGAGCTCCTGGATGGCAGCACAGCCTCCAGGGCCTTGCATTGGTCTGGGTGAAGGGAGTCCGGGAATTCCACAGTGAAATGAATGTACAATTTACCCTTCATGAAGGGCTTCTGGTACATTGGCATTCCTTCATCATTTATAGACTTGAATTGGTCTGTCAACAACAGAAACAAACGTGAAAAAAATAAGCATCCCTCAGTGCCTGCCTAGCCCCAACATATCATGAAACACAGCAAAAAAACCACATAAATAGAGTATAAATATAACATTTAGGACACGTGTACAACTAGATAGAATTAAAATTCACAATATCATTACAGGAGCTTGAGCCAAAATCCAATTTAACAAAATTCCACTAGCACTTGGTTGCCCCAACAAATCCTGGAAGATAGGTATTTGCTAACAAATATATCCATGCCAGAACAATATGACAAAGGAACAGGTAGACAGCCACTGGATAACACCATAAACGTCAAATGGGTGTGTCCATATTCTTGCAAATAGTATAAGTTGCAGACAGACATAACAAAAACTGTTTTTAAAGTGCTTAACTAGAAGAAATAGACGACCAGTTTGTCTAGAATTAACTCAAAAATTAAATGCAATACTATCTAATAGGGGTGTCAAACGGGGTGGCCAATTAAGCACTCAACTTATTGGCACATCAGGGGCACTGAACCGCACAACAAATGATTTAAAAGTGCATGGCATAAAATGTGGCCCCCAACTCATAACATGTCCGGCTAGGCCAAAACAATAAAATCTAATTCAGATAAAATATATAATAAATATAGTAAGTATGGCCATTTAGTAATCGGAGCGAGCATATATCAAATGGGAGAGAAGTTCAACTCCCCCAAAGCAGCACTCATGGCAAAACCTACAGGCCAAGAATCCAAGTAGCCAAAATGGCTTGCTAGTTAACGAGCCACGGGCCAGTGGCCAGCACAACACATTAATTAGTAAGTTAGGCCAGGTCGACCTGTCCACTTCCCCTACTATCTAAAGAGGGGAAGAGCTACAAATTGAATAAACAATAGACCACAAAAAGTTATTTCTCGAAAAAACAAACAAATAAATAAACAGTAGCTGTTTTATCTTAATAATAAAACATTAAAAAAATAACGGAGCTGACTGTAACTTACCAGGCTTGACAACTTCTCCAGGATGGGATTTAATAAGAAGCTGTCTGGCATCCAAGTGTGTCAATATGAATTGGAAGCCACACAGTGCCTCCGTAAGGGACAGTGTATGCTCATAAAATAGATCATCACCCTTTCTCTTAAACTTGGGATGCTCTTTCTGTTGTAGGACAAAAACAATATCTCCTGTGTCGGTGTCAGGCTGCATAGAAATTTTGCAAATGAAGATCAACCATAGTACGGAGAGGATATGCAATAAATACAAAAATTGATAATTTATCTACTCAGTAGGGATGCAAATGTATTTAAATTTTTTTGAAAGACTGCCATACCGCTTCATCAGCTTCTCCAGGAAATTTAATTTTCTGTCCATTTTGCATGCCCTTTTCCACATGAACCTCCAACACTTTCTTCTCCTGTATAACCTTCTCACCTTTGCACTGAGGACAGCGATCCTTGTCATTGATTGTCTCACCAGTACCCTTGCACTCATTGCAAGGATGCTGCATTTGTTGGATCATAGATGGGCCAAGATGTCTAATAGATACTTTCATTCCAGACCCTTGACATCCATGACATTTCATTGAGGCACCTGACTTTGAACCTTTACTGCATTATATTCAGACACATACGTGTGAAAAAACATTTATTTAGAGGAAACCGAATGTGCCCAGTTAATAAAGGAGGCAAAATTCAGTACGAACCCCTTGCACTTCAAACAGATAACATTACGAGAAAGTGAAAGCTTCTTAGATATGCCATTGTACAGATCTTCCAATGAGACCTTGAGAGGATGGGTAACATCTTCTCCCCTTCTCTGCCTTCGACCTCTGCTGCTACCCCCACCTAGTCACATCACCTTTGCAGTTCATAACATAAATCTAACATAACATAATATGCAAACAAACTAACAGGGCGATAGAACTTACCACCAAATGGGGTGCCACCAAAGAACGACTGGAAAATATCAAAAGGATCATGACCACCACCTCCACCACCCATCCCTTCTTTCAGAGCATCCTCACCATACTGATCATAAATGTCACGTTTCTCCGGATCACTCAGAACATCGTATGCTTGAGCCAATTCTTTGAACTGAAAAATCAACAAAAGAAGACAATTAAGTGCAATCACTCGTATCCACATATAGAGATGTCAAATAGGGTGGAATGTCCAATTAACCCATGATACAATCCATAAATTTCATGCCAATTCTTTGAACTGAAAAATCAACAAAAGAAGACAATTAAGTGCAATCACTCATATCCACATATAGAGATGTCAAATAGGATGGAATGTCCAATTAACCCATGATACAATCCATAAATTTCATGAGTTTATCCTATCTTGTTCCACTTTTTTTTTGGTAGGTTGGAATGGTATTTATAATGGGAAACAATAAATAAAATTACAAAAAAAAAAATGAAGCATAATTATCTATAATAACCATACTTATTTATAATAATCATGAGCCAATTAAGGACAAATGGAATGAGATCTGAGATTTGAATAAGATGAGACAACTTTAACCCATAAACCCATTTGGAACATGGAATAAGACATGAGATGAAATTGGGATAACCCATTTAAAAACTCTATCCACAAAACAGAAAGTTGTAAAGCTCAAAATAATAAAAGTCAGGGACGACAAGGCAGATATAAAGCATGCAAAAAAAAATCCAGCAATGTCGTTTGTTAGATACAGTTAAGAAAATTTCTGAAACAAATAACACGATACTTACATTCATCAATTTAACAGTGACTACTGACTATAACTAAGAAGCTTCCAAGGATCCTAAATACCGTAACCATGCCAATATAAAATCTAACAAGTCAAATAACAACAGAGCAAGACTGAACAAAATTCACAAATAAAAATATGTATCTAAAGTCGACAAAAACAATCCACGTCGAGTACACAGAACTACGAAAAACATGCATTAATCTAATTAATAGCATACAAACAAAAAAGATGAAAACATGGAAACGCATACCATCCAAGTCTCGTTATTAAAACTGATCAATCTCAATTTATGTTAGAAATTCCACAAGAAATAAGAATACCTTCTCTGGATCACCGCCCTTGTCGGGGTGGTTCTTAATGGCAGCTTTCTTATAAGCCTTTTTCAAATCTTCTTGGCTGGCAGTCTTTGAAACGCCCAGAATTTCATAGTACTTGGTGTTGTCGCTTTTCTTTGGGGCCATCCCAAACATTTTCTCTTATATGTCTGTGAAACCCTAAAATACAAAACAAAAGCAAAACACAAGAAAAATCAGGCAACGGAACGAACCCTATATCCTGTAAAAATCAAATCAAATTAACCACGAAATCTAAGATCGAACTGGATTTTGGAAACAATACATACCGTAAAGAATTGCGCAGCAAGCTTGCAGAGAGAACGAGAAGCAAGCGATATGGCTAAAGCAGCTAAAGAGGAGTTTAAAAAGACAGACCTCTGTGTTTAAAGGGAAAGGGAAGAAGCGGCTGGGATTAACTCTCGAATTCTATAATACGTAGATGAAGAGCTTTAATATATTGAGTTGCCCATACGCGTGAGGGGAAAATAGAAGGATCTAGAATTGTCGCGCGAGTCAGTCGGCTATAAGTCCTTCGTGGGAACGCTTTCATTAAATAAAGACCGTAATAAATAAATGAATTAATTAATACAATGTAATTTTCACTTTAAAATATAATGATACAATGTAATTTATTTTTTTATTATTAAAAAATAATTAATTAAATTTTAAATTTTATTTTATTTAAAAGAGTTATAAAATTTAGACCTTAATAACAATTAAAATAATATAATAAAAATAAAATTTATCATTTATTAATGTGATATCACTTTTCAAAATAAAATGATAAACTGTTAAAATATAATAAAAAAAATAAATTATTATTCTTTAACGTAACTAAAAAATTATGTTGTGTAACTATAAAATATAAAGATATAGTAAAATCAATATTTTATGTTTTTATTTATATTAGGATTTTCCCCCTTGAATCAAGCATAAGTAGAAAAGTAATGTCAAATAAGATAAAGATAAGAAATTTAATAATAATTTTATTATTTTTAAAAACATGGATGTTTATTACTATTGTAAATAAATACATAAAAAATTAAGTAAAATTTTTTATTTAAACACAACACAATTAATACTAAAATACAATACAAATACACACTTGTTATCCCTACATCTAATCAATTCTAACTTAAAACTCTATTTTAGTGTAATTTTTCCTACTAAATTAGTGAAATGTCTACAATTTTTTCTCTCTCTAACCTATCCCATTAAAATCAAACTAATTTTTTATTATGATTGGAACTAAATTTAATAATATATATATAATTAAGGTAAATATAACATTTATATCTTTTACTATTATTGTTGAAAAAAACAAAATTAACAGTATTGTTCTATTTTTGTGTAATGTTTTAATGTCTTCTTGGTATAAAAGTTATATTAAAATAGAGTCTTAGACCAACTCTAACTCTTAAATAAACTTTAAATTTGAAGTAAAATTTAGTGAAATAAATTGTTAAATAAAATTTTAGGGCGATATCTTAATATAGTTGAAGTTTCACCCTTCTTTTACGAAAAAAAATTAAATTTTTATTACATATAATAAATTAGAATTAAATATATAATATAAAATTAATACAAATTAATAAATATAACTTTTTGTGTAATATTTAATGCAATTTTAAATAAATATTTTATTTTATATAATATATTCTTTAGTTTTGATACAGTGGATTAGTAGGACTACAAATTTAATATAAAATGATGCAAAATAATGAAGAGGATTGGACATATCCTTAAAGCCTCCTTCGAGTTACTCTAATATTAAGATTGAGAAATAGAATTTTAAAAAATTACATAAAATAATACCTCTAAAATTTATAAAAATAAAAATAACACCTAATAATGTTGAATGTGTTAACACTTTGACGACATTCAATAAGACAATATTCAATATAAAATGTTTTGTTTTAAAAAATTACATAAAATAATACCTCTAAAATTTATAAAAATAAAAATAACAACTAATAATGTTGAATGTGTTAACATTTTGACAGCATTCAATAAGACAATATTCAATATGAGATGTTGTGTTTGACTTTTTTAATAATAAAGTATATAAATTAGACATAAATATTATTATTTTTAGAGTTATTAGTTTTAAAAAGTTTAATTTCTTGTAATTTTTTTATAAATTTTAAAGAAAAAATGGTGTTAGCAATAGCTTTGAGTAAATTAGCATTTTATTTTTCATATCTTTAAAATTGATTATTTGAGTCTTATAATTTCAAAAAATGTTCAATTTAGTTTCATGTATTTGGTGTAAAATACATATTTTAATCATAATTTTTATATTTTTTCAAATTATAGGATCAAAATGGTTCTTTTGTAAAAACTATAGACTTCTCACACCAGTTTAACTATTTTTAAACAATTAGATAATAAAAAATTACTTTAAATAACAAAATTTAGTTTATTAATATTCAAATAAATTATGAACACTCTTTATTTATATAGAAAAAATGTATCATGCTTTCATGTTATATGATCCTTCTACGACGAGTTCTTATAGTTTTATAAATTTATTATTTTAAAATTTATTTAATTTTAAATTAAAATTATGAAACTAAGTTGTACCTTTTTATATCAAAGTGTACAATTTTTTTAGACTAATTGCTTATTATTTTCAAAAAATATGTTATTAAAGCACTCTAATTAAAAATTATGATAATAAATTGTTCATCTATCTCGAATTATGAAACCATTGATACCTTTCTATCATATAAGAATCCTATATTTATATATAGAATATATTTTAATATTTATGGATATTTAAAAAAATTAAAAAATTGTGAAAATCATAACAAGACTTCCTATGATTTTAAAAAAAAATACTAAAATAAAAATATTAGTAAACTAATTTTCTTTTCAAATATGACTTATGATGTAAATATAATTATAGGTATTATGAATAAACAAATATTTAAAAAAAATAACGATATTTATATAAATTTTATTGAGGTGAAATCAAAATGTGAAAAACAAAAAACAAAATCATTATAAAAATATATTACAACAGTCAAAAATATAAAATAATATATGGAGAAAGGTAATTTATTAAATTCATGTAAGTAGTATAAAAAATCGTTGAGAATAAATAAGTGTATAATTTATAATTTTTTTATTATACAAATTTATCGTAGTTGAATGAATTATAATTAAAATGTGATTTTTTTTAAATTATATTGATAATCTTTAAGTAATTAAAGATAGTTAAGTATTTTTTATATTAAATAAATAAAATATTATACGTTTAGGCATTGATTTTAAATTATAATGATAATATAGTCATGATACTTAAACTACAATAAGTAGTTATTTTTTAAATAAAATTTATTATACTTTATCTTATACATCATTAATTAAAAATATAATGTAAATACAATAATATAAGAATAATGAATAACTTATTTGTTATCAATTATAAGTCTAAAAAACAATGAAAACTTATAACATTTATTATTTAATTTGATGGTTATCGATTCTTTCAAAAATTTAATTAAATAATTAAAATTTAATAAATTAAGATTATTGGAATTTGAACATCAAGCTAATAATAAATATTTTGTCATGAAAAAAATAAAATTTTGAATCAATAAATAACAAAAAATAGATAATATTTACGTGAAAGAGATAAAATAAAATATATATAACAATAAATATATAATCTTTTTATATTAAAGGTAAAATCTTATTACAAAATAGTTTAAAACGATAACAATAAATAATAAAAAATTTACAAGTTTTTAAATTTTTTAAATTTAAATAACTTTTATAAAATAAAAATATAACGGATGAAATACAAAACATATAATTATATCTATAGATTTTTTTATATAAATTTATTAAATAAGATATATAATTTTAATAAACCGGATAAGTAATACAATTTGCACTCATGAACTACTCATATTCTAAAATTCGTATTTTATGTTTTTTTATTTTGTTAATCATGCTTTAATTTAGTCTGATAATCCTAGTAAAAACTCTCATATTTATCTAATTTACATCAAACATGAAAATTGTAAATAAAAGAAGAAAAAAGAGAGACATGTTTACCTAATTGGGATCAGTGCGGAATATCCCAGAAAAAAAAAATGAATGAGAAGAGGTGACAAATATTCTGATGAAAAATATGGAAACAAAGTGAGGTTGACGATGACGAATATGCGAAGATACCAACGCCGGCATTAAAATACCGAAAATTCTATTCACTGCGAATTGTGTTATTAACCGTTAAAAAAATGATTGTTATTATTTTAATTCAAAATTACCTGCCACATTATTTATAATCCTACTCCAAGTTATGTTCCATGTTTACCTACTTTCCGCATATCCAAAAATTTACCTACTTTTCATTTTCTGCTTGTTTCTTTAAATACTTCATTTTATGATCCATGCTATTTCATTTTATAGATTTAATTATTTTTTCTTAAATTCTAAAAATGTATAATTATATAATTATTTTATAATTATTTTATAATTTATTTTTATTATATAGAACTAATTTATAATAAAATTCTATTAAAATTATTATGTAATTTATTATTATATATATTTTATTTTTATCATATATATATTATCATTTGATTCAAATTTTGTTTCTCGTTATAAAATATTTATTATTGATTTTTTTATTTATTTATAATAAAAATTAAAAATTAAAAAATAATATTTTAAGAAAAATATTAGTCAAATCACTCAAATTAAGTGTTAGTGTGAGTTTAATAGGTGTATTTTTAATCATTAATCAATTAAAAATAAATAATATTATTTTAATTAAAATAAACATACAAATATAACATCTGAGTATAATAGTTGTAACGTTTATATTATAAAATTACTTTTTGTTACAGTTTAACTATGAAATCATTCTATACGTTGCCTTTGGATGGCGCTAAGTTTCTGTTAACGTTTTATTACTGTATCGTTTTCCTATAACCTCTCCAACCTCTCACTAACCTCCTTATATCTCTATTAAGCTAATGTCATGCACTGTCTCCCCCTCTACACTTCCCAGATCAAAACACAAATTTGAGGAATGTGATGATTTAGAGATAGTTTAAAACAAAAAACTAGAGTGTTGATTCAGTGAAAAGGGTTGTTAAAGGTAAAGGAAAAGCTATTTTGAAGTTTGATTATGAGTTTTCTAAAAAAAAAATTGAGAGGAATATTCAAATACCTAGGATTCAAAAAGATCTAAATTGAATGTCCAAATAAAAATATTAAAAAAAAGTTGAATTTGGAACCGTTTGAAGAAACAAAAAAAGATTAATGTTAAGTCTCACATTGGCTAAGAGTAAATCAGCAGTGCTATTTATAAGTCTGTACAAATCCTCTAACTCACAAGTTAGTTTTTGGGTTTAGAGTTAGGACTGAGTTTCTAAGATGGTATCAAAGTTAGACTCTTGGTTTCTTCGTACTCCTATCGACCCTCGTGCTGTAAATCCAGACCGTGCCATAAATCCGGACTCTAGCTGATGTGAAGGGGGGATATTAAGTCGCACATTGATTAAAAGTAAGGCAACAGTACTGCTTATAAGTCTAGTCAACCCTTTAACTCACAAGCTAGTTTTTGGGTTCAAAGTTAAGTCTGAGTTTCTAAGAATTAAATCGAAGAAAATCAATCAAATAAAAAGAAGAAGAAAAATAAGAGTATTCATTATGTATATAGATGTAGTATATGTAACATAACGTTCGTTACCTAGAAAGTCACACACAGGGGCGTATGCACGTAGAGGTGAACATGGTCACATGTCCTAACTCAATTTGAATAAAATTTTAAATATAATTTTTATAAAATTATATTTATAAACTAAAATTACTTTCAATTTAAATTTAAATTTTTAAGTTTTTAATATTCAATATCTTTAAATTTTTTAATAATTTAAACATATTTATTAAAATATACATTTATAACATCGTTTTCAATTAAAAATAAGTAATAATTAATATTTAATTTCTCTCCTAAACATAAATCTTAAATTGGTACCGCTCGTAAAGAGAATCCGAAAAATAATTCAAAATCTTCATTATTCACTTTAAAATTATAAGATGAACCAGTTCATCTACGAAGGTATAGGAGATAGTAAGATTAACGTTAATGGAAATTCAGGGAGATCAGAGAGAGATTATCTAGGTTAGAGTCAAACAGTACATTAATAAATGTTAACAAAAGCTTGATGTTGTCTGACAACAGATGGAATAACATAAAAGAACAATTTTTATAATGTGATGCTATAAATGGAACAAAAAATTGTTCCTTGGTATAAACGGTACAACTACAATAATTTGTTGTTATATTTGTAAGTTATCCCTTTAATTATTTTTCTATTATAGTATTATTATGTTTTATCAAATGATTAAA
The DNA here is from genome assembly GCA_037013495.1 of Hippophae tibetana. Classification (NCBI taxonomy): domain Eukaryota; kingdom Viridiplantae; phylum Streptophyta; class Magnoliopsida; order Rosales; family Elaeagnaceae; genus Hippophae; species Hippophae tibetana. The sequence goes on from CM072802.1 coordinate 9,856,917, forward strand.
ATATTATTATAACTTAATGATAAAATAATAATTAATATAAAAAATTTCATAAAATAATAATATTTGATTTATTATTAATATATTATTTTAATATTTTCTTTCTTTTTAAAAAATAAAAATATATATTTAAATAATTTTACGTTAGAATATTTATTATTGTTGATATTTTAAAAAATAATTTCATATTAAATTTAATTTTTTTTCTTGTTAATGATTTAAGTTTTATCGTATTTTTAATCAGTTAATAGTAAAAAAATAATATTTTAATATTAAATTTTTTTAAATAATATTACTTATTTTTAATTGGTCATTTTTTTCAAAATTAAAAACTAAAAAACACATTTTTAAATATAAGAGATTAAATAACACAAATTTCATATTTTAAGAGACTTCTACTACCACTCTCCTTAATATTTATAATATTACCTAGGTTTTCATTTTTCATTTAGAGTTATCTATGTCTCCGTACAAGAATTTTAAGTAAGAATAAATTATAAATTAAAAAAAGAGGAGGAGGTCATTGTCGCCGCTACCCATAGACAATCCTATACACAGTGACCACACACCCACATGGTCGGAGCCACATATAAGTGAGAGAGGGCATGTACCCCTCTCAACATTTTTAGATTTTTTTTTTTTGTATTTATAAATATACCTCTACATTTTACAAAAATACATAACAATATTCTCTCTCAAGTTTATAATTTGAATATTATCTTTTTTTTCTTTTATTATATACTACATATTTACATACATTCCCAGTATATTTTTTTATTTTTATTTTACAATTATATATTTTTTACTAAATGGAATTTGGTAGAGTAATAAATGTTTAAAATATTTTCATAGAATTTAGAGAAATTACATCAAATAATACTCAAATTTTATATATGATAATAAAAATAATACCTTAAAAATATTAAACGAGTTTAATTGGATAAAATTTAATATCGGACGAATTCAAATAACTATAGTTCAACTCGAACATCGTCTAAAACTTCTTCTAATTAGATGAGGTTAAATGTGATATGATGGTCATTTTTTTTAATAATAAAAATATATGAAATTGTCATAATAAATGTTTTGTTTTGTGATCATAAGTTTTAAAGATGTAATTTTATTATTTTCTTAAAAAACATTTCATTTAATCTCGGGTATAATTTAACCATTTTGTTTTACACCATATATAATTATATAAATATTAATTGTTATTTATACAATATAATATTGATCTTATCCATTTTTTTTTCACATCCTTGAATTTTTTTTCATATTTATTATAATTTATGTTATTTAATTTCTTTTAATTTTTTTGTTCGTATACATATATATTAAGCTCTATTATTTAATTTTGTTATAACTTAATTTACGTAATTTTAATATTTTATTTTAATTGAATAAAAATACACATTTGACATAGTTGTGTAATATTCAAAAACATTAAGATTTATAAATTTTTAAAACATCAATCATGACATTTTTTTTAATATTATTTTATAATACTCAATTAAAAAATTCATAAATTATATTAATAGTTATTCAAATGATATCAAAATTATTCATTTTTATTATTAAATTTACTCATTTTGAATAATAATTTGATACTTTCTTGCACGCCCCCACCTCCTAATGAAGTTAATTGTGTTGTTACACATATCTTGTAACACAGTAACTAAAATTGCATAAAATGTTTGACTTTCATGTAAAAAAATCAAAAGTTGAACGTTTTATGTTATACAATGAGAAAAATAAAGTACATTTGATCTGAATACTCAATATCAAAATAACGAAGAAAAATATTAAAACATTATATAAGCAAGTTAAAAAAAACCAAAAGAAAATGAGGACAGGCGTACTACACAAACTCAAAAGGAAAGATGCATAATATTACATATCAACATATAATCCTAAAAAAGGACTGGAATACAAAAAAGAAGCAGAAACTATTTAACGAGAGAAGTTTCTCAATCAGTGAAAAAAAATTGCGAGGGATATTTAAGTAGGAACAATTTTTCTTCGACAGATTTCATGCTCCTCTTTATGATACAAATAGTACATTGAACAGAATTGATGGTCGATAGCACAGCGCACAGACACCTATCACCTACTCGTACTAGTACAAAGTCCAAGTCATCTAAAGACTACAAAGTGATACAAAATTGTGAAAAACTTGTTCCTTCATTGCGACCTCAATTTTCCCCTTTGGAAATCAAGCTTTTAAAAAAGCGTTAATGAGAAATATTTTAAAAAACAAGAAAATCATCAAATCTTCAGAACCTCCAAAGCCTTGATTATACCTTTGTCAACATGGTGGGTGTGCTACTGATTTTTAACAATTAATTTGGACAACAATCTGGTGTCGTAGATGCCTTTACTTTTTCCGATGCTTGTTCCTAACAGGCTTCACGTACTTTCTATTGGACTTGTCAACACCACTTCCACCGCTGCCCAACGAGAAGTTACTTCCTTCTGTGAAACCCAGACTACCGGAAGCCTGAAATGGAGGATGGTTCTGTTGCATTGCTAGATTTGGTTGGCTTCCAAATTGGAATGGAGACCCCGCTGAGGAACCTGTTGAACCAAATGCAAAACTGGTTGGAGATGGTGAGAGAGGTTGTTGCTGACCGAATGCTGGCACTGTGGATGCTGCTGTCTGAACAGTAGTTGGAGTGGGCAATACAGGCTGTTGCTGACCAAAGAATGGAACTGCAGGTGCTGATGCCTGAACAGTGTCCTCAGCCATGCTGTCTTCCATACTCATTTGATCATTATTACCTGCAGAAGCAGAACCAAAGCTGAACGCAGGACTAGTGTTGCCAAACACATTTTGTGTAGGGGCAGAAGCTGAGGATGATGTGAATGAGTAAATGGAATTTGACGATGCACTATTGGACAATCCAAAGACAGGTGCACTGTTGCTAGCAGAAGCTGTGGAGGAACTTCCAAAAGAAAATGCAGTAGTACTAGATGTGGAGGATCCTCCAAAAGAAAACCCAGTTGATGGGGATGTAGAGTTAAACGTGGAACCAAATATGGGAGTTTTTGCAGGTGGCCAATTGGACAGACTAGGCGTGCCATTGCTAGAGCTAACAGCATTGGCCTCAGAAGAGGAAGCTGAGCCTTTTCCAGTAATAGCTCCAGAACCGAACAGATTAGAAGCTGAAGTTGAGCCAAAGAGAGAACTGCCACTTGATAAAGTTGCACTCCCAGCCACCGCAAAGGATGGGGAAGATGTAGAGGAACCAAATTGAATGGGTGTGCCCTGGGTGAAGGTTGCAACACCAGTCCCTGCAGGTGATGCATGAGCTCCAAGCATAGATCCACTGCCAGCACCAAGAGAAGTAGAAACCTTAGACTGGTTCTCAAAAGTAGAAGTGGTAGTGGCACTAAAACCAAAAGGACTACTTCCTGTGCTTGCGACGGGTGCAAATGTGCCAGCGTAAGGCCTACTGGTTAAATTACCAGCACTAGAGTCCTGCTTGGTCTTAATTTCATCAGACGTAGCAGAAATTGATGCGCCAGCAGTTGAAGCAGAGGAGCCAAATTTAAACATAGATGCAGCTGGAAATGAAGGGGTTGCTGGAGTTGACATAGATATACTACCACTATTGGAACTAACCATGGTGGAGCTAGTGGCAAAAGTGTTGTTACCACTACTCGTGAATGTTGAGCCACTGCTTACATTTTGAGGTGCCAAATAATTGGAAACAGCAGAGGCTTTGAAAGTTGAAGCAAAAGAACCATTACTTAAACCAGAATTATTAGATGGTTGGATGAATGAGAATATACTCGTTGGAGTTGATGCAGTAACAGCAGGTGCAAGTAGAGCTTCAGAGGCAGTAGATGACCCACCAGCATTCACATTGTTCTTGTCATCAGTGTTATCTGGTTCAAGCACTTTTGATTGAGAATCATTAACACCAGCTGCTGCTGTAAGAAAGCTGTACAAGAAACAGGAAAAAAAAAACAAAAATATAAAACTACAGAATACAAGTTGTAAATTGACAACACCAATAGTTAGGGACAGGTATGGCCACACCGACAAATTCATAAGCATGGCAACCCAAGAGAACATATGACAGTCAAATCATATCATTTTAAGTGGGCTGTCAAAAAATTAAATGAATCCAACTTTCAGGTGGCTTTCATAATTATATAATAAATATGCATGAATGTCACTCTTGGTCCATGTCAATTATATTCGTCCAATATAAACCCAGTTAAATTAATGTAATCAATTTAGAATTTGAACTTGAAACTTCAACCTTGATCTAGTCCACGGATATAACAGGACTGTTACATTGAAAGGTTAACGGTGCATTTGACAGGAAATCAGACAAGGGGGGGTATAATCAGGCACAAAATCCATGAATAATTAGAGGGTGAAATGGGCAAAACAACAGTGTTGCCTCTACAAATGTCTCTCTAATTCTTGGATAACAACTAAGCTTGTTCAGAGTCTTAATGCCCTATCATGCCTTTACCATTCACATGCTTTGAACATTTGAACAATTTTGACCGTTTAGGTTGACAGATATCAACTCCTGATGTAACCTAAATTAAGTTTGAAATTTGAAGTTCAGAAATTAAATTAAATACATTTAACTTAATGACTAAATTGAATGGATCTAATTTACCAAGGACAAATAGTGACATTCTTGGGTAGATATTGACTAGTGACATGCATCCTTAATTATGCACAGTAATCAGATATTCAGAAGACATTGATTATATTATCACATATGAAGGGGGGAAAAGATAAATCAAATGACAAATCTTATTGCAGCAAGCACTTACCAGCTCTTGGTTTCAGGTTTTGATTCTAAAAAAGCACCAAATTTTATTCCTGTGGATTCAGTAGCAACCGAAGGGGAGGAAGCAGATGGTAAATGCAACTGTGGTGCTTTATCCACAACTTTGGAGCCAAAATTAAATAAAGGAGAAGCGGAATTTGAATCGCTTGTGGAAGCAACTTTATCCCCAAGATCAACCACTTTGGAGCCAAAATTAAATAGAGAAGAAGCTGAATTTGAATCGATTGTTGAAGCAACTTTATCCCCAAGATCAACCACTTTGGAACCAAAATTAAATAAAGGAGAAGCTGAATTTGAATCGATTGTTGAAGCAACTTTATCTCCAAGAGCAAAATTTGATTCTTTTGATACAACTGAATCCTTTATTGAAGTAACTTTATCCCCAAAGAGAAATATGGGAAGAGCCAGATTTGATTCTTTTGCTTTAGTAGCATCCTCACGTGTTAAGGACTGGCTGGCTGCCAAAGTGGGCAAGGGTAACTGACTAGTTACCATGGTGGGCAAAGATGTAGTTGTGAGCAAGGATGACTGAGAAGTTACCACAGTTGACTGAATCATCATGTTGGGCAATGATGTACTTGGGATAAAGTTGCCCCCCTTATCAACAGGCATGCATCCATCAGAAGTTCCAAGATCAGTTTTTTGATTCATGGCGGAAGATACAACAGGCTTGACCTGAGCCAAAGCTGAAGGTTTCTCCAATGGAAAAGGCTCAGAAACGTCATTCTTCCTCTCTACCAAAAAAGTGTCCACCTTTTCTCCAATGTCAGCTGACATATCAGATGGAGAACCATTAGAATAGCCCTCGTCATCCAGATCCAAAAAATCCTGCAAACATTATCCACAAAGATGAAATTTTATATTATTTCTTGCAAGTAATAAGAACAAACATCATAAATAATATTAAAAAGAAAATTAATGCATCTTTCATATAATGACCTCAATTTCTGCTTTTGCAGATGTGTTGGGGTCCCTCGACAGAAATAAGAAATATTAAAGTGATTTCCACCCTTTTAGGGATAATAAACTGACTAATCAAGGAATGGGTTTATCTAATCATAAGGATTAACCTCAATCATCTAACCAGACTGCAACTAACCAAATCAATAATAGTCAAAATATAGATCTGATTTACTAGCCATTACAAGACTAAAAAAGCATGGTAGAACTTCTGTCCATAACTAAGAATGAGATAAACTAAAGATATGTGAACATAAGGCAATACCTCATGCGCACTCATCCGGAAACCCTGCTTACTTTGAGGATAAGAAACAGAGCTAGATGCAACATGAACTGCAGTTCTAACACTAGTTATCGCATCCTTGTTTATTACTACAGAATCTACACTATTGACCTCAGCAGTGGATTTTTCAGACGTATCACCAAGCTTTAATGGACCATTTTCTTTAGCCTTGTTTTGCTTTTGAGAAGTGATGTCTCCAGCATTGGTCAGGAGCTTATCGAGAGAATCATCTGAGTTTTTCTTATCTAAAACATTACCAAAAAACTTTGAAGAATCAACATGCTCAAGACTTTTCAGAGCCTGTCCATGTAGCATGGATGGATATAGCTTACTAGGTGATTTATCTCTTAAAGTAAGATGTTTGGGCACAGATAATTTCTCTTTTGGCGAGACCAATTTATCAAGTTGCTGTAATATTTTTGAAGCCATCTCACTGGACTTAGATGGAACAGAGGAGAAACTAGAACTAGGAACCCCATCTTCAGTTGACACTTTCATGAAATCGTGCTTCACTTCACCAAATGAAGTCGGTTTCAACATTGAAAATGATAGGTTCTGAGCATTGTGTGGAACAAGTCTAGTTCCAGAAATTGAAAGTGGCGTACCAGAAGTGGGTGAGCCCAAGCCTCTTGAGGTGAGGTTAGGTTTCTGACGTATTTTACGAATAGGACCAAATGATCCAATATCATTGTCTAAGACTGAGCTCCTGCGCTTTAAAGCCTGAAAATGAAGCAAAAATGCTGTAAATTAAATCAAATTCCACAATTTAAAATATAACTTACAGTATCGGAGTTATACCCCTTGCTTTGATCCAGAAGGTGAACTTTGCTCCAGTACAGATTGAGATGAGGACGAGCCCCCATTGACATCAGAAGTTGACCTAACCTGGAAAGTTACCAGACAATTAGGCAAAACGATATCTGATATGGTAACACAAATTAAGCAAAGTTTTAAAAGCAAGCAAACCTTGAAGGCAGAGGTCGAGTGCATTCGAGAATATGGTATTCGAGCCATACTGTATATAGCAGATCTGCCTCGAGATCTTGGAGTGGTGACACCATTTTCAGGAGCCTTTAAGTTCCTAGAACTCATAGGCAGGAGCGGTGTAATGGGTAACTTTGAACGTAATGAATCACTGTTCACTACAGTTGAACTTTCCCTGAACAATCGACTATGAGAGCCCAGCATAGAAGGGGACACTTTGGAAGGCCTACTGCCCATATAAGCTTTGGCAAGCTCAGCAGGCGAAGCAGTATCCTCTTCAAGCACCTGAAGACATGTTTACCCACTCAGTGTTAGCAGAAGCAAGCGTTTTGATTTTTTAGATTAGAAACTCACACACACACATGACACATCCACCAAATGCTTTCACCGTTACAACAAAAAAAAATTGAGGTTTTAAAAATATTATCATACACTTGATGTAACAAGAGGACTTGAAATATGATGGCTCTCTATCCCATTTTCGTGAGCTGGAGCTCCAGGATGTCTTTGTTTGTCAGCAGATGCCACAGATCTTAAAGCAATGACATCAAGCCTTTTATCGTGATTTTCATTTGATATATCAGCTGTTTTTGAATGCAGTAGGGCTGTCAAACGCTCAATCTCTGAACTGCTAGTCATTGACATTCACATATTTAGCATTTCAACATGAATGTTAACAAATGGAAACTCTTAAATTTAAACTAATAAAACCAGAGCAAAATGATTCTAAGATGAATTTGCTGCTTCAGTTCTGTTACATAGTTTCACCAAGGGATGCATTTACCTAAACAATAGAGCAATGACCAGTAATTAGGAGGAAGATAACTTGCTCCAACTTAATAACTTCCTAAGAGCCACTTATCTTCATTTTATCTGGAATTTAAGCCAAGTAGAAGCAATGCCTATTGAAGGAAAGAGTTGCATGACATGAAAAATAAGACAAAGTGTGCCAAATTTACTGAGTAAGGTACTGATAGAAACTTGCCTGGAAAATGTCTTCTGTGTCAAGATTTGCTCAAGCTCAGTTAAACCATCTCTGTTATCACTATTACTTGGACCTCGATTTTGATGAATACCTCCTTCTCTCTTTCCAGAATTATAATTTCCCCAAAAATAGCATGCAACACATATTAATGAACATGAAATAACAAAGTCTACTCAAATATAAAGAAGAAAGATAAAAAGAATGGCATGAACAATCCAAAACATAAATTATAAAGCTAAACAGATACTAGTCAAAACTGGCAAACACTATAAAGCCAGAGATAGGGTAGGGGATCCATCAAGGCCAGAAGCCGTTAAGATTATTCACTAGTATATTGGGTACCATTAGAAGAAAGGTACCTTGCATATGTCACAATTTATTTATTAATTTAAATCTCACTTTCAAACACCGCATTCACTCCAAAATGATATTTAGATTCCTAAGGCAAGAAAAAGAAGAATTTATATGCTACCATATGCAAAGAGAAAAAAAATGATTGTTGGCCGATAAAAAAGTTTTTCTCCTTAAATAGCTCAATATTTGCAAAGAACTTACTGTGGTAACTGCATCTTGCTGAGCATTGCTTGCTTCACGACATGACTCTGGTTCAAAAATTAACATTGAAAGCAAGGATTGAGTACCATTTACAATTTACTTCTTACGTCAAAAAGATCAGGGCAGAACTGTACTAGGCTCGTTATTACCGAATAAGGTACTAGCAAATACTCAAGGAATTTAAACATGATAGGAAAAAAGGGCATGCTTGGTAGTAAAATTTAAATTTATCTACATTAAATAGCATTAAAGGCTCTATTAATTCAACACGCCTAAAATTACAGGAGAAACCATTGAAAGAAAGGAAATAAAGAATACAAAGTGATTTTTTAGTTTCACTAATAAATGAAAAGCCCATTAACACAAATTGGAATCAACGCCCATAAAATGTAAACATATTCTTCACTTCAGTAAGAAATTATTCTAGATATTTGATAAACAATTGCCAATGTTATGCACCTAAAACTCATATAACGACAAGTTCCACAACTTTCAGGCTAATATGAAATATTTACGGAAAAAGAAAATAACCAAAACGACAGAAAAAGACACCCAGTAGAACCGAAACAAGTTTCTTTAAATTGATGCCCAAGTAACTCTAAATTTCAAAACTAATAACTGGTTTCTCAATGAGATCAAGATAGATTATTCATTGCTTCTGGAGTATGTGATGACATGGTACCCAGGTCAATGAAATTCAAGATTAGTGTAACTTTTTCTTAAAAAAATATATACAAAAAACACAATCTGATTGTTAAGGAATAAGGAGTATAATCTAAGAGTAATCAATAACATCTCCAAAACAAGCATAACAAATTTAGATAACCAAAAAAAAAAAAGTGTTACAGACAACTATTTTTGTTAATGCCACAACTCACTTAGTACCAATTTTATTAAAATGAAAATCTGAACATTTAGATATCAATGGGTTCTTTTCTATGCATTTAATGCATTCAAAGGACAACATTGTACTTTTACAAATTACTAATAAATAATTGTGACATTAATAAAAATAAGATGTAGCAATATCAAAGAAAAAAAACTTACTCCGACATTAAACCCTAAAGAATTCCCTACATGAACAGCATTCTCCACAGCAAGCAGCCCTTCTATAAACATGAGCTAATGCGACATACTCCAAATTGAAACCCAACAGAATTCGGAAAACAAAGAAATTGAATCAGAAGTGAAGAAATTAAAGCTTAGACAAACCTGTTGCTAATAGCGGCTGAGGCGATGGTAGGCGTCTTCTGAAAACGGTGGAAAACATACGGCTGGCACCAGTGGCGATGAGACGCTGGGCCGGATCAACGAGCTTGGAGATCCATCCGCCGGTAGGGTTTCTGAGTGCGGTTGGCGGCCGATCATACGGCGTCTCATGAGCGCTTCTTCTGAACGGCCTATTAAGAATCTTCCCTCCCGCTCCTCCACCATAAGGTTGTATATCTTCCCGAGCCGTCGCCATCTAAGAGGGAGAATTCGGGTTTGAAATTGGAGATAATAGAGAGAGAAAAAGGTGGAGTGAGAAAGTGCAGCCAAGTGCGAATTAGGGTTCCTACAGAGTATAAGAGAATCGTAAAAATACAAAAAAAGATATTTGTTAATTATAAAATTTTGTGAGGGACTTTGCTAATACTGAATATTTGGAGTATACTTTTGTGTCCTCCTTGTATGCACGCGTTGCGATTTCTTTTCATATCGATTCCAAATTAATATATATATATATATACGCGTTGCTATGCAAATATTGTACGTAGTTGATTTTTCTTTTATCTATAGGTTGTAGTTCAGGTCTTGGGACCAGTGTTTATTTTTTTAAGTCGACATAAAAATAATTTCAATAAATGATAAAAAAAATTAAATATAAAATAAATAAAGATAATAATGTGTCAACTCTACCTTTCAACGACAAAACCTAAAGTTGGGATGCTAGAGGCTTTTAGCATGTAATTCATTGACTCTAGGTGTAGTTTACATTTGACTATACAATAATTCTCTTAATAATATGATATTTTGAATGTTGTGAAAGGAAAAAGAAAGTTATAAAAGAAAAGGCTGATTAACTTACCTTAAAGTGAAAGGACCAAATTCTTTCTTATTATTTTTAGTGTAATATTGTATGTTTCATAAGTAAAAATTTACATAAAAGTACGGTATTAACAAGAATAATAATTATAATTAATTTATAATAATTATCGATTATAAATAAATAATAGTTTTTTTACCATACAATTCTTATTTTTAATATTTAATCAAAAATATATTTATTTTAAAAAATAGATATTAACATAATTATTACTTAATTATATTATTTATCATATTTTTTTAAGTAAAATAAAAAATATAAAAATAATAAATAAATATAATTCAATATAATTATTCAAAATATTATGTGTTTTATTATTAAATATGTAAATAATATTATTATATATTATAGATTGAGGTTATATTTAAATAAAAAAATCATCAAATTTTGATGGATAACTTAAAATTAAAATAGCCATCCTAATAAAATTAAAACAAATAAAAAAAATTCCACTTTCATGTAGCATTGCTACACTTTGGTAGCTGGCACACCAAAAATAGAGAAAAATTCGATTTTTTTTTAAATGTCATTTTTCCCCCTCTAATCAGACTCATAGTCTCATGATTTTTTTTTTCTTTTCCTACTACGCAGTCTCGTGGTTGTTGAAATTAAAGTGTGTACCCGTTGATGTTTAGCAAAAATATCGAGGATTATATCTAAAAGATTGTGTTTCATTTAAAGGTGAAATAACCAATCACAAACGTTTAAATAGGATTAAATATTTTAAATATTGCTTCGTATGTATTTTGCCTGTAGTTTATTTGAAATTTAAATGGCAAAAAATAATATTATCATACTCATAGTTTTTAAAAGGGTAAATTTTAATGCAGTTAATGCTAAATTGCTAATCCTATTTGTTCATTTATGAACACAGAACGCTTAAAGATAAGGGTTCCAGTTATCAAAAATAAATAAATAAATAAGGATTCAAACTATGTCAATGTCATGTGAATATATATTAAATAAAACTTTAATGCAATTGGAAAAAGTGAAATACAGACGAATTAAAGAAAAATGAAATAATGCAAAAATGCGCTGTTCTCCAGAGTGGATGGCCCAATGACAAACAGGCATATGCTGTTTTTGTCATGTCATGAAATAGAGGTATATGCTCTGTAAATTACAAAAATAAATTAGTTGTGCAACAGGTAGTCATTAATCATTGTATTATTATCGATATTTTATATTTAATTTTATTATTTATCTATAATAAAATATAAGTCATTTCAATTATAACAAGAATACCCGTTCTTCTAACACTCTTTAAAAATATGACATAATATTTTATTTATTTTATTCCAATATTTTAATTATACTGTTCAACTATAATAATAACAATGATTTCATTGAAACTCATTCACGTTATTATTAATATTATTCAAACATAATAATAATAAAACTCTCTTCATTTAATTTCATTTTTATTACTATTATTACTGTTCTTCCGATCAAACATGACAAATATAAAAGTTGATATATGTAAAAATTTGTGTGGTGTTGCTAGACTAGGAGTATACATACACATTTTGATCTATTTCCGCAACAATTCTACATTGATTCCTTTTAGATCGCAATTTTTTTAGAATGGACTAAAAATTGTATCAAAATTGTAATGTAATAAAGATTGTAAATAACTCATATGACAAATTCCACTAAAAATGAGTTTATGTAAAAGATTGTTGCAAGGTTGGAACCTTCTTTTTTTTTAACTCCCAACACAAACTTAACCATTAACTTAATGACCTTCCATAACCATAATAAATGTCAAGAATAAAAAATAAAAAGTGAAATTTTTTTCTGCTCCTGATAGTGTACAAGTCAATTTAAATAAATTACCGATGAAATCAAAGAGAATAGCCAATAAGGCCTAATTTGCAACCTGTGGCTGTAGATCAGACTTTGAAGATTCTCTGTACAATAATAGCCCTTCATACTCAAAATTGAAAGAAACAAGGAACACCTTTTTACTATCTTTGATAAGAAAGTTTGCCACTACCCCTGAAGGCAATGCTGAACTGACCATGCAAGCCTTTCTTTTCGGGGCCGACCACATTTCCTTTTTGCATCATTGCCACAAACTCGTTGTAATCAATTCGTCCATCCTGAGAAAAAGACCAGCGGATGTGGAAAGGAGAGACTAGAGAAGTAAGTTTTTGTGATAAGAAGAATTTTATTTTACATGTTTAGTACCTTTACAATGCATTCATTTTTTGGGGTTCTTTTTTGGCCTTAGTTGCCATTCTAGTGATATAGCATTGATATTCAAGGAGTACTTACATTGTCCTGATCAATCTCTTGAATCATTTCATCGAGGCGGACATCCTCAATGCCAAACTCCTCGCAAGCTTGTTGAAGCTCGTCTTGAGTGATATAGCCACTTCCATCTTTATCAAAGTAGGAAAAAGCTGCAAATAGGTGATCTTCCTTCTCAATTTTGTTGAGATGCAATGTTGCTGCTACAAACTCCCCATAATCAATTGCTCCACTGTTATCTACATCTGCCTGCAGGTTTTGAGAGAAAATGTCAATTCGAGATGGCTCAACATTCATCATTATATGATACTTAGTGAATATGCCACAGCATAGATTGCAGATTATCTCAAGTTTTGAATTCAGCTCTCTTTAAAACAAAAGGAATTTTGAAATCATTTTGAGTTAACTCATCACAAATATACATGATACTTACTGCTTGCATTAGATCATAAATTTCAGATTCATTTAAGTTAGAACCAAATTTTTTCAATCCAGCTTTAAGTTCGTCAAAAGTGATTTGACCACTATTGTCTGTGTCTATCATCTTGAAAATTGTTTTCAAACCGGCTATTTCATCCTCCGATAGGCTCTCTGCAATTATCTGCCAAAAGAAAGGACAGAATTAGAATAAATGAAATGAATTCGTTCTTCATTGCTATTAGTTCAACATAAATAAATCACCTATAAGATACTACATTCTTTATGCATTGACTCCAAAATGTCATGTCATTTGAAATACATATCTAAAACAATAAAGAGACTTACTCTAATAGCCATTTTTTTAAGTTTGTTCATGGCAGAAAACTGTTTTAAGCGGCTTAAAACTGCAGAATCAAGAGGTCTGTCAGGAGCCACACCACCAACTTGAACCCAGGGATGGCCTGCAATGAATTTAAACCGGAAAAAGGTTAAGGAGAAATTGATGTTGTTTTAGAACTCGAAAGCACCATCATATTTCCTAAAGATTTACATTAAAGTTCCATAAATCAAGTAAAGAAAACACTTGAGAGATAAATGAATGAGAGAGAACTCGATGTACAATTTACTTTTTTTTTCTGATATTATACTATCTTCATTTTTGGACAGCAAGAAGTATCAAGGTTTACTGTATAATAACAATATCATAAATTTATTCTCATAAAATGTAAAACAAAAAGGAGACAAGGAAGGCTATGGCCATTCAATATATTTCTTACAGAAGAAACATGCCCAACTCAACAACCATGCATCACAAGTACTCCACAAAAAAAGGAAAAAAAAAAAGGATTTTAAAAATTGAAAGAGACTCACACAAAACTTCATGGGCAGTTAGTCGTCTTCTAGGATCTCGAATAAGCATTCTTCGAACTAAATCTTTGGCACCTTCAGAGATACTAGGCCAAGGGTCTGATTCAAAATCTAGTTCACCATGCAGGACCTGTTCAAATATCTCTTGCTCACTTTCTGTTAAACAAGATGAGGGCGCACCCAAGAAAGTTGAGCAACATGGTCTCAGTGAAGCTTAGGTCACATGTATAAATTTCATAACACAAGGAAAATGTAAAATTTTAATTAGAAGCCCACCAGCCCAAAATGGAGGAACTCCACTCAATAGAATGTAAAGGATCACTCCAGCACTCCACACATCTGCTTCTGGACCATAACGCTTGCGCAAAATTTCTGGTGCAACATAATATGGGCTGCCAACAACATCAGAAAATTTTTCACCTGCAAGGAGAAAACCATCAACATCAGATGATTTAAACTTATCAAATGATTTAAGTCGCATGCTGTTTAGATTTAAAAGAAATCAATCAGACCTTATAAGAAACAAACAGACTCATTCATCTTTGGCCTAGTTCTATCATTAAAACAAAAAGATTACAATCCTTACGGGATCTAGTACTCATTAATGATTCTATTAGTAGATAGAACTATTAAATAAATAAATAAAAACTAGTGCATACTTGCTTAAATTTAGAAGCATAATTAAAATCATTTTTTAAGGTTTGTAAGTGTGGTGATATTTGCCAACAAAACATTTGTATATAATATTAATTTCTAAGTATGTCTTTCAAGAATATTTTCAAACCGAAAAAATTATCGAACCTCAACGATCACATCATAGGTATATCTATGTTCCCGTGTATGTTAGATTTCATATTAAATACATAGAAATATTGTTCAAATAGATCACCTGATCGATCGACCTTAATTAAAATAGGTTAAATTAATTTTTAATATGACTAGATCAATCGAACGGTCAAGTTTTTAAATTTAACATAATTTTTACTCAAGCCAATTAATATTTTTACTATATTATTCTTATGTTTTTAAGTTCTTCTAAATACTTTTAAGGAAAAAAATTTAATTAACCTTTGACTTAGGGTTTTAACTCATGTTATTTAACCATACAATTGACTCACAATTTTGTTAACCATACAATTAGCTCACAATTTTGTTAACCATACAAAAGATATAAGATCATAATTCCTTAGACTTCTTTATTTAAGTAATCTATTAAACATGATGCTTGTATTTGATTAATTAATAAACCTATGTGTTCTTATAGCTTCTCCTTTATTTTCGTTCTTAATCAAATAATTGTATAATATAATAATTATTTAATTTAATTATTAATATTTAAAGAAGTTATCTTTATTGAAATTGTACTTAAACTAAATATTCTACGGTTACTAGTAGATTTCGATTTATATGATATATTTAATAAATCATCTAATTAGGATTAATCATTATTGAATTTGCTTTAGAACACACATTTGTACTTGTGTTATTGTGCTAACTTTTCAGATGCCAGTTATACGGGTTCGATTAACTCGCGTGACTCGAATTTATCGAAACGTTGGACCGGATCCGAATATCTTTCTTATAGAGACTACGATGAAAGCAACAATTTGTAAGTATATTACTTGAGACACTATTTTAGAGGATAGTTTGAGTCCTAACCTTGTAATTGGACCTTACTTTTCAAAATGATTGGTTCGGTGAATTGGTGGTATTCTTCTTAAGTTATTGGTATGACATATGTTATTTACACCTAAAATTCTCGTGTGTTAATTTTTATATTTCTGCGTTACTTTATTTATATGCGATTGTATGTTTAGCCGTTCTGTAAATTTTTAATTTGTTATACTTCTTCCACTTATTGTCTTTTCAAAACCCTCTCTAACTAACACGATTTGTAACTACACAAATATTTTTCTCTTAATTGGTATCAAAGTAGGTCACTAGATACACTTAGTGTGCCTAGGACCTTATTATAGATTATTTTGTTAAGGATGATAATTTAGATGTTAAGGAAATTAAATCATCTTTTCTTTCTTAATATAATGTTAAAAGTTCAATAATTATTCTGCAAAGGTGCTAGAACCATAAAAATGAATATTAGTTTAAAAGCAAAAATAGAAGAGTTAAATGAACAACATGAGACACATATATGCTTTTCAAATAAATTAATGGAAGAAAGTATTATTTTGCAAGAACAAAATAATACTTTGAATTTGAGTGTTTCATGTTTAAAAAAAGAAAATAACAAACTCGTTGCAGATAAATTAAAATCGGTGCAAGAGCTTGAAGAATCAACAAAAGCTGTGAAGAGAGTGATCGTTAGAGATGAAATATTGAACAAAATTTTAGATTATGGAAAGCCAACTAGAAATAAGAGAGACTTTGGATATGTAAATGAACACACTACGCCATCTTCCTCAAAATTGACTGTGTTTATGAAACCTTTTGATCCCTACTCTTCGCACCCTACACACATCTCGTGCATCTGCATTTAAATATGTTCTTACATGCTATAACTATGGTAGAAAGAGATATACTAGACTTAGATATAGATTCTTGATAACTTATAACTATGTTGATTAATAAATAAATATCAAAAATATCCTCAAACTTTGAGATATTTTCAAAACTATCTCTAAGATTTTAAAAAATTCAAAAATACATGACGAAAGTTAAATTTAACGAAAGTAAATAGTAACATTTCATAAATAAAATAGAAGAAATAATAGAAAACCGAGAAATAATAAACAATCAAGAAATAAATACACCAATAAAAATAACATTACTAGATAATAAAATAATAAATAGGAAATATACTTTACTAGGAATGATTCATGATAACTTAAGATATCAAAAACTAAAATTTACAACATATCTCAGGTCTGTTATTAATATCCATGATAAAAACTTAAATCAAGTATTAAGTCTAACTTATGAATTTGAAAGAAAAGATTTAATGAAAAAAATAAATCATCCATTTTTAATACATTACCAAGTAGAGTATTCTTTAACAAACAGTCATAATAGTTCAATATATGAATAAAATGAATTTATAAAAATAGACAAAATCTTTCAAGAACTTGGACAAATAATAAAACCATAAATACTAACAGACTTTGAAATACTGAAAGAATGATACTTAAATATCAAAGAAAACCACCTGATAATAGAAAATAAAAATAATAATATACCAAGATTTACTAATGAAAACATTAGTTTATGATGTCATATTAGAAAAATAATAATGTTTAAAGATAAATTAAAAAATATACAGTTAAAAATAGATGTAAGCCGAGTAGGCATAGCAAAAAATCAAGCAACATTACTAAAAGTTTTGAAGTTTTTAACGGAAGAATAGATTTAGTCTAGGAAATAAACATGAAATACCTACAAGGTATAATAAAAATACAAAAAGAATTATTTAAAAAAATAAAAGAATGTAGTTATAATAAACTTCAACAAGATATATATATGGAATTTATAGAACTAAAAAAAGATGTATATAACATATATAGAAATAATGATATTATAAGCTATAAATATGATCCCCTAGAAGGATTAAAAATAGAATGACTTAAGATATCAAATACCCTAATTCTTAAAAATAAGAGAAGGAAAAATGATGAAAAAGATATAATTTCAATTTAATAGAATATAGAAAAGAATTAAAGGAACAATTCATGAACCCCGAAAATAGGGATATAGAAAAATTAGTTGGTTTGTTAACACTAATTAATCAAGAATTAGAAAAACATTATAATGAAAAACTTTGTACAAAAAAAGAAGAAAAAACATTATAATGAAAAACTTTGTACAAAAAAAGAAGAAGATAATATGACAATAATCAATGAGACGGATTTTGAACCACAAATCACGACCCTAAAATGTCATATGAATCCAATTTCATTACCAATTCCTTATCAAGAATGAATATCCGAACTTCATAGGGACTAAAGAAATAAGAAAAGGTAAGGAGAGCCTGACACCATAAATAGGAGAAAACAACCATCCAAAATGGAAGAAAGGTTGCATTGAGGGACTAGAGTTAATATCCCACCAGAATTCAAACTCTATGATAATCATAAATTTGATCTTTTAGATGTAGATTGTATAAGAGATAGGAAAAAAATATTAGATGAATGGACTAGTGGGTGTACTTATACAAACCTTCCAAACTACACAAACTTTTAAATCTGTAAGGTATTAATAGTTCATAAAATGACAGAAAATGTTAAAATTTGGTTTTCAAACTTAACAGACCAACAACGTTTAATAATGCAATGGAATCCTTCCATTGGAAGAGAATACTTAGATATAGTAATAAATGAAATATATAAGGAATTTATTAGAGAAAATAAAAGAAAGAACTATCATCCAATGTAACAGGCCAACAACATTTATTAATTAATGCAAGGGAATCCTCTCATAGGAAGAGAATACTTAGATATAGTATAAATAAAATATACAAAGAATTTATTGAAGAAGATAAAGAAAAAACTATCATTGAATCCAGTAAAAATGAAATCAATGTAGCCAAATGATATCTAATAAATATGAAAATTTGTAACATGTATTATATATATTCTTTTATTTGTGAATATAAAATATATTACCATAAATTACCAAATTATATGCAAACAACTTATAAGGAAATATTTTTTTCTAAAAATTACCTGAAACATTACATAAACATAAGACCTCGACAAAGATGGAATCAGAGAAATAGGAAAACTATACCACATTTTAGGAGAAAGAATAAAAAACTTTAAAAGTTGGATAATTATTAAATGTCAAGAAAGAAAGGAATATAAACAAATAAGAAAAAATGATAAAATCTGTTGTGATATAAGAGATTTTAAAATACCAAAAAAATATGGATGTAACATAAAATCATACAAAAAAAAATACAAAAAATATAAAAAATACAAGAGATTTAAAAAATATAAATTCGAAAAACAAGATTTAATAGGAAAATATATTTTAGAAGGAAGAGGTATAAAACTTCTAAAAAAAAGAATTATTACCCTTAACTAAACAAATCTTTTTCTCTCACATTTAATCTTTAGCTTTCAAAAAATCCTGACAATCATTTAATTTTTCATCTTCAATCACCCTCGTGGTGTTGGTTCAAGTCTCATGGGACTCTCATTTAGTGAATTTACCCCATTTCCCTACACAAGTGTGGTGGTTAAAATGGTGGCTTTAAAATTCCCTTCTCCATTCTGCTTAAGGTTAGATTACGCTCGACTAATGACAAACTTGAACATAAGTACTGTAGATCAAAGCAAAATTAAAATACCTTAATAAGTGAACTGCCAAATGATACCTGGTTTGAAGAAAACTGATAAACCAAAGTCAATAGTCTTAAGAAGTGCGTCTTCCTGCTGGTCAACAAAAAGGAAATTCTCGGGTTTAAGGTCTCGATGCATTACTCCAAGTGAATGGCAAGTTTCAACAACTCCAACTATAGTCCTAGTAAGCTCTGCTGCCTTTCTTTCTGTGTAGTGACCACGCTGAATAATCCTATCAAATAACTCACCACCTTTACATACTTCCATAACAACATGAACAGCTACAGCATCCTCATATGCCCCTTTTATAGATATTACATGTGGATGCCCAGCCAAATGGTGCATTATCTGAATTTCTCTTCTAACATCCTCTACATCCTCCTTAGTTATTAGCTTTCTCTTTGCAATTGATTTGCAAGCATACTCTTCTCCACTTGCCTTCTCCACACATAGAAATGTCGTCCCAAATTGCCCCTGTCCTAATTTCCTTCCCAAAGTGAAAAATTCTTTAAAGTGTTCAGTTTTTGTCTGTAAAACCGAACCCCTAAGTCCTGCACTAGGGATTCTCTTCATCTCAGGCTCAAGAGGTTTCTTGGTTCTTTTTGGTTCTTCTGATATAGTCTCCGGTTTTTTAGGTTCTTCTGATATAGTCTCCGGTTTTTTAGGTTCTTCTGATATAGTCTCCGGTTTTTTAGGTTCTTCTGATATAGTCTCCGGTTTGGGCATTGTCAGTTGCTCCGGTGGCTTGTTTTGTACCACCATGGGGGATTGAGGTTCTTTCGATGCCTCGTCGTGGACACTTTCTTCACTAACATGTTGGGAAACTGAGTCAATTGGAGATGGAGATCGCCACATTGCAGCAGAAACTGACTGTAAAAATCCATTCTTGGAAATGCTTGGTCCTACACAAGTATTCCCCATCTATTCTCAACTTAATTATCTGGTCCTTGACACTTTACACCATTGTAAACACCAATATCTAATCCTATCGAAGCAATTCCTAAACCCAGTACTCTTCAGAAGCTGAATATCAGACAAAACATGTCAGTTCCAGAATATGTTCAAAATCAAAGCTTGAAATGTATTGAAAGACAGGTATTACCTAGTCTTATAATCAAATATATCTATGACATAATTCGGCTAAATTATATTCTAGTAAAACATCCATCAAATATGATAAAAGAACCCAAAAGTCAAACATTTAGAATGAGTCCAAAAAGGAGACATAACTAAAAACAAGATGACCAGATAAGCAATCTAAACTTTCATAAACCAGTGATTCAATCTAAACTCACTGGGTCCCTAAAACTCATGGATCCCACAAAAAATCAGTTTAAAATGCAAGATCACCAAAATAAACAGGAAGAATTCTACCAAAAGGGGAAGGTATAATAACGTACAAGTCCAAAGAGAAATAAATTAAGTAGCTAAGAGGTCGTCAAAATTAAACAATTAAACGGGACGCAGAAGAACCCAAGTGAATCAAAGAAAGAGAAACTGAGAAGAGGAGTGAGAAACAGGAGGGAAGAGCCAGACCTTTGGAATTATCGAGTTGCCGGGTTGAACATGGAGTATAAACGTAGAATTAGAAAGAGAAAGACATGATGGGTATGTATTTAGTGAATGCTTTGAATATACTAATGGTACCAGATATTATTAATACTAAATTACTAGACATGGTTTTGTACTTACGGAGAAAACGCGTTTGGTTTGATTCTTCAATCACGGCCTGTCCGGTTGATGAGATTCAGTGGATATTGTAGGCTTTCTAACTTTTTTTGGTCATAGTTTATCTCTAAATTTGTAATTCTTTAGTTAGCTTTAAAACTAACTAAATTTCTTCTCTCAACCTTTTTTTCTCTTTGAAAAAAAAAACTTAAATTTTTGTCACAAATATTCAATTGCTAGAAGTTGCGATTAAGCAATTTATATAGGAGGACGTCAATATTGATTCCCAGTGGTTGAAACTTGAAATCTCAATTGGACCGAGTAGAGTAGATAAAATTGTTTAGTTTCTAACTAAAACTCGATTAAAATATAATATAGATAGATAATTATTTAAATATAAAATAAATTTAACATGTTATGGTATGTAGCATTGTATTATACTTGTATAATTATCTTTTCCTCTTTTTAAGAAATATCATTCTTGTTATTCAATGATATTTGAAAAATATATTATTTTATTATTATGTTAAATTTGTGCGAATCATCGATGTAAGTTAATCAAGTACATTTATATGTTTTACTTGTATGGTAAGTTGATTAACTTTTAAATTTAAAATTTAAGTTTTATTCTACCTTTAACCTTTTCTCATATCATAAATAGGTTAACCATTTCATTTGTTACTTGAATCATTATCCTTGTTTCGCTTTAAATTTGAGAAAAAATTTCTAATATTTTTTTATCTCAGTTCTCAATACATATTCCATTCTACATAATATCAATATTTCAAAACATCACTCAACACACCCAAACTTTATATCTTAGTTCACAAAAAATATTTGAATTATATTAAAAAGTCTTATTTTAATGATTCAATCATTACACAATCGCATCCACTTAATAGAAAGATGCATCTTATGATGTCTTTATTACATTGTTGGTTCACTAAATATTACATAGAATAAATCAATTATATATATTAATGTAATTAGATATGTTTTTCATAGATAAAATTAGGATTTGTGATCCCAATTAAGAATCGATTCAAGACCAAGAGATCCTTTTCTATCAGATAGAAGAGTTGTTGCACAAAATGTACTTATAAATATATAAAAAAATCATTATTATTGATTTTTAATAAGGTAATAAATGAAAATTATTTTTAATCCTTCCCTTTTTTCCATAAAGACATTGAATAGTGTTAGTTATTTTTTATGTCACTATAAGTTTCAAAATAAACGTTTAAATGACCCTAAAAAATAAGTAAATATATTCTAAATACACTATTTAGATCAAAAGGCATCACTTTGTAAGAATAAATACCAATTAGTGACCTTAGGGCAACGTGTTTTATATCTTTCACGACCATTTTGATAATTGGACCAAAATTTTCATCATAATATATACCTTATCGTTGGTTGTAGTCTTTATTCATTCCTTTTTCCTTTTTCTTCTTATTGGATATCTCATTCGTATACATTTTTTTTGGTTTCTTGAGCTTACCGTGAGTTATAAACAAAGTTCAAAAAATGGTCAAATCTTTAATGATTTCATCATACATGATTGAGCTACAAAAACTTTAAATGAGCCATATAGCAAGAGAAACCATGAACCAAAATAGAAAAGCTTGCCCCACCCATGAGTAAATATTTCGTAATAATCTCATTAAATCGTACATATTTCTTGGTATATCCAGATAATAGATAGGAGTATAAACTGAAACATTATCAATTAAACACATGGAGTAACTCTTGATATAGCAGTAAAACTAAGACGTGTAGGCAAATCGACTCATCAAGTTCCTGTTGAAATAGGATCCACGTAAGGAAAAACATTTGTCATTCGTTGGTTATTAGAGACATCTCAAAAATATTCGGGTCAAAATATGGTTTTCAAATTAAGTTATGAATTATTGGATAATAAGTTGGGGGTCGAAAGGCGTTCGTTTACCCTATGGTAAATGTCAGTAATTCAAGTCCATTTATCTCAAACTCGTGAACTTAGTCATCGTTTTTATAACAACACATATTTTTTCTTTCTTTTTATAATATTGGTCACATTTTATTCATGAAATGAGTTAAATTAGTATTAATCTGGATAGAACGAAATTATTCTATTATATCTAATGTATTTATTAAATTGTTAGCATCACATAAAGACATTCTTCTTAGAATAGCTATTAGCTTGGGGAGTACATTCGCAATAATAAAACTCAAATCAATTGATAGGCTTACACAAGCAATGGAGCATGTGGTTTAATTCGATGCAAAGCGAATAATATTATAAAGGTCTAACATACCGTGAATCTTCTATCAAATATATGGAGTTTTCTTTTGTATATTATATGGATGATTCGAGTTGCAAATACCTCGATTGGGAATTGTTTGGTGGTGATAGTAGAAAAGTTGACAGATAAGTGACCCTTATCGCCACTCTACATAATCATACATGAGATTTTCATCTCATATGGCACCCTGTAGGGATTTACTTTTTTTATTTTAGATGAATTCAAAATTGTTTGAATTGTATACTCATCAATTAATGATATTTGTAAAAGAACCAAATCAATTTGATTATAATTCAATTCGTGACATTTCTATAGGAGCTGAACGATCTTATTTGGTCAAATACCTAACGATAAACTTTTGTGTTCCTTTCATTACGTTATTTCAGAACAAGTTCCTAGATAACAATGGTTTCTTGTTGATGATAATGACAATATTGATGATAGTAACGATATTAATGATAATGACAATATTGATCATGACTTTGATACAATTATTTTTCTTCTAACTATGATAAATGTGCCAATTATGGATATAATGTTGGAAATGCACCAATTTTATATCATTCTTTAATTCGAATTAGCAAAATCAATGTTTCATTGCATAATATTGATTCCAAACATTCATAATCTGAATGTGAATGAGTCAAATTATTTAACTCTCAATCTATTAATTTATTTGGTATGCCTTTGATTTTTAAGGAAATTTGTTTTGATTATGAGTATATAGGTGCGTTTTTTAAAAGAAGAAGAAAATATTTCCTAGAGTAGTGTTTCAAATTAGTGCATTAATTTTGATAAGTTTTATATTTATTTTATTAACTTTTAGGTAGTATCTTAGAAGCCCATTAAATTTACAAAATATGATATCATGAGTCTTAATGGGCATATTCCATTTATTAAACTTAATAGATTTTTATTAAAAGTACATTATATTTGAGAAATATGAGAATAGAGATATTCATCAACTTCTAATACCATAATTTAACTTAATTAATTATTGAAACATTATCTAAAAGCTAGCAAAATTTAGGATATTTTCCTATTTTTGAAATGTTAGGTTAGGTGCTTTAGGTCTACTTACGTATTTTAAGTGATTATAAAATTGATAAATAGGAATCTGTGTTGAGAGTAAAAGTAGGTGGGAATAGAATAACCATAGCTTTGACATTGCTAATTTCATCCTAAGGTAATTATTAACAATGCCTATGGGATACTGCTTTTTGTTGTAGATAGACACTCACCACATTTGTAAAATATCAAAAGTATCATTTTTCAGTGTTAAAACTTAGAGTTAACAGTGATCTCATGGAAATATTGGAATATTAAGGGGAAAATGTACAATATGATATCTTGCCCATATTATTGACCATTTGATCCGATGAAGAAATTATTATTTGACATTTCAAAAGGTAATTGATCAATGACCTGCATTTTTCTAAGGCTACCATCAAAAGAGCAATTTTATACATCTAAGACAACACAAACGTTGAACTCAAAAGAGCAATTTTATACATCTAAACTGGGAGAAAAACTCAAATACCATCGAGCCATATGGCTAGAGATATTGATTAATGCGTGAGATGAGACTTTATTTTTTAGATAAATTTTATTTTATTTTTTTATTAAAAATAAAACGAGTCTCTATGTAAACATTTTTTTTCATGAACATAATTCTAACGTTTCCCTTAAACGTCCACTTCTACGTTCCTATAAATAGAGACAATGGTCTTATTAAATCTACACTATAAAAACTAACATTCTATCTACACAACTTTCTCACTTTTCTTTAAACAACTTATTTTTATTCTTTGATTTCGAGCAACATAATTTCTATAAAAGTGTAGCATTTCGATCTGCTATAGTTCAGTAGAATTTCGAAACAATTAAAATCTAAACTGTTTTATCATGAGGACGACGAAATGATAACTGCTTATATAATTTGAATAGAGTTACGAAACATCTTAAATAAAACGATCTAGTTCGTTACTCAATCCAAAAAGTAACTTTGATAACTTTATTTCTTCTTTTATTACTTGTCAAACATAGTCTTAACTAATATTTTTACAGCATTTGTTCACCTGCATAAGATGAGTACATATCATTCAGTCACTAGTACTAGTAAGGATAATACATTACACCACTCTAATTCAACGTAAAGATTAAGCCTATTCAATAAAAAGATTGACTGGTGAGTATCTCCATAGAAAATCTGAAAGGTATGAACTTTCTTCCATTATTTCATGCATCATTTGTTAGCTTGTCAATATCAAGATAACATTTTAAAAAAAAAAGAGTGGATAAAAACAACAAGAGCCCATTCTATAGAGAGCAGCTCTACCTTTTTCTCTAAAGTTTTATCTTCTAACAAGTGAAGGAGGTCTTCTTTACTGGCATGCGGTGAAACGAGAATCTTGTACAATGGAACCCAGCATCCAACATGTTGCTTCAAGTAATTTCCCTAAACAATTTTGTGAATTAAATTGAAGGTTAATGCTAAAGTATACCAAGAAGTCAAAAACAGAACACCTTTTTTATAATAATAATAAAAAAAAACTTTCACAGATCCACATATTAGGTGGCAACTGGTATTGGAGATCTGGACATTGACTCTCCCTCTTGTCAATACAAATATATATATAGAGAGGGGGGAGTGTTATGGTATAAATTTATTGTAAATAATGTACATAGAAATATTAAAAAATCAACATATTTAGAATGTAAAGATAAAACTCTCAATGATAACTCAATTATAATAGAGAGAGAGAGGTTGTATAGATTTTCTTATATTTTGAAGTTGGTGACGTTCACTCAAATTATAAAATATGATTTTTTTAGTCAATAGCTTTAAGAAAAAATATCAATTAATAACAAATAATATAAATTTAAAGATTTTTTTTAACTTTCAAATGATTAAAACAAAAGTCATTAACAAGAGTAAAAATGTAATTTATATGAATTTATTCATGAAAATTTTCTCATATATATCATGTCAGAAATCAACTTCCTAACTTCAATTAGTTAAAGAAAACAACTTCTTAGCAATAAAACTTGTGAAGAAATTCTCAACTATGCATCTTTGGCCTTCAATCATATGTTTTAATTTTAATATAAAACACGAGGCATTAGAAGCTATTAGAGTAGCATATCAACTGTAGATTAAAACGTGTGGACATTAAATACCAAGATGCAGATCAAAGTGAGAAGATGCAATTCTGACAGCTAGAACTACAGAAAAATATGCGTGATTTAAAGAGAACCCAGCTCACCAATATTGATTAGAAATCAGAAACAGACATGCTCGTTAATCTCAATTCTCATGTCTAAGGTGGTCCCTGGATAAGTTATTCATTAATCGGAAAGTATGTATCCATGTATTATGTTGGGTTGAAAATACATAATTAGCTTCTCTCTCTCTTTAGAATATCTACTTCTAGATACTCCAAAAGTATTTAAAATATTCATAATCACAGTTGAAATAATCATTACCCTTAAATCTAGTCAAAATGAAATAAAAACAGATAATAGAATAAAACGAAACAAATCATGCATACAAGTATTTTAAACACGATGGAAATATGAATTATATATTAGAAATTTGGTATGCTGTTCCTGTTGGTTCAAGTCAAGATTCCAAAGTCATAATTTTAATTCCAAAAAGCTTCCTCTTGTATTTGTCCATATATTGATTAGTTCTAATATGCACAAACATATCGTAATTATGAACTAAGAATAAGATAAATGAAACAAATATTTAAACTTAACAATTGTATATATGGTCAAATTCCAAACCTCTAAGCCAAGGTACGAAGGTTAGCTTCGTGAGCCTAAGTTTTTAGGCGAAATACTTGACTGGCATAACGAGAACCAAAAGATTAAAGAACCATCACGAGCCAACACTCCCGCAAGCAACTTTACAGAGTAAAGACCAAAACAAGGAAGTTACAGAAATGCAAATTTGCCCCCAAAGACCAATTTTGACCCACCGACAAACCTAATCACTCATGGTTTAGCCGTTTAGGTTTACTTGTCAACACCAACAATCCAACAGAGACACTAACTCTATATTGACATGAGAAATGCTAAATCTACAACACACTGCACTCACCCTTGCTGTTATGATGTAACACGGGTATAAGGGTAAATGTGTACAAATTTATGTTTTGTTGGACTGAGCATTACTCGTTCTCACGTATAAGTTTAACGCCTGTTAAATGAAGTACCGCGAAATTTAACCGAAACCGGAATATCGGTTGATTAATTAAAAACTCTAACAAGTCAATCAATAATTGTTCTGTTTAATCATAAATTTTAACTGTGTAAAACTAAAGTTACCTCTCCAAGGCTTCGTTACGACTTTTACATGCGATAAGGTACTTGTTTCGGACTCTGATTTCTCCTCCGGTGGAAACAATACTCCGTCAATTCCCTGGACCGAAATTCGACCATCAGTGTAAATATCGGGGTCAAACAAATAAGCCGAGCCATTCCCATATCCAAATTTCACGGACCCATCGGCCTCCTCGGCCACGACTTTGTGAGGAACACGTAGCGTATCGTATCGGATTTTGCCAAATCTCCTAACTGTATTGTACATACTCTCCTCCGTCTGATACTCCGGTATAATATGATAGTAAATAATCTGCTCTGGGGCACCCGGTTCGCTCAATTGCTCCGTTGTAAGCTTAGCCATGGCTTCATCATTCGGAGCTAAAACCGTTAACACATAACCTTCCGATATGAGTTTCCCCATTTCGGTGGCTAAAGAAGTGAGGTTCACCAAAATATCAGCCATCTCGTTATACCCACCGTATTGTAGCAATGTTTGAATGAAATCCTTCACCTGTCGCTCACCGTCGAAATGATGGTGGGCCCCACCGGGTCCGGGTGCGGGAGCAGGTGCTAGCGATGGTCCAGGAGCCATTGCGTAATATATCGGCAGAGCTGGTGATGAACCGGGTTGAGCCGGTGGAGCCGATTTTTTCAAACGGTTCGTTCTGGGATCGACCTCAGGTGCCCCTTCCGGTTTAATAGCCGATATTGCTCTCAAATTTCGCCGATTGTTAAACTCTTGCTGTACAGAACGGGGGATCATAAGCCTTTCGATCCCGTGAATAACACCATCTGGACGGTCTACAGCGTGCGGATCAATCACCTTAGAGGTGCCCACTATCTTTTCCCCCAAGTCGTGACTTGTCATCAGCTCTACAAAATCATCGCAGAGAGTCGAGTGCTGAGTCAGCTCAGCACTCCACTCACCAGCCCTAATATTTTCAGGAACAATGTGAAAAAGCACCAATGTCTGCAAAGACTTCAAATTACCAGGCTCTAGAAGGAATCTCTTAAACTCAGGATCGAGATCGCGTTCCAAAGCTTCATTTTTGGGAGCGAAAATGGTGATATTGTGCTTACCCACTTCGTCCTCAAGAGTCTGCAACAAAAGAGCTTTCTCTACCAACTCAGCGAGTTCCGTGTATTTCGAGTCCAATAGAGCCACGAGTACAGAGTTAGAGTTTATTTGACCCAAATGGGTTGAGTTCTCCGGCAATGTAGTAACGGCATTGGCAAAACCCAATTGAGAATTACGAGCGAAAATAAGATGAAGGAGAAGAAAAAAGGTGAAGAAGATTTTGTCCATTGCCTTGGTTGCCATTGATGAAATGGTGAATTGGGGGCTAGTTCTTGGGGATTAGTAAATACTCATAATGATAGTAATCATTTGCTAATGGCTTATAAGGTAAAAAAAGTCTCCGTTGAAAGCTAAGCTGAGTCTGATTTATATTTGGAGTCTGGTGTGTGTTTGAGACTGCGGTATATGTAACAAGCAGAGAACAGTGGGAGAATCGGAGTTTGCGTTGTGAGAAGGTGAAATACCGTCGGTTGCGGGTAATAAGAGAGAGACATAAAGAATAAACACGTGGACAGAACACAATTTTGTAATAATAAGGGTTTTTATTTTTTTGACGTCGAGTTCTTTTTTTAATATTTTGTTTTGCTTTTTCATGGGAAATTTGGGTTTAAGATATTAAGAAACAAGCAAATTGGGGGAAATTATAAATTATATTCCTTTTGTTATTCTAATAACCCTCATGCATTAAATTATTTTGTATCAAATAACACGTTAGTTATTAAATATAATATAGGAAAACAATTTTTTGTTTGTTATCCGAGACTGTCACATTCCAATAGTGTAAAAAGAGGTAATATTCTTTATTGTGTGTTTGGGTTAATTAAAAGGTCAATAATTATCTTTGGAACTCCCGTAGGTTTTTTTTTTTTGGCTTTTTGGAGTTAATCAAGAGGGGGAATTCTTCTTTCATTTTGCTCGCGGTATTGTATTCTTATTTTAAAATTTTATTTATTTATTTTTGTTATTATTTTGAATTTGTCACGAAACTCTAATATTTAAATAGTTGATACAATTGAAAAAAAAATCCTACTTAGCATATTGTAAAAACTAAAGGGTAAATTAATTGAAGGATAAAAATAATACTAGTATTATTAATAATATAAATTTATTACTAATTTTTTTTATTATATAAATAATTATATAATAATATACTTATACTATTAATTATAATTGAATGTTATTTTTTATTCGATATAATTAGATAATACGCTTATATTTTCAAAATAATTTGATAATATGTTTATTAGTTTTCTCAAAATAAAATAAAATGCCTATTTATTGAAAATATATATTTTAATATTTTAGTGAGTTTGTTTATATGATTGTGTTATTTCGTGTTCAATTCATTTAAAATAATTATAAATTATTTTATATAGTGTTAAATATTTATATATCATATTTTTTTAAATATTATTATATATCATATTGTGTTATTATAAAAAATTAAGATATTTAATTGTATTTTTTTGGTAAGACGAGACTAAATGACATAAAATATGATTAACCCTATAAAAGATATTAAGTACGAGTTTTAATTAAAATTAAGTAAATATTTTAGTTATTAAAAAAATTAAAATTATATAAATACTAAAATTAAATAACATAAAATATGTTAAAAAAATAGCGAAAAGAAAAATAAAAATATTACATTAAAAATGATGAAAAATAGTGCAAAATAAAACAAAAATATAGTTATAATTATAGGCTGCAACCTCTTTTTGTATGAGATGGATTACTGTATAGTTTTCTTATATTAAAAGATTTGTATTATTTAATCCTTTATATTATAAAATATATTATTTAATTTCATATTTTAAAAAATATATTAAATAAGATCAAATTTTACAATGAAATTAATGTTCTAATAATTTTATGATAAAAATTTAATTATTTATTTAATATTTTAATAATTTTTGTATTAAAATATCATAATAAAAAATTATTTTATCATTTTTTATTTAATAATAAAATAAAGTATTAAGAAAAAAATATTATTGTATTCAAATATTAATAAAAAAATAATATTTTGATGATGTGATTATATTATAAATAATAAAATATTTGAATTTAACAATTCTAATGTACATAATAATATTAATTGTTGAATAATAATAATTATTTTTTAAATTATTTATTTTATAAAATAAAATAAAATAATTTTTTTATAAATTTATAAATTATTTTTATTATAATTAATAAATTAATAATAGAGGATTTCCATATCATGGTATTACTTATCCCACAGATACAATATGTCAGTAGAAATTTTTTTGTATCATTAACATTTTTACTCTACGAAATTCCCGCACTAATCCCACTAATTTCCTTCTCAGCGAGGTCCCTTTTTTTTCGCCTTTGAAAAAGAACAGGGAAAAGAGTGTCTTTTGTTTGTTTCCGAACTCTTTAAAATAATCCCTTACTCTTTTACCAAATCAAACTCTCTGCTCCCTTGATAACCAAGTAGGTATTGCGAACTCTGATTTTTCACTTTCAAACTATATTATCAGCAACTTAAGAAGAAACCATAAATGCCATGAGTACACAGTCGATAGTTTATCAAGTAGGAGCACGTCTAACGTGCAAAATTGATAAGTTTTATTTTGATACTTTTTGTGCTGGAGGCTACAAATGGTATGGTATCCTTTATCCTCACTATCGATAGTGTAGGGTTTATCTAGAAAGAAAGAGTTTTGTTGTTTTAAATTTGTGTATCTTTCATAAGTGATATATATATTTATAACGCAGAAATTATACAGGTGTTAGATAAATAATATGTGAATATAAATATAAGACAAGAGGGTATGATTTGACATAAAGTATAATATCTTAGAAATATAGGTCGTGTTCAACCGTACTTATGATGAGGTCGGTCTGTGACCGAATTCGAGATCTTTATGTGATCAAACTTGAAATGACATTGGGTTCGATCTTTCTTCAACTCGGGGTGACGTCTATCACGGTTGATATAGAGCTCGGTCTTTGGGCTTGGTTCGTCCCATGGATGGGATGTCTAGGGTGCTTCATCTTTCGTCTTGGGCTGGTCTTAGGCTTGGTCTATATAAAACTTGGTATTTGGGTCAGTTCAAATGTTAAAATGTCCAAACATCAAGTCCCCCTACTAGAAAAATAGGGTGTGGTGAATCGACAGGTCATGTTAGGGTTGGGTGGCTGCTCCAAAACTTACGGGTTGTTGCCAGAGGATGAAGAGAGGATAAGGAGGACATATGATATTCCCTCAACCATTTAGATAATGATTCATCTCAAGAATGCTTGTGATGGTGATGCACCTCCAACTGGGTGGACTATTTTTCATGAGAAAGCCTTGTGGTTGGGAGTAATGTTTCCTTTGTATCCTCTTATCAGGAGGTTTTTAGTTAGGACGCAACTTGCACCAAGGCAATTAATGCCTAATGGGTGGAAATATCTTCTTTGCCTAACACTGATATTCCAAGAGTTGAGGGTGAATTTAGAGATGGTCGAGTTCAATGAGATGTATGTACTTAAACATAACCCCACAAACCCAAGAAAGGTGTATATGTCTATTAAGTAGGATCGTGGGGTGAATGTATCCCTTTCTGAAAATGAAAAAAAATTGGAAGGGGTATTTTTTCTATGCATCGGGTCGGTGGGAGTCCCCTACTAATGACACGAGGTTGGTTAGGAGTGTCTGGAATGATACTAAGGTCATGATTAAAAATATGGCCTCTCTAATCACGACCTTGAGCCTGAATGCAAAACAGAGGTTGGTTGATATTCAGAACTATTTGCCTGAGAAGACAAACTGAAGAGTGTTGTTGAACACTTCGCGGTTTATTTCATGTGGGTTAATGAGGCATGGTGCTGTAGAGCCTCCTCTTAGGGTGAATAGTAAACAATGAGTTTCTCGACCTAACAAATGTCGGGGATGGGTGCGAGGTGGAGTTGGATGATGGTGACCCTTTTGTTCTCGACCTAACATATTTTTCCCTACTATTATGATTATTTTATATTTGTATATGTTTTTAAAAGCTAGTTAACATTTTTTGTTGTTTTTTTTTTATATTTTTTTTACAGCTCGTATGGAATTAACCTCCGAGAAATTTTTTGCGCGTATGAAGAGTAAGATTGTGCTAGGGGGGACAAAGCTCACCTACAGGTGCCATTCCTACTCCTAGGGAAGGAGGTTCCTCGGTTGGTAAAAAAAGGGTAAATCCTCGCATGAAGGTCGTACCTCGAACCTTAAGAAAAAAAAAGAAAACAATTGGTGTTGATGAGGCTGGGCGTGATCCCGAGCCTTTGAATGTTTGTGTTCCTATATTGTCTCCGTGTGAGCAGGGTGGGTCTTCCACTCCTCGTACTGGATCCAAAGAATTTGGAAAATCCGTTAAGGATTTAAGGAAAATGAAGGCTATCGTGGAGGATCTTACTGTGGATGTGGACAGAATTGTGCTGCATAGGGGTCTGGTGCCATAATATCTTGACCGTTTTATGAGCCACGTATATGCATATGCATGCAAGGAATAACTTGTAGCTATTTGTGAGGGAGTTGATGCTGGTGAGCTTATTCGACGTCAACTATATCATACGATATTGCTTTTTGATTTTGATCAAGCTCAAAATGTAGATTATGTGAAGTCTGAGCTTGTGAAAGAGAAACAAGCTCATGCGTTGTTGCACACAAAATATGTAGCTTTATTGGTGAAAACAACAAAGTGGGAAAATGAAGCGGTTGATAAGGAGAAAAAGTTGAAGTGGGTTGTGTTTGAGCTAAATTTGTATGCTCGGCATGTGACTAAGCTCGAGGAGGGGATGAGGGATGTAAAAAGACAGGCTGAGGTATCTGTTGAAGAAGTACGATGTCAAGCACAAACCAATGTGGATGTTATGGCCCAGAAACTGGAGTTTAGCGTCGAGCGGGCTTATGAGATGGCTATAGACACTTTCAAGACAGAGGCTAAAAGAAAGGTTTAGACGAGTATTATTATCGCATTCTAGATATACCTGTTACACCAGTCTATAGTTAAGCTCTGTCAGTTGAGGATAAGGGAAGAGGAATGGGCTCCTCTAATGGGGAGGACGGCCTAGAAGTTCCTGATGAAGGGAAAGTCGATCTTTAGTTTAGTTTATTTGTTAATTTTGATATATATTATTTGAGTTCGATGATATTTTATTTGGTATAGTCGCAAGTTGGTACTTGGATTTTGTACCTATGGATTTAGTACTTAATAAATACTGTAATTTTGTCTCTTTATTAATTATGATGTTGACCTACCTTTTTGTTATGTCATGTAATAATTTTTTTGTCCCTATAAAAGGGATGGTAGAATGTTAATCTTATTTATGCATTTGAGAATATATATATATATATATATATATATATTTTAATTCGTCTAACTTTTCTGCTCGCGTGATATGGATTTTGACCGAACGAATAAGCGCTTACTTCGAGCCTTTCACGTAGCAAGTTGTAGGCTCGAGGACGAGATTAGGGTGTTGAAAGCTTAGGTTGTGAGGCTTGAATGTAGTACAAAAGAAACCAAGTGTGAGCTTGCTACTTATAGGGAGCATTTATCTGAAATGCAATCTCGTGAAAAGCAAACCTTGACTAGTATGGTGAATCTTATTGGTAGAGAATCGTTTTGGGCAGGTTTTTATATGAAGCGATCTAAAAGAGTTTTTCTTAAAGTTATGGAGGTTACTGAAGATCTGGAACGGGGGTTGCTTGTAATGAGGACGACATACTCGGAACCTGTCACTTATGCTTGTGAAAAAGTGGTAGAGATTCAGGCCGAACTTTTGCCTTTGATTGAAGAAACTGATGATCTAGATATGGGACGCATGTCTAAGTGTTTAAAGAGTATTTAAATGTCCGTGTTGAGTGAGTATAGTGTTTTGATGTGTAATGATGAATGTATAGTGATTTGATGTGAAAAAATGAATGAACGATCAAATCGGCACGTACTTATGTATAATGAAATTTTTATTATTTATTATTATTATTATTTTGTTGTTTTTGGTGCCGACCTGGATATTGACCAAGGTGGGAATTTTTTTTCCTTTGTTGGGGTGCTCTACTAGATTTATAGATCTAGGTGTGGAGCCTCTGATGCCCATTTTAAGGGAAAGCTTGACTTGGTTATTGACCGAGGTTCTCTAAGTGTCGACCTGGTTATTTGACCGAGGTGGGAAACTCGATTTCTTCCTTTGTGGGGTGCTATACCAGATTTATAGATCTAGGTGAGAAGCCCTTGATACCCATTTTAAGGGAGAGCTTAACCTGGTTATTGACCGAGGTGCTCTGAGTGCCAACCTGATTATTTGACCAAGGTGGGAAACTCGACTTCTTCCTTTGTGGGGTGCTCTACCAGATTTATAGATCTAGGTGAGGAGCCCCTGATACCCATTTTAAGGGAGAGCTTAATCTAGTTATTGATCGAGGTACTTTGAGTGTCGATCTGGTTATTTAATAGAGGTGGGAAACTCGACTTCTTCCTTTGTTGGGGTGCTTTACCAGATTTATAGATCTAGGTGAGGAGCCCTCGACCCATTTTAAGGGAGAGAGTTGTAAGTAAGTAATCCGATGAAGAACGTAGCGAAATACGATACTTGGTGTGAATTGTAGAATCCCGTGAACCATTGAGTCTTTGAACGCAAGTTATGCCCGAAGCCATTAGGTTGAGGGCACGTCTTCTTGGGCATCACACACCGTTTCCCTCCCAACATCACGTTCCTTCGAGGCTACGTTGGTTGTGAAGGCGCATATTGGCTTCCCGTGAGCTTTGCTTTATGGTTGGTCAAAAAATGTAGTCATTGGCGACCTGTGGGAAGGAAGATATGGACTGGGGGGTAGGTTGTTAAACCATTTTTGCGTGCCTTTGCACAAAGTGGCGACGAACAGTTTACACATCATTGCATCTCGCTTTGTCTGAGTGAGGCTTATGGGAGCCATGACTGTTTTGAAATGTTGGACATGAGTTACTGGATCTTTTGTTCCAAAATAGCCCAGACATTTAGGAGCATTAAACTTGGGTGGGGGTTCATCATTTTCGATTGTATCTGCAAATGGTGAGATGTACAACTGTTCGCAGTCTCTATCAATTTCGAAAGTGATTTTTCCTTTTTCATGTCTCTCGTTTGTTGCTTTGAGGGCCTCCTCTTGCTTCTTGTTGTTATTTTCTAAAGCTTGCAGTCGTATCTCCTAACTTCTCTTTTCTTGGATTCATTGCTCTTCATCGGGGCGTGCCGAGTTGGAAAAAGGATGTCTTTCTACTTCGTGCTCGGTATGACGGGGTTTGGACAGGCTGTGTTCCCTTGCCTCCCCAATGGTTGGTTCCTTGGGTTGTCATTACGTATGCATCATTCGAGTACGATTGTTTATCGGATCGAGTTATTGCCATGAATGTCAATTTACGAGTTACGAATTCCTAATTTTTTTAAGGGCGTGTTGAGTTGTATGGGAAATGGGGTTAGAAACTTGTGATTGACCTGAGAATCTAAGCACCATGGTGGGCGCCAAAATGTTGAGAGTGCAAAATTTATCTAAAGAGAGAGTTTTTTTTTGCCAAGGATTCAATCTGTGGATCATCATAAGTGATCCGTATATTTATAGCACATAAATTATACAGGTGTTAGATAAACAATGTGTGAATGTAAATACATGTCAGTAGGGTATGATTTGACATAAAATATAATGTGTTAGAAATATAGATTGGGCTCAATTGTGCTTATGATAAGGTCGTTCTGTGATCAAACTCGAGATTCTTCTATGACTGAGCTTGAAATGACATTAGGTTCGATCTTTCTTCGACTCAAGGTCATGACGTCTAACTCGGGTGATATAGAGCTCAATTTTTAGGCTTGGTTTGTCCCATGGGTGGGATGTCTAGGATGTTTCATTTTCCGTCTTGGGTTGGTCTTGAACTTGATCCGTATAAAACTCGTAATTTGGATTAATTCAGATGTTAAAATGTCCAAACACCCACAAATGTTAGAACTGAACCACACATGTATTATTGCTTGATTATATCTGTTTTTTGCTTGATCGCTCAAATTCGTACCATGTACAGGAGAATACTAATTTACCCCAAAGGGGACACCGTGAAATGTGTGTCCTTGTATCTTGATGTTGCTAATTCAGAGAGCTTACCTTATGGTTGGAATATACCCACTGAGTTCAGCTTGTCTGTTATCAATCAAAATAACAGTGATGGTTCAGTTAAAAGAGGCACTCTTATCTACCCACCTCTGTTTAATTTCCCTTGAGTTATTTTTGCTTAGTGGTTTGAGGAAATTTCACTTTACATGCTTTTAAAGGTGGAAATTTTCCTGACTGATTAGATACAATTTTGTTTAATTTCATAATTTATTTTAAAGAATTTGTTTCAAATATTGGAAAGGAATAAATTTCTGGGCCATTAAAAGATAACTTTGACACTGTATATATATATAAAGAAGATAACTTTGCTATGTGATAATCTGTCTAACTAATTTTTTCCACTTCCTCACTACTTGCCCTATTTCACTCATAAATTAGAACCTTTTTAATTCCATAGATTATGGAACCAGGTGTCATTCATAAAGTGGTGCAGTACAAAAGTGATTTCAAAAATAGTTATGATTAGATTGTTTCTGCATCAATCATTTTTTAACAGTTATGGAATAAAAGCAAAGTTTACTTTTTTCACGAATGGAAGAGGAAATACTCTCCTTTAGATGAAGTATGGGTTTGGTTGTATGTGTTTATATTTTAGGGATGTCTTCATTTTTGTCCCATTGCAGAAGCTAAGCACGAATTTAACGCAAGGGAGAGTAATTGGGACTTCCCTTCATTTATGTCTCTTGTTGAATTGCACAAATCAGATGGGGGCTATCTTGTTAACGATCGGTGCATTATTGAAGCTGATCTTCGGATTTTGAATTCCAGAAAATCAAATGGTATTATTTATTATTACTGTTAAAGTTAATTTGCTCACTTTAACATGCCCTTAAAACGTAGTGCATGTTGCCCGCTTCGTAAGTTTTCTTATATCACACAAGTTATTACTTGATCCAATATATTGATGCCGTATAGGGGAGGGATCAAGTCAACATAATATGACCAAGATAAACATTGAGGGAGAAGATATTGAGCTTTCAAAGGCTGAGATAAAGGAAAGAGCTAAGGTTGTGATCTCAGACCTTCCTACAAAGGCCAGTGAAGCTTTACCTGTTCATCCCGATGTTTCTCTAAATGCTGACCCAAAATTAGCATTAACCTCATCAAGCTCGTCATCAGGGCTGCTGATGCAGGTATAATACTTAAATACATCTGAGTAAATTCTATAAATAATTTCTTTTTCACCGTTGTCTAACTTTGTAGATTATTTACCGGTTATAGCTCGTTAAGAAACATTGATAGACATTTTGAAGAGTATAGAAAGATAAGAAGAAAGAACGATTTAATGTTGTATTAGTGTGATTTAGAATATACATAGAAAACCATATTTATAGGGTTATAACAAGTGTAGTATAAGTGTAATACAAGTGAAATAGTAAGTGTAGTACAAGTGAAATAATACAAATATAATATAAGTGTAGTACAAGTGAAATAGTACAAATATAATATAAGTGTAGTACAAGTGAAATAGTAGAAGTGTAGTACAAGTGAAATAATACAAGTGTAATACAAGTGAAGTATAAGTGAATTATAATATCAAATATAACTTAACATCCCTCCTCAAACTCAAGGAGGAAGAGAAACAATCAACTTGAGTTTGGAAACTAATTCTTGAAATCTGCTTGGTAGATGAAATTTGATGAAGATGTCGGTTGTTTGATCTGCGGAGGATATTGATTTGAGATAAATAGTGTCTTGAAGAACATGTTGACGAACAAATGACAATCAATCTCGATATGTTTTTTTCGTTCATAAAATACATTATTGTGATCAATATAGGATAGTTGTAGTTGATTGGAGAACACCCATATCAGCAAGTAACCAACGGAGCCAAAGAAGTTCTTGAGTGGTGTCAGCAAGAACACGATATTCAGCTTCAGTGCTGGATCGAGAAATTAGGGATTGTTTCTTGCTTCGCCAAGATATGAGAGAGTTTTCAAGAAAGAAACAATATCCAATGGTAGAGTGACGATCAGTTGAGTCACCTGCCCAATCAACATCAGAGTAGGCGGAAAGAATAAGATTAGATTTGTTGGAAAAGTGGAGACCATGAAACATGGTGCCTTTGATGTAGCGAAGAATGCGGAGAATCGCAATATAATGGGTAGACCGTGGAGCAGATATGAATTGACTAACCAGATGAACAACATAGGTAATGTCAGGACGAGTGACTGTGAGATAAACAAGAATGCTTACTAGTTGTCTGTATAATGTGGCATCTGAGAGAATAGTACCATCTAATGAAGTAAGTTTGACATTGGTTTCTAGAGGTGTTGATGTAGTTTTACAATCAGTAAGGCCAACCCGATTAAGAATATCGGAAGAGTACTTTGCTTGAGAGAGATAATATCCTTGAGAATCATATGAGATTTCTAGGACCAAGAAGTTGTGGAGACGTCCAAGGTCTTTCATTTCAAATTGATGGCTAAAAAACTACTTGTGATCAATAATTCCATTAGAGTCATTCCCTGTTATGATCATATCATCTACATAAAGGAGTAGAAGTGTTACACCGGTAGGAGTCTTCCGAATAAAGAAACCAGAGTCATAAGAACTAGAAGTGAAGCCAAAGTCAGTAAGTTGAATTTGGAAAACCAAGCCCGATGAGCTTGTTTGAGGCCATAGAGAGCACGACGAAGTCTGCATACTTGATGAGGTGAATAAGTGTATCTAGAAGGAGGTTTCATATAAACTTCTTCAATTATGTCTCCATTGAGAAAAAAACATTTTTGACATCCATTTGAAACATGTTCCAATTTCGGGCAGCAGCAACAACAATGATACTTCGAACAGAGGTGAAGCGAGCTACAAGTGAAAAAGTTTCTTCATAGTCGATTCCATATTCTTGTGTAAAACCCTTTGCAACTAGATGAGCTTTATATTGTTTCATAGACCCATCTGAATGAGTTTTAATTTTGAAAATCCACTTACAACCAATCAGAGATTTATTAGATGGAAGATCAACAAGATGCCATGTATGTGCTTTTGTTAATGCTTGTAATTCATCTGTCATAGTTTGCTACTAATAAGGGTTAGAACTAGCTTCTCTATAGTTTTGGGGTTCATGATGAGACAAAATAGTAGAGAAACATTGGTAATCACGAAGATGAAAAAGAAGACTACTTACACGAGTAGAACAACGAAGTGATGACTCTAGACAATTAGGTAGTTGGTCTTCATAAGATGTTGTTAATGTAGGATCAATAGAAGGAGCAGACACATCAGGAGAAGCGGTAGTAGACGATGGTGAGGGTAATGGAGCAATATCATGAGGAAATAAATCAATAGTTGGGTCATTAAAAAATGAGAGTGAGGTAGGAGATGAGACATGAAATGAGGAAATAGAGGAAAACATTTTATGTTCCCAAAAGATGACATGACGAGAGATGCACAATCATTTAGAGATAGGGTCCCAACAACGATAGCCTTTGTGTTCTATTCCATACCCTAAGAAACAACAAAGACGAGTACGAGGTTCTAATTTATTGCGTTCATGAGGGTGAAGAAGAACAAAATAGGCACAACCAAACACTTTGAGCAGTTCATAAGATGGAAAAGTACTATAGAGATGCTCATAAGGGGTTTGATTGTGAATAATAGGCATGGGAACACGATTGGTGGTATAAACAGCCGTAAGTGCTGCTTCACCCCAAAAGAGTTCAGGATAAGAACTAGAAATGAGGAGAGTACGAACAATATTAAGAATATGTCTATGTTTTCACTCAACTCTTCCATTTTGTTGGGATATGTCAGGACAAGAATATTGAGAAAGAGTCTCATTTTGTCGAAGAAAATTTAAAAAAAATTGTTTCTTTATATTCCATAGCATTATCAGCTTTAAGTACTTTGATATTTTGAGAAAATTGGGTTTTAACCATTTGGGCAAAATCATAATAAATTTTGGGTAATTTAGATCTATGTTTCATGATAAAAATCCATGTGAATCTTGAATAATCATCAATAAAAATGACAAAGTAAACACATTCCCCTATAATGGGATGTGGGAATGGACCCTAAACATCAGAATGAATTAAGTCAAAAAAGGAGACAAAATTAGAATCACTTTTATTAAAACATAAAGCAGGTTGTTTTCCCAATTGACAAGGCAAACAATTTATATTATCAGAAATAGAAACAGATGCTAATTTATCAGAAGATGCTAAGGGACAAAGATTTTCTATAAACGTATAGCCTAGACGAGCATGCCATAGGTTGATAGGAGTAGTAGAAGTAGAAACAGAAGTATAAGGAGAGTTGGGTAGATGAAGGTTAATAAGTTCAAATAATCGTCCAACCTTACGACTTATCCCAAGGATCTGTCCTGTCTGTGGATCCTGCACATGACAACCAGAAGAGAAAAAAGTAACAGTAAGACCAAATTCATATAAATGACCAACAAAGATAAGATTTAGAGTAATGTTGGGAATATGAAAGGTGTTAGAAAGTGATATAAAAGATGTGGAAATTTGTCTACAACATTAACATGCACATGTGAACCATTGATAGTTTGAATTAAAGGTTTGGAGATGAAAGATTGTGTGGGAGAGAAGATGTGAGTATCATGAGTCATATGGTTACAACAAGTAGAATCAAAATCCCATAAAGATTTACCTCATGTGAGAGACAAGGCAGTAAGAGGAGGATTACTAGATTGTGAGAGAACATGTTTAAGAAGACCTTCAAGTTCTTGAGTAGAGAAGGTAAATTTGTCATGATTATCCTCAGAAATAGCAGGAGTGATAGATGAGTTACTATTTTTACCTGAAGCATGTTGAAAGGGATTCTGAGAGTGATTCCGTGAGGAATGCTGAGAGGGATTCCTAAAGTAATCTCTGTGAAAGTGTCATGGACCCTTCTTATGACAATATATACATACCCGAATGGGACATGTAAGAAGCTCATGATTGAGGTTGTGACATTAGGTGCAACCTTGATGTTTGAAGCCCTTTTTAGAACCTCTTTTAGGGCGATAAAAGAGGGTGGCAAGAACAAAATCTGTATGATGAACTTTGAAAACCTCCATCCGAGTTTCTTCAGAGCAAAGCTCGGTCACAACAGTATCTAAGGATGGAAAAGGACTCCTATGGAGTAAGGAAGCCCGAACAGGTTCAAATTGATCATGGAGAGCCATGAGAAAAATAACAAGACGTTGGTGATTACGGTAAGTTGCAAACATCTCAGCATCAATCTTGTTCGTCCAAGTTGGTTCAGAGAGAGTGAGTTGATCCCAAATAGTATGCATTTCAGAGAGAAATTGGTTAATGGTTTGATCAACTCTTTGGCGTTTGGTATAAAGAGTTGTTAGAAGTTGATATTGGTTGACCAAATCTATTGTAGTGAAACTAGCCTCAAGAAATTCCCAAACTTCTTTGGCAGTGTCAAAACGCCCAAATTCACCATGGATGGAGGGTAAGGTGGTGTTACGAAACCAAGTAATAATTTGATGATGTTTACTCTCCTAGTCTTCAAAGCAGTCAACAAATAAGGAGTTGTTTTTAGTGGTTTCTTGGATGGGTATAGAGATATCACCAGTTATGAAACGTCATAGCTTACGTCCTTTCAAAAAACTTTTCATTGCTTGTGCCTAGGCTAGGTAGTTAGTATCATCAATGGTGGTAGAGATTGGTTTTGGGACATCATTTCAGTCCATTTTAACGAAATAATGGAGAAAATATAAAGTAAATATATAGAAACAGTATAAATTAGATATCCTTAAAAATGAAAAAAAGAATTGAAAACAAGCTTGGAACCGGGTTAAGGTGAGTCGGGTTGGAGTGAGCCAAGTTGAGATGAGTCGGGTTTGGAGTGAGCTGGGTTGAGATGAGTCGGGTTTGGAGTGAGTCGGGTTGAGGTGAACCAGGTTGGGATGAACCGGGTTGAGAGTGAACCGAGTTGGCTGTGATGAAGAGAGGTAAAATTATCGAAATTTTAGAGGTATATGAGAGGCTCTGATACCATGTGAAGAGTATAGAGAGATAAGAAGAAAAAATGATTTAATGTTGTATTGATTTGATTTAGAATGTAAATAGAGAACCCTATTTATAGGGTTGTAACAAGTGTAGTACAAGTGAACAAGTGAAATAGTAAGTGTAGTACAAATGAAATAGTAAAAGTGTAGTATAAGTGAAATAGTAAAAAGGTAGTACAAGTGAAATAATACAAGTATAATGTAAGTGAAATAATATAAATGTAATATAAGTAAAATATAATATTAAATATAACTTAATATATATAATAATCAATATGAAGACGAGAATTGTCACGGACTTTGAGGTTTGACAACGTAAACTCAATAATGCTAAAGCAGAGGTGAGTCTCCGAAGAAAGAGGTTGAACAATCTGCCAAAAAGCTAGTGGAGATACAAGATGTCAAAAAGTCCCGTCTAGATGCTAAGTTAGAAGGCTTGGAAGAAGCTTTAACGGAAGAGAAAAAAACTATAGAAGGGGTTACTGCAGTTGAGCTTAAAGAGAGATGCCTGAATTTGTGTTTTGCTGGCTACATGGCTTGTGAAAAGGACATGAAGAGGATTTTAGAGGAGAAAGGGCTTTCGTGGCCTTTTGACCGACTCAGTCAGTTGACTGAAAAAAAAAATAGTGAGACATGTTCATCCAAAACATTGTATGTGATATTTTCTAACTTAATATTATTTGTGTTTTAATTAAAATAGACCTCTTATATATAAATAAGTCTATATTTACATACGGACTTATTTTGTATATATATAACTATACACATAATAACCTTCTTTCCTTTGACAGTGTTATTTTGTCTTTATTTTCTTTTGCTTTGCAATTACTATAAACTTTAGTCATTTGCTAGAGTAAATTTTCCCAATAATCTGTTAATCATCCTTATCAATTGAATTAATATGCTACATTGTTTTAAAAAGAAAATATTATAAATGTTTCTTATATTATATTATTTATGTTATTTGTTTCTTAGCTTATAAATAATATTATTTAATATTTTAATTAAAAAATAGATAAATTATATTTTTTTAATTTAAAAGAATAAATAACATTATTTATATATAAATTAACTAATCTAATTTATTTATATTTTAAAAATATAAAAGGAGGGATGGATATCAATCAGCTCAAGGAATGATTTCCTATATAAGTTATATAATCTGACAAAGCAGTTAAGAAATAAGCATATACAAGCTGATCGAATGATTTCCTATATAAATTATAATCTGACAAAGCAGTTAAGAAATAAGCACATTAAAATTAGCATTATATTGTCAAAGTCAATCCACGCTCACCATATGCAGTTTATACGATCTCAAATTAGAGGAAGATTAATTGCTTTCAGGAAGTTAATTTATTTTCCTGTCATCACAAGCAGGTACGAATTCTGATGATCAATCACATATACATTCATTTGGTAATTATTTTTGTTTGTTTGAGAGAAATATCCATAAATTTTGTGTACCATTATTGTTTTATAATATATATATATATATATACGATCTCAACAGTTATTTAAGGTATTACTTTCATATATATATATATATACGATCTCAACAGTTATTTAAGGTATTACTTTCATATAT
Source organism: Hippophae tibetana (assembly GCA_037013495.1). Taxonomy (NCBI): domain Eukaryota; kingdom Viridiplantae; phylum Streptophyta; class Magnoliopsida; order Rosales; family Elaeagnaceae; genus Hippophae; species Hippophae tibetana. The sequence continues at coordinate 9,901,465 of CM072802.1, forward strand.
ATATATACACGATCTCAACAGTTATTTAAGGTATTACTTTCATATATATATATATATATATATACGATCTCAACAGTTATTTAAGGTATTACTTTCAGAAATATTTTTACAGTAAAATTTCAAATTTTACGAATATTTGAGAATTAAATTATAAAAAAATTTAATTACTGTAACGTTTGTTATGAAAATATTAATAGTGTTTAAGTATTAATGAGTTTTTTATTCATCTAATACCAAATATAAAAATATAGATATTATCCATGATATTGTCGCGATAATATTATTTTTTTACATACTTCGATATCAAAATCTGATATTTATATCTTTTAATTAAATTATTGCGAAAAATATTGCTCTCACTTAAATGTATTTTTTTTTTACTAAAATCTCTCCAATATTGTAAATATTGATGTTAAAATGTAAAACAAAATATTAATTCTTAATTAAATTTTCTTTTTTTATTATGTTTGTTATATATAAGTACTTTTAAAAATAAACAATCAAAAATAATTATTTTCATATCGTTAAGATTTATTTATTTATAATAGTTATAATTAAATAGTATATTTAATTATTTCAAACATTTTAACTACTTATTCTATAATATTTTTTTTTATTATTATTATACAATATTTTAATTAATTAGTTAATTTATTGATTAATATAAATATTTTATGTATTTAAAAATAAATGTATTAAATAAATAATTAGTTTAAAATACAAGTAATTAATTGTTTTGATGTTTTATAAAATATTCATATTTTTGATAGAGTTTCTATAATTTTCGTGATTTTTTTTAATTTTCATTGAAAATAATAATGTCTTCAATATTTTTCGTAAAAATTATATCTCAATAGTTTCGTCAATATCGATATTTTAAACCTTGTTTAATGCATTCAAAGTACAACATTCTAATTAATAGAGGGATTATTCATTATTTTTTAAGTATATTTCTCATCAATCATATTTCTTTCTCTTTATTTTTTATTGGGTATTCATTTTTAAAAAAATTATAATAATTTTAAATTTTATTGATTTAAAATATCATATAAATTAAAAATAAATAATAATTTTTCTTTATTAACTTGGCTTGCAATCAACCCATTACCAATATTCAAAAAAATAATAATTAAAACAATCTAATTAATATGTTTGTCTAATTAATGTCTTATTAGACATTTTAATAGTAGGTAATTAAAATTGTAATTCTTCATAAAAAATTGATTTTTTTTTAAAATAACAATAATCGATAAGGTATAAAACAAAGATGGTTATTGAAATACTGAAACTATAATTAATCGAAACTGAACATGTATTAATATTATTATTTTGCATACATATAATTGCATTAAAAATATAATTTTAATAACAAAATATACAATACTTTGTATAATTAGATTTAATTTTATTTATTTTTACTTTATATTTTTTTATTTTACTTAAAAACATATGCTAAATAATTAAAAGTGAAATCAATGTCAATATTTTTAAACCATTAGAAAATTATTACCGACTCCGTATGATTATTAACTAAATATATCCAAAATTGTTATAATTATTAACAAAACTTTTCCACCCTTTCGACCATTTTACATTTTTACCTCACTTGCACCATTCTTCTATTATAAATTGAATTGCATTCAAATTTTATTTTTATTTTTATTTTTTGTTTTCTAAGGAACTCTTGAAAATATTCTTGTTCTGTTTTGCAAAATAAAAGTGTTAATTTTTCTAATTGATAAATAAGCAACTAAAAATTACAACTCTTATTTTTTAATTTCAAACTACATTTTTAGCGAATGAATCAACCAGAAAAAGGTATGAGTAACCAGTTAGTGGTTTATCAACCAGTTGCACTATTCACCTCAAAATTTGTGTTAGATCTATTTGATCCAATCCAAAGTATAATGAATCAGGTTGTATATGATTAATGTGACGTGTACATCAAATGTAAATGAATAAATTTATAATCTATACAAATTAGATTAAATTACGGATTCATATAAATTATAAGATTTTGATGTGTTGTACACCCTTAGATTTTTTTACATTAGTAGTAAAATATTTGTATTTTACGGCACTCAAACTTCACGTAACAAAAATACTATATCCCTCCATGTTATTTATGTTGTTTAAGGTCTGGGGCTACTGTTTGCATGATTTTTTAAAATATTTAGTTTTGATAATATTTTAATTTAAAGATATTGTTTAGTATTTTAACTTAATAACAAATTAAATTAATATAAGAGATTTATATTTTAAAAAATATAACAGGATGGATGAATGAATATCAATCGGTTCATGGGATGATTTTCTATATAAGTTATAATCTGAAGAAAGCTGTTAAGAAATGAGCATATACATTAAAATTAACATTACGTTGTCAAAGTCAATCCACGCTCACCATATGCAGTTTATACGATCTCAAATTAGAGGAAGATTAATTGTTTTCAGGAGGTTAATTTATTTTCCTGTCATCACAAGCTGGTATGAATTCTGATGATCAACCACGTATATATTAATTTGGTAATTTTGTTTGTTTGTTTGAGAGAAATATCCATAAATTTTATGCGCCATTATTGTTTTATTTTTCTGCACCTTTGATTATGGTATATTCGTAGTTTAAATTCATGCTCTAATTTAGGTCCTGCACAACGGTCAAATTCGTCTGAAATTTATCGTATCCAATTCCCCAGGATTTGACTAAAAAAATTATCACCTTTTGTTAAAACATAAAAATTAAAGAAAATTAATATTTTGACAGAACATTAAACTTTTAAACTTTTAATTAGAAACTCTCAATTAATTAATATTTTAAAAATATATTTTATTGTTGTTATTTTTATTAATAATCAATATAATTTAAATAATAAAAATTTAATTAAGATGATAAAATATCATTTTAAATAATCATTAAGATAAAATTAAATGATACAAAAAATACTAATTATATTCAGGATATTTTAACCTAAATTTAAAACTTAAATATTTTATCTAGTAATTTAATATTATAAAAATTTTAAAATTAAAAATATTATCTTAACAATAAAAATACCCCGTGTAAATTAAAAATGTTTATAAATGTATGTACACGTATATTTACCCTCGCTTAATTAATTAGCATGTGTCACAAGTTTAAATGCATTTTCGTTTTTACTTCTTATTATGATTGGTGTCATTGCTGCATATGATTTTTGTTCATAACACGATTTTAATGTAAACATTTTATAAGGTATTAATTTTAGAAATATTTTTACAACTAAATTTCTAATTTTATGAATATTTTAATATTAAATTATAAAAAAATATTAAATTACTATAACTTTCTTTAATACCATGCAAATATTAATACACTTTAGATATTAATGATTTTTTATTCACCTAATGACACTGATGAAACCATCAATATTGTTGGTGATATTATCATTATAATATTATTATTTTTATATATTTCGATAGATATTTATATTATTTAATTAAATTATTACAAAAACATTGATATTGTTTCTAAAATATTATCGTTTAAATGTTTTTTTTATTAAAATATCTCAGATATTGTAAATAATATTGTTAAAATATCAATTCTTAATTTATTTTTATCAAATATTATATTCATTAAATACATTTTAACGGTGATATGCATCATCTCTGTTATTTAATGATAGAGGAGTAAGATTAAACAAAACATTGACTCCAATCACCAAATTTTTTTGTTTGATAAAATGAGATTAAATCTGATGTCTTTTTATAAGGTGAATACATCAAAAGACATAATTAAAGAATAACGCTCACAGTAGTGCCATAAATACGGCGTTTAGGTACACATCTTTTTTTTATGACTTTCACTTATCGATCTCATACGAAAAAGTGATCCATTTGAATCTTATTAATGAATGAAAGAAGATATATAAAATTTGTAAGAGTTTTAAAATCCCATACAAAAGTTATCCAAACAAAATTTGAGTGGATTTTATTCACGCAAAATTTGCATTAGGTTTTTCTATAACCCATGATTTTGCGTGGATCATAGGATAAAATTCATGCAAAATTTATAACGTAAGTAAAATTTGTATGAGTTATTTAACAAAACTCACATAAATTTATTAGATGACATAAAAATTTACTTGAGTTTTTTTTTTAAAACTCATGTAAATTTTTGAATAAGTTAAAAAAAACACAAGCATGCGCATAATAATACCATTTTCTTAATTCTCGAAAATTACTTGTAAAAAATATATACATATTATCATATGTATATATCTAATCTATAAATTCAACATAATATACATTTAATTAAAATACATGTATGTTTTTTATATAATATTGTAATTTTTACATATAAATTTCAAAATATATGATTACAAAAACAAATTTGTAAGAATATCTTAGGATATATGCATAGATATCTCAATAAAAACACAAATTAATCACATGTTTTCGTCATCTTCATCATTGGTCATAGATTGTATCATGTATTTTTCCCATCTTTCTCATAATTTATTAAAATATTTATAATTTGATTTCTTAATGTATTATTTAAAATAATTAATTATTTCTATTTAATTAAACTTGTAATTTCATATTAATATTTTATTTTTATTCAATAAAAATAAATATAAATTTATGAAAAAATGATAGACTTTTTACAATATTTAAGTAATTAGTTAAAAAAAGAGAGTATAGATTTATAAAAAAGAAAATGCTTAAAAACATTACTAAATTATTCAATGTAACTTATATCCAAAGATTTGTCATAATTTTTTAAAATTTAATTAATAATAAGATCATATTACTTACCCCACAGATACTATATGGCAGTAGACAAATTTTTGCTTCAATAACATTTTTCTTCGACGAAGCTCCTTCTCCACGAAGTTTCTTTTACTTTTTTCTCTTTAGAAAAAGAACAGGAAAAAAGTACTTTTTTCCTTGACTTTTGTTTGTTTCCGAGAAACTCTTGAAAATAATCCCATACTCTTTTTCCTAATCAAACTCTCTACTCCATTGATAACCAAGCAAGTATTGCGACTCTGGTTTTTCACTTTCAAACTATATGATCGGCAGCTTAAGAAGAAACCATAAAGGCCATGAGTACCCAGTCGATAGTTTATCAAGTAGGAGCACGTCTCACGTGCAAAATTGACAAGTTTTCAGCCCTTACCGGGAAGTTTTATTCTGATACTTTTTGTGCTGGAGGCTACAAATGGTACGGTATCCTCTATCCTCACAAATGTTAGAACTGAACCACACGTGTATAATTGCTTGATTATATCTGTTTTGTGCTTGATCGCTCAAATTCTTACCATGTACAGGAGAATACTAATTTACCCCAAAGGGAACTCTGTGGAATGTTTGTCCATGTATCTAGATGTTGCTAATTCAGAGAGCCTACCTTATGGTTGGAATATACCCACTGTTTTTAGCTTGTCTGTTATCGATCAAAATAACAGTGATGGTTCAGTTAAAAAAGGTACTCTTATCTGCCTACTGCTGTTTAATTTCCCTTACGTTATTTTTGTTTAGTGGTTTGAGGAAATTTCACTTTACGTGCTTTTAGAGGTGGAAATTTTCCTGACTAATTAGATACAATTTTGTTTCCATAATTTATTTTAAAGAATTTGTTTCAAATATTGGAAAGGAATAAATTTCAGGGCCATTAAAGAAGATAACTTGCTATGTGCTAGTCTGTGTAACTAATTTTGTCAATAGTCACGTAATTTTGATCCATGAAGTGACTACTGGCTCATGTTATCTGTTTTATGCCACTAAAAAAACATATGTTATTCATAAAGTGGCCTTGTTTGATGAATTGTTATTGGACAGAAAGTAAGCAGATTTATCTTGGCTCATTTCTGCACTTCTTTTCCTGTTTCAGTGTCCTGTTTTCTCTTTACGTGTATATCTCTTTTCTGAATTCTGTCTTTATTTGTAAGATATGATGGATGAAAATAACAATTTTTTTTTATGTGTGACCATAATAGGCCTTTTGTTTCCAAGCATATTTATGATTCTCATTATAAACTAAACTGTTATAGCAACAGTTTAACAGAAAGTTTTCCTTCTATGTTTCACTGTATTATGAGAAGACATGTCGAAATGTTGGCGCAGTAAACTATTTCCAACAAATATAAAACTCAACTTCATGTAGAATATTATTTTTTCCCCATTGATTTATCCTTTTTGTCTATTTCATGCATACGAAGAATCAAAATCTTTTCAAATTAAGGAGCTTAATTGTAATAACATTAGGTGATGTTAGGTCTGCAAAGAGAATTACCGTGTTTGTTGGCTTCTAGCAAGATGTGTACCTTGTAGTTTATTTCTGCTGTTGCCTTGTCCAGTTTTGTCTCCATATCAGTGCCAAGGCAAATACTCTCCTTGAGCTGAAGTATGGGTTTGGTTGTATGTGTTTAAATTTTAGGGTTGTCTTCATTTTTGTCCCATTGCAGATACTGAGCACCAATTTAAGGCAGAGGAGAGTGATTGGGGCTTCACTTCATTTATCTCTCTTGTTGAATTGCACAAATCAGATGGAGGCTATCTTGTTAACGATCAGTGCATTATTGAAGCTGATCTTCGGATTTTGAATTCCGGCAAATCAGATGGTATTATGTATTATTACTGTTAAAGTTAATTTGTTCACTTTAACATGCCATTAAAACGTAGTGTTGCTCACTTCAGGAAGTTTTCTTATATCACACAATTTGTTATTTGATCTAATATACCGATGACCTATAGGGGAGGGATCAAGTGAACATAATATGGCCAAGATAAACATTGGGGGAGAAGATATTGAGCTTTCAAATGCTGAGATAAACAAAAGAGCTAAGGTTAAGGTTGTGATCTCGGACCTTCCTGCAAAGGCCAGTGAAGCCTTATATGTTCATCCTGATGTTTCTCTAAATGCTGACCCAAAATCCTCATCAACCTCATCTAGCTCGTCATCAGGGCTGCTAATGCAGGTTTATACTTATTTATCTGAGTAAATTCTATAAACTATTTATTTCTCACCACTGTCTAACTTTCTAGAATATTTGCAGGCTATAGCTCGTCAAGAAACCCTGATGGATATAATAATCCATGTGAAAGATGAGAATTGTAAGCTTAAGACAGACCTTGAGGTTTGCCAACATCAACTCAATAATGCCAAAGCAGAGGTGAGTCGTCTGAAGAAAGAGGCCGAACACCTTAGGGTAAGATGAATAATTTATATTTCTATGGCTTGAATTTACCCATGTATTGCATTGACACAATACTATGATCTTCAAATGCTACTTTACAGATAAGGTTGAAGAAGGAAGAAGAAAAGGAGCAGAAAAGGAAGGAAAAAGCAGAAGCGCATCTATATACTATAATAAAGGTTACAGCATAGTTAAAAAAAATTGCCCCCCTCAATACTGTTTTTTTGTTATTTTATTGAAATGATTTTGCACCTGTAACATCATTTATATGGATTGTCTGGATTTCTAGGTTGCTAGAGACTCTGACCTATTTGAACAGATTGGGAAGGATATATATTTTGATCTTGTGGATCATGACAAGGTCCATAGTTTTCGTATCAAAAAGCAGACTCCCTTTACCATATTTAAGGTAACCTTCACTATTACCTAGACATTTTTCGTCTTGCATTTTTTGTAACTGTAAGGCGGTTCTTTCTTGACTTTATTGTTTACATGAAAATTGGCTTTATAATAGAGTTAGCTTTCTGGGGCATACATAAATAAATGCAAGCTAAAGACTTACTTAAATAGGCGCCACTGTTGTTTTATCTGATACCCAAATTATTTTCTACTGTGTCTTGAAGGTATCATTGTGTTTTCCTACCAAAAGGACAGAAAGGAAAATACATATCTTGTGATTATGCTATAGTACTAGTGGACCTCTTCACTTTGATCCTTGCACAAGGTTGTCCCCTTCACTCTATTAAAGATCTTAGCTGTGTTGATGGATAGGATACTCGGGAAGATCACAAATATTTTACCAATAGTAATTCCTACGTATTCACTCCTGGTTAACATAATCTTCTAATAAAATGTGTTCAGAGTATTGATAAATGGCTCTTACTTGTCTATAGCTTTTTACTGGTCTATTTAAGCTCAACAAGGTTCTCAAACACTCGGGAATTTTTATTTAATTTCTCATGCCTGTGGGTGTGATTCATTATTTTGTGCATTCATTTTTATTCTGATATTTTAGCCTATTCCCAGGAAGAGGTTTCAAAAAAATTTGGAATACCAGTGCAAGTTCAACGTTTCTGGTTGTGGGCAAAACGTCAAAACAATACATACCGGCCAATTAGGCCACTGAAACCAATGGAAGAAGCACAATCTGTGAGTACCCCTGTATACCTTAAAAGTTCTTTTGATTCATGACAGAATCAATTTAAAAATATTGGTCCACTTTGAATTTAAAAAAAAAACCTGAAAAATGAGATTTCATAAGCATACTTAGAGAGATTGGCGAGACTGTTGAGATTGTGCAAATATTGTGCTCAAATTGTATGCCTCTTCTTGGGAGGTAACTTCTTTTAGTTGGAGTATGATGCACTGTGATGTTTAATACAAGACTCATAAATTTTAGGTTGGACAATTGAGCAAAGTTTCAAACAAGACAAATAATGCAGAGCTAAAGCTGTTTCTAGAAGTTGAATTAACTTGGCTTGGTAATGCTGTCTCCATCCCTCAATACTATTTTCCCTGCTAATTCCCTTAGTGGATTCTTGTACAAAAAATTTAAACTTTCATTTTTGCGAAATCCTTTACCTGTGTTGCACATCTGCACAATGTTTCAGGATTTACAGCCTGTTGCACCTCCAGAAAAGACCAAGGAAGAGTTTCTTTTATTTTTTAAGTTTTATGACCCTTTGAAAGAGGAGTTGCGGTACGCAATCTCTTTCTCTGCTCCGCACTTCTTACTTTCAAATTGAGTCGCCTTTGTGCTCAGCCTCTGGTTTATTCTTTTGCATCAGGTATGTTGGGAGGCTATTTGTGAAGGGAATTGGGAAACCTATTGAAATATTGACAAAGTTGAATGAAATGGCTGGCTTCGGTCATGATCAAGAAATTGAACTCTTTGAGGTTATTTGGGATTAATTTTTGGGGTTACAGTGTTCTAGCGTTATCATCTGCTTAAGTTACATATCTTCATTCATGAAATAAAGTGTTCTAGCTTTATCTTCTGCTTACATTACATATATTCATTCAGGAAATAAGGTTTGAACCCAATGTGATGTGTGAACGAATTGACGAGAAGCTCAGTTTTAGTGTTAGTGAGGTACGTATAAACTATGATTTTACATTTCCTTTGCCCTAGAAACTATCATTAGTTTAGTAGGCTATTTCCTTCTTGTTACTGCAATTTTTCCATCTGGAAATGTTTGGTATATTCTCATTTTTCATGCATGAAGTGTCTATTTTCTTTTTAAGCTCGGAAATGGTGACATCATCTGCTTTCAAAGGTCTCTAGCTGGAGTCTGTGGACAATACCGTTATCCAGAGGTGTCTTCGTTTTTAAAGTATATTCATAAGCATCAGGTATATGTGCCATTTTAATCAGATCAGTCTCTAAACCTTTTCTGTTTTTGAACTATGCATTATTCTCATTATTTTGGCTCTCCTTTATGATGTTTATCTTGATTTCACTTTAGAACGTGGGATGTCGATTTCTATTAAATTTCATTTTTACTCTATTTTTGTAATGTTTGCCATTATCTACTTTTGGTGGAGTGCGAGTGCACATTATCAATGTTTCAAAAGACTAATTTAAGTATTGAGGCGCTTTTTTTCTGACGAGGCTGGGTTCAAGCCTCAATTTTTCAAATAAAAAATATATATACATACACATATATATTAATTTAATTCTTTATTTTACTGCAGGTCCAAAAACCAGATGGAGGCTATGTTGTGAGGGATCAGTACATTATTGAAGCTGATCTTCGGATTTTGAATTCCAGCAAATCAGATGGTATTATGTATTATTACTGTTAAAGTTAATTTATTCACTTTAACATGCCGTTAAAACATATTGTCCTCCACTTACAATTTATTATTTGATCTAATATACTAATGACCTATAGGGGAGAGATCAAGTCAACATAATATGGCCAAGATAAACATTGGGGGAGAAGATATTGAGCTTTCAAAGGCTGAGATAAAGGAAAGAGCTAGGGTTGTGATCTCGGATCTTCCTGCAAAGGCCAGTGAAGCTTTACATGTTCATCCTGATGTTTCTCTAAATGCTGACCCAAAATTGGCATTAACCTCATCAAGCTCGTCATCAGGGCTGCTAATGCAGGTATATATTTAAATACATCTGAGTAAATTCTATAAATCATTTCTTTTTCACCATTGTCTAACTTTGTAGATTATTTACAGGCTATAGCTCGTCAAGAAACACTGATAGACATAATAATCAATATGAAAGATGAGAATCGTCAGCTTAAGACGGACTTTGAGGTTTGCCAACGTCAACTCAATAATGCTGAAGCAGAGGTGAGTCGTCTGAAGAAAGAGGTTGAACAATCTGCCAAAAAGTTAGTGGAGATACAAGATGTCAAAAAGTCCAGTCTAGATGCTAAGTTAGAAGGCTTGGAAGAAGCTTTGACTGAAGAGAAAAAACTATAGAAGGGGTTACTGCAGTTGAGCTCAAAGAGAGATGCCTGAATATGTATTCTGCTGGCTACATGACTTGTGAAAAGGACACGAAGAAGATTTTAGAGAAGGGCTTTCATGGCCTTTTGACTGACTCAGACAATGAAGCATCTAGTGAGTTGACTGAAAAGAAAAAAGAGTGAGATATGTCATCCAAAACATTGTATGTGATATTTTCAACGTAATATTATTTGTGCTTTAATTAAAATGGACCTCTTATATATAAATAAGTCTATTTATATATGGAATTATTTTGTATATATATAACAATAGACAAAATAACCTTTTGTTCTTTGGCAGTGTTATTTTGTCTTTATTTTCTTTTGTTTTGCAAGTAGTATAAACTCGAGTCATTAACTGAAAATTAGGTAAATTAAAAATAAATTATATTATTTTAATGTTTTTATATTAAAATATTATTTTTAAAATAAAGTTTTAATTTAAAAATTATTAAAATAATATATAGCAGGATGGATGGATATCAATCAGCTGAATGATTTCCTGTATAAGTTATAATCTGACGAAGCAGTTAAGAAATAAGCACATTAAAATTAGCATTATATTGTCAAAGTCAATCCACGCTCACCATATGCAGTTTATACGATCTCAAATTAGAGGAAGATTAATTGCTTTCAGGAAGTTAATTTATTTTCCTGTCATCACAAGCAGGTACGAATTCTGATGATCAACCACATATACATTAATTTGGTAATTATTTTTGTTTGTTTGAGAGAAATATCCATAGTTTTGTGCACCATTATTGTTATATATATATATACACGATCTCAACAATTATATAAGGTATTACTTTCAGAAATAATTTTACACCAAAATTTCTAATTTTACGAATATTTGAGAATTAAATTATAAAAAAAATTAATTACTATGACGTTTGTCTTTAATACTATGATTTTTTTATTCATCTAATACCATGTATGAAAATGTCATATTATCAGTGATATTGTTATGATTATATTATTTTTTTACATATTTTGATATCAAAACGATATTTATATCTTTTAATTAAATTATCTAAAATATGTTGCTGTCATTAAAATGTATTTTTTCTTTCTAAAATGTCCCAAATATTATGAATAGTATTGTTAAAATTTTATTAAAATATCGAATAAAATATCAAAAAATATTCTCTATTTTTACTACATATATAAGTAATTTTAAAAATAAATAATAAAGAAAAAATTATTTTCATATTGTTGAGATTTATTTATTTATAATAATTTTAATTAAATATTACATTTAATTATTTCAAACATTTTAACTACTTATTCTATAATATTTAAATATATATATATATATATATTATACAATATTTTAATTAATTAGTTAATTTATTGATTAATATAAATATTTTATATATTTAAAAATAAATGTATTAAATAAATAATTAGTTTAAAATACAAGTAATTAATTATTTTGATGTTTTATAAAAAAATCATATTTTTGATAGAGTTTTTATAATTTTTGTGATTTTTTTTAAATTTTCGTCGACAATAACAATGTCTTCAATATTTGCGTAAAAAATATATCTCGATAGCTTTATCAATGTAGATATTTTAAACCTTATTTAATGCATTCAAAGTACAACATTATAATTAATAGAGGGATTATTCATTATTTTTAAGTATATTTCTCACCAATCATATTGTTTTCTCTTTATTTTTTATTTGGTATTTATTTTTAAAAAAATTATAACAATTTTAAATTTTATTGATTTAAAATATAATATAATTTAAAAATAATAAATAATTTCTCTTAATTAACTTGACTTGTAATCCACCTATTACCAATATTTATAAAAAATTTAAAGTAATTTAATTAATATGTTTGTCTATTCAATGTCTTATTAATTATAATTATAATTATTCCTAAAAATTTGATGATTTATTCTCAAAATAACAATAATCGATAAGGTATATGTAGTACAAAAACTATGATTAATAAAAGTTGAACATGTATTAATATTGTTATTTTATATACATATAATTAAATTAAAAAATATAATTTTAATAATAAAATATACAATATTTTGTATAATTAGATTGAATTTTATTTATTTTTATTTTATATTTTTTTTATTTTACTTAAAAACATATACTAAATAGTTAAAAATGAAAATCAATGTAAATATTTTAAATAATATAATGAATTAATAATTAAATTAATATTTAATTTTTTAAAATTAAATATATTTTTGAATAAATTTTAAAATAATAATAAATATGATTAACCCGTTAGAAAATTATCACAATTTCCTATGATTATTAATTGAATATATCTAAAATTAATGCGTAATTGTTATAATTATTTAACATAGCTTTCCCACCCTTTCCACCATTTTACATTTTTACCTCAACTCTGCTTGCATCACTCCTCTGTTATAAATTGAATTGCATTCAAATTTTATTTTTTAAGGAACTCTTGAAAATATTACCACTCTGTTCTGCAAAATAAAACTATTAATTTTTCTAATTGATAAATAAGCAACTAAAAATTACAGTTCTTATTTTTCAATTTCAAACTACATTTTTAGCGAATGAATAAACCAGAAAAAGGTATAAGTAACCAGTCTGTGGTTTATCAACCTGATGCACTTTTCACCTGGAAAGTTGAAAGATATTCTAGCCTCGACTTTAAGGTTTATTCCGATGGTTACCCGTTCGAGTGTGGAGACTGAGTGCCGCTGCTTATTGGATTTTAAATTGGGTTGTATGAACTTCCAAAGCATGGGACAAAAATGAATCCTTTATATATATAATTTATAATCTCTCAGTTTAGCGGTGCAAGTATGTTTTTTTAGATAATGTAAACAATATGTGTTTTTCACGTGTTTAAACACTCTGTGCATATAAGTGAAATCACAAAAATAACGGTTTCATATTAAAATTGAACAAAAATATAATTATATTTGCTAGAAATACTTAATGATTATGTTATATTACATATATATTAAGAAATATACATAAAACATTTATATAAGAATTACAAGTAAATTAGATATATTTAAAACTCATAACATATATACATTAAGAAACCCCTTCAAACTCAAGGTGGATGTGAGATTAGCTTGAGTTTGTCAACCAAATTATGAGTACATTACTTAGAAATTGTCTTGGTGAAGATATGCACAAGTTAATCGTTGGAAGAGATAGAGAAAAACTTGAGAGCACTATGGATAAGATGAAAACGAACAAAGTGACAATCAATCTCGATGTGTTTAGTACGTTCATGGAAGATATTATTGTGAACAATATAAATGTCACTCTGATTGTCACAATAAAGGAGAATAGTAGAGAATGTGGACACACTCAAATCCTTAAAAAGTTATCATAGCCAAATGAGCTCAGATGTGGTATCAACAAGAGCACGATATTTTGCTTCAGTATTGGAGCGGGCAATGAAAGTTTGTTTCTTACTTCGCCAAGAAATCAAAGAAGAACCAAGGAGAAAACAATAACCTGTAGTGGACCTGCGATTAGTGGGATCTCCTACCCAATTAGCATCAGGGAATGCACGAAGTACAAAAGGAGACTGAGCCGAGTAGAAAAGGCCATGAAAGAGAGTGTTCTTCAAGTAACGTAGAATGCGTAGAATAGCAGCATAGTGAGTTGATTATGGAGCAAATAGATACTGCTCACCTAATGAACAACATAAGAAATGTCTGGATGAGTAACTGTAAGATAAACCATGTTGCCAACTAATCATCTGTAAAGAGAGGGATTAGACAATGGTTTTCTCCTGAGGGTGTCAGATGCGCATTAAGTTCAACTGAAGTGTCAACAATCTTGCTGTCAGTGAGTCCAGCTCGAGATAAAATGTTAGATGCATACTTGGCTTGAGTAATATAAAGACTATCTGTGGAACGAGTGATCTCAAGACCCAAGAAATAGCTAAGATGTCTAAGGTTTTATCTCAAACTGCAGACTAAGAAAATCCTTGAATTTTGAATGTCACTGAGGTCATCATTAGTTATAATCATATCATCCACATATAGAAGAAGCAAAATGATGCATTTATCATTGAGACGAAGAAACAAGGCATAATCATAAGGACTGGTAGTGTAACCCAAACGAAGGATGGTGAAACTAAACTTGACAAACTACGCTCGTATAGCTTGTTTAAGGCTATAAAGTGCACGTCAAAGATGACAGATCTTGTTTGTTTCAATAGAAAGACCAAGAAGAGATTGCATCTAGACTTTTTCGTGCAGATCCCCATTAAGAAAGACATTTTTAACATTTATTTGAAAAAGGTCTCATTTATTAGCATATACATTAACAGATATATATTAATCTATTAACATATATATATATTAACAATATTCTCTTAAATGTTGCGGCAGTCATGTACTAATATAAGTGCTTGACTTGACTGTGCCTTTTAGGCTTGATCATCGATGTGCATGGTAGTGATATGCAAGAGAACGATACTTTATCCTAAAGGGGACTATGGGAATTATTTGTCTGTGTACCTGGATGTTGCTGATTCAACTACTTTAACTTCTGGATGGATTAGTATATCAACCAAAATAAGCATATTTGTTATCAACCAAATTAATAGATCATACTCAAGAAAAGATGTACATAGCCTATCTAGATCATACTCAAGAAAAGATGTACATAGTCTATCTACCTTCTGGATGTTTTTGCCTATGAATAGTTTTGTTAAGTATTCATATTTATGTTTTAATGGTGATACATATAATCTCTATTATCTAATGATAGAGGAGTAAGATTAAACAGAACATTGACGCCAATCACCAAAACTTTCTGTTTGATCATCTATGATTGAATCTTTTGTCTTTGTATAAGATGAATACATCAAAGGACATAATTAAAGAATCATGTTCATAATAGTACCATAGATACGACGTCTAGGTGCATTACTAAGATATATGAATTTTGCATGAGTTTTAAAAACCCATACAAAAGTTATCCAAACAAAATTTGTGTGGATTTTACTCACCTAAATTGCAAATTTTGTGTGAGATTTTTCTATAACACATGATTTTGCCCGGGTTATAGGATAAACACAAGCAAAATTTATGGCCCATCGACTATTTAATAAAACTCACATAAATTTATTAGATAAGATAAAAATTTAATTGAGTTTTTTTTAAACCCGTGTAAATTTATGAATAAGTTTTAACAAAGACACTAACATAGACATAATAGTACCATTCTTTTAATTATCGAAAATCACCTATAAAAAATATCATACATATATATTTATCCTCTAAATTCAATATAATATATATTTTGTTCTTATATGATAAATTATTTTTTACGTACAAATTTCAAAAAAAAATATTACAAAAATTAGTTTCTAAAAGTATCCTACAATTCATACATAGATATGTGAATGAAAGTATAAACTAATCACATGTTTCATAGTCTTGATAATAAATTGTATCAATTTCTTATAGTTTATTAAAATCTCTATATAAATATTTATAGTGTGATTTCTTAATATATTATGTTAGAAATATTTAATAATTATATTATATTCTGTGATTCAAATGAATACACATGTTTCCTTTATATAAGAATTACAAGTAAACTAGATATGTTTAAAATAACTAAATATAGATATCCTTAAAGTAAGTAGATATATATATACATTAATATGTTACTAGATATACATTAACAGCCCCCCTCAAACTCAAGGTGGATGTGAGACCAATTTGAGGTTGTCAACCAAATTACGAGTACGTCCTTTGAAAAGTTCCTTAGTGAAGATATCTGTAAGTTGATCGTTGGAAGAAATAGGGAAAAGCTTAAGAGCACCATGGACAAGATGAGAGCGAATAAAGTGACAATCAATCTCGATGTGTTTAGTCCGTTCATGAAAGACATCGTTGTGAGCAATATGAATGACACTCTGATTATCACAATAAAGGAGAGTAGCAGAGGATGTGGACATACCCAAATCCTTAAGAAGTCATCGTAGCCAAATAAGCTCAGATGTGGTATCAACAAGAGCACAATATTCTGTTTCAGTGGACCTGCAATCAGTGGGGTCTCCTGCCCAATCAGCATCAGAGAATGCATGAAGTACTAAAGGAGAATGAGCTGAGTAGAAAAGACCATGGAAGATAGTGCCTTTCAAGTATCGTAGAATACGCAGAATAGCAACATAATGAGTTGATCGTGAAGCAGACAGATACTGGTTCACCTGATGAACAACATAAGAAATGTTTGGACGAGTAACTGTAAGATAAACTAGGCTGCCAACCAATCGTCTGTAAAGAGAGGGATTAGACAATGGTTGCTCCTCCGATGGTGTGAGATGTGCATTAAGTTCAACTGGAGTGTCAACAGTCTTTGCTGTCAGTGAGTCTAGCTTGAGATAAGAGGTCAGATGCATACTTAGCTTGAGTAATATAAAGACCATTTGTGGAAGAAGAACGAAACAGGCAGATCCGAATGGGGTAGGAACTTTGGCAGAAAGAAGAAGAGCACAAACAATGTCAAGAATATGACGAAGTTTTCTTTCGGCTCGACCATTTTGTTGAGAGGTTCCTGGACAGGTGAGATGATGTACAGTGCCATAGGAATGTAACAGAGCTTGAAAAGCATTTTGAGTATATTCAAGAGCATTATCAGATCGAAAAGTTTTGATATGTTTGGAGAATTTGTGTTTCAACCATTTTTGCAAAGTTACTGTATATTGGTAAGATTTCATAACGAGATTTCATTGGAAAGATCCAACTATAACGAGAATAATCATCAATAAAAACAACAAAATATTGAGATCCACCAATACTAGTAACAGGAGAAGGTCCCCAAATATCAGAATGAATTAACTCAAAAATACTATTAGAGATAGATTTATTTTTATTGAAAGGTAAAGTTGCTGTTTTCCTAACTAACATGAAGTACAATCAAAATTGTCTTTGGACAAAAAACCCAATATATCTTTAGAAGCTAACTGTTGTACCCGATTGGATGGGGCATGACCAAGACGAGAATGCCAAAGTGTGAGAGAAGGTAAGGAAGAAACTGTAGCAGTTGCAGCTGCAACAGAGGCAGGAGCAATAGGTGCAAGATGAAGATTGTTTACGGGAAACATATGCCCGACCCTAGGACCAGTCCCAAGCTCTTTCCTCGTCCTCGGATCCTGCACAATACACCCAAAATAGTCAAAAATAAGGCGATATCCTAGTTCAGCTAATTGTCCAACCGAGCATAAATTAGAGGATAGGTCAGGTACATGGAAAACCCCAGGAACAGAGAGGGTAAAGGTCGAAACAAAATCTAGACTATTTCCATGAATGTGGAATCATCAGCTATATGAATATTAAGAGGATGTGGTGCAGGGTCAAGTTTGGAGAATAAAGATGAGTGAGGTGTCATGTGATTACAACATGTAGAGTCAAAAGCCAAGTTTGAGACTTACCGAGCAAAACTGAGAGAGTAGTGGAAAGAGATGCATTACCAGCCATTTGAACAGCCTGAGTTATGATCTTTTGTAGTTCAGTGGAGGAGAGATTGATAGTGGATCCAGAAGATTGGGACTCTACTGAACTAGAAGGCATCAGCGAAATAGGCTTAGTATTAGCAACAACAGTAGTAGATTTGTTACAACGGTAACAAGTCTCAATGGTGTGGCCATGACGCTTGCAATAATTACAAAACCTTTTATTTCTCTGCCTGCGACGATTGTAAAAGCTAGAGGAATCACCTGATTGCTGAGGTTGCTCAATGGTAGGAGTAGGAGGAGTAATAGCCAAAACATTGAACTTATTATGGGCTTGAAGGGTTGCAAGTCGAGCTTCTTCTCTAACCAACTCATTTATAGTAGTGTCAAGAGAAGGAGGAGGACTACGATTAAGAAGCTGACCTCGGATGGGCTCAAAGTCCTTGTGGAATGACATCAAGAACTCATAAAGACGAAATTCATCCTTAACTGTAGCATATTGTTAAGCATCTGTTGAGCATGTCCAAACTGGATCACAAAGGTCAATTTAGTCCCAAAGGAAGCGAAGCTGATCAAAGTAGTCATTGATAGATTGCCTTGGTTCTTGTTGAAGTTGATGCAATTCAACTATTAGCTGATATTCTATGGATCCGTGAGTAGTAGAGTACCTTTTGGCCAACATATCTCATGCTGATTTGGCATCATCAAAGCTGCCCAACAGATTGGAGATGGAGGGAATGAAAGTATTCTGAATCCATGTGAGGATCATGTGGTTGTGACTATCCCATTCAGTCATGCGACAAAGGAAAGTAGCATCTTCTTCACTTGCTTCTTTAATAGGAATGATAATTGCACTAGTATAATAATGTCATAGCATACGACCCTTAAGAAAAATGCGCATAGCTTGAGACCATGACAAGTAATTTTTGGTCCTCTCCAATATAGTATTGATAGGGCAAGAAACAAAAGCATCTTTTTTATCCATTTGGAAACACAATATGCAAAAACGGATTACAAAAACGAGATCTACGCGAAAAACTGGGTAGGGTGGAACTGTATTGTGAAATCACGGTCAACGGTCAGCACGGTCAACAAGAAGTCAACGGTCAGGCCGGTCAGTAGTTGTGTGGGTTCTGTGATATCAGCTGAATGTGATGATGACATCAGCCCTAAGAAAAGTTACTGATGACGTCACGAGCAGAGTTGCAGTGTGCTTGGCGCGTCAGATTCATGCGCGGTGCTATTGTCGGTACGTGCGGAGGCTTATGACTGTGTACACTCACAGTTATGTAGATCGGGTCGCGGCGATCACAGTGGTATCTACAGATAGGTCGTCGGGTTAAGATTCATGGCAGCGGTTATTTTCAACGGTGGCGCGTGAAAGGATGTGCAGATCATTTTAGTGGCGCGTGAGAGAGCATGCAGTGTCTGATGGTTGCAATACTTCCACGGTTGTGTAGATCAGGTCGAGCTTATCACAGTGGTATATGCAGAAAAAAAACCGGAACAATATGCACGGCGGCGGCGGTGATTGTAGTGGTTTGTATGGTGTAGAACTCCTTAACAACGACGACTGTAGTTCCGGAACCTAAGGATAACGGTTGAAAGACGTTGAAGGTTCAACGGTGAATGATTGCAGCGGCTATTGTGACAACGGAAGCTATAAGGGTTAAGTAACACCAGAAAAGAAAAGACTGCTAGAAAGACAAGATCGAATAGTGGCTCTGATACCATGTTAGAAATACTTAATGATTGTATTCTATTCTGTGATTCAAATGAATACATATGTTTCCTTTATATAGGAATTACAAGTAAACTAGATATGTCTAAAGTAACTAAATATAGATATCCCTAAAGTAAGTAGATATATATATAAATTAATATGTTACTGGATATATATTAACATGTATGTATCAAAACTGGGTCTAGTCTCTATGTGCTTGGACCTAATTGGGTTCTATCACATTCTCACCGTAGCGTTAATGTCTACATTTGTCCACTGTGTGGAATAAGATTGTTAAGTATCCTTATCTCACATCGACTAGTAACAAAACAACAAAACAACAAAACTACTTATAAGTTTTAACAACCCTTAAATTAATAGATATTATTGAGTTTAGTTAAAATAATTAATTAAACTTACAATTTCATACGGATATTTCAGCATGTTATTTTTTTACTTTTGACAAAATTCCAGCACTAACACCGCGAATTTCCTTCTCCGTGAAGTTTCTTTACTTTTTTCTCCTTCGAAAAAGAACAGGAAACAAATACTTTTTTCCTTGACTTTTTTTTTGTTTTCGAGAAACTCTTGAGAATAATCCCTTACTCTTTTGCCAAATCAAACTCTCTACTCCATTGATAACCAAGCAGGTATTGCGACTCTGATTTTTCACTTTCAAACTATATGATCGGCAACTTAAGAAGAAACCATAAAGGCCATGAGTACCCAGTCGATAGTTTATCAAGTAGAGGCACGTGCCACGTGCAGAATTGACAAGTTTTCAGCCCTCACCGGGAAGTTTGATTCTGATACTTTTTGTGCTGGAGGCTACAAATGGTATGGTATCCTCTATCCTCACAAATGTTAGAACTGAACCACACATGTATTATTGCTTGATTATATCTGTTTTGTGCTTGATCGCTCAAATTCGTACCGTGTACAGGAGAATACTAATTTACCCCAAAGGGAACTCTGTGAAATTTTTGTCCTTGTATCTAGATGTCGCTAATTCAAAGAGCTTACCTGATGGTTGGAATATACCCACTGAGTTCAGCTTGTCTGTTATCAATCAAAATAACAGTAATGGTTCAGTTAAAAAGGTACTCTTATCTGCCTACTGCTGTTTAATTTCCCTCGAGTTATTTTTGTTTAATGGTTTGAGGAAATTTCACTTTACATGCTTTTAAAGGTGGAAATTTTCCTGACTAATTAGATACAATTTTGTTTCCATAATTTAACTTAAAGAATTTGTTTCAAATATTGGAAAGGAATAAATTTCAGGGCCATTAAAAGATAACTTTGATACTGTGTGTGTATATATATATATAAAGAAGATAACTTTGCTATGTGCTAATCTGTCTAACTAATTTTGTCCATTGTCGCATAATTGTGATCCATTAAGTGACTACTGCCTATGCTACTAAGCCTTAAGGTAGTGCTTCGTTGTCTTAAGTTAATTTGCTAACTTATATTCTCCGTTTTTTCCAACTTGTTTCACTTTTAACATTCCTAACAAAAATATTTTTTAAGCTATTAGAAAAAAATGCGCACCACACTTTGAGTTTACGAAAAACACATGTTTTTTATGTATGAAAAAAACATATGTGCACTATGTGGATGAGTTAAAAATAAAATTTCATCTATGAATGGACTCAGGAAGTTGTGTTATGCATTTAAATCTAGTATATATGTCATCAACTCTTGAAAATAAATGCTACTTATACCCATTTTTGCAATCAATTTTGCACACTCCCTCAATGCTTGCCCTATTTCACTAGTATGTCGGAACTTTTTAATTTTGTAGATTATGGAGTCAGGTGTCATTCATAAAGTGGTGTGAATACAAAAGTGATTTCAAAAATAGTTATGACTAGATTGTTTGTTCATCAATCATTTTTTAACAGTTATGGAATAAAAGCAAAGTTTACTTTTTTCATGAATGGAAGAGGAAAATGAGGATAAAGAAATATTGCTTCTGTTCAGCATACACATGCTGATCAAAACTTTTGTTTGATGGCTAAACTATATCTTTGGACCCCAAGATCAAAACTTTTGTTTGATGGCTAAACTATATCTTTGGTCCCCAAGCTTTAGTTAAGTTCGTGCATAGGTTCTTAAACTTTTAAAATTTACGATTTAGTATTCAAACTTTTAAAACTTTATACATAAATTTTTAAATTTTTAAATTTTTAAATCATACGATTTAATATCTAAACTTTTAAAATTTCACACATTGGTCCTAAAAATGTGATTCATAAATATATATTTTAGTACATAAGACTTGTTTGGGAACTAAATTATATGATTTAAAAGTTTAGAAATCTATGTGTGAAATTTTAAAGTTTTTGGACTAAATTGTAAATTTTAAAAGTTTTGAAACTAAATTGTGAATTTAAAAGTTTAATAGCCTGTGAATTTGTTCAAAGTTTGGGAACTAATGAAGTAGATAACCCTTGTTTGATGAATTGTGATCGGTTATTCTTTCTCTCACATGCTGAAGACATCATAGAAAATATATTTAATTGATAGGGACAGAAAGTAAGCACATTCATCTTGGCTCATTTCTGCACTTCTCTTCCCGTTTCAGTGTCCTGTTTTCTCTTTACATGTATCTCTCTTTTCTGAAATCTGTCTTTATTTGTAAGATATGATGGATGAAAATAACAATTTTTTTTGTGTGACCATAATAGGCTTTTTGTTTCCAAACATATTTATGATTCTCATTATAAACTAAACTGTTATAGCAACAGTTTAACAGAAAGTTTTCCTTCTATGTTTCACTGTATTATGAGAAGACATGTCGAAATGTTGGTATTTCCCACAAATATAGAACTCAACTTCATGTAGAATATTATTTTTTCCCCATTGATTTATCCTTTTTGTCTATTTCATGCATACGAGAATTACCTTGGTTGTTGGCTTCTAGCAAGATGTGTACCTTGTAGTTTATTTCTGCTGTTGCCTTGTCCAGTTTTGTCTCCATATCAGTGCCAAGGCAAATACTCTCCTTGAGCTGAAGTATGGGTTTGGTTGTATGTGTTTAAATTTTAGGGCTGTCTTCATTTTTGTCCCATTGCAGATACTAAGCGCCAATTTAAGGCAGAGGAGAGTGATTGGGACTTCACTTCATTTATGTCTCTTGTTGAATTGCACAAATCCGATGGAGGCTATCTTGTTAACGATCAGTGCATTATTGAAGCTGATCTTCGGATTTCGAATTCCAGCAAATCAGATGGTATTATGTATTATTACTGTTGAAGTTAATTTGTTTACTTTAACATGACGTTAAAACGTAGTGTTGCCCACTTTGTAAGTTTTCTTATATCACACAAGTTATTACTTGATCCAATATACTGATGCCCTATAGGGGAGGGATCAAGTCAACATAATATGGCCAAGATAAACATTGGGGGAGAAGATATTGAGCTTTCAAAGGCTGAGATAAAGAAAAGGGCTAAGGTTGTGATCTCGGACCTTCCTGCAAAGGTCAGTGAAGCTTTACCTGTTCATCCTGATGTTTCTCTAAATGCTGACCCAAAATTGGCATTAACCTCATCAAGCTCGTCATCAGGGCTGCTGATGCAGGTATATACTTAAATACATCTGAGTAAATTCTATAAATAATTTCTTTTTCACCATTGTCTAACTTTGTAGATTATTTACAGGCTATAGCTCGTCAAGAAACACTGATAGACATAATAATCAATATGAAAGATGAGAATCATCAGCTTAAGACGGAATTTGAGGTTTGCCAACGTCAACTCGATAATGCTGAAGCAGAGGTGAGTCGTCTGAAGAAAGAGGTTGAACAATCTGCCAAAAAGCTAGTGGAGATACAAGATGTCAAAAAGTCCAGTATATATGCTAAGTTAGAGGGCTTGGAAGAGGCTCTGACTGAAGAGAAAAAAACTATAGAAGGGGTTACCACAGTTGAGCTTAAAGAGAGATGCTTGAATATGTATTCTGCTGGCTACATGTCTTGTGAAAAGGACATGAAGAGTATTTTAGAGGAGAAGGGCTTTCATGGCCTTTTGACTGACTCAGACAATGAAGCATCTAGTGAGTTGACTGTAGAGAAAAAAGAGTGAGATATGTCCATCCATAATATTGTGTGTGACTGGCTTTTGCATGTAACTTTTATATGAGACATGTGTATGGTTTTTGTTGCTATTTTCGGCATAATATTATTTGTTCTTTAATCAAAATGGACCTCTTATGTGTAAAAAAGTCTATGAAAAAAAGATCTTTCCGTGTCAATTGACGAAATTTGTATTTCGCATTAACATTTTGTTCTTTGGTATTCTTATTTTGTCCTTTTCTTTTAATTTGAAAGTACTATTTCTTCCGTCGGCCCTTGGCGAAAGGTAAAATTGTATTTTAGTACGATAAAGAGCAGATTAAATTCGAGTCATAGTGGTGTTGTTGGTGCATATCAAAACTAATAAACTTATGTCTGAATTTTACTCTATATGATTAAATGGATATTTGACTAGTTTGTTGACAAAATGAACATATATCTATCCAAAGATTACTCCAATCACGATTAACAAGAATCAAATTAAACGCTTTATAAAGTTGTTATTGCCAGACTTGACAGAGGTTTGTTAAACGCTTTCATATAGGCAAACATGAATCATTCTAGACTCTTGTCAAGCTTATGCACGACGAACTGTCGTTTTTTTATCAACTTTTGATAGTGTGTTTTTAAGGGTGTACAAAAAAATTTGTTTATCTTGTTAATGTACAAACTTTGCTCGTATGTGTGAAGTTGTGGATGAATTGTTTGAATTAGATAAAAAAATTTAATAAGTATCATATTATAGATTTGATTTTTAAATTCACTAAAATTTAATCCAATTAATCTACATATATTAAAACTTAGAATCATTATGTCAAGTTTCTAATTTTTTCTATTAATTTTAAAACATTTTTCTCAATACTCAACTATAATTCTTTAAAATAAATTTTTTATTGATTTTAATTTTCATTATATAACACATAATTGACCATTTTAAAGATGATATATAAAACTTTTTAATTAAAATGAATGAACTCAAAAAAATTGTAAAAAAGAAAAAAAAATTAAACTATTGTGCATATTCATTTGATTCAATTTAGAGTGTAATGAATCAGGTTGGATATGATTAGTGCGATAGGTGTATTAGATACAAATAGATAAATTCATAATCCATACTAATCAAATCGGGTTACGAATTCATAAAAATTATATAATTTTAATTCATTATACACCCCTAAACTTTTGTACATTAGTAGTAAAATATTTTGTATTTTACAGCCCTCAAACTTCCAGTGACAAAAATACTATATCCCTCCATGTTATTTTTGTTGTTTCTGTTTACATGATTTTTTATAATATTTAGTTTTGATATTTTAATTCCATTATAATGACTTGTTTGTTTTAATATTACTTATAAATTTGAATCATTTGCTAACCTAATAACTTGTTGACTTGTTTGTTTTAATACTACTTATAAACTTAATCATTTGTTAGAGTGGATTTTTTTAGGAATCTATTGATCATCTTTATCAATTGAATTTATATGTTACATTGTTTTAAAAAGAAAACATTATAAATGCTCTTTATATTATATTATTTATGTTATTTTGTCTCTTATATTATAAGTTGTATTATTTATTATTTTAACTTAAATAAAATGAGCAAATTAAGGATAAATTATATTATTTTAATGTTTTTATATTAAAAAATAATGTTTTAATTTAAATATTATTAAAATAATGTGTTTTTTCTTTAATTGATTTATTTTTTTAAAATTAAATTACTAAATAACATTACATACAAGTTAATGAATAAATGACACAAATAAATTAATATATGAGATTTATATTTTAAAAAATATAGCAGGATGGATGAATATCAATCTATTCAAGGGATGATTTCCTATATGAGTTATAATATGACTAAGTTGTTAAGAAATGAGCATATGTATTAAAATTAGCATTATGTTATCAAAGTCAATCCACGCTCACCATATGCAGTTTATACGATCTCAAATTAGAGGAAGATTAATTGTTTTCAGGAGATTAATTTATTTTCCTGTCATCACAAGCTGGTATGAATTCTGATGATCAACCACATATATATTAATTTGGTAATTTTGTTTGTTTGTTTGAGAGAAATATCCATAAATTTTATGCGTCATTATTGTTTTATTTTTCTACACCTTTGATTATGGTAGATTCGTAGTTTAAATTTATGCTCTAATTTAGGTCCTGCACAACGGTCAAATTCGTCTGAAACTTTTCATATCCAATTCCCCAGGATTTGACTCAAGAATTTATTACCTTTTATTAAAACATAAAAATTAAAGAAAATTAATACATTTATGGTTCTTTTGACAGAATATTAACCTTTTAAATTTTTAATTATAACCTCTCAATTAATTAATATTTTAAAAATTATTTTATTGTTGTTATTTTTATTGATAATCAATATAATTTAAACATTAAAATATCTTTTAAATAATCATTAAGATAAAATTATATGATACAAAAAATATTAATTATATTGTAAGATATTTTAACCTAAATTTAAACTTAAATATTCTATCATGTAATTTAATATTATATTATAGAATTTTTAAAATTAAAAATATTACCCTAGCAATAAAAATATCCTAGTGTAAATTTTTTTTTTTATAAATGTATGTACACTATATTTACCTTTATTTGGTATTAAATGTTTAACGGACATACGACTTAAGATGTGCAGGTACCCCGTTAAGGTATAACGAGATTATAGGGTTGGTTTAACGATGGCTTGAGCCCAAGGAGCTTGGTAAAGCATATAACTCAGTCGATAGAGTAACTCGTTATCCAATTGCAAGGTCTTAGATATCAAGACTTGATGAAATTATGAATTCCGATGTGATCATGACCCTCCCTCTCCATGAGCGACCTATATGTAACGACCTTCCTTATATGCATGTAACGACCTCATTATGTAACGCTTATGACAATCTACTTTCTGTTTAAATTAGTTTGCTTGCCATTTTATCACACGTGTAACGGTATACCCAGGTCATTTATGCATACCCTACCATGTACGTAAGATATTATATATAGAATACAAGATCCAATTCAATTATCTAACTTATTACTTCTCGCATCAAATCACTACCATGTACGTAAGATATTATTTATATATATATATATACCCTTTAAATGAATAAAATACAAGATCCAATTTAATTATCCAACTTATTACTTCTTGCTACAAATCACTAAAATCTTTAACATTTGAAATTCTCTCCAAACAACCCTCACTTTAATTAATTAGCATGTGTCACAAGTTTAAATGCATTTTCATTTTTACTTCTTATTATGATCGGTGTTATTGCTACAGATGATTTTTGTTCATGTCACAATTTTAATGTTAATTCTAGTAAAATTATCATGTTAACATTTATATAAGATATTACTTTTAAAAATATTTTTACAACAAATATTCTAATTTTATGAATATTTTAGTATTAAATTATAAAAAAAATTAAATTACTATATCGTTCGTCTTTAATACTATGAAAATATTAATACACTTAAGATATTAATGATTTTTTTATTCATCTAATGCCAAGGATGAAAATATTGATATTGTCATTATAATGTTATTTTTTACACATTTCAATATCAAAACGTGATATTTATATATTTTGGTTAAATTATCGCAAAAATTTGATAATGTAACTAAAATGTTGATGTCACTTAAATGTATTTTTTTGGCTAAAATTTTCTGGATATTGTGAATATTCTCACTAAAATGTCAAACAAAATATCAAAAATATTAATTTTTAATTTATTTTTTTCCTTTTTTTTCTTCCACCATAATCATTTCAATTAAATTTTTTCACTTTTGTAGTAGATAACATATTCTCTCTCTTTTATTATGTTTGCTACATATATAAGTATTTTTAAAAATAAATAATTAAAAAAATTATTTTCATATTGTCGATATTTATATATTTATAATAGTTATAATTAAATAGTCTACTTAATTATTTCAAACATTTTAACTATTTATTCTATAATATTTAACAAAAAATAATATATATTTTATTATACAATATTTTAATTTATTGATTAATATAAATATTTTATGCATTTAAAAATAAATGTATTAAATAAATAAATAATTTAAAATATAATAATTAATTGTTTTGATATTTTATTAAAAAATCATATTTTTAATAGAGTTTTTATAATTTTCATGATTTTTTTTCAAAATTTTCATCAATAATAACAATATCTTCGACATTTTTGTAAAAAATATATCTTAATAGTTTCATCAACGTTGACATTTTAAACTTTACTTAATACATTCAAAGTACAACATTTTAATTAATAGATGGATTATTCATTATTTTGTAAGTATATTTTTCATAATCATATTACTTTCTCATTATTTTCTATTGAATATTTATTTTATAAAAAAATTATAATAATTTAAAATTTATTAATTTAAAATATCATATCATTATATAATTTAAAAATATTATATAATTTCTCTTAATTAATGTGGCCTGCAATCCACCCATTACCAATATTCATAAAAAAAAATTAAAGCAATCTAATTAATTGGTTTTCAAATCATTTTTTTACTGGACATTTTAATAGTAGATAATTGAAATTATAATTATTCATAAAAAAATGATAATTTTTTCCTAAAATAACAATAACTGATAAAGTGTATGATATAGATGGTTATTATAATATTAAAACTGTGATTAATCAAAATTGAACATGTATTAATGTTATTATTTTATATACATATGATTACATTAAAAAAATATAATTTTACTAATAAAATACACAATATTTTGTATAATTAGATTAAATTTTATTTATTCTTAATTTATATTTATATTTTATTTAAAAACATACATTAAATAGTTAAAAATAAAAATTAATGTAAATATTTTAAATAATATAAAAAATTAAGAATTAAATTAATATTTAATTTTTAAAATTAAATATATTTTTAAATAAATGATAAATTAATACCAACTTTTTATGATTATTAATTGAACGTATACAAAATTAATACGATTATAATTATTAAGATAACTTTACCTCCATTTCCACCCTTTTACATTTTTAACATTTTTACCTAAGCCCTGCTTGCTAGTCCTCTTTTATAAATTGAATTGAATTGCATTCAAATTTTATTTTTGTTTTTTGTTTTCTAAGGAACTCGTGAAAATACTTCCCCTCTGTTTCGCAAAATAAAACTGTTAATTTTTCTAATTATTGATAAATAAGCAACTAAAAATTACAGCTCTTATTTTTCAATTTCAAACTACATTTTTAGCGAACGAAGAAACCAGAAAAAGGTACGAGTAACCAGTCAGTGGTTTATCAACCAGCTGCACTTTTCACCTGAAAAGTTGAAAGATATTCTAGCCTCGACTTTAAGTTTTATTCTGATGGTTGTCCGTTCGAGTGCGGGGACTGAGTGCCGTTGCTTATTGGATTTTGAATTGGGTTGTATGGCCTTCCACAGCATGGGACAATACCTCTAATTTCTAATCTCTCAGTTTAGCGGTGCAAGTACGTTTTTTTTTTTAGATATGTAAACAATATGTGTTTTTCACGTGTTTAAACACGCTGTGCATATAAGTGAAATCACAAGAATAACTGTTTCATATTAAAATGGAGCGAAAATATAATTATATCCTCTCAAATGTTACCGCAGTCATATACTAATATAAATGCTTGACTTTGATTGTGCCTTTTGTGATTGATCATCGTTGTGCATGGTTGTGATATGCCGGAGCTGAGAATGATACTTTATCCTAGAGAGGACTATGGGAATTAATATTTGTCTGTGTACCTGGATTTTGTTGATTCAGCTACTTTACCTTCCGGATGGAATATATCAACCAAATTAAGCATATCTGTTCTCAACCAAAATAATATATCATACTCAAGAAAAAACGTTCTGGGTATTTTTGCCTATATATGAATAATTTTGTTAAGTATTCATATTTACTTTTTAAATACGCATAATCTTTGTTATTTAATGATAGAGTAAGATTAAATAGAACATTGCCCCCAGTCATCAAAACTTTCTGTTTGATCAACTGAGATTGAACCTTCTATCTTCTTATAAGATGAATATATCAAAGGATATAATTAAAGAATCACGCTCAGAGTAGTACCATAGATATGATGTCTAGGTGCATTACTAAGATATATGAAATTTGCATGAATTTTAAAAACCCATACAAAACCAAACAAAATTTGTGTGAATTTTCCTCACCTAAATTGCAAATTTTGCGTGAAATTTTTCTATAACCCGTGATTTTGCGTGCGTTACAGGATAAACCCATGCAAAATTTATAACTTACTTAAAATTTGTATAAATTATTTAATAAAACTCATGTAAATTTAAGTGATTTTTTTTTAAAACCCATGTAAATTTATGAATAAGTTTCAACAAAGACAACAACATGCGCATAATAATACTATTTCCTTAATTCTCTATAATCACATAAAATATACACACATAATACACAGAATATCATATATATATATATATATATATATATATATATATATCTAACTTGTAAATTCAACATAGTGTACATTTAATTTAAATACATATATGTTTTTTATTGAAAATCAACACTACCTCAATAAATGAAGTGATTGTAAGTTGTAGAATGTTAAGTATCATTGTCACACATCAATTAGGAGTAAGGTAGTAATGTTGTTTATAAGTCTAGGTAATTATT
Source organism: Hippophae tibetana (assembly GCA_037013495.1). NCBI lineage: Eukaryota > Viridiplantae > Streptophyta > Magnoliopsida > Rosales > Elaeagnaceae > Hippophae > Hippophae tibetana. The sequence goes on from CM072802.1 coordinate 9,932,046, forward strand.
AACTCAATGAAATATTATTGGGTTGAGTTAGAACTGTGTTTTTAATATGGTATCAGAGCTCTACTCCTGGTCTCTATGTAGGTTCTACCACAATCTCACCATGGTATTTATGTTCACCTCTGTCTGCTGTGTGGAAGGGGGTTATTAAGTATCTTTGTCCTACATCGGCCAAGAACAAGGCAGCAATGCTACTTATAAGCCTAAGCAACCTTTAACTCAATGATATCTTATTGGGTTGAGTTAGGTTTGGGTTTTTAACATGGTATCAGAGCTCTACTCTTGGTCTCTATGTGCTTCGACCTTGAACTCTTGTAGAGGAAGGGTTGTCATAGACTTATAAGTGTTAGCAGAAGTAGAGTCCTTAGCCGATGTGGGACTTAACATCCCCCATCCACATCAACTGGTGGTCCTGGTCGGTACTGGATGGGCGAAGCCCAGGGGTGAGCACACCGCCAGACTCTTGGGCATCAATGGGGGCGAAGAAGCCAGGAAACCCAACTCTGATACCATGTAAAAATCTATGACCTAACTCAATCCAATAAGATCTCATTAAGTTAAGGATTGCCCAGATTTATAAGCGGAAGCATGGTCTTATGCCTGGTCGATGTGGGACTTAATGAATCTTAATAGCCCCTCTCCACATGGATAGAAGTGGTTTTAGTTGTGAGCCACGGTAAGACTGTTAAGGAGCGCATAAATCACTACAATAGGTGTATCAACCAGGTCAGCAAGTTTTGATACCATGTTAGAAACTCAAGTCTAACTCAACCATGTGGGTTAAGTTAGGCCTGAGTTTCTAACATTGTATTAGAGCTATGCTCCTAGTCTCTATGTGCTTGGACCCTAGCTCTACCATAATCTCACCGTGGCGCTTATGTCCACCGTATGGAGGAAGGCTATTAAGTATCTTTGTCACACATCGGCCAAGAGTAAGGCTACAATGCTACTTATAAGTCTAGACAATCCTTAACTCAATGAGATCTTATTGGGTTGAGTTAGGCCTGAGTTTTTAACATAGAAAAATAGATGGAGTGATTGAAGGATGAATAAATATAGTGGTTGAAGGATGTAGAAAATATAAGTGTATACATAATATTTGTGTGGCTAAAATTATTTCTTATTTTTATATTTGTGTGATATAGATTGAATGGTGAGGACTATAAATAGTCTACCTTGCATTTGGTTTAATCATCCTATCAAAAATAAATAAATTTTTTGTATTCTTAGTTTGAGTATGAGTTAAGAGATTTCTTTTCGAGTGTTTGTATTTCTCTTTAATTTGTAAGTTGTCTTTGAAATGTATTATAGTGTCTTTTATTGTGGGTATAATACAAGTAGTTTGTTTACTTATTTGAATCAAATATTAGTAAATTTAGAATTGTGTATCCTAAATTTTATTTAATATTTCTTATATGATACATCAATTTTTACATACAAATTTCAAAAAAATGATTACAAAAATTAGTTTCTAAGAGTATTCTACAATAAATACATAGATATGTCAACGAGAGCATAAACTAATCACATGTTTTCACTATCTTCACTATCTTCATCATTAGTTATAAATTGTATCATGTATTTCGCCTAATTTTCTCATAATTTATTAAAATCTTTATCGAAATATTTATAATTTGATTTTATAATATACTATTTAAAACTATTAATTATCTCTATTTAATTAACCTTCAATTCAATACCAATATTTGAAGATGTTGTTTTTTATTCGATAAAAATGAATATAAATTTATGAAAAATTGTTAATAAACATCATTAAATTACTCATATAATTTTTGATAAAATTTAAATAATTAGTTATGAAAAAAAGATGGTAAATTTATAAAAAGGAAAATACTTAAAAACATTAATAAATTATTCAATGTAACTTATATACAAAGATTTGGCATAATTTTTAAAAATTTAATTAATAATAAGATCATATCCATATCATGGTATTACTGACCCCACAGATACTATATGGCAGTAGACAAATTTTTGTATCAAAAACATTTTTCTTCTACGAAATTCCCGCACTAACCCCACGAAGTTCCTTCTCAACGAAGTTTCTTCTACCTTTTTCTCCTTAGAAAAAGAACAGGAAAAAGAGTACACTTTTCCTTGACTTTTGTTTGTTTCGGAGAAACTCTTGAAAATAATCCCTTGCTCTTTTACCAAATCAAACTCTCTACTCCCTTGATAACCAAGAAGGTATTGCGACTCTGATTTTTCACTTTCAAACTATATTTTCAGCAACTTAAGAAGAAACCATAAAGGCCATGACTACCCAATTGATAGTTTATCAAGTAGGGGCACGTCACACGTGCAAATTTGGCAAGTTTTCAGCCCTCACCGAGGGGTTTTATTCTGATACATTTTGTGCTGGAGGCTACAAATGGTATGGTATCCTCTATCCTCACAAATGTTAGAACTGAACCACGCATGTATAATTGCTTGATTATATCTGTTTTGTGCTTGATCGCTCAAATTCGTACCATGTACAGGAGAATACGAATTTACCCCAAAGGGGACACCGTGAAATGTTTGTCCTTGTTTCTATATGTTGCTAATTCAAACAGCTTACCTGATGGTTGGAATATACCCACTGAGTTCAGCTTGTCTGTTATCAATCAAAATAACAGTAATGGTTTAGTTAAAAAAGGTACTCTTATCTGCCTACTGCTGTTTAATTTCCCTTAAAGTTATTTTTGTTTAGCGGTTTTAGGAAATTTCACTCTACATGCTTTTAAAGATGGAGATTTTCCTGACTAATTAGATACAATTTTGTTTCCATAATTTAATTTAAAGAATTTGTTTCAAATATTGGAAAGGAATAAATTTCAGGGCCATTAAAAGATAACTTTGATACTCCGTCTGTCTAACTAATTTTGTCCTTCGCATAATTGTGATCCATTAAGTGACTACTGGCTCATGTTATCAGTTTTATGCTACTAAGCCTTAAGGTAGTGCTTCGTTGTCTTAAGTTATTTTGCTAACTTATATTCTACGTTTTTTCCAACTGGTTTCACTTTTAACATTCCTAAAATAAGTATTTTTTAAGCTATTAGAAAAAAATGCGCACCGCACTTTTGAATTTATGAAAAAAACATATGTGCATTATGTGGATGAATTACAAATAAAATTTCATCTGTGAATGGACTCAAGGTAGTTATGTTATGCAATTAAATCTAGTTTATATGTCATCAACTCTTGAAAATAAATGCTACTTGTACCCATTTTTGTACTCAATTTTGCACACTCCCTCAATGCTTGCCCTATTTAATTTTGTAGATTATGGAGTCAGGTGTCATTCATAAAGTGGTGTGAATACAAAAGTGATTTCAAAAATAGTTATGACTAGATTGTTTGTTCATCAATCATTTTTTAACAGTTATGGAATAAAAGCAAAGTTTACTTTTTTCATGAATGGAAGAGGAAAATGAGGATAAAGAAATATTGCTTCTGTTCAGCATGTGCTATGCTGATCAAAACTTTTGTTTAATGGCTAAACTATATCTTTGGTCCCCAAGCTTTAGTTAAGTTCATGAATAGGTTCTTCAATTTTTAAAATTTACGATTTAGTATTCAAACTTTTAAAATTTCACACATAGGTTCTAAAATTTTTATTCATAAATATGTATTTTAGTAGATAAGACTTGTTTGAGAACTAAATTATATGATTTAAAAGTTTAGAAATCTATGTGTTAAATTTTAAAAGTTTTGAGACTAAATTGTAGAATTTAAAAGTTTAATTACCTATACGTGAATTTGTTCAAAGTTTGGGAACTATACTAATGAAGTAGATAAGCCTTGTTTGATGAATTGTGATTGGTTATTTTTTCTCTCCCATGCTGAAGACATCAGAGAAAATATATTTAATTGAAAGTGACAGAAAGTAAGCACATTCATCTCGGCTCATTTCTGCACTTCTCTTCCCGTTTCAGTGTCCTGTTTTCTCTTTACATGTATCTCTCTTTTCTGAAATCTGTCTTTATTTGTAAGATATGATGGATGAAAATAACAAAAAAAATAAAATTATGTGTGACCATAATAGGCCTTTTGTTTCCAAACATATTTATGATTCTCATTATAAACTAAACTGTTATAGCAAGAGCTTAACAGAAAGTTTTCCTTCTATGTTTCACTGTATTATGAGAAGACATGTCGAAATGTTGGTTCAGTAAACTATTTCCCACAAATATAGAACTCAACTTCACGAAGAAGATTATTTTTTCCCCATTGATTTATCCTTTTTGTCTATTTCATGCATACGAAGATTCAAAATCTTTTCAAAGTAAGGAGCTTAATTGTAATAACATGAGGTGATGTTAGGGCAAGAGATGCAACGAGAATTACCGTGGTTGTTGGCTTCTTGCAAGATGTGTACCTTGTAGTTTATTTCTGTTGTTTCCTTTTCCAGTTTTGTCTCCATATCAGTGCCAAGGCAAATACTCTTGAGCTGAAGTATGGGTTTGGTTGTATGTGTTTAAATTTTAGGGCTGTCTTCATTTTTGTCCCATTGCAGAAGCTAAGCACCAATTTAAGGCAAAGGAGAGTGGTATTGGCTTCCGTACATTTATGTCTCTTGTTGAATTGCACAAATCAAATGGAGGCTATCTTGTTAACGATCAATGCATTATTGAAGCCGATCTTCGGATTTTGACTTCCAGCAAATCAGATGGTATTATGTATTATTACTGTTAAAGTTAATTTGTTCACTTTAACATGCCGTTAAATCGTAAGTTTTATCATACAATTTATTATTTGATCTAATATACCGATGACCTATAGGGGAGGTATCAAGTCAACATAATATGGCCAAGATAAACATTGGGGGAGAAGATATTGAGCTTTCAAAGGCTGAGATAAAGAAAAGAGCTAAGGTTGTGACCTCGAACCTTCCTGCAAAGGCCAGTGAAGTTTTACGTGTTCATCCTGATGTTTCTCTAAATGCTGACCCAAAATTGGCATTAACCTCTTCAATGTCGTCATCAGGGCTGCTGATGCAGGTATATACTTATATATCTGAGTAAATTCTATAAATTATTTCTTTCTCACCATTATCTAACTTTGTAGAGTACTTACAGGCTATAGCTCGTCAAGAAACCATGATGGATATAATACTCAATATGAAAGATGAGAATTGTCAGCTTAAGACGCACCTTGAGGTTTGCCAACATCAACTTAATAATGCTGAAGCAGAGGTGAGTCGACTGAAGAAAGAGGCTGAACAATCTGCCAAAAAGCTAGTGGAGATACAAGATGTCAAAAAGTCCAGTATAGATGCTAAGTTAGAGGGCTTGGAAGAGGCTCTGACTGAAGAGAAAAAAACTATAGAAGGGTTCACCGCAGTTGAGCTTAAAGAGAGATGCCTGAATATGTATTCTGCTGGCTACATGGCTTGTGAAAAGGACATGAAGAGGAATTTAGAGGAGAAGGGCTTTAATGGCCTTTTGACTGACTCAGACAATGAAGCATTTAGTGAGTTGACTCAGACAATGGCCTTTTGGGTCGGCTTCCCTTGGCAAAGGGTAAAATTGTATTTTAGTATGGTAAAAAGCAGATTCAATTCGAGTCATGGTGATGGTGTTAGTGCATAATGAGAACTAATAAACTTATGTCTGAATTTCACTCTGTATGATAAACTAGATATTTGACTAGTTTGTTGAAAAGTGAACATATATCTATCCAAATATTACTCCAACCATGATTAACAAGAATCAAACTAAACGTTTTACAAAGTTGTTATTACCAGACATGAAACGCTTACATATTAGCATACAAGAGTCGTTCTATACTCTTATCAAGCTTATGCATAATGAACTGTCAGTTCTTTCAACAACTTTTGATCTAATTTTTTAGGGGTGTACAAAAAAATCCGTTTATCCTATTATTGTACAAAATTTGTTAGCATCTGTGTGAAGTTGTGGATGGTTTGTTTGGATAGCAATATAAATATTAATATGAATTTAATATGAAAATAGAATAAATTAAAATACTATATGATATACTCAAATAATAGATAATATATATAAATGAAAGAGAGTCTAAACCCTAAGTCTTTTCCAATATAATTCATACATTTTAGGATTGAAAAAATATGAATATAATTAAATGGTAAAATTTCTCCTATCACAAAGTTATGAGCGTTATGAGTTAACAAGTTGTTCTAGCCATCGATGAAGAGAAGAACCAAAAGCTAACATGCGCATTTATTTAGAATGATAAAGGACCTGCTTTGGACAACAAACAAACATGTATAAATCATTTCACCAAATATATGTTTGGATAGTCCAAAATCTTAATAATTGGCTCATGACCTTTTGGTCGAAAAGTAACATCACTAAAATCGTGTAAGTATACTATTACGTGGTAGAGATTGTAACGTTTTATGAATTTTATTTTTAAATTCACTAAAATTCAATCTAATCCACATGTATTAAGAATCATTTTATAGGTATGTCAAGTTTCTAATTTTTTCTATTAATTTTAAAACACTTTTCACAACATTCATTAACAACTCTTTAAAATAAATATTTTTAATTTTCATCCTAGTGCATAACTGATTATTTTAAAGATAATATATAAAAAATTTAATTAAAATTAATAAACCCAAAAACAATATAAAAATAATAATTAACATATCGTGAATATCCATATGATTCGATCTAGAATGTAATGAATCAAATTGGATAGGATTAATGTGATTTGTATGTAGATAAATAAATTCATAATCCATATGAATTAGAGTTTTTAAAATTATAAATATTATTCTAATAATAAAAATAATATAAATTAAAATTATTTATAAATTTATGTACACCTATATTTACCCTCACTTTAATTAATTAGCTTGTGTCATAAGTTTAAATGCATTTTCAATCTTACTTCTTATTATGAATGGTGTTATTGCAGCACATGATTTTTGTTCATGCCACAATTTTAATGTTAATTCAAATAAAATTGTCATGTTAACATTTATATAAGGTATTATTTTAAGAGATATTTTTATTAATATTAAAGCAGAGTTTGTAGCTTTAAAAATATTTATATATTAAATTATTCTAAAGTTAGTCTTTAATGCACCGAAAATATATTAATACACTTTAGATATTAAAGATTTTTTTATTCACTTAATGTCTGGTCGATATTGTCGATAATATTATCACGATAATGTGACTTTTTTATACATTTTCATTTCAAAACATAATATTTATATATTTTGATCAAATTATCACGAAAATATTGATAATGTCATTAAAATATTGATATCGGTTAAATATCTTTTTTTAACTAAAATGTCCTGAATATTGTCGTTTAAATTTATTTTTTTGGTTAAAATATCTTGGATATTATAATATTGAACAAAATATCAATTATTGATTTATTTTTATCTATTTTCTTCTTCTATTTTAATAATCATTTCAATTAATTTTTTTCATTTTTGTAGTAGATAATATGTTATCTCTTTTTTTATTATATTTTCTATATATATATATATAAGTACTTTTAAAAATAAATAATCAAAAAAATTTATTTTCATACGGTCGATATTTATCTATTTATAATAGTTATAATTAAATAATATACTTAATTATTTCAAACATTTTAATTACTTATTGTATAATATTTAATAAAAAATAATATGTATTTTATTATACAATATTTTAATTAATTAATCAATATAAATATTTTATGTATTTAAAAATAAATGTATTAAATAAAAATTAGTTTAAAATATAATAATTGATTGTTTTGAAGTTTTATAAAATTTTATAAAAAAATTCAATCGACAATGATAATATCTTTGATATTTTTGTAAAATTTATATCTCGACATCTTTACCGACATCGATATTTCAAATCTTATTTAATACATTCAAAGTACAATATTCTAATTAATAGAGGTATTTTTTTTAATATACTTTTTATCAATCTTATTACTTTCTCTTTACCTTCTATTTACTATTTATTTTGTAAAAAAAGATTATAGTAATTTTAAATTTTATTTACATAAAATATAAATCATTACATAATCTAAAAGTAATAATTAATTTCTCCCGATTGACGTGGCTAGCAACCCACCCATTAACTATGTTTATAAAAACTTTAAAATCAATCTAATTATTGTGGTTGTTGAATTAACGTAATAAGGATAATTGAAATTGTGGTTATTCATAAAAAAATAATAGTTTAAAAAAAACTTAACCGGTAAAATATAAGACATAGATGGTTATTAAAATATCGAAATCATAGTTAACCGAAATCAAATATATATTAATATTATTATTTTATATACATATAATTACATAAAAATATAATTTTAATAATAAAACACACAATATTTTGTATAAATATGTTGAATTTTATTAATTATTATTTTATTTAAAAATATTTACTAAATAGTTAAAAAAAATTAATGTTAATATTTTAAATAATATAATAAAGTAAGAATTAAATTAACATTTAATTTTTTAAAACTACATATATTTTTGAATAAATGTTAAAAAATAACAAACATGGTTAAATCGAATAAAAATTACTATAATTAATAATCGAATGTATTCAAAATTAATAGGAGATGATTATAATTATTAATATAACTCTCGTTACCAATAACACACCGTTACACACCGATTCATAGTCCTACTAATTGTCTACTCGTTTTCTTCAACACCATTTTACATTTTTACCACAGCCTTGCTTGCATTATTCTCTTAGAAGAATCACAATTTCAATTCGAACTTAATCAAGCTCTAAATAGCGGAATTAAACTTATTCTCCTTCTTTGTGTGAATCTTTTAGGAAACAAATAAATAGAGCTCAAAATAAAAACATACACAAAATCAACACAAGCAATTTACGTGGAAAAAACTTCCCAGTGTAGGAAGTCAATCAACAACATCATCAAGAATACACTTCTTGGAAACTAACAATTATTTCAAGAAAAATGGAGAGATCTAACCCAATTCGTAGTCACTGTTCACTGCTCAGAATTTCCAAAACCGATGAGCCAAATCCAAATCTCACGATACAGATTAAAGAGTCTTGAGTCGTGAACCTGTCTGCAAAAGTTTAGCTTAATCGGACCACAAATGACCTTTGATCGGAGCACTTGATGAAGGCTTGCTGGAGAAGGAGAAACTGAAAACTGAGAGCAGTTTTTCTACCGCAGCTGATGTTTTTCTGCACTCGTTTTTCTCTACAGATTTTCACACACAACAAACCCTAAATGGGTTTATTAATTAAAGTAATGAAATAACATAATTACCCTTCTTACTCCATGGGCTTTTAAGCCACATGGGCTTCCTTTGGGCTCCTCCAAATCAAGAGTAAAACCCAACAAATCTCCTCATTTTCCGATTAGATGGAGGGATCCGCCATCCCGGCAATTGAACAACAAACTTCAAGTTTTTCTCTTGACACTGCTTTTGTCAGCATGTCAGATCCATTCTCATCAGTATGGATTTTCTCAAGTTCAAGCAACTTATTGTTAAGAGTATCCCTTATCCAATGATAACTCACATCAATATGCTTTGATCTTGAGTGAAATGCCGAGTTTTTCGTTAGGTGATCTGATTATCGCAGAATAACACATATTTCTGCTGCTTGAAACCAAGTTCTCTTAAGAACTGTTTCATCCACAACAACTCCTTACAGGCTTCCGTTGTTACAATAAACTCCGCCTCTACTGTAGAAAGTGAAACACACTTTTGCAATCTTGATTGCCAAGAAACTACTCCACCAGAGAAAGTAATTAGTTAACCTGAAGTAGACTTACGAGAATCTTCATCTCTTTCCAAATCTGAATCAGTGTATCCAACTAACACTCGTTTTCCACTTCCAAAGCTAAGTGTTAACTTGGAAGTACCTCGAAGATATCTCATAATCCACTTTACTGCATCCCATCTCTTCCTGGATTCGAAAGAAAATGACTAACAACTCCAACTACATGAGCTATGTCTGGCCTCGTACACATCATTGCATACATTAAGCTTCCTACTGCTAAGGCATATGGAACCTTTTCCATATCTTCCTTCTCTTTATCTGTTGAAGGGCCTTGACTCGATCTCAACTTAAAGTGATTAGATAAAGGAGAAGAAACCACTTTAGCTTTATCCATATGAAACCTTTCAAGTACCTTATTGATGTACCGTTCCTGTGACATGTACAACTTCTTTCTTTTCTTGTCTCGATAAATTCGAATACCAAGAATTTGTTTTGTTGGTCCCAAGTTCTTCATGGCAAAGGACTTACTCAACTACTTCTTCAAATTATCAATCCTTGAAGAATTTCTACCAACAATCAACATGTCATCAACATAGAGCAATAAAATGATAAAATCATCATCAGAGAATTTTTGCACAAAAACACAATGATTAGAAGTAGTCTTCTTGTAACCATGTTCCCCCATAACTGACTTAAACTTCTTATACCATTGTCTAGGTGCTTGCTTTAACCCGTAGAGGCTTTTCTTTAACCGACATACGTAATCCTCTTTTCCTTTAACCTCAAAACCCTATGGCTACTCCATATAAATCTCTTCCTCCAACTCACCATGAAGAAAGGCATTTTTCACATCCATTTTCTCAATTTCTAAATCCAAGCTTGCTGCTAGACCTAGAACAACACGTATGGAAGACATCTTCACAACAGGAGAGAAAATATCATCAAAATCAATACATTTTCTCTGATTGAATCCCTTGACGACCAGTCTAGCTTTGTATCATGGTTGTGAATTGTGTTCTTCTTGATTCACCCTGTAGACCCAGTTGTTCTTCAAAGTTCTCTTACCCTTAGGCAACTTTACCAGCTCAAACGTGTGATTGTCATACAGTGACTGCATCTCATCTTCCATAGCACCAACCCAGTATGCTCTGTTTCCATCTTCCATTGCTTATGCATAACATTGAGGTTCTCAATCATCTGTCAATAACACATACTCATCTGTATCATACCGTGTGGAAGGACGTCGGTCTCTGATAGACCTCATGGGTGGAATTTCTGGTTCTGGCAACTGATCAGTAATCTGGTGATCTGTTTCAGCTTGCATATCTACATCATCTAAACCCTGTTGGTCATCTTGAAAATTTTGTTCCATCTGTACTGATAAAGGAACCGGATCTAGGTCAATCAAATCATCGCTATACTGATGGACTCCTTTTTCTATCTTCTCAACATCTTGTATAGTTTGATCTTCTATAAACACAACATCACGACTCCTTACCGGTTTCTTCTCAACTGGATCATAAAATCTGTAGCCAAATTCATCCTGATCATAACCAACAAAGATACACTATCGTGTCTTCACATCGAGCTTAGATTTCTCATCTTTTGGTATATGCACAAATGCCACTACTACAAAAAGGGGTATAAAAGTCGGTTTTTAACCGACTTTAAACAAATTTAAAGTCGGTTCTCTGAACCGACTTTAAATTCAGAGACTTAAATTGTAAAGTCGGTTCATGTCGTGAACCGACTCTACCTGTAAAGTCGGTTCACGGCATGAACCGACGCTACATTTTATTTGTTTTAATTTTTAATTTTATTTTTCGTATAACAGTATATATAAATAACATAAAAACACTAAAATATAAATAATAATACTGAATAATTAACAATATAAATATATTTAATGACTTAATAATTAAATTTATTACAAAATCAAATAATGCATATAAATAACTTCAATTACAAATAAAATAATGTCGTCAAATTATGCCATCGAGTAAGCTTGGTTGGCTTAGAATCTTGATTGGCCTTCACAAGCATCATGGGAAAAAAAGCTGATCCATATAACAAATATTCTCCTACATACATGAGCACGTAAAACATACATCAAAAAAGTAGTCTAAACTTCAGACGTACGAATGAAGAAATTAAATCATTATTGAGATTAGCACGTACAACGACATTCGATGAACTCATATTAGCATTATTAATCATATGTCTATATATGAAGTTATCTGGAATCTCTACTACTATTTTTTAATGCTATATATAATGAACTCTAAATATGAAATCAATTGCATGTAACTTCGATTTCTTGGCTAAGCTTGTGTGAGTTTTGGTGCCCTTAAACATATGGAACACGTTCATATGCACCAAAACTCATACAAACCAAGAAACTAATCGGACCGAAGTACGTACACCTGATTTGTACATTTAGAACTCATTATATATCATTAAAAATACTAGCAGAGATTCCAAATAAATTCATATTTATAAACAATGCATTCCCCTAAATACATGAGCATATATATGATTAATCATCATCAACCAAGTGATTTCAGACACAAGAATAGATATAGAAGGCCAAATCATTAAAAAATTTACTGTTATGTTGTCATATGCTATTCAAGATCATCAGAATCTTCTTCTGATTCTTCTTGCGATGATATAATTTGAACCATGTGTTCTGCCCATTCCTCTCGTAAATCATCAAAAATTTGCTGGTCGTAACTCGTCTTGTTCCAACCAAAGAACTACATGTATTCAAAATCAAAATAAGAATATGATTTCATTTATTTACAAAAACAAACTCAAATATGTTAAAACTTGTATGTATATGGGTAAAATATATTACCACATCATCAATTGGAATTTTGATATTTGTGATGATTTCACTCATAAACTTCATGACATAATAACCACACATGACTCCATTATTTTGTTCTGGAACCTACAAAAAAAAGTGCATGTATACATGAATTTTCATATTCGAACATCCTTATTATTTAATTGTAAAATTAATAAAATTATTAATATTGAATTGTACATACCATAACTTTTGTCCATATAAGCTTATGAGATTTTTTAAGGACAATGCCCCTAGACTTGTTCCACAACTTCCATGCCCTGTCAAGATATAAAACGATTAGTTTTTATTAAATATTACAAAAAATAATAGAAAAAACTAATATGTAACTAAATATAACTCTTACATTTCAACAGCTGCTTTTGTATCTTTACTCAGTTCTATGGAAGCTGAGTCACAGTACCAAGCATGATTATTGAACATATCAATGATTACCAACATCCAATGATCTTGGCCTTGTTCAAACCTTAATGGCCAAGGGATTATCAACTTTTGATTTCTGCTAAGCGTTAATGCTCTATCACATAATTGTTTAGCTCTGATGCTAACATCCTTCTCTTGATATTGATTAACATATGAAGAATCATAGAACATTGCTAAATGTGATGAGTGATTATGTTGAAGTCGATAATAGCAAGCCCTATATATGTATATATATAATTAGATAATATAAATATAATTATATATGTTCTGCATAAATAAAAGAAAACTAACTAGATTGAGGACTCACCTTGTCCACACTTGAATTATACTTAAATCGATCATTTGATATTCAAATATTTGCAACAAGCACTCGATCGATATATAAGTTTGGCCGATGTCTACACCAGAAATTTCAATAGGAAGTGGCACAGTCCATCCATCATTTATGCTAGATGCCCTCCCAACAATAGTCATCAAACTGCCAAGATTTCTACTGAACTGTAACGCATAAGTATGACTATACTTTTTCCAAGGCTTCTTCTTGAATGACTTGGTGCACGATGATTGGCCACTAGTCATAGATTTAGCACGAGATACTTGCTTGGTATCTCTTAAATGTGCCGCATTTAAGAGTTCTGGTATAATAGACTACCAAAAAAGTATCATATATGTATTTTTAGTAACAATATAAGATCACATTAAATAATAGTAGTAAACAAGTGTTATTTTTTAAGTTAAAAAATAGTACCATGTCAAAATTTAGAACAACTTGAATCGACGGCCAAGCCACATACTGTCCAACCGCCTCTTAGACTGTGGTAGCATCAGAAGGCACATGTAATGGACAATCATGAAACAATGATTGATCAATTACTATTTGCCAATGATTAGGCAAATATTGATTATGAATCATCCAATCATCGCTCAATTGTTGTACCGTTCCAATAGCAACATAGTCCGTTGACGAAGGATGTTTCAACAAACATTTCATATTCTGTAAAAAATTTAAGTGTTATATATAAAAAATAAAACATATAATAAGAATTTAAAAATTAAAATCTTACCACATATGATTCATCAAATAGAGGAGGACTCTCATGTGGGGTAGCTATTGGATGTACATTCTCACCAATATGTTCATCTTGGCTTGATTTATGGTAAGAATGTGCAGATTGCATTGACGAAAATGAACCACTACTTGATTGCATGTGCATTCCTACCATATAATGAGGACCAATAGGATGGCTATATCCCATACTGGATGTAGTTTGAGCATAATGAGATTGTGTGGATGGCATGCCTGGCATGGATGGTGGCATGCTTGGCATGGATTGTGGCATGCCTGGAATGGAAGGTGGTATGCCTGGCATGGATGGTTGCATGCTTGGCCAATATGGCATGCCCTGGTTGTAGCATGATGCCATGGCTGACAATTGTTGTGATTGATGTTCTTTTAGAGTGGCAATCTCACTCATCACGGAGGCCTTAAAGGAGTTGAATTCTTCTTCAATTTTAGTGTATTTCTCCTTACTTACCGTCTGAGGCTTATGTTTTGGAATTTTAAAATACTCCAAAGCACCATCATATTGACTACCTCCCCTAACACGACCAGGATGATCGCGTCTGATTGCATGATATAAAGCATCTCTCCCAGGCTCTTCGATTATTTCACCCATGTATAGTTTTTCTTGAACAGCTCTCTACAAATAATAAAGCACACAAACATATCATTCATTATTACATCAATTATTAAGTATCAGTCAGACTTTTTATCAAACGAAATTACTAACCAACTTATTTAATTGTTCTTCTCCTCGTTGACTCATCGGTCTTGCATTCTTCGTTTTGGGAGTCTTTGTTTCTATGTACAATTCCATTCGGGTAACAAGTCTACCCAATTCAGCTTCCTACATAAATTAGGAAAATTTTATTAACAATGACATGAAATTAAATTGAGAAAAATTAATATAAAAATATTTATAAAATTAAGACAAATTAATAATACCATTCGAAATCTAACTTCAGGATTTGAAGACCTCCCAGTACGGTTAGGAAGAATGTTATGCATTTGGACATTCTGGTGATTTTCTCTAATAATTTGAAATTCTTCTGAACGTCTATAATCCACAAAGTCTTTCCAAACTTGAGGTGTAATCCAGGGGTGTCCTTCAGGGATTTTGTATATCACATTCTCATCAAGTGTTTCCAAATATGGAAACACATAATTTTTTGCCAATCTAGAAGTCTTGTATTCCTTCCACGCCTTATTTGCAATCTTATAACACTTGCCCTGCCAATTGTCATCGACTTTGTAACGATTCTGTAAAAACACAGTACAAAAGATTAGATACAATCAATATATATAATACATATATTGATTATAAAATATAAGAGACTTACATAAATGGTTATCCATATTTTAAACTTTTCTGCATCGACAACCTCAGACCAATGATTTATATTGATTGGTATACTGGACTTTGCCAGTCGACCAATAGAAGATTTCAATTGTTGACCATTTTCCCCTAGTGGATTACCAATAGCATCAAATTTAACGGGTATTCTATCATCTGGGTTAAGTGGAGCATCAGGTATATTCGCCCAACCCCTTCTTTTCAAATACCCCAATGGATCATTTGGATCTACAAGCTGAATATCCATGAAATATCTGCAAAAAGTGGAGAAATATAAATTAATTGACAATTTTAGGAACACACATATATACAAGAGTTATTACAACAATATAGAACATACATTATGTTTAATTAGGTTGTTGATCGTATACATATATTCCTTCACAATCACTACGAGTCCATGTCGAAGAATCATCATCATCAATTAGATCATCACGTACATTAGGCAATTTATTTGAGAAATTACTAATATTGGTTAATGTATCAAGCATAGAGTCATCATCTTCTACAACATCACAATGGTAAAACTCTTTTTGTGGAGGCGTTAACACAACATACCATATTGGATCAATTTGATCGCTCACGTAAAATACTTGCTTTGCATGAAGTGCTAATGTGAAAGGATCATCTGTGTGACTTATCCTGGATAAATTTACAAGAGTAAATCCAAAATCATCTATTTTATATCCAACATTGATAACATCTTCGACCCAATCACACAAGAATACTGTCTCATGGAAGACCTAATAATCCAATTCCCAAATCTCTTGTATTATACCATAATATGTTCTATCAGAAAGGACATGATTAGCATCTTTTGAACTGGCAAATTGCATAGTTTGTGCAACCATCTTCACCCCACTATTTTGATTTACTCGGACTTTGTCCCTAGCTTGAGTCGTAAACCTCGATCCATTTATTGTGAAACTATGAAATGATTTGACATCGAATTTTGGGCCATGTGCAAGCCATTGTAAACTTTCTGATATTTTATGATTGGGTTTCTTGAGTTCACCTCGAATCTATGTATACAAAAACACGAAATGTGTTTAGAGCAAAGTTTTAAAACATTGAATATATATAGGAAGATACATACATGATTTTTTGTTTGTGACACTTACGTGGTTGCGAAACCAATTAATAAGCTCTCGCTTATGTTCATCATACAACCATTTTTCTCCTCCTTTTTTTTATAACGAGGATCGATCTTCAATAAGTTTAAATGCATCCTGTAACGTTATTAAATATATATTAAGTTATATATCATCATTAATAGTTAAATAAAATATGAAACAATGAACATCACTTACTCTATGTACGGTTGTGCCTCGTTATTATTTACCAAAATGATTCGGTGTGCTTTTTCCCATCGAGTGCGATCAATAAATAATTTCTTACTTCCACCAAGCATAGGGTTACCTACTTGGATCATGTGACGTTCTAAGAATAACTTGTGCGTAGGATTCCCAATTTCAGTGCAACCACTAAAGTATTCAGAACAAAACTCAATGGCCTCTTCAGCAATGTAGCATTCCACCATGCATCCTTCAGGTCTATATCTATTATTTACATATCCTTTAAGGACTTGCATATATCTCTCAAAAGGATACATCCACCTTAAGTAAGTAGGACCACATAATTGAACCTCTCGAACTAAATGAACACATAAGTGAATCATTATATCGAAGAAAGAAGGAGGAAAATATTTTTCAATTAGACACAAAGTTTCTACAATTTCTTTATGTAAAGAATTTAACTCGCCAATTGATATAGATTTCTTGCATATGGTATTGAAGAATGAACAAAGCCGAATTATTGATATTCGAACATGTTTTGGAAGAATTGATCTAATAGCAACTGGTAATAACTGTTGCATTAAGATATGACAGTCATGTGATTTCAATCCATACAGTCTCTTATCGGTGATAGACACAAAATTTCTTAAGTTGGATGAGTAACCATCAGAAACTTTCACACCTTCCAAACATTTACAAAACACATCCTTCTCTTTTGTTGACATTGTATATGATGCTGGTGGCAAGTATGTTCGATTCTTATCATTTTCCACCCTTGGTTCCAATTCAGGTCGTATGCCTAGTTTCTTTAAATCCAATCTTGCTTTAATGTCATCCTTTGTTTTTCCAGGTATATTAAGTAAAGTGTCAATCAAGCTTTCACATACATTCTTCTCAATGTGCATGACATCTAAGATGTGACGAATGTGTAGGTCTTTCCAATAAGGCAATTCCCAAAATATTGATTTTTTTTCCAACAACCATTCGGTTCAAAATCTTTTTCATTTTCACTAGTTGACCTCTTTCGTTTCCCAGACTTGGTGAGTTTTTTTTTCATCTTTCCATATCGTTTGAATGTCATCCCATTCAATTGCCTTAATATCTCAATACCTCGCAAAGGTCGAGTTGCATGATCATGATCTTCTTCACCATCGAACAGTTTCTTTTGGTATCTAAACTTGTGTCCAGATGGCAAAAATCTCCTATGTTTTCTATAAGACATCTTTCGTCCGTGAACAAGATACTTTGCAGAAGTTCCATCACTACATATAGGACATCCCTTGTAACCTTTTGTTGCATGTCCTGATAAGTTTCCATAGGCAGGAAAATCATTAATTGTCCATAAAAGAACCCCCTTCAAGTTAAAGTATTCTTCTTTATATGCATCGTAAACATTTACACCATCATTCCAGAACGTCTTTAAATCATCTATTAGAGGCTGCAAATATACATCAATATCAACACCGGGTTGTTTCGGTCCTGAGATCAATAATGTTAACATCATGAATTTTCTTTTCATACACAACCAGGGAGGAAGGTTGTATGTTACCATAATTACTGGCCAACAACTATATCTACTACTGAGGGAACTATGTGGATTAATTCCATCAGCAGCAATGGCAAGACGCAGATTGCGCGGATCAGATGAAAATTGAGGAGATAAATTATCTACTACTTTCCAATTTGGAGAATCACAAGGATGACGTAGCACCCCATCATCAGATCGATTATCTGAATGCCAAGTCAACATCTTTGATGTATATTTACTATTGAACAACCTTTGAAAGTGAGGGATCGGAGGAAAGTACCAAAGAACCTTTGCAGGCACGCCTTTCTTATGTGTTGTACTCTCATTTGTACCATGCTTCCATCTCGATTCTTTACACATAGGACAATCATGTAATGTCTCATATTCTTTTCTATAAAGAATGCAATCATTAGGACAAGCATGAATCTTATGATATTCCATGCCAAATCGACTAAGAGATTTCTTCACTTCATACATTGAAGATGGCAATTCAATACCCTCAGGAAACATATCGACTAGTAGAGTTAGTAATTCTGTGAATCCCTTGTCAGAAAAACCATGTTTTGCCTTGACATTGTACAAATGAACCAATCCTGACATCTTAGTGTATTTTTTGCATTTTGGATACAACGGTTTTTCGGCATCTTCTATAAGTTTATTAAAGGTTTCGGGATCATCCTCGCGTAATTCATCTTCAACACCACGAAACATATTTTCTGTCTGTACATTATGATATGATGTATGTACTCCACCCACATTCTTATTATACTTTTCTCCATGAGTATTATCAATATTTTCTCCACGATAATACCAACATTTATAGCTCAATAGAATACCATTACGGATAAGGTGATACTTAACCTCATCAAATTCATGAAATCGCTCATTTTTACATTTAACGCATGGGCATCGAATCATACTACTTCCAGTATTACTAGTTCTACAAGCAAATTCCATGAAACTTTCAACTCCAGAAATATAGTCTTGCTCAATTCTACACTTTGACATCCAAGATTTGTCCATTTTCTATTAATGACATTAATTAAACATATTACTTAATTATGTATTATTATATATAAATTTCCTAATTATTAGAATATATATCAAAACATACATAATGCAAAATAGTTATCATTTTAATCATTTTACAAAACCATTTATATACAAATTAAAAAATAAGCAGTTCATGTTTCATGAATATATATATAAAAACCAATCACGCGGTTGATTCTAATTTCTAAGCATGTTACTATATCATAATTACAAAGTAATATTAATTATACGTATAAATAAATTTATCCAAACAAACCCACAAAACATTTCACATATTATTGAATACATACAAGTAATAATTCAAACATTATTATTACAAGCAAACAAAAAAACATAACTAAATCAAAAATTTATACAAAAATACGTTGTTCCTACATTTACACGCTGATAAATTAGCACAAATTTCACGCTGTTCCTAATTAACACGCTGATAAATTAGCACAAATTTCACGTTGTTCCTAATATACCCAATGTGCAGATTTTAACATTTTGCTAAAAAAAAGAAAGAACTGACATATAATATTGTGAGAAGAGAAAACTTACAAACGTCCGTTCAAATGGTGGTTGGAGGTGGCCGGAAATGTAGAACGAAGGTGGCGCACGGTTAAGATTTTGGGAGAAAATGGGAGTGAGGAAAGGAGAGGAAGAAGAAAACTAAAAATCTGCGTACAAAATGAGATGTTAGGGCATATATTAGGTGGATATCGTCGGTTGTCCACGTCAACCAACGCTACGTTAGGTGGATAGCGTCGGTTGTCCACGTCAACCGACACTACGTTAGGTGGATAGCGTCGGTTGTCCACGTCAACCGACGCTAGGTTAGGTGGATAGCGTCGGTTGTCCACGTCAACCGACGCTACGTTACGTGGATAGCGTCGGTTGACGTGGACAACCGACTTTAAATTCATTAAAAGTCGGTTTTTGGTAAAAACCGACTTTAGACATCGACTTATATACCCCTTTTTGTAATAGTGTGCCTTGCAACCAAAAACGTAAAGATGATCATAAGAAACATCTTTGCTTGTCCAAACTCTGTTTGGTACATCAAACTGAAGAGGAACACATGGTGTGAGATTAAGAACATGTACAACTGTATTCAAAGCCTCACCCCAGAAAGATCTTGGCAACTGAGCCTGCGAAAGAAGACATCTTACTCTTTCAACCAATGCCCTATTCATTCTCTCAGCCAACCCATTTAACTGAGGAGTCTTGGGAGGTGTATTTTGATGTCGAATGCCCCGATGCCTACAGTACTCATCAAAAGGACCTGAATACTCTCCCCCAATATCTGTTCAGATGCATCGCAATTTCTTCCCAGTATGTCTCTCTACTAAGGTTTGAAACTATTTAAACACATCTAATACTTGATCTTTGCTCTTCAAAGTGTACACCCATAACTTTCTTGAACAATCATCTATGAAGGTCACAAAATAACTCGCACCACCCAAAGTTTTTGTCTTCATAGGACCACATACATCTAAATGTACCAAATCAAGTATGTATTGTTTTCTTGAAGGAAGGGAATTCTTGAAAGAAACTCTATTTTGTTTCTCTGCCAAACAATGAGTACATCTTCTTAAACAAACATCATTCATTCCAGAAAGAAGATTCTTTTTAGTCAATACTGCCAAGCCTTTCTCACTCATGTGAGCAAGTCTCTTATGCCACAATTTTGATGTAAGCTCATCTATCATAGCATTAATAACGCCTTTAAAGAGTCTCGCCTACAGTATATACAAACTGGAATGCTTGTTCCCACGAGCAACAACCATAGCACCTTTAGTAAGTTTCCATTGACCATTACTAAAGATATTGCAATATCCTTCATCATCAAGTTTACCTGCAGAGATCAAGTTCAAACGAATTTCAGGAATATGTTTTACCCCTCTAAGAAGTAGCCACGTGCCATTATTCATTTCCAAACACACATCTCCAATACCAATGACTTTAACCAAGCCATCATTATCCAACTTCACTGTCCCAAAGTCACCTGCTGTATAGGATGTAAAGAAGTCCTCTCGAGACGTAGCATGAATGAAGGCTCCACTATCAATAACCCAACTGATCTCGTGACATGCAACATTGACAACATCTTCATTATAAATAACGAGAAAGTCTTCTGAACTAGCGGTGGCAACTCGATCATTTTGCATGCCAACATCACTCTCTTGTTCTTTGTCTTTCTTCTTGTTATCCCGCTTTAATTGTCTACAATATTTCTTAATGTGCCCTTTCATGCCACAGTGATGACACTCAACATTAGAAAACCTGGATTTGCTTCTTCCTTTTTCTTTGTTCTTGAAACCTCTGCTTTTACTTCTCCATCTTCTTTCTGTAACCAAAATCTCTGACTGCTGAGAAGATCCATGTGATTTTCTTCTCATTTCTTCATTCAAAACACTACTCTTAGCCAGATCCATGTTGATTACACCATTTGGAGCTGAGTTACTTAATGACATTCTAAATGTTTCCCAAGAGTTCGACAACGTACCCAATAAACACAACCCCTGAATCTCATCATCAAACTTGATACCCATTCCAGCTAACTGATTGATTATTCCTTGGAACGTATTCAAGTGATCTGTCAATGGAGTTCCATCTTGGTACCTTAAACCCATCAATTACTTTATAAGAAACATTTTATTATTTCCTATTTTCCGAGCATACAACTCTTCAAGTTTATTCCATAGTGACCGTGCATGTATTTCTCCACTAATATGATTCAAAACATTATCATCTACCCACTACCTTATATACCCACAGACTTGTCGATGTAACAAAGTCCATTCTTATTCAGATAACTTTTCTGGCTTCTTAGAGGCAAACACCGGTAAATGAAATTGTTTGACATAAAGGAGATCTTCCATTTTTCCTTTCCAAGTGTGATAATTAGAACCATTCAAATTAATCATTCTACTCAAATTTGCTTCCATTATTCAACACAAGAAATTCCACAATAATAACCATAACTCTCATACCACTTTGTTAGGAGAATCACAATTTCAATTCAAACTTAATCAAGCTCTAAACAGCAGAATTAAACTTATTCTCCTTCTTTGTGTAAATTTTTTAGGAAATAAATAAATAGAGCTCCAAATAAAAACATGCATAAAATCAACACAAACAATTTACGTGGAAAAATCTTCCCGGTGTAGGAAGGAACGACACTCCTCTCCAAAACTTCCACTATCAAGAAACAATTGTACAACAGTTCTCTCTAGGTAAAACTAGAGGCAAACAATCAACAACATCATCAAGAATACACTTCTTGGAAACTAAAAATTATTTCAAAAAAAAATGGAGAGATCTAACTCAATTCGTTGTCACTGTTCACTGCTCATAATTTCCAAAACCGGTAAGCCAAATCCAAATCCAACCGTACAGATTAAAGAGTCTTGAGTCATGAACCTGTTTGCAAAATTTCAGCTTAATCGAACCATAAACGACTTTCGATCGGAGCACTTAATGAAGGCTTGCTGGAGAAGAAGAAGCCTAAAACTGAGAGCAGTTTTTCTGGAGCAACTGCTATTTTTCTGCACTCGTTTTTCTCTGCAGATTTCCACACACAACAACCCTAAATGGGTTTATTAATTAAAACAATAAAATGACATAATTACACTTCTTACTCCATGAGCTTTTAAGCCACATGGTTTCACTTGGGCTCCTCCAAATCAAGAGGAAATCTCAACATATTACTCTATTATAAATTGACACTACTACAAAAAGGAGCATTAAAGTCGGTTAAAAACCGACTTTAAATTAAATGACTTAAAGTTTAAAGTCGGTTCACGCGGTGAATCGACTTTATTTATTTATTTATTTTAAATTTATTCATTTTCAACCTGTATTCGAGCAGAAAAAAAACCAAAATCAGTTTAGCAAATAGTTCAAATAATACAAATATTTGAAAAATAAAATATTAATTAATAACAGAAAAATTACTATGGTTTTGTTCTATTTTATTCAAGATCGTCATATTCTTCTCCTTATGTTATAATACAAACCTACATATATAATACAAAAATCTATACACATAAATAATAACACATAATAACAGAAAAAAAATATGAATAATAGAGTTCTGCAACGCTGAAAATAATTTCTATCTAGGAAGAAAGAAGAGAAAAGATTTATCCACGTGTATAGCGTCGGTTTACGTGTCGAATCAACGCTATGTTACGTGGATAGCGTCGGTTAACACCTAGAACCGACGCTACGTCCACGCATAGCGTCGGTTCGACACATCAACCGACGCTACGTCCTATGTGGATAGCGTCGGTTCTATACCGAACCGACTTTAAACCAATTTAAAATCGGTTTTTAGAAAAAACTGACTTTACGCATCGACTTAAATACCCATTTTTGTAGTAATGTGAATTGACTTCAATTTTTTTTTTTTCTTAGGAACTCTTGAAAATATTCCCACTCTGTTTTACAAAATAAAACTGTTCGTTTTCTAATTGATAAATAAGCAACTAGAAATTACAGCTCTTATTTTTCAATTTCAAACTACCTTTTTAGTGAACGAATAAACCAAAAAAAGGTACGAGTAACCAGTCAGTGGTTTATCAACTTGCTGCACTTTTCACCTCACCTGGAAAGTTGAAAGATATTCTAGTCTCGACTCTAAGGTTTATTCTTATGGTTGTCCGTTCGAGTGCGGGGACTGAGTGCCGCTGCCTATTGGATTTTGAATTGGGTAGTATCGTATATATATATATATATAACTCTAATTTCTATTCTCTCAGTTTAGCGGTGCAAGTATGTTTTTTTTAGATAATGTAAACAATGTGTTTTTCACGTGTTTAAACACGCTGTCCATATAAGTGAAATCACAAGAATAACTGTTTCATATTAAAATAGAGCGAAAGTATAATTATATCCTATCAAATGTTACCGCAGTCATATACTAATATAAATGCTTGACTTTGACTGTGACTTTTGTGCTTGATCATCGCTGTGCATGGTTGTGATATGCAGGAGAATGATACTTTATCCTAGAGGGGACTATGGGAATTATTTGTCTGTGTACCTGGATGATGTTGATTCAGCTACTTTACCTTTTGGAGGGAATATATCAACCAAATTAAGCATAACTGTTATTGCATGAGTTTTAAAAACCCAAGCAAAAGTTATCCCAGTAAAATTTGTGTGGATTTTTACTCAAGTAAATTTTTTATGGGTTTTTTCTATAATCCACGATTTTACGTAGGTTATAAGAAAAAAATGACTAAAAATTTGCATGGATTAATTAATAAAATTTACTTAAATTTATTGAATGAGACAACTTAAATTTTTGTATAAATTTTAAAAAAATAAGATCGCATGCATAATAATATAATTTCTTTAATTCTCAAAAATCACTTTTAAAAAATACAAGTAGAATATATAGAATATCCATAAATTTAACATAGTGTACATCTAATTAAAATACATATATGTTTTTATATTATATTTTAATTTTTACATATAAATTTTAAAGAAATAATTTCAAAAACTAGTTTTTAAAAAATATCTTACAATATATACATAGATATTTCGATAAAAACATAAATCAATCACATATATTCATCATCTTCGTCATTGATCATAAATTATATCATGTATTTCGCTCATCTTTTTAATAGTTTATTAAAATCTTTATCGAAATATTTATAGTTTGATTTTTTAGGGTATTCTTTAAAATAATAATAAAATTATTAATTATCTTTATTTAATTAAAATTATATTAAGATAAGTAAAATTTCTCAAATCTAAGAAGGAAATTAATGTTTTTTTTTTGTGATTTCCTGCTAACAACCAGAAGAGATCCAATGCTGTGCTTCCATTTGTTATTAGAAGGGATATCAACACCAACATACGTCATTGGAGAATTAGTATCACAAAAAACAATGGTTGGTATGTTTCCAAGAGTATATTCTTTAATTGACTGCAATAAATAATGATAATAATAAGATAGAATCACAATTAAATCCAAGTTTAAATCCGAAATTATAAATAATATCATGTGGATTCTGAATGGAAACAATAGATCTGACCGCCAGATACAGTTTTTGCCCGGTTTTGCCAAGGTTGATAATGTACATTCCCGAAAACCAAATTACCATTTTACATTAACGTAAAAAAATAGAACCTAGAGCTTTTTCATATGAGAGGCAGAATTCAGCATATTAAATCATGAAACACTTCCATTTTTTGTAAAACAATTACATAAATGTTCTTAGCGATGCTAAAAAAATACTATATTTTATCTAAAACAAAATCTTTCAAACAAGAAGAACCAATCAAACTATAAGTATTATCTATATGCACATGAATTATGATTCAAGAAATATTTAATTTAATTTTTGACCTCATCTATCATCGGAAGAAATTCGTCAGCTGGTTGGAAAAGAAGATCTTCACTACCTTGAAGAGAAAAAAAAAATTCTCTAAAAACAGTAAAGGATGTAACTACTCTGTGTGTGATAATATTACAAAATAAATTACTCAATTTCTTGTATTGGGAACCCTTTGCTGGTCTTTTAATGTATATTTTTCAGCATAATATAACTCAGCTAATCATACAAAATTATAGACATACAGAACAATAAATATTTAGATTGTGAAAATAAAGAGAAGGAAAATGAAAAATCAATTGGTTTCATACTCAATGGATTCAAATTAAGCAGTTGGGAAAAAACCAAAAAAAATCTTTATAATTCTTTTCACCAGTTTATAACAAAACTTGAGTGTGGTAAATAAGGAAACCATATCAATATGACAAAAAAATCCTAATTTCAGAGCCAAAAGTTGAATAACAGACCCTAAGAAAATAGAAGAGAACAAAGAAATTAGACTCTCGGGTTTCTATTCTTTGCCAGAAAAATACATTATTAATTAACTCTATAGTATATATTTGGATATCGCAGACTTATAAATGTAATGATATCCAAAGCGAACAATCTTACCCAAAGAGGGAGATAAACGGTGGCTGAGAGGTAAGTTGCTTGCATGTGGCAACGAACTGACAGTTTGACGAGGGACTCTCGACAGAGGAACGGCGCGCTGGTTTCTTCCTTTGTGAGAGAAATATATGGGTTGTTCAAAAATATTAGGCACGTAGTGAATGGGAAAGAGAGAGAGAAATCTGGTATTGCACAAATTTTGCGTAGGTTTCTATATAGAATTCACGCATAAATATTTGTATACGTATTTTATAAAATCCAAATCAAAATATTTTGGGTGAGTTAGTATAAATAACCCAAGTAAAAAAATTTACATGGGTTATTAGTAAAAACCTACACAATTTTTTTTGCATGAATTTTAAAGATAAACCATGCAAATGTTTTCGCATAAGTTTCTTGAAAAAACCTATGTAAATTTAACTTTTTAAAATTTAAAAATTTTGCTTGGTTCTTATAATACAATCCATATAAATATATTTTTGCGTGCCTTTTGCAAGAAACTTACTCAAATTTCTTTTACACAAATATAATATATTGTAGTGGTGATGGTGGTGGTGGTGGTGTGATGGTGTGATGGTGTCTATGACATGGAGTGTGGTTAAAGTGGGATGGAGTCACATAAACGTGAGAAGGGTCACGTGTTTTTTTTTTCAAATTTTTGATAAATATTTTTTCTTTATTGTATTTATAATTATTTTTCTTTATTTTACAAAAATATATAATAATGTCATCTCAAGTTTATTATTTAAATATTATTTTGTTATAATACATATTTATGTATATTTTTAGTTTTTATTCAACTATTATACAATTTTTATTAACTTGAATTTAGTAGAGTAATAAATGTTTAATATTGAATCGATTTAAATTACCGTAGTTCAACTTGAATAATGTTTAATTAGACACATTTAATGTGAAATTATAGGTTATATTTTTTTTAATAATAAAAATATATTAACTAAACAAAAATTGTGTTATTTTTATGGTTACAATTTTTAAAGGTATAATTTTATTGTTTTCTTTAAATTTTACTAATTTAGTTTCCCTCTTATTTTCATAAAAAATAATTCATTTTATCTCGTATGCAATTTAATCACTATATATTACACCACATATAATTATATAATTTTTTTTTGTTATTTATACTATGTAATATTGATATTATTTATTTTACTTTCACATGCTCGAATTTTTTTATTTATAGTAATTTATGTTATTTAGTTTCTTTCATTTTTATGTCCATTTGCATAAATGTTAAATTATATTATTTAGTCATATTATAACCTAATTGGATAGTTTTAAGTTTTTATTTTAATTGGATAAAAATATATATTTTATGCATAACACTTGTGATCTAATATTTAAAAATATTTAAATTTAAATTTTTTTGAAACATCAACTATAATTTTTTTTATATTATTCTAAAATAACTCAATTGAAAAATTCATAAATTTTAATAAAATTATTAAGTAGTGTTAAAATTATTCATTTTCACTTTTAATTTCAGTCATGATGTCCCCTTTAAAATTAAACATGACTAAATACACGTATATTATTAAAGAAAGTTTACCATTGTTATTGAATTGATTATTTATGTATGAACTTTAATCCAGTCTTGAATTTATCTCATTGTCATTGCAGTATCAACTCACAAATTTGATGAAAAGGACAGCCATTGGGGATTCATTACATTTCTCTCTCTTCAAATATTGCGCAGCCTGGATAAAGGTTATCTTGTGAATAATACATGCATTATTGAAGTTGATGTTCGGATTTTGAATTCTACCATATGAATCGCTATTCATCCTTTATTGTCAAATGTTTTCAATTTATTCATTTTACTATTTGTGTGTAACACCATATTTTGTTTGACATAATAAATTAAACAACAGGAAATAGTTCAATTCAACTTGGTGTCTCAAAGATAAACGTTGGTGGAGAAGATATACAGCTTTCAAAGCCTGAGATAAAGAAAAGAGCAAGAGCTGTGGTATTGGACCCTCCAGAGGCCAGTGAAGCTTTACATTTTTGTCCTGATGTTGTTGAATTCAACAAACACTGCAAACACAATTCAACAATCACTGCACCGACGTCAAACATTTTTTCCAATATACACGGCGCCTACCAATCAAGCTGTAAATCATACAATTCAATCATGGTGGTTGGTGAAATAGTAATTAGTATTTGTCTATATAAACAATGTAAATATCCGATACAAATCAAGAAATTATATGAATGAAGCGTTTATTTCTTCTTCTGATTATTTCTTCAAACATTGATTTCTTCATGGTATCAGAGCCAAGTCGTTGCTTTATATAAATTTGAAACTCTTGTTCTCTAAAACAGAGATTTCTTTCTCTGAAAATATTTTTTTCTCGTGAAAAAAATTTTCATTCAAACACCCTTACAAATATTAATTACAAACATCAATTTTTAAGCAGTATTTCTCCCACCTAATTTTACCAGATTACTCTAAACACAATTCTGAACATTTTGGTAAAAATAGATTAGGAGGAAAACCCCCCACGCGCCCTCACGCGCCGCTTGAAGTGGAGGGTCAATTTTTTCACGCGCCCCACGCGCCCCCACGCGCCGTCTGGAGGTTGAAGATGATGACGTGTCGTCCGGTTCGGTTCGGTTCGGCCGGTCCGGCTCGGCGCAGCGCGGCTCGGTCCGGCTCGAGGGCGTAGCCGGTCCGCGCCTTGGCTCGGCTCAGGTCACCTCGGTTCGGCTCAGGTTGGTCCGGCCAGCGGTTCGGTTGAACCCGGTTTTCTCGGTTTTACACAGTTTCCATATTTTTGGCCGGTTCGGTCTATTTTAAAGGTCTGAACCCGGTTTTTTTGCCGGTTCTGGATTCCTAACACCCGTCCGGTTCATTTTTTCAAGTTTTTAAAACCAAATTTGAACCGGTTTTATGGTTTTTATCCGGTTTAGTATAAATATATATTAAAAACACAAAAAAAAAAAAAAAATTAGTCCTAAAATTATTACACCATTTTCTAGTTTGGTTACCATAATATCATGACAGAGGGTATAATTTCATTACCTATGGAGCAATCAAATCCAGTTGTTGTACAATCTGTTCAGTCTAAAGGTGTGTTTAATGCTGGAATTGTTCTTAATGAGACTAATTATGATGTTTGGTCTCAAATAATAGAAATGCATATTGCAGAGAGAGAAAAACTCTCTTACATTCATGACAAAAATTTGCAACCCGAAAAAACATCAAACAATTATAACAAGTGGTATGCAGAAAATCAAAAAGTGAAGAGATGGCTACTTATGTCAATGAGTCCAGAAATCATGAAGCGATATTTACGCATACCTACTGCTCTTGAAATTTGGGGTGCTTTGGCGAAAGCATTCTATGATGGAAGTGATGAATTACAGGTATTTGTCTTAAACCAAAAAGCCTTTACTTCTAGACAAAATGGAAAATCACTTTCAGAGTATTATGGAGAGTTAACTGAAATTTTCCAAGAGCTAGACCATCGTGATAAGGTGGTCATGAAAAACCCTCATGATCTAATATCATATCAAGAGTCTGTTGAAAGACTAAGGATACATATTTTCCTTGCTGGATTAGATGATGAGTTTGAGCAGGTTCGTGGCGAAATTTTGCGAAAAGAAACTATCCCAGATTTAGAAGGTTGTTATTCCTTGATTCGACGGGAGGTAGTACGTCGAATCTCATTGAAGGAAAAATCTAGAGATGTTGACGCTTCCGCCATGATATCTAAAAATCGTTCTTTTTCCAATCAGCAAGAACGAAAGGTGACTGATAAATCATCATTTAAATGTACCCATTGTCATCAAAAGGGTCATACAAAAGAACGATGTTTTGAACTGGTGGGATATCCTGACTGGTGGGATCACAACCGTGACTCTCGAAAGAAAAATCCACGACAGATATCTACTGCCACCATTGCTGAAACAACAAAGGATCATGTTGCAACCTCCTCAGCACATGTTGGTAAGATGCTTAAAGTTTTTTCTCCTGTTTTTAATAATACATGGATAATTGATTCAGGTGCAACTGATCATATGACATTCGATTCTAGACAAATCTCAAAACCATCCTCACACAAAACTGTTTGCACTGCCAATGGTAACACAACCCCAGTCATTGGGGAAAGATCTTTGTCTCTCACTAGTACTTTGAATTTAGACTCAGTACTAGTTGTTCCCTCTTTAGAGTATAACCTTATATCTATTTCTCAAATAACCACTGCTTTATCTTGTTTTGTTATTTTTTGGCCTGACTTTTGTGTGTTCAAGGACATTCAAACAAAGCAAACGATTGGTCGTGGTGTTAAGCGAGGAAACCTGTATTATTTGGACTTGGATTCAACAAATCATGCATTGGTAGCAACTGGATCTAACAAGGATGAATCAAATATATGGCTATGGCATAGGAGATTGGGTCATGCTTCTTTTGGATATTTGAAAAAATTATTTCCAAGTTTATTTTTGAGCTTAGATCTTTCTACTTTAAAGTGTGATGTCTGTGAACTAGCAAAAAGTCATCGTTCCTCATTTCCTGTAACCTTAAATAAAAGTCCATCTCCGTTTATGGTTATACATTCTGATGTATGGGGTCCTTCCAAAGTCTCTACGTTGGGAGGATCACGTTGGTTTGTTACATTTATTGATGATTTTAGTAGAATGACTTGGGTCTGTTTAATAAAATCTAAAAGTGAGGTAAACTTCTTATTTAGAAAATTTCATAAAATGGTTCGTACTCAATATAAAACACAGATCCAAGTTCTAAGAAGTGACAATGGAGGAGAATATAAAAGTTCTGAGCTTCAAGAATATCTTCAATCAGAAGGCATTATTCATCAAACTACTTGTGTTGATACACCTCAACAAAATGGAGTTGCAGAAAGAAAAAATCGACACTTGTTGGAAGTTGTCCGTGCCTCATTGATTGAAGCTAATATGTCATTATCTTATTGGGGAGAAGCAATTACTTCTGCTGCATATTTAATCAATCGGGTACCTTCCAGTCCCATTAACTTCCAAACACCACTACAAGCCATCACTGAAGCAATTGTTGCACCAAATGTTCCCAATTTACCTCCTCGTGTCTTTGGTTGTGTGGCATTTGTACACCTACATAAACAACAACGTAGCAAGTTGGATCCACGAGCAATACGTTGTGTTTTTATGGGATATGCCATACAACAAAAAGGGTATCGATGTTATCATCCTCCTACAAAACAAATGATTACTACTATGGATGTTATTTTTCATGAAGATACAATGTATTTCTCCTCTACACCTGAATTTCAGGGGGAGTACAACCATGCTGAAATTCAGACCCTTACATATAAATTGCTTCCTTATGAAGAAAGACAAATTATATGTGAGGAAAATACAAATAACTTGAATTCAGATGGTAATAACCCTCAATATAGAAAAGACTCAAGGGAAATGGAATCAAGTCCTCATCAACTTCAAGATCATCAAGGAAGTTCCTTACTACCACTAAATGAGTACGAGATTCCTTCTCCACAAGCTGCTGATATACCTAACCAATCGTTTGCAGAGGATGTTCCAACTATTGAACCAACCAGAAAAATACTTCCATCACGTCCTAACAGAGGTATTCCTAAAGCCATGTATGAACCTGAGATTTCTAGTAAAGTCAAATATCCCATGAGTAACTATATGTCTAAACATCGTTTGTCAAAATCAAACGTATCATTTGTGAATCAATTATCTGCTGTATCTATTCCTAACAGTGTGCAGGAAGCTTTAGCTGACAAAAAATGGAAAGATGCTATGAATGAAGAACTAAGATCTTTAGAAATAAATAGAACTTGGGAGCTTGTCGATCGTCCACCAACAAAGAAAATTGTTGGATGTCGATGGATTTTTTCAGTAAAATATCAAGCAGATGGTACGATTGAACGATATAAAGCAAGATTGGTGGCAAAAGGATACACTCAAACATATGGGATCGACTATACAGAAACATTTGCACCTGTAGCCAAAATTAACACTGTTCGGGTCTTGGTATCTCTAGCTGCAAATTTAGATTGGCCATTATATCAGTTTGATGTAAAAAATGCCTTTCTACATGGAGATTTAATTGAAGAAGTCTACATGGATTTACCACCAGGAATCAAGAAATCCACAATCCATGGAGAAAAGGTGTGCAAATTAAAAAAATCACTGTATGGATTGAAACAATCCCCAAGAGCATGGTTTGGCAGGTTCACAAAGTCAATGAAGGCATTTGGCTACAATCAAAGCAATTCAGACCATACTTTATTTCTAAAAAAAGGGTATGGTAAGATCACTGCACTTATTGTATATGTTGATGATATGATAGTAACAGGAAATGATCTTGAAGAAAGGAAAGCGCTACAAACTTACTTGTCCAAAGAATTTGAAATGAAAGACCTTGGTTCCTTAAAATATTTTCTTGGGATTGAAGTTTCTCGATCAACAGAAGGAATCTTCTTATCTCAAAGAAAGTATGCCTTAGATTTATTAAAAGAAACCGGTATGTCAGCATGTCAACCAGCTAATACACCAGTAGAGGAAGGATTAAAGTTATGTATCAAGGTTGATCAAGTTCCAACAAATAAAGAAAGATACCAAAGGCTTGTTGGAAGGTTGATGTATTTGGCACACACAAGACCAGACCTTGCCTATGCTTTAAGTATTGTCAGCCAATTTATGCATAATCCTGGAGAACAACATATGAATGCAGTTATTCGTATTTTGAGATATTTAAAGTCTGCTCCTGGAAAAGGAGTATTGTTCACTAAGAACTCAGAGTTTTCTAGAATTGAAGTATATACTGATGCTGATTGGGCTGGATCAATAAATGATAGACGATCTACATCAGGTTACTTCACTTTTGTAGGGGGAAATCTTGTAACATGGAGAAGTAAGAAACAACATGTTGTGGCCCGTTCAAGCGCAGAGGCTGAATACAGAGGAATGGCACTTGGGCTTTGTGAGGCCTTGTGGTTACAATCTCTCTTAAAAGATTTGACATATCCTGCGAAAGAATCAATTAAGTTATTTTGTGACAATAAAGCAGCATGTGATATTGCGCATAATCCAGTTCAACACGATCGTACAAAGCATGTTGAAGTTGACAGATTTTTTATTAAAGAAAAGTTAGAAGAAAATTCATTGGAATTGCCAAAAATTAAGTCAGAAGATCAATTGGCTGACATCCTCACTAAAGCAGTCTCATATCGAGTATTCACAGAAGTTTCAGTCAAGTTGGGCATGAAAGACATCTATGCACCAACTTGAGGGGGAGTGTTGAATTCAACAAACACTGCAAACACAATTCAACAATCACTGCACCGACGCCAAACATTTTTTCCAATATACACGGCGCCTACCAATCAAGCTGTAAATCATACAATTCAATCATGGTGGTTGGTGAAATAGTAATTAGTATTTGTCTATATAAACAATGTAAATATCCGATACAAATCAAGAAATTATATGAATGAAGCGTTTATTTCTTCTTCTGATTATTTCTTCAAACATTGATTTCTTCAGATGTTTCTCTGACTGCTGACACAGAATCTGCATCTTCCTCATCGAGCTCGTCAGTGTTGCTGATGCCGGTAAGTAAATTAACTTCAGAATTTTTTTCCTTCTCGTCACTTTCTAAATTTCTAGATTATTTACAGACTATAGCCGCAAATAAATGCTGATAGACATAATCATCAATATGAAAGATGAGAATCGTCAGCTTAAGACCGAGCTCGAGGTTTGCCAACATCTATTCAATAATGTTGAAGCAGAGCTGAGTCGTCCGAAGAAAGAGGCGGAACAATCTGCCAAAGAGCTAGAGGAGACGAAAGATGTCAAAAAGTCTACACTAGATGCTAAGGTTGTGCATTTGCAAGAGTCTCTGATTGAAGAGGAAAAAAAATTGTGTAAAGGGTCAATGCAGTTGAATTCAAAGAAAAATGCTTGAATATGTATTCTGCTGGTTACATGGTATGTGAAAATGACACGAAGAGGATTTTGGAGGAGAAGGGTTTTCATAACCTTTTGATTGACTAAGATAATGAAGCATCTACTGACTTCATTGAAGAAGAAACATAGTTAGATTTATTGTTGAGGAAATAAGTTTCACATCGATCAGGGAGAAGTCAACAATGCTGCTTATAAGACCAATGTATCCCTTAATCTACAAACTTATTTTTGGGTTAAGAGAAAGATCCGGTTGAATAAGATTGATATCAGAACAGGACCCTTGGCGTTGGAGGAGCCACCCGGCACTATCACCCGTGTTAACAATAAGATCATCACCGTCCGTCGACACAGTCGATGTGAGGGAGAGTGTTGAGAAAATAAGTTTCACATCGATCAGGGAAAATGCAGCAGTGTTACTTATAAGACCAGGACACTCCTTAACCTACAAGCTGACTTTTGGGTTAAGAGAAAAGTCTAGTTGAATAAGATTGGTATCAGAGCAGGACCCTTGGCGGTGGAAGAACCACGTAGCACTACCACCCGTGGCAACAATAAGACTATTACCGTCCGTCGACACAGTCGATGTGAGGGAGAGTATTGAGAAAATAAGTCTCACATCAACCAGATAGAAAGCAACAGTACTGTTTATAAGATTGAGGTAACCCTTAACCTACAAGTTGGCTTTTTGGATTAAGAGAAGAGTTTGGTTGAATAATTCTCCCTGATCAATGTGAGACTTATTTTCTCAAGACGTATCCATTGAAAACGTTGCATGAGATTATCTTTTTCCATTATGTTTTACTTTTGCTCCACCAATTAATTATTTTGGGAACAAAGTTAGTTTTTTTGCTTGGACTTATGTTTCTATTTGCACTCATAGCAAGTTTTTTTTTATCATGAAATTTTGTTTTACTAGACCTAACCTTGATTCAAATTCTAGAGCTGTTGATGATCATTATGAATTGACACTCTCTGCTACATTTTACTGATATAACATGCTGGATATCATTTGGTTCAGTGGGTGATGTCCTATATACATGTTTTCTTCTTTTGGGATATTAATGAATTATCCACAAAAACATTCTTTCATCAATGTCAGCCCACTTCTATATTGTCGGGATATAAAATGGGTAGTGTTATTTACAAAACTCGTTAAATTATAATGAAATGAAATGACAATGTTAATATTTAGAGATTCAAATAACAATGTTTTCATTTTATTGGGATTATCGTTGAATTTGCATATTGATAAAATTATGATAATATAGATATTTTATATCATTTATATTTCTGAAATAGTAATAAAAAATGGGGAAGATTGACGTTAGTGTACGTGTTTATAAAGCTTGTTCTTTTCAATTTTGTTTAATGCGTAGATTTGATCCAAATATGTCTCTTAAAGTTATCCTCGTACCTGAAACCTCTTTGCTTTTGACACACTTGATAAATACACTACATTAAGACATTGAATAAAGTTCTTGTAGTTTTTAATTGCTTTCTCAGGTTACTTTTGTTATGATATTATTGTTTCCTCTTACTAATGTTACAATGTTTCCTAAAAGAATGTGATTTAAGTGAGTATCAAATTCTATCGCCTTCTAAACGATTAATTTTCTTTTTCAAGGGCACTTTGTAATATTTATCTTTTTTAATAACATCTTTAATATTTATCTTATTACAATATAAAAGTTATATATATATAAAAAAATCTTAATTATGATTAAACTTAACACATTAATAGATTTATGTTAATTTTATACTAATTCTATTAATAAAATCTACTCTATAAATGAAGTAGATTTTATATGGTTAATAGTCGTAGTCATAATAGATTAGTCATTTGACCATTTCATTCAATAAAATAACAATGTTAATAAAACGGTCAATAATAATTAAGTTATTTAATATTTTTTAGAGAATTTGAAAAATTATACTTTTAAATGAGAATGTAAGTATGTAAACATGTTTTCTATTTCTTTAATTTTTTGATTATTTTATATTTAAAAAAATTTATATGCACGTTAAAGATGTTTTTTGAATAAATATATTAAATTACAAATATCAAAATCAATGTAATAAATACTCTTAAGTTTAATTAAAACACTAAATCAATTTAAAATGGGAATATTCATGAATGATTTATTTATTTTTAAAATTGATATAAGTTGCAGTTTTTAATTAATTATTTATTATTTTTTAAATGTAATAGGTGAATTAAAAAGCATATGCAACACACGTGCTCCTAAATATTGCGTATAATTTTTTTGGGGACAAATCTTGAAAAAAGTCTGGGCTGATTTAATGATTAATAGTTGCGGTGCGGCCCATCACAAAAAAATCGTCGGACATGATCAGGGTATCCAATATATCAAGATAAATTTAATATTTCTCATTTTTGTCCTTCATCTTTCCAGAAATTCCAACTCTGTCCATTCTCCAGCAAGCCCCTTTATTCTACCGCCATCATCGTCGTCATCAGTTCCACTCTTCGAATTTGCTTTATTTCTTCTCATTCTCTAGTGACTACTCTATCAGATTGGCCGATCGCTCGACTACCAATTCACTTCCAATGACTCTGATGACTCCGCCACCGCTTGATGTAATTTTCGAATTCCTCTTCCCTCTCTCTGATGTATCAATTTCTCTCACTCTCATCAGTTCAATTGCGACCCACGGCCGATTCCTTAGTTTGAATCGTTGTTTTGGTAAGACTTCGATTAGCGGATCTGAACTCTTTCACCGACCTCTTTATTCTATACTTTTTGCAGCCTCATCAACAGCAAGACGATGACGAAATGCTGGTCCCACACTCTGATTTTCCCCATGGTCCTCAAACTATGGAAGGTGATAAGATTTTTTTAATTTCAATTTTCTATATTTATGTTTATCGTACGAGAGAATTCATGGAGATGGAGGAAGTATCGGTTCTTAAATGTTGTTTAGGGTATTTGTTCGGCTTGTACCAATTTTGAATTAAACAATAATGGGATAAATTTCGGTTCATGAATCACATCGAGGTTCAATATGTTGTTTATCTACTAACTAAAGGGGCATACGTGATTATCAATTTTGTTTGGTATGTAAAGTTGATTTGGTTTCACGTAGTTCACGAGAATGGGAACCCATTTTTTTTAACTGTTTCTACTCTGAATTTTTTTTATGTATGGAAGTAAATGAATGAAATATGACGAGCTAGTCCGAAGGCTTTATTCGTTGGAACTTATTGTCTCATGAATATGGTTTATCTTTGTTCTTTTGTTTTCCTTTTATGATGAATATAAGGATTTTGAGAGTTTTGACATTTTGTGTTAACTGTTGTCTGTTTCTTTAGTGGATCAAGCGGAAACAAATAATGCTTTGGATGCTTCATCAGTGGATGATACACAATCAGCACGGTTCACATGGACGATCGAGAACTTCTCGAGGCTTAATAATAAGAAGCTCTATTCTGATGTTTTCAGCATTGGAGGCTACAAATGGTATTTTGGACCCATCTAATGTTTACACTTTCTGTTCATGTTTTTGATCATGTCTGTTTTGGCTGATAATCATATTTTACTTGACTGTGATGTACAGGAGGGTATTAATTTTCCCAAAAGGGAACAACGTAGAACATTTATCGATGTATCTAGACGTTGCAGATTCAGTTGCTCTGCCATATGGATGGAGTAGATATGCCCAGTTCAACTTGTGTGTTGTCAATCAGATTCATAGTAAATACTCCATTAGAAAAGGTAGTCCTCCTGTTCTGATGTACGCGTGAAAGCTATAGTTTTCTTTTTTTAGTGCTAAAATGTTGGATCAATTACAACTCGTCCTTAACACCACGTTTTAATGATAAAGCATCAAATTACCATGAATATCAGATAAACTTTGGTCAGTATTCTATAGGTCACATCTTAGTGACCATTTTCTTGATAAGTTTTGCAGTGTGTGTACTATAATATTTTACATTGTATCTGTTTTGTTTGTTACAGCTTCCATGGGCTTTACTCACGAAAATTAATGACACATAATTATACTATGAATGTTTCATATTATGTTGATTGTGGTAGCTCAGTAATATACTTTCTCTCGAATTGTGCATTTCTTTATTCTCCACAATGAGCGAACAATCTGATTGGAAAACAGAAGTTAAGGAAAATTGCACTAGTTAATTCAAAATGCAGTTAGTTTAACTGCAAAGTTGCATACGTTATGCCACAAGAGTATTTTGATCTTGTGACAAATTTCAACTGTTAGGTGGTTATAAAATAGGTTTGTCCAATATTGAGATGGTAATGACATGTCACAAATTTCATAAAAAGACATGGCATGAATTCAAGATTATTTTTTATATTTTGTTTCCGAAGTTTGATGATTTTTTTTTAATAGATAGGCTATTTGTATGCCTAATGGATGTAATTTAACACTATGTACAAGGAGCTACACACATCCTTTTCTTTTAACATTACATTGCAATCTTGAGACATTTTTTCAGCATACCTCCAAAAAGGTGTGATTTTTGAGGCCTCGATACTTGTTATCACAATGATAATGCACAACTTTGTAAAATTTTGGAAATTAGTGTCTGAATTTTAAATTTTAACCCTTTGCCTATAGAACTAGTTATTGGCAGTATGGAAAGAGAGAGAATGGAAACAGTTTCTACTTTGGAAAATGTATTATAGCCTTGGGTATATTTTGGTGGAAATCACATGTCATGAAAAACAGCTAAGCCATGGATCTTTTTGGGTAGAAGTGTCTCTTTATATGTTTTTCAACATTTACTTTCTGATCATAGTTTCGTTCCATTGTATTTGCAGAAACACAACACCAGTTTAATGCACGTGAGAGTGATTGGGGTTTCACCTCATTCATGCCTCTTGGGGAACTTTATGACCCCAGCAGAGGTTATCTTGTGAATGATACATGTGTGATTGAAGCAGATGTTGCTGTTCGTAGGGTTTTGGATTATTGGTCACATGATTCAAAGAAAGAAACTGGATATGTTGGACTTAAGAATCAAGGAGCTACATGTTACATGAACTCTCTTCTCCAAACTTTGTATCATATTCCTTACTTTAGAAAGGTCAGTCAATTGGCTCTGCATGGCTTGAGATGATATGTTCAGAAGGCCTTATGTCATGAATTTTTAATACAGGCTGTGTATCATATGCCAACAACCGAGAATGATAATCCATCAGGAAGCATCCCTTTGGCTTTGCAGAGTTTATTTTATAAGCTTCAGTATAGTGACACTAGCGTAGCAACAAAAGAGTTGA
This sequence comes from Hippophae tibetana, assembly GCA_037013495.1. Taxonomy (NCBI): domain Eukaryota; kingdom Viridiplantae; phylum Streptophyta; class Magnoliopsida; order Rosales; family Elaeagnaceae; genus Hippophae; species Hippophae tibetana. Next base: position 9,971,523 of record CM072802.1, read on the forward strand.
CCAAGTCATTTGGATGGGATACATATGATTCATTCATGCAGCATGATGTCCAAGAACTCAATAGGGTTCTTTCTGAGAAGCTTGAAGACAAGATGAAGGTATAACCATATAAAGAGTTACATAATATTAGTCAGGTTTTTAACTTCTCCAGATTCATCTCAAAATGTATGGTTTTAGTGGTCGGTCATTTCAATTCAATTTATTCTTGCAGGGTACTGTTGTGGAGGGTACAATCCAGCAGTTATTTGAGGGGCACCATATGAACTATATCGAGTGCATCAACGTGGACTACAAATCAACAAGAAAGGAGTCATTTTATGGTAATATATTATATTGAAGTTACAGTAATACACTTCATTTCAAAAAATCAATTTCTTGCCTTATGATTTTATGCCTTTAAGTTTAGATCTTCAGCTCGATGTCAAAGGCTGTCGAGATATATATGCTTCTTTTGACAAATATGTGGAAGTGGAGCGTCTTGAAGGTGATAATAAGTACCACGCTGAACAATATGGCTTACAGGTAAATGTTGCTCAATAGAGAGAAATATTGGTTCCATTTTGACCCTTTCCCTTGGAGTTGATGGCAATTTTCCAGTTAAAATATTTTCCATTTATGTTTATGGATTAATATGAGTCCTTATGCAATTCATTTTTGATTTCTTTAAATTGTGAGTTGGTATATGGCTGTTAAAAAACAAATTGTTTTGATCTTGTTGATGACTACTTTTTTCAAGATGTTTATTTGGCTATTGTATCTTTTCAGGATGCTAGGAAAGGTGTCCTCTTCATTGATTTTCCACCTGTACTTCAACTTCAGCTAAAACGGTTTGAGTATGATTTTATGCGGGATACCATGGTAAAGGTAAGCAATTGTCAGATGACAATTCTTTGTCTTTGGTTTTGTTAGAATATGTTGGTAACAAATCATTTCAAAATTTTAAGTTCTTGAGAGATAGACCAACATAAGATTTGTACATTCTAACACTCCCGGCAAGTGTGAGTTCAACCCATCTTGTAGGCCCAAATGCTCGAAATTCAATAGTAACATATCATTTATATGTTCTAACACTCGCTTAAGTGCTAGTTCTATACATCTTTTAGATTTAAACACTTGAAATTCAATAATTAGGGGATGCAAGGCTTGAACACAAGACCTTCTACTCTAATATGGTTATCCTATGTTAGAGTGAGTTGGTTACCAACTATGTTACTTGGATTTTTTTAAGACACCAAGAGTCGTAAACTTTTGGATACATATCTGGGTATTGGACACGCCAATTTTTTTAAATATAAATTTACATCAAATTGGAGTATTCAAGTACTCACTCTTGTATTTATGTCATGTCATCCCAAAGTTTAAGTTGTTGGGAGATGTGCCAGTATATTATTTATACATTTTAACAAATTTCACACTTATGGTTGTTTTATTGTAAAAGTGATATTAGGAGATGGAATCACTCAATGGGAAGATTTTAATAGGTCAAGACAATTGTAAGAATTGGACTACTTTTTCCTTGTGAAAAGTAAGCCAATCTGTTTTACTAAAAAAATTAATTGGAGATGCTTTCTGGAACATAAGATGCCATTTTTTTTGTGATAGTTTGTTGGTTTGTACATATCTATAGGCACACAACGCTCTCTATTCCTCTAATACACCCTTGCACTTAACACCCTTCTGAATGAGTTGCTAGCATTGTCTTTTAAGTTCCTTCTACATTGTCAAATAAGGAGTAATCTATTTCTAGAAACATATAACTTTTTAACAGAAGGTAAATACACTTTTCTTCAGTCTTTATTTTTTTAATAAGAAACATATTATATAAAAATATGTAATAATTACAAAGGTACAAAATGGACCAGTAATTCAACTTTAAATTCCCATTTCTTCTAAACCTAAATTTCCAACGTTTCGGTAAATGCAAACCACTAATAGGAATATTCTTCTCCAAATATAACCTATATATCTTTGGATATCTTATTGAAAAAGAATACATTCCAACCAAATATCCTCCCAAAAATGTATTTGATCTCCATCGGTCATTACCTGCTTGCATAGATTCGCACTTGCTATTATAATTTCTTGGATGGTGATGATTTTTTTCTTGTCATTCTTTGGATGTCCTCTCCTAATCTTATTCTTGTATTTTTTTGGCTTTAACATATATGTATTGAATCATTTGTTCTATCCATTTCCATCAGGTAAATGACCGCTATGAGTTTCCTTTGCAACTTGATCTAGATAGGGAGAATGGAAAGTATCTATCTCCTGATGCTGACAGGAGTGTCCGCAACCTTTACACACTTCACAGGTATGAGTTTATTAATATTCCTTGTATTGGTCGTTTCAATTTTTCTTTGTTTGGCTGTAAATAAACTGAATTTACAGTGGGATGCATGCATTTATGGTTTTTGAATGCAGAGGTAAAAGTTTAGTATGTTTTCTAACAGCTGGATGCCTATTTAATGTATTGGAAACGTATCTTTTTTAAAATTCCAATCTTTATGTCTACTTTGTGATTAATAGAAAGCATCCTATACTTTTCAGCATGTATAAACCTAGCTGCATCACTTGTGGCGTTTTTTTAATAGCATGAAAAGAGATACGAATGATGTTGGACCGATCAGATGATAGTTCTTGTAAATTTCAATGAAATGATGTATCTGAATCATATATTGTTTCTTAAAAAAAAAACTATACGTTGAAGTCATATCAGTGGAAAATAAATTTACTTTTTTTCTAATGTACTGCCATCTGTTGCTTTTTTTTCTAATGTATCTGCTTCCATTATTCTGTGTCTTTATTTATCATTATAGGTTATTTTTGTTCGGCAGAGCTATAGCGAGCTAAGGGTTAACAGTTTGTAACTAAGTTTGTTTTAGTTTGTTAAGTTTTGTTAAACTGTTATAGATATCTTCACAAGCTGTTTACATAGCATGTTTATCATGTTTAAGCATGTTATTCATATTAAGTTTGTTTGTAGATTTTGTACAAGGGTTAACAATGTTTTCCCTTACGTTTTTGTCCATAATGTTTCGAAGTTGCAATCCTATCCACAACCAACTAAAACAAGTGTTAGAGACAAAAATGTTACACTTGATCATACTCTAGGGACAAAAATGTTATACTTGATCAAACTCTAGGGATAAAAATGTTACACTTTACCAAACGTTAGGGACTGCAAGTTCTATACTTATGTTAGCTCAGCTAACAGAAATTGCCAAAAGTCCTATTTTGTTATACTTACCTAACATTGAGGACATGATTGCAACTTTTGAAATGTTAGGGACAAAAACCACAGTTAACTCTTTTTAAAGTGCTATGCCCATCATTCATCCATTTCGCTTGTGGAGATTTGTTAACACACTATTTGTTTTCAGTGTCTTGGTGCACAGTGGGGGGGTGCATGGTGGACATTATTATGCTTATATCAGGCCAACTCTATCCGATCATTGGTATGCACACCGTGTTTCTTTTGCATGGTCATGCTGGTTATTATTTTTCAAGTTTGTGAAAAATTGGTTGTATGCTTCCTGAGTGTAGTATAAGTTTGAAAGGCCTTCATTTTTTTTTTCTGTTTATTATATTTGTTATGATTGTTCTTCTTATTCCTGTTTTCGCACTGCTTAAGCTCAGATTTTAACTTGTGAAAAAACTGTGTCTTGGTGTGATTCAAGGTTTAAGTTTGAAGATGAACGAGTTACAAAAGAAGATACGAAGAGGGCGCTCGAGGAGCAATATGGTGGAGAGGAAGAAGTAACATGCTTTCTGGGCATTGCTTTCTTTCTTCTTCTATTTTATATGTATATATTCTTCTTTATGTACATTTTTTTTGTGATTCAATTGGTATTTTCAACAGTTACCACAGGCAAATCCTGGTTTCAATAACGCTCCATTTAAATTTACAAAGTATTCAAATGCTTATATGCTTGTGTACATACGGGAAAGTGACAAGGAGAAAATAATTTGCAATGTCGACGAGAAGGACATCGCTGAGCACCTTAGGGTAAGATGAATAATTTTATTTCTATGGCCTGAATTTACCCACATTTTGCATGGGCACAATACTGTGATCTTCAAATGCTACATTACAGATAAGGTTGAAGAAGGAACAAGAAGAAAAGGAGCAGAAAAGGAAGGAAAAAGCTGAAGCACATCTATATACTATAATAAAGGTTACAACGTAGTTAAAAAAATTTGTGCCCCCAATGCTGCCTTTTTTGTTTTCGACCCCCCAAAAAAACTGCCTTTTTATAGTTATTTTGTTGAAACAAGTTGCACCTGGAACATCATTTATTTGGATTTTATGGATTTCTAGGTTGCTAGAGATGCTGATCTATTTGAACAGATTGGGAAGGATATATATTTTGATCTTGTGGATCATGACAAAGTCCAAAGTTTCCGTATCCAAAAGCAGACTCCCTTTACCATATTTAAGGTAACCTTCATTATTTTCTAAACATTTTTCATCTTGTACTTTTTGTAACTCTGGCGGTTTTTTCTTGACTTGTCTTTATTGTTTACATGAAAATTTTCATAGAGTTAGCTTTCTGGGGTATACATAAATAAATGCAAGCTAAAGACTTAAATAGGCACCACTATTGTTTTATCTGATACCCAATAACCCAAATTATTTTCTACTGTGTCGTAAAGGTATCTGATGCTATGTGGTTGCATATGTCCCATGTTACTTAGGAAGCTAAGTAGTGATGTGCTTGTAAGGGGTGTTCTCTATTATATGGTATGACACATTTTGGAGTTTCTTTGTAAAAGCAAGTCGTGAGGTCTCGTTGAACTGTTGAATCATGGTCGAGGGCCCGCTGAACTCGTAGTTATGGATTAAAGGTGACAATTTCGTACCACGTGAATTGGGTTTCATCCCATTACGCACGAGGGTTTTTTCCTCTTGCATAAAATGGTATTAGAGCTATGACCTAACTGAACCATGTGGGCTTGCATCTTTACTAGAATGTAAAGGCTCCCGAAGAAGGATTGTATGATGCAGTGTACTTACACATCTCCCGTATTATTTAGGAAGTAGTAGTGATGTGCTTATAAGAGGTGTCTTCTCTTGCATGATATGACGTGTTTTGAGGTTTCTCCCTAGAAGTAAACCGGTGAGGTCCCAATGAACTGTCGAGTCATGGTCGAGGACTCGCTGTACTCATAGTTACGGACCAAAGCAGATAATCTTGTATCACGTGGAGTGGGTTCCACCCCATTGCATGCAGGTGTTTTTTTCCCTCCTGCATCAGTATCATTGTGTGTCAAATGTTGAAACAGTCCCTCTAATAGCATGATTTGAGTACAAGAGTAACTTTATAAGTAGTAGTTCTCCTTTCATATAAGTAGAAACTATATTTTACTTTTCAGTTGGCATCCTCCTTTTTCCCCTAAGATTTTAAGCATTCAACTGTTAGGTCTTTTTTTTCCTGTATGCTGCATATTTCTCAAATGCCTCACTTGTATTTGCTGAAACTTGTATTATGTTTATTTCCTACCAAAAGGTCCGAAAGAAAAATACATATCTTGCTATGAGGTATAGTACCAGTAGACCTTGTCACTTTGGTCCTTGCACAAGGTTGTCCTTTCCGCTCTATTAAAAATCTTAGCTGTTTTGATGGATAGTTTGCTTGGGAATATCACAAGTATTTACCATTCCTTCATATTCACTCAATAAAATTTGTTTAGAGTGTTAATAAATGACTCTTACATGTCTATTACTTTTTACTGGTCTAGTTAAGCTCAACAGGGTTTCTCAAACACTTGGAAATTTTTATTTAATTTCTCATGCCTGTGGGTGTGATTCATTATTTTGTGCAATCATTTTTATTCTGATATTTTAGCCTATTCCCAGGAAGAGGTTGCAAAAAAATTTGGAATACCAGTGCAAGTTCAACGTTTCTGGTTGTGGGCAAAACGTCAAAACCATACATACCGGCCAAATCGGCCACTGACACCACTGGAGGAAGCACAATCTGTGAGTACCCCTGTACCTTACAAGTTCTTTTTGGTTCATGACAGAATCAATTTAAAATATTGGTCCCCCTTGAATTTTTAAAAAAACCTGAAAAATGAGCTCTCTTTAGAATACTTAGAGAGCTGGGGAGACTGCCTCTTTTTGGGAGGTTCATTATACTTCTCTTAGTTGGAGTATGATGCACTGTGATGTTTAATACAAGACTCATAAATTTTAGGTTGGACAATTGAGAGAAGTTTCAAACAAGACAAATAATGCGGAGCTAAAGCTGTTTCTAGAAGTTGAACTTGGCTTGGTATGTCTTCACCCCTCAATACTATTTTCCCTGATAATTCCCTTAGTGGATTTTTGAACAAATTTTTTAACCTAATCATTTTTTTTGTAATCCTTTACCTGTGTTGCACATCTGCACAATCTTTCAGGATTTACAGCCTGTTGCACCTCCAGAAAAGACCAAGGAAGAGTTTCTTTTATTTTTTAAGTTTTATGACCCTTTGAAAGAGGAGTTGCGGTACGCAATCTCTTTCTCTCCTCCTCACTTCTTACTTTCAAATTGAGTTGCCTTTGTGCTCAGCCTCTGTTTTATTCTTTTGCATCAGGTATATAGGGAGGCTGTTCGTGAAAGGAAGTGGGAAACCTGTTGAAATATTGACAAAGTTGAATGAAATGGCTGGCTTCAGTTATGATCAAGAAATTGAACTCTTTGAGGTTATTGGGATTAATTTGTGGGGTTTCAGTGTTCTAGCTGTATCACCTGCTTAAGTTTCATATCTTCATTCATGAAATAAAGTGTTCTAGCGTTATCTTCTGATTACATTACATATATTCATTCAGGAAATAAAGTTTGAACCCAATGTGATGTGTGAACCAATTGACAAGAAGCTCAGTTTTCGTGTTAGTCAGGTATGTATAAACTATGATTTTACATTTCCTTTGCCTTATAAACTATCATTAGTTTAGTAGGCTATTTCCTTCACCACAATTTTTCCATCTGGAAATGTTTGGTATATTCTCATTCTTCATGCATGGAGTGTCTATTTTCTTTTTAACCTTCCTTTTCTTTCTAAGCTCGAAGATGGTGACATCATCTGCTTTCAAAAGTCTCCAGCTGGAATCAGTGGACAATGCCGTTATCCAGATGTGTCTTCATTTTTAGAGTATGTTCACAATCGTCAGGTATATATGCCACTTTAATCAGACCAGTTTCTATACCTTTTCTGTTTTCAAACTATGAGTTATTATCTCATTATTTTGGCTCTCCTTTATGATGTTTATTCTGATTTCACTTTAGAGACGTCAATTTCTATTAAATTTTATTTTTATCTCTGTTTTTGTAATTCGGTCATTGACTATTGGTGAAGTGTGAATGCACATTATCAAAGTTTCAAAAGACTAATATAGGTATTAGGGTGCTTTTTTATATAATGTAGGTGAATATAGATAAGTTTTGTGAGCAAAAAAGGAGTAACAAATTTCATTATGCTAATTGGACATTTTAATTATTGATTTGTTTTTGTACTTTTTTTACATTAAAAATTGAATTTATTTTCCAATAAGAGCCTTGAACGTGTATTTGCTATGAGAGGAAGTATGATCAATATGGCGACGAAGATAATTATTTGCCGGTGGAATATACAATGACCACTGTGAGAATGTTGTAAAGTCTGAGGCGTAAGCCTCAAAGATGTCCACTAAGGCTTATAGCCTCACATATTTTTTTCAGAGCCTCAATCTTGAGTCTAACATCAAAAAAGCCTTTTGAAACAATGCACGTTATTACATTAAGTATGATAGATTATTCAGGCTTCATGCTATGACGTTCTTTAATGCCTTTAATTTTGAACTTTGCTAGACAATGCACTTATTTATGCTTTATGAACCAGATGGTTCATATATAAGGAAAACTTAATTAATCCAATTTATGTGTCAGTTATTGTTGTCATTTGGCACTTTTATAACTTGATACATTTGAATCTTATTTTTGTGATTTTCAAGGTGATCTTTCTTTTCCTCATAATAAAAGCATGAGAAAGTTTGTCTTTGTTTCATGTGTTGAATTTCTTATATTATGTAGGTTGTCCACTTTCGTTCTTTAGAGAAACCAAAGGAGGATGAATTCTCCCTTGAGTTGTAAGCATTTTATTTTGCTATTACTGTGGCTGAGATCATTCAGTTGGATTACTTACACATCAAATGTTTTTATTTTTTAATTTTGTACTTACCTTTAGGTCAAAGCTTCACGGCTATGATGATGTTGTGGAAAGAGTTGCCCAACATCTTAGGTTGGATGATCCTTCAAAAATTAGGCTCACGTCTCAAAACTGCTACTCCCAGCAACCCAAGCCCACACCTATCAAATACAGAGGGGTGGAACATTTGTCCGACATGCTTGTGCACTACAATCAGGTCCTAATTTTTTATTTATTTTGTTATTCTATCAGTATCTGTATACACTTTTGTTTTTATCACCCTGGTTTTTCCCTTTTTCATCATTATTCTGATATCCCAAATAATGTCGTCTTTGAATTCTTAGACTTCCGATATTCTATATTATGAAATATTGGATATCCCCCTTCCGGAATTGCAAGGCCTGAAAACTCTGAAAGTTGCTTTCTATCAGGCAACCAAGGATGAAGTGAGTGCTTATAACACTGAACCAACTTTCAGCCAAGTGTTACCATTCAATAGTTTTTACTTTACATTTTGTGTTTCACTGGTAATAATGATATATTCTCAGGTGGTGATTCATACGATTAGATTGCCAAAACAGAGCACTGTAGGAGATGTAATAAATGACCTGAGGACAAAGGTAGGTCATTACATTTTAATATTTCTAAAGTGAACATTTATTTTGAGCTTCTAAAGAAATATTTGAACTGGTATACTTCAATATATAATAAAAAATTCATACATGATCAGAGCTGCTTTTTTTTTTAATTACTTCTGGTTTAAAAATTGCAATGCGGATTTACTTGGAAATCTTGTTACACCTCATACTATTAGTTAGTAATTTTTTATTGAATGAAAAAGATCACAGATTCTTGTTATTTGTGGAACAGGTGGAACTATCTCATCCTAATGCAGCAATCAGATTGCTTGAAGTTTTTTACCACAAGATCTATAAGGTATTCTATAATTCTAGCGAAGCACTTTTACGTATTGAAACTAGTAGTAATAATAATATTATTTTGGACAAAGAATCAGACTGGTTTGCTTCATGTATATCGTAAAACGAGCCCCAGGACAGCTCTGTTGGTCATCAAGTGTTTAAGCTCAACCTTCCTTTTTCTTTCATTCTTTTCTCCGCTTCTATTTTGTAGACAGAATATTATTAGTGTTGTACATGCAGTAAAAATAGTGTAAATCAAGTTGTAATTTAATTGTTGATACCAACTGTTATATTTCTAAATTAGTGGACATTTGTTTAATGTTTTATTCCTATTTATAGTGTTGTATTATAATGTTGTAAGATCATCAGAATTAACAGAAAATAAAAAATAAGAATATACTCCGGTTTATCTCCATCATCTCTCGTAATATAATTTTCATAGTATCAGAGCATTTCTGAAATCCAATTTTGTTCTCACCAATTCTATATGAGAATTTTTTTTTGTTTTTCTTTGAAATTCACTCTCTGAGTTGAGCTCAAATATGTATCCAAGAGTAGTGCAAGCATTCCTAGAAATTGGGATTTTGCAACATCAACAAAGCAGCTTTTGTTCGGGTTTTTTAGTTCTCAGCCCAGTCATCACGAGTTCCATCTCTGCTCAGACCAGGCCATCTTCGCGAGCCATTACCCACAGCTCGCCGACCACCCAAAATCGCGAGACATCGCAAAACTTAGGCACCATCAGACCATCTGTCCATCATTGTCGCCGGCCATCTATCTATTGTCGTCGCCGACCATCTGTCTATCGTCGTCGCCCACCATCTGTCCATCGTCGTCGATCATCTAGTTCATCGTCATCGCCATCTGGTTCAGTCAATAAGTCCCACAAATCCCAGTTCTAAAATCTGTTCCTATATTTGCATTCTGTTTCCAATACGCACTGCATTCTGTTTCTATATTTGTAATTTAACCTAACCCGGCCCATTCAGTTTAACCCGGTTCAGCCCAACCCAACTCGGCCCAGTAACAAATTTCAGCCGAACCTAGCCCAGTAATAAATTTCAACCCAACCCAACCCAACCCAATCACAAATTTCAACCCAACTAATCTAATAACAAATTTCAGCCCAAATCAACCCACATATAAACCCTACTTAAAATAATACCAATGATCATAGGAAAACCTATAATTATTGGTTCCATAGAAAACAATCTTTTGCCCATCACTAGTCACAAATTAAATGGGCACAAATATCTTCAGTGGTCCCAATTCGTCATGATGTTTATCTGTGGAAAGATGAAAGATGACTATCTCATTGGAGATGTCGTAACCCCGAACAAAGACGATCCACAATACAGAACATGGAAATCTGAAAATAATATAGTGATGTCTTAGTTGATAAATTCCATGACAAACGAGATTGTAGAGAACTTTCTTCTCTACAAAACTGCCAAAGGAATATGGGATGCTTCCAGAGACACTTATTCTAGTTCTGATAATATGTTTGAACTATTTGAGATCGAAAGCATATTCCATGATCTTCGTCAAGGAGAGTTATCAGTTACCCAATACTTTAACTCTCTCATTCGATTTTGGCAGCAATTAGACCTATTTGAGGTTCATGAATGGACATGTTCAGCAGACAGCATCTTGTACAAACAGATTATTGACAAGAAGAGGATTTTCATATTTTTACTGGGGCTCAATAAAAATCTTGATGATGTGCGCGGCAGAATTCTAGGAAAACCCATTGCCCAACATTCGTGATACCTTCTCCGAAGTTCGTCAAGAGGAGAGTTGTGAAAAGGTGATGATGGGTCCTCAATCTACCATTTTCGTGACCGGAGAAGGATCTGCACTTGCTATTCGAGGACACCAACACTCTCATACTGTAGACAACCATCCTCGTAGAGGAAGATCTTGATGTGATCACTGCCGTAGACTTGGTTACACTAAGGAAACCTGCTGGAAAATTCATGGAAAGCCAGTTGATTGGAAACCACCCTCCACACAGCACATGAACAAAGAAAGTTATGGAAAAACTGTCTCCAAATCTCATGGAACTACGTCCCCTGAATCTGCTTTGTTTAGCAAGGACAGATTGATCTCCTCCAGAAATTATTTGGACAATCCTAGCCCACATCATTTGCCATTATAGCCCAATCAGGTAACACTCTAAACGCTCTTGGTGTGAAACAGGTTATGAAACCATGGATTGTTGATTCAGGTGCTTTAGACCACATGACGGGTGATGCTTCTTTTCTCATGAACCTTAAAACCTACCAAAACGGCCACATTGTCAAAATTGCCGATGGTTCAGTATCAAAAGTAACCGGAGTTGGTTTAGCTAAAATTTCAAACTCCTTTATTCTAGATTCTATCCTTCTTGTTCCCACGATTATAATCTTGTATCAATTACTAAACTCATCCATGATAAAAATTGTATGACTAATTTGTTCATAACCTATGTGAATTTCAAGACTTGGATTCGGGGAAGATGATTGACAGTGCTAAAGAATGCTCGAGACTCTATCTCTTACGAAGTGAAGACCCTCCAACAATACAAGCCCTCCAAGCTGTATCCAAAGTTTCTTATCAGAATAAAGTTTTATTAAATCTTAATTCCAATAATGATGGTGAAATCATGTTGAATCACTATCGCTTAGGTCATCCTAATTTCCTGAATTTACAAAAACTTTTCCCTTCATCCTTTAGAAATAAAAATTCAAAGGATTTTCAATGTGAAGTATGTCAATTTTCAAAACATGTTAAAACTTCATATCCTCATCTTCCACGTAAAAAGTCACATCCTTTCTCATTGATTCAAATTGATATTTGGGCACTTTTTCGAATCAAAAACATCATAGGGACATGTTGGTTCATTTCATTTGTAGATGATCATACTCGACTCACTTGGTTATTTTTAATGAAAGAAAAATCTGAAATAGGTCAAATTTTTAAAAATTTCAATACCATGATTCAAACCCAATTTCAAACGAAAATTCAAGTATTGAAATCTGACAATGCTAAAAAATACTTTGCTTCCACCCTTATTGATTATCTATTAAGTCAAAGGAATATCCATCTAAGCTCTTGTGTTGACACACCTCAACAAAATAGGGTGGCTGAAAGGAAGAATAGGCATCTTCTCGAGGTAGCTAGATCCCTCATGTTCACAACTCATGTCCCTCAACATTTTTGGGGGGAAGCTGTTCTTATAGCTACCTATCTTATCAATAAGATGCCCTCTCGTGTTCTCATGTTTAAAATACCTATCAATACTCTACTTGAGTCATACCCACACACCAAAATCGTGTCCCACATTCCCTTTAAAGAATTTGGATGTTCTGCTTATGTCCATGTACATCATAAAGGTAAACTTGATCCCCAAGCCATCAAATGCATATTCATAGGATATTCATCGTACTAGAAAGGATACAAATGCTTCTCTCCTATCACAAACAATTCTATAATACAATGGATGTCACATTCTTTGAACAATATCCATACTATTCCAAACCTACCATTTAGGGGGAGAACGTAGGCAATGAATACTAGCTTTGGAATAGCATAACCACTCAGTCTCCCACAAATCCTATCTCACAAATTCAAGAGAGTGAATCAATGTCTCAAATAAATACTAAATAATCCCAATGAACCCTCAACTTCTCTACCAACAGATCCAAACTTCTTTGTCCCAAACAATGATCTTCTTGTCTACTCTAAGAGGAAAACAACTCAAGAAAGAGCAAAAAATTAAGTATATCTTGAGTCAGTCCAGGAATCCAACCCGAGTACAGGGCATTTCGACAATTCACAAGGTAACATCCCTGAATTTCCTATTATTGAGTTACCTTCTAATGATTTGAATTTGCCAATTGTTATAAGGAAAGGAGTAAGATCTTGCACAAACCATCTCATCTACAACTTTGTTTCCTATAAAAATCTCTCACCAAGTTATAAGGCATTTATCAACAACCTTGATTAGATACAGGTTCCAAATTCCGTTCATGAAGCATTTCAGGTACCTGAATGGAAGACAGTTATTCGTGAAGAACTCAGTGCTTTAGAGAAAAACAAGACTTGGGAGATCACAGAACTACCATCGGGAAAACAAGTTGTTGGGTGTAAATGGATCTTTACAATCAAACACAAAGCAGACGGCAGTATAGAAAGACTCAAAGCTCGCCTTGTGGCTAGGGGATTCACTCATACATATGAGATTGACTATCAAGAGCCTTTTGCACCTGTAGCAAAGCTCAACACTATTTGTGTTCTTCTCTCCCTAGCATCTAACTCGGATTGGTCTCTCTACCAATTAGATGTCAAGAATGCATTCTTTAATGATGATCTCGAAGAAGAAGTCTATATGGACATTCCTACTGGAATTGAATATCCTGTTCCAACCAATAGAGTCTACAAACTTAAGAAAATCCTTATATGGATTGAAGCAGTCTCCACGTGCCTGGTTTTATAGGTTCTCTAAAGTTTTAAAGAGATGAGTACAATCAATGCCAATCAGATCACACACTATTCGTCAAACACTTCTCCAATGACAGAATAGTTATCCCAATTGTGTATGTGGATGATATTGTTCTAAAAGGTAATTCTACAATTGAGATGAATAAACTCAAAGAATTCCTTGCCAAGGAATTTGAGATCAAAGATCTAGGTAATCTTAAATATTTTCTAGGAATGGAAGTAGCACGAACAAAAATGACATATCTATATCTCAAAGGAAATATGTACTTGATTTTCTCAAGGAAACTGGAATGATGGGGTATAAACCAGCAGAAACTCCGATGGATTCTACATTAAAACTCAGAATCAAAGAAAAAGTACACCTGTGGACAAAGGTCGTTATCAAAGATTAGTGGGAAAACTCATTTATCTATCCCACATTAGACCAAATATTGGTTTTTGAGTAAGTGTTGTAAGTCAATTTATGAATAGTCCCACTGAAGAACACATGGAAGCGGTCTATCGTATACTCAGGTATCTCAAGATGACATCAGAAAAAGGATTATATTTCAGTAAGAACCTCACTAGAAAAATTTAGTCTTTGCAGATGCTGACTGGGCAGGCTCTATAGTGGATCACATATCTACCACTGGATATTGTATATTCGTATGGGGAAACCTTGTAACTTGGCGAAGTAAGAAACAATCAGTAGTCGCTCGAAGCAGTGCAGAAGTTGAATTTAGAGTTATGGCTCATGGAATTTGTGAAGGAATGTGGTTAAGAAGACTACTCAATGAAATGGACTTCACAACTCTTAAACCTATCAGCATGCATTGTGATAATCAAGCTTCAATTAGAATTGCGAAAAATCCAGTTCATTATGACCGAACCAAACATGTAGAAATTGATCGTCATTTCATTAAAGAAAAGTTAGATGGAAAAATTGCGGACCCATTATAGACATCTACTAATCATCAAATTATAGATATCCTTACCGAAACGTTACCTCGAATAATCTTCGAAGAATTGAGTTACAAGTTGGGAATGATTAATATCTATTACCCAACTTGAAGGGAAGTGTAGACTTTCAGAGAATATTATTAGTGTTGTACAGGTTGTAAAAATAGTGTAAATCAAGCTGTAATTTAATTGTTGATACCAGCTTTTATATTCCTAGATTAGTGGACATTTGTCTAATGTCTTATTCCTATTTATAGTGTTATATTATAGTGTTGTAAGATCATCAGAATTAATAGAAAATAAAGAGTAAGAATATACTCTAGTTTATCTCCATCATCTCTCGTAATATAATCTTCACATTTTCATTTATTCCGTAATTTTTGGTTTTCAGATTTTTCCACCCAGTGAAAAAATTGAGAATATCAACGATCATTACTGGACTATCCGTGCAGAAGAGGTAAATCCTGAATTTTTTTAATAGTTAGATATAGGAAGCATGTAATTTTTTCTACAACCAAAAAAAAAAAATAGTAATAATAATAATAATAATAATCTTACCAGCATGTTGCAATACTGAAAATTTAAATACTTATTGCACAGATCCCTGAGGAAGAGAAAAACATTGGTCCTCGTGATCGCTTGATTCATGTTTATCATTTTGTGAAGGACATGGCTCAGAACCAGGTGGGAGGCACCCCCCCCTTCTTTATGTATATAAATGCATTAGGTTTCCCCTATCATAAACTTGATTTCTACCATTTTAATTCAACTTTTTATTTTACTGCAGGTCCAAAATTTTGGTGAACCATTTTTCTTGGTTATTCGTGAGGATGAGACTTTAGCTGAAGTTAAAGTACGAGTACAGAAGAAGCTGCAAGTTCCAGATGAGGAGTTTTCAAAGGTATCATGTAATTGTTGATTGTCTCTGCAGTACAGAAATTAATAAGCTTCTTTGTCATCATGTTTTCTAAACACTCTGGGTGCAGTTTTAGAGGAATTTCTGTTTGGGAAAGCTCACTAATTAAAGCAGTTCTTTATTGTGTCTATTTTTTTCTGTGTTCCCTCAGTGGAAGTTTGCATTTCTGTCACTTGGTCGTCCTGAATACCTCCAGGACAGTGACATTGTTGCCAGCCGATTTCAGGTGTGTAAACTCTGGCTGCTGTCTTTCACATTGGTGTTACTTGCTAGGATTTTTTTTTTCTTGATTGTGAGAACTTATCGTGGAGACTAGGGTGTTTTCTTTTAATTTTTATTTTTACTTTGTCTCTAGAGGAGGGATGTTTATGGTGCTTGGGAACAGTACCTGGGATTGGAACACACTGACAATGCTCCAAAAAGGTCATGTACAGCAAATCAGGTATCTAATCTTCTTCATAGTTGGGTGATATATCATTTATGTGCTCCAATCAAGAAAGGACTTGCTAGGCAAAATTTAGTGTTCTTGGGGAAATGACCTTTAGCTTTCTGATTGAGTGTATTCTGAAAAAACTTTAGAAAAGCTCTATGGTTAATGATGAATGATAATTCTTTTTAGCTCACTTGAGAATCCTAAGACCACCTTGCTTCAATTTTGCAGAACCGCCACACGTTTGAGAAGCCAGTACGAATCTACAATTAAGAAAAAAGGAATATCATGTAATGATTCATGGTAATCTCTAACAGCAAGTGCAGTTTTGTCAAAGAATTTGAGAAGGAAAGAGTGCCTATTTGGTCAAGAGAAGTTACAGATCCAAGCTTATTAAGTCATGTATGGGTGGGTTTAGACTTAAGCCTTAAAAATGTGTATTCTTGTAATGTACTGTTCTCCCCATGTGGCACCCTTTGTTGAGGTGAGGTAGCTTGCATCTCAGTTATATTCCATTGTTTGGTATATAAAGATTTTGGGTTAGGCATGTATAGAGGGTATAGGTGTTTGTTTTAATGTCTTGCCTATTTACCTGGTTGTCATTATGTTATTCCTATTTAGCATTATAAAACAGGGGCTGCTGTGTATTCTTTTATCTTTATTAATGAGGGAGTCTTTCTCGATTTTGGTCCGAAATAGCAGACCCGTTGGATCCAAACTTTGCCTTACCAGTGGTCTTTAGTCTTCGCTCCTTTAAATAATTTATGCAAATTTACCTGTTCATTCATGTATGTATGCATTATTAGACAAGTATCGTTGATAGTTACTATTACTTATTACTTGACGTAAGTAGCTTCAAGTAGCGCTACACTAAATTCTGTGTAAAAATTTAAAATAAGGGCTTATTATTCGGGTCAATCAAGGATAAAATTTTCAAAAAATTCCATGTATTTGTCATGTGCCTAATACATGACAATTAAGTGAGGGAACTTTTTGGTTTTCAATAGTATTTCCAACTAATACAAAAAAAAATTGAAAAAAAAACACCATGTGAAAGTGATTCATTGAATTTGTGTAAGATTTTTCATTTTTTCCCCTTCATTTTCATGAAAATAATTTCAGTTTTCTTAGAAAACTTGCTCTTGAAGGACACTATTTCAAAGTTCAAAGCTATAGGATTAAATTGACATGACCTCAAAGAATAAAAGACCATGACTTATTATTCAGGTACTTAATAGTTCAGTTTATTGTTAAACGGAATAGTTCAGTTTATTGTTAAACGGAATATTCAGTTAATGGTTTTGCATTCTGTTATGTCACTTTCCTTTTAGGCATGCTCATTGGCAGCTTCAACTCAAAGAAAGCTTGCCTGATTAAAAAACTTGAAAGAAAAGAAATGCTAAATTTACTTACATTTGCACTCAAATCAAGTGGTAGAATTTTCTTGAACATTAGTGCCTAGGGGACCTATAATTTTCACTAGGTGTTGAGATTTTTTCCCATTTGCATTGAGAAGTAAACGAAAGTTTATCCTGGAAAAGTTTGCCAACCAATCCAATTGAAAGCATCCTTCCTACCTTTTGTCGCAATCTCTTTAAATTTCCTTTGTTACAAGTAACAGTAAAAATTCAGGAACTCATTTGAGGCTTTTTCATGCTTCTGTACAATTTTTCAGAAGATAAATTGGAAGCGAATGGTGCATTCTTATGGACACGCATGGATACAACAAGCCTCAGGTTCTTGTATAGTTGTACTAATTTAGGTTCTCCAAATACAAAGAATCAGAAGCAATAGTAACTACATCCTAGTTTTGACTACAAACGTACATAAATAGTATCTTGCTCTTCGGAGGATCCAATCTACCATGGGTTAAATTATCCTACAGACCCAATGAATAGAAGCTCAAGTTTGCCGTTCAAAAGTTTAGTAGCCTGCATTCAATGCACTAAAGTTAGACAGCCTTCTTATGAGTAGAAGAAATATAAATAAACACAATGAGGAAGGTACAAGACAAAGACATTCACTTATGAAAACCAGATAAATTGATCAATTAAGAAAAATACCTCTTAAGTAGGATCATAGTAATGATAATGGCGAGAACATATGGCCGTTTACCAACAGCAGCAGAAGTTGGCCTATATATAGCAATTTTCAAATGGTTAATAGTGTCAGAAGAAAATGAAGAAAATACAATCCAAATTCAACAAAAACTTACCTAGACACAAGGTCTTTAACTGGCCTAGTTTCAAGTCCAAATTCAAAGGCGAAAAGCGGATCGTAGTGTGAATCACCAACATTCATTGGGAGTTGATCTACACTTTTGAACCAGGTTCTTGAAAGCTTCCCACTGAATCCAAAGTCCCCATAGAGGACATCAGTAATACCTTGGCCCTCAGTGCCTGGTAACCATGCTGCCACCAAGGCATCAATTTGGGAAACATAGGGTTCAAGCACAATAGGTCTTCCAGAAATTATCACAACCACACACTTGACAGCCTGGCAAACATTGCTGATGATGGTTGGGCCAGGATCTGCCATTGTGAGAGCCATACTGTCTCCTGAAGTCTCAGCATAAGGATGCTCACCAATAGCTACAATTGCATATGCAAAGTCGTTTTTCTTGACAAAATCAGTATCAGGATTCTCATTGTAGATTATCTCTGTGCTTGGATCAACAGCGGCTTTTACTGCATCACGAATAGTAGCTCCTATATATAGAAAAGGAATTCATCATTATAGTAAGTAGAGTTGTTCCAGGAGTCCAAGAATCTCAGTCATTTAAAGTTCTTTGGAGATCTATCTTATCATGTAAAATAACATGAAGACAAATTAAGAAATGGAGAAGCCAACCACACAAAGTCTGCTAGATAAAACCAGTCCAACTAATAGCCATAACCTTTCCCTCTAGAACAGATATACAAAAAAGCAAAAAATGACCAAAATCTAAGCATAAGATATTTTCCAAGTATTCACTCCACAAAACAAAGATGTCATTATCCATCATGACCATTAGAATTTAACTATTATATTCTGAGAAACAGAATAGATGAATTATTATCCATCATTATCTCATTTGTAGTACGTACTACATATAAATGGGAATTGTTGTTTCTTATATAAATTGCACAAATGTAAAAAGAAAACATACCCCTTGTATAGTTGTTCCCACTAAATCCTTGCCATGAGATTGTCCATCCACCACACTGGTAACCCAAATCATCAGCATGAGTGCCTGCAACTAGAATCTTGGGAACCTTCTTGGGAAGCGGTAATACTGGATTAGTTTTATTCTTTCCATTCTTAAGTAAAACAAGTGATTTTCTGACAGCCTCCCTAGCCAAATCTCTGTGGGGCTGCTTATTAAGCACAAATATATCCATTTGTGAAAGTTAGTACTCCAAAAGGAAAGCATATGTATGAAGAATTTTACAGCACCAACCATGGGATGGGGGAACCATTATGTATTATATAGAATACATAATTGATAATAAGAATATTTCACTAATTTAATTTTGTTTTATTTCAATTAATGAACACCAAAACATTCATTAATTAAATGACCAATGTAGAAACTTGAACCATACTAGTTGACCATGTTCTAAAACTAACCTGGCTTCCGAGCTCATTGACCAAGCTGAAATCAGCTAATGGGTTCTCAAAGAGACCCACAGTAAACTTAACAAGCAAAATTCTAGAAACAGCATCATCAATACGATCCATTGGGATGATTCTGCTCTTCACGTGGTCAGTGAGATCATTAATAAACTCGCTGTAGTTAAAAGGTACCATGACCTGCAAACACAAATAGAATCATACTTCAATCTAATGCTTTTTGTTTTTATAATTCACTTCGGTTTGAACTTTTTAAGTAAATTTTAGCCTCTAACCATGTCAATTCCAGCTTGAATAGCAGCTTGAACAGAGTATGAGTAGTTTGAATGTGGTGTTGTGGTAATCCTGTCAATACCCTCCCAATCCGAGATAACAAAACCCTAGGGAAACAACTAAAAAATTTGTTATAATCATGAGACAATAATCAATATTGATCAATATAACCAAAGCTAACATCAACAAAAATGTTCACTGTGAAGTTAGATAGTAGGGTGTAAAAATATTTTAATCTCACATCTAATATCAAGGTGTCAATAAACATAAAAGTTGATGATTGACTTAGTTTGTTTTGACTATCCCTAATGTGATTGTTTTCCGGCTAATTAATTTAACTTTGGAGTATAATACAACCCAACATTACATAACTAGATTGATAGAGGAGATGAGAAAGAAAAGCTATAAAGGCATAGGTGACTGAAAATAAACTAACCTTAAACTTAAGTGTGCCTTTGAGGAAACCAGTAATTAGTTCTGGGTTTGCATGCATCTTTTCCCCATTCCAACTGGAATAGGAAACCATGACAGTAGAGACACCCTTAATAATTGAATCAGAATAAGCTGGCATATGAATGCTAAGCAACCCATGCCGGTCAATTACAGTGTTGTTCTCGTTGATGCCTTTGGTTGTCCCACCATCACCCACAAAGTGCTTTGCACAAGCAGCAACCTTGTTCCTGTAAGATTAAAATTTATTGAGCTAATTGGGGTAGGTAGAGAATACATAAAATGTGGGATTGGATTTTAAATCTGCCTAGAGAGTTGCCTAATCGCTTGTTTTATGATGTTTTATGGTATGCTTTATCATGACTAATGTATTGTTTGAAACTAATGGGAATATTTCCTTTTCAATAAAAAAGAAATTGTTTATAATTTAATTTTAGTAACTCAAGTAAATTATGATTGACTTAAACAACAAAATCTCTATTGAATGCCTAGGCTATATTGATCAGTCCTTCCCAAGATAAAAGAACCAAGAGAAACAAACATGGAGATTTGTGTTGCATGACATCAATTTTATGTCAATGTCATTCCAAAAAATAAATACAAACACTACATCACAAATGAAAATAGTGGCAATAATAATCAAAAGACAAATGAAAAGGAATATTTCTCCTGTTTTGTAGAAGTCATACTTTCCACCAACATAAGGGATTCCTTTCCGAGAATTAGCAGGAATTTCTCCTTGTAAACCTGGAATTATCTCTGTCATTTTTTTCACAATTTTATGATCCTCACTGTAACTTTCATAACACCGACCCCATCTTGGATCTCTACAGACCTGTAGAGAAAGTTTCACATTGCCAAAAGTCATAAGGTACAAATAATCTACACTTGTATCTGAGCAAGAAGAAACTAGCGAGACCTAGAGAGTAGTTGGTTGTATACTAGATTACTTACTGCAATGCAAGGAGCAAAGACATAAGGAATCCCTGTAGCTCTGACTTCAAGAGCAGTTGCTGCTCCAATCCTTCGTACTAGGTCAGGGTCCCTGTACTTAGGCAGTCACTATGAATAAACCAAAAAAAAATGATATCTCCACCGTCTAAGGTCCCACCAAGGAAGAAAGGTTTACGGAGAAAAATAAGTTGAATATCCGATAATCTGATAGACAGTTTGTTTACAAGAATGATATGCAGTCCACCAAGGAAATCATATACTGTTTTATTACTCTTCGGAGGAGCATGAAATATATTTATTTAAATGACTTGCACAACCTAATGTGTTTACATTAAAGTCAGATTTTCATTGGCATAATAAAGAAATAAATTGAATTATATATTAAGCAAAAGAGCTCACACTTCAAATAAAGTTAATAAACAAAATTGCATGTAATAAACTGAATGCAGCTTCCACTTGCCTTGTAGCTCCAAGCCCAATATTGTGCGGAAATATCGTTGCATTATACACATTATTGTGTCCATGTACAGCATCAATGCCATAGATCATTGGAATTCCCAGACGACTAGAAAGGGAGCCATTTTGAAATCCATTTATCATATTAACCCAATCCTGAGCAGTAGCCTGAGGGAGTGGAGTACTGCCTCCACCACTTAATACACTACCTACAAAATCCAAGTATTTGTTTTTATAAATCAAGTCAGACTCTACCATATGTCCTATATGCCATATACACAGACACATAAATGTCCTCTAAGGAATCCCATAATGATGTAAGCGGGTAGGTATACACATTAGAATTAGGGGTGGCAATTTCTGACCAGTAAACACAATCATGAAATGACAAAAAAATAACTAATTTCTTTAAATATTCAAAGCTCTAAAAGAACAAGACAAATAAATGTACCAAATTTTTTTAATGTGCCAACAAAAAAAAATGATAATAACATGAATATGACAAGATTTGCACCACCTAATTTAGGATTAGGATTAGGAATAGCATAAAATACACATAAAATGTAGGTATAAATAAAGATATAAACATAAACATAAACAAGATACATTTCAATGAGCCAGAAAATAAGGCATTACCAATTGAGTAAGTTCTCAAGGTGTCAAAAGTGGCAACACTCCTATCAATTTGAACCATCTGACCAATCTTCTCTTCAAGAGTCATTCGACCAAGAAGATCCCTAACTCGAACCGCCACAGGTTGCTTGGGATCTTTGTACTTCACATACTCGGCTTCCACCATTTCCAACCACCAACATATCCACATTGTCAGCAACAATGTCAGCGAAACCCTAGCCATACTCAGCCTACCACCCAACCTGTCCTTCACTCTGGCAATGACCCAAATGGGAAAAGTAATTAGAAACATGAATCAGCATTTTCTACACTCATTCTTTACTTGACTGCAAAGAAAATGCAGGAAAAAGTGAAAGTAAGAGAAACCCATTAACCTTGGAGCTTTTGTTTTCATTGAAATCTTTGAGCCTAAAAGTACTAATTCTACTTCAGCTAATTAAATTCGAAAGTAATAGAAGAAAAAAAATCAACAAAACAAGATTAAACCTCAAAAGAGAATCAATATAAAGTCTTTCGCAATTTGTTTACGTTGGTTTTCTTCTACGATGATATTTTGAGCAAGCAACCAAGCAAAAAGAGGAGAAGAATAGTGGACAGGCAGAGACAGTATGGATTGAATGCTGTTAAATTTTGCCACCATGTTTCCTAGTACATAAATAATTATTTTTTACCTCAATAAATTAAAAAAAAAATCTATTATTAATTATCTGTTATAACTTGTAATACAAAAAATTACTCAATAGAGTGTGAGTGGTTTTATAATTTTATTTTATTTTTGTTTGGTACTCATAAATACCTAAATTTTAAAAATATTTTTTTAAGTTTTTATTTTAAATTGATATTATCACTTTTAAAAAATACTTAAACTTAATTTTTTGTGATCAAACAAAAAGATTAGCATTTTCTTTTCTTTTTTACACATACAAGTCAATTTTAAAAAAGGAATAAATTGTTTATTTTGTTTTTGTGTAGAACACCGAACACATCTAATAACCTTCTGACTCAATGGTCAGAAATAAATATACTAAAATGTTAGAATTTGAGTCAAAATTATGTGTTAAAATTGTGTAATATTAAAAAATATAGGTCACAAACTACAAAATTAGGACATCATTGTAATAATGTAACACATTTTACATTTTTTTTTTGATAAATTGGTCAATCATTTTAATAATAATACTTCATTCAAAATTCATAATTTTATATCAAATTATTTAACAAATAAATTATAAAATTATTATTTTATAATTTGAATAAAATTAGGTCATTATAGGATCATACTATATTTTTTGTGATCTTATTGCAGCTCTTATCACCCCATTAGTAATCTTACTAGAACTCTAACCGTCGTACCACCGATTTCGTTGAAACATTGTTAATCATTACCAACAATTTCATCATAGATGGATATAACATATTATATTTAAATATAGAACTCGATGTAATATGATACATACTCATTGGAACTTTAATGATTCCGTTAGAGATAGATGTAACATATTATATATAAAGGTATACTTTAATTTATAAATTGTAGAGTGAAGTTAAATCGATTCACTTACATAAAAGTATACATGTGAATGTAACAAGTTACGAAAATTTAAGTAGATGTAATAAATTATATATAAAAATACATGTATATATAATAAGTTAAATCTGATGAGCTATCGACAAAGGTCACCAGAACTCTGGTGGGTCGTCAACTACAATCGTTAGAGATGTTACGAGATCTAATTTTATTTGCATTTTATTGAATTTGTAACAAAAATATTTTTAATATTTATATGCTTGAAATGATGAGTTTTAAGTTAAATTTATGATAATTCAGTGAAAAAAATATAATTAGAATAAAAGGCATAATATATGAAAATAATAATCTCATGATATTTGATCTTAATGCAATTTATGCTCTTGTTTTTTAAAATATTAATTTAGAATTACTAGCCTTATCATAATGTATCAAATTATCTAACATGGTTCAAAATAAATTGAAAATACTATTTGTTCTTTGATTTAGATTATATAACCCTTTATATTTAATTTTACATTAAAAAATTCATTAAAAACAAAATTATGATATAAATTTATTCTATATCTATATATAAATAAAATAAAATTTTGTTACTTATATTTAATAATAATTTAAATTTAAATTATCATTTAAAAACAATATTTATAAAAATATGTCAAATTTATATAATAATTTATCATATCTAAATACGATGTTTCTAATTTATTTAAACTCTAATACAAAATAAAAAAGAGAATATATCTTTGATCGGATTGAGTCAATTAATGGCATGATAAACTTGAAAAATGAAATATATTTATTTATAATAACTATAAGTTTATTAAGGATAATTTTAAATAAGATGTAATAAAATAAGACAAAATTTAAATGGATTGAAAAAAAAATTAACCTATAAACTTATTAAAGATATTAAATGTGATATAAGATGATATGAGACAATTAATTTAATATCTTTATATTAGAACATTTGAAAATTTTAACATTTGTGTTGAGTCACAATCATGAGAAGAAAGTATCAAAAAGAATTATCATGGAATCAAACACAATGCATACTTCACGAAGACAAGACGATTGTAATTCAATGTTAAATATAAAAATGATTCTTTCATTTTAACTTGGTATCGTAAAAAATTTTACACAACACACATATATAGTAAAATAGATACATTTTAATTATTTATTTTTATAAATAATAAAAAAAGTATAAGAAATGATAACAACAACTATTAGTAAGATATATATATATATAAATTTTCTTTTTATCTTAATACAAATGTTAAAAAAAGTACAAATTACGAGAGAAAGTTTACAAAAGAAACAAGGAATAACCAGTACGTGTGTATCTGTTTCTTTTAGACGAAAATAAACTCGATTTTTGTTTGTAAAACAAGTTATACCTCATACCTGAGTGGACGACAAATTATTGAAAAACAATCAAACACCAAAAACCCAAATCTACAAAAAGGAATTGTCCCATTAACACGAAACCTTCCTAAAAAACCCTCTTCTCAAAGTAAACTCTCGTCATTCACATGTATATTTAGACACGACCGAAACCAATGTTATAGGAATCAACAACAACAAGAATTAGCGTCAACATTAGAATTTTGTAAAGAAAACAAAAAACAACATTTTAGAGATGGCTAGTGCTCGCACACGACAAACCAGCCGTCCTATAAATGAATATGAAGAATTCATACCTGCGCCAGAAAGAAAAGAAAGCGAGGCTGCTCAAGTTTTAACCTTTCGTCTTCCTGGTTTGTTTAACATAAACTGTGACTCTTTTCTAATATATATGTCCATAAATAGTTTATAACGTACTGCTACTGATTCTTGTCAACTTTGTATCTTAAAATATAATCAAGCACACTTTCTACGCATGGCCATAAAATTAATCTAAGATTGAACAAACATATTATTAAATATATATTAAAATTAAGCATTATATTCATACCATTACCTTTTATTTTCGTACAGAAATAATGTTATTTCAATTATTTGTCTCCGTATAAAAATAACTCAATTAGCGTGGAGTAAAAAAAACACATTTAAAATTTATAAACACAAAAATAATAATTCTTATTCACCTTAAATTATTGTTAAAAATATTAATTCTATCTTTAAACACTATTTACTTTAAACCTTTTCGATAAAATTGAATATATTTTTTTTATTATAAGTTTTAATGATATTATTTTACTTACCAATTAAATATATAAAGTTAATTATTATTTTTTACTCTACTAATCAATAAATTCTGTCAACGCACGCTACTGCTGGCGGTTGATATCTTGGTTAATTATTGGCTAATTATATATTTGCAATATCTGTGAAATTAAAGATATTTCATTTAAAGATTATCATAGTTGATACATTTTGAATTTGCAGGATTTACAAGGGAGCAAATGACTATTACATCCTTGTCTAACTCTCGTGTGATCAGGATGAAAGGAGAGCGAGCACTTGGCAATAACAAAGTGAGCCGTTTCAACCAAGAAATTCCAGTTCCACCAAACTTTGAAATAGAGAAAATCCATGCCAGATTTCAAAATGGTATTCTCACAATCACAATGCCAAAGATTGTTCCACCAAAACCAACGATTCGAGAACAAGTAGCCAAAACCATCCCAGAGATTACTCCTAGCATTTCAAAAGCTCCTGCAGATCAGCCACCAAAACCCACATCAACAACTGAGGCCGAAAAACAAAAGATTGCACAAAAAGGAGAGGAAGAAGAGGCTGTTGAAAAAACTAAAACAGAATCCAAGTCCCAGAAGGTTGAGGACAACATTTCTTCAAAGCAAGATATCCCAACCACTTCAAAAGCTCCTGAAAAGCCTCAGTCTCAGAAGGTCCAAGAGAGCATCACCTTGACAAAACCCACGATCACAGCTGTGGCTGAAAACCAAAAGGATGATAAAAGTGTCACAGACCAGCCAATGTCAGAAAAGGTTCAGGAAGCGGCTGTTCAGAAAACCATGACAGAACCAGAGGCTAAGAAAGCCGATGAGAAGAAGATTGGAGAACTAAAAGAGACAGAGAAAGTTGTTGATAGAACTTTGCAGAAGGAAATGACTGAAAAGGAATTAAAGAAATTAAAAGAATCAATCCTAGCTGATGAAAAGGTTGCAGAGAAAGTAAAGGAAACAATTAGCAAGAAAATTGATGGTTCTGCAGAAGAGAAACCCAAGGAGGAACATCTGACAGCAAAATATATGACGGAAATAAAAAATGTTAAAGATAAAGCAAAGGAGGCAGTGAATAATGTCCTAAAGAAGGTGAATGATGAAGATATGCAGCTGTGGGTGAATGTTGGTGCAGCAGTTCTTGTGATTGTGGCTTTTGGAGCTTACGCTTCCTGCAGCTATAGATCTTCTGGACAAAGCAAAAAATGATCCCAAGTTCTCTGTTGATACTATATATCAACTTTTCCTTGATCATATGACCATGAATAGTTGCATTGTATAGTGTACTATACATAAACAAGAGCCTTTGACTTTACATTGAAATGTATGGGTGCTTAATAATAAATAGTCATAATTTAATCAAAATGAGCCATATGACTGAATAAAAAGTGCGCACAATTATGATTTAGGTTTTGAGGAAATGGAGGATTTCCAAAAGCAAACAAATTTACACAAGTGTGCCGTGTGGCACTATCATTTTGAAAAATGAAGTGGTTATGTTTCTAGAAGATTTTGCCACATGCTATAACTCATATGTGTACAAAAGGTTTGCAAATTTGTGGAAAAAGTCATTATTATGATTCACGACCAAACATGACCTAAAAATTATTATGCTTTTTTAATTAATTTCATTTATTTTTGTTCAAAGCTCATTAATTGTTTGACACAATCATATTAGTTATGCAGCCATGCTAGATAGCATCCTTCTTATTTGTGTGTCTTTAACATTTCACAAAGAAAATACTAAAAAATTGAGTTTGGTAGTTTTATTTGCTACAAAGGAGTTCGTGGCAAAGTTTATTTTAAGCCAGATTTTTGGGAATGCATGTCTTTTCCCCATCT
Source organism: Hippophae tibetana (assembly GCA_037013495.1). Classification (NCBI taxonomy): domain Eukaryota; kingdom Viridiplantae; phylum Streptophyta; class Magnoliopsida; order Rosales; family Elaeagnaceae; genus Hippophae; species Hippophae tibetana. The sequence goes on from CM072802.1 coordinate 9,999,316, forward strand.
TGCCAATAGAACCCAATAATAATAATGCAACCGTCAGCTTGACATGGGCATACATGATAAATATTTTTCTTATCAATAAAGAATTAAAGAATCGTTAACATTTTAAAAGAATCTACGTACTTGTAAGTAGAGCAGTTACTAAGGGGTGAGTCCAGGAGTTAGGAATCCTCGTAAGTTTTCAATGATAACCAAGCTGCAAGTGGAAGATTTAACCAAATAAGATATAAGATAATAGTCTTCCAAGTCATCAGCATTGAGATAAAGATTTCAAAAATGTTAAATATTAATTTTATCATAAATATAATCAAATGCTAATCATTAGAAAAGTCATATGAAGCCTTCCGTTTTCTTTTCAAGCAAGCTCCTCCTGTTGGGTTTTCCTCTTACTTAGAGGAACCCAAATAAAACCTATGTGGCTTAAAAGCCGATAGAGTAAGAAGAGGAAAATTATGTCATTACATTGCTTTATTAATAAACTCATTTGGGATTTGTTGAAAGGGTATTCTGCAGGGAGAAAAACGAATGCAGAAAAAGCAGGAGCTGCAGCAGAAAACTGAGCAGTTTTTCAGTTTCTCCTTCTCCATTAAGTTTTCATCAAGTGCTTCTATCGAAGGTCTTTTGTGGTTCGATTAGGCTGAAATTTTGCAGGCAGTTTCAAGACTCAAGACTCTTTAATATGTACGGTTGGATTTGGATTTGGCTCACTGGTTTTAGAAATTATGAGCAGTGAACAGTGACTACAAATTGGGTTAGATCTCTCCATTTTTCTTGAAATAATTGTTAGTTTCCAAGAAGTGTATTCTTGATGATGATGTTGATTGTTTGCCTCTAGTTTTACCTAAAGATAACTATTGTACAATTGTTTCTTGATAGTGAAAGTTTTGGAGAGCAGTGTCGTGGTTGTTTCCTTCCTACACCGAGAAGGTTTTTCCACATAAATTATTTGTGTTGATTTTGTGCATGTTTTCATTTTAAGCTCTATTATTTGTTTCCTAAAAGATTCACACAAAGAAGGAGAATATGTTTAATTTCGTTGTTTAGAACTTGATTAAGTTCGTATTAAAATTATGATTCTCCTAACAAATTGGTATCAGAGTTGTGGTTATTATTGTGGAATTTCTTGTGTTGAATAATGAAAGCAAATTTGAGTAGAATGATTACATTGAATGGTTCTAATTATCACACTTGGAAAGGAAAAATGGAAGATCTCCTTTATGTCAAACAATTTCATTTACCGGTGTTTGTCTCTGAGAAGCCAGTAAAGTTGTCTGAAGAAGAATGGACTTTGTTACATCGATAAGTTTGTGGGTATATAAGGCAGTGGGTAGATGATAATGTTTTGAATCATATTAGTGGAGAAATACATGCACGGTCACTATGGAATAAACTTGAAGAGTTGTACGCTTGGAAAACAGGAAATAATAAAATGTTTCTTATAAAGCAGTTGATGGCTTTAAGGTACCAAGATGGAACTCCGTTGATAAATCACTTGAATACATTCCAAGGAATAATCAATCAATTAGCTGGAATGGGTATCAAGTTTGATGATGAAATTCAGGGGTTGTGTTTATTGGGTACGTTGACGGACTCTTGGGAAACATTTAGAATGTCATTAAGTAACTCAACTCCAAATGGTGTAATCAATATGGACCTGGCTAAGAGTAGTGTTTTGAATGAGGAAATGAGAAGAAAATCACATGGGTCTTCTCAGCAGTCAGAGATTTTGGTTACAGAAAGAAGAGGGAGGAGTAAAAGCAGAGGTTTCAAGAGCAGAGAAAAAGGAAGAAGTCAGTCCAACAGGTTTTCTAATGTTGAGTGTCATCACTGTGGCATGAAAGGGCACATCAAGAAATATTGTAGACAGTTGAAGCGGGATAACAAGAAGAAAGACAAAGAACAAGAGGGTGATATTGGCAAGGAAAATGATCGAGTTGCAACCGCTAGTTCAGAAGACTTTCTCGTTGTTTATAATGAAGATGTTATTAATGTTGCATGTCATAAGGTCAGTTGGGTTATTGATAGTGGAGCCTCCATTCATGCTACGTCTCAAGAGGACTTCTTTACATCCTATACAGCAGGTGACTTTGGGACAGTGAAGTTGGGTAATGATGGCTTGGTTAAAGTCATTGGTATTGGAGATGAATAATGGCATAAGGCTACTTCTTAAAGGGGTAAAACATATTCCTGAAATTCGTTTGAACTTGATCTCTGCAGGTAAACTTGATGATGAAGGATATTGCAATACCTTTAGTAATGGTCAATGGAAACTTACTAAAGGTGTTATGGTTGTTGTTCGTGGGAACAAGCATTCCAGTTTGTATATACTTTAGGTGAGACTCTTTAAAAGCGTTATTAATGCTGTGACAGGTGAGCTCACATCAGAATTGTGGCATAATAGACTTGCTCACATGAGTGGAAAGGTTTGGCAGTATTTACTAAAAAGAATCTTCTTTTTGGAATGAATAATGTTTGTTTAAGAAGATGTACTCATTGTTTGCCAGGGAAGCAAAATAGAGTTTCTTTCAAGAGTTCCTCTCCTTCAAGAAAACAATACATACTTGATTTGGTACATTCAGATGTATGTGGTCCTATGAAGACAAAAACTTTAGGCAGTGCCAGTTATTTTGTGACCTTCATAGATGATTGTTCAAGAAAGTTATGGGTGTACACTTTGAAGAGAAAAAGATCAAGTATTAGATGTGTTTAAACAGTTTCAAGCCTTAGTTGAGAGACAAACTAGGAAGAAATTACGGTGCATCAGAACAGATAGTGGGGGAGAGTATTCAGGTCCTTTTGATGAGTATTGTAAGCATCAGGGAATTCGACATCAAAAAACACCTCCCAAGACTCCTCAGTTAAATGGGTTAGCTGAGAGAATGAATAGGACATTGGTTGAAAGAGTAAGATGTCTTCTTTCGCAGGCTTAGTTGCCAAGATCTTTCTGGGGTGAGGCTTTGAATACAGTTGTACATGTTCTTAATCTCACACCATGTGTTCCTCTTCAGTTTGATGTACCAAATAGAGTTTGGATTGGCAAAGATGTTTCTTATGATCATCTTCGCGTTTTTGGTTGCAAGGCATTTGTGCATATACCAAAAGATGAGAGATCTAAGCTCGATGTGAAGACACGACAGTGTATCTTTATTGGTTTTGTTCTGGATGAATTTGGCTACAGATTTTATGATTTAGTTGAGAAGAAACTGGTAAAGAGTCGTGATGTTGTGTTTATAGAAGATCAAACTATACAAGATGTTGAGAAGATAGAAAAAGGAGTCCATCAGTATAGTGATGATTTGAATGACCTAGATATGGTTCCTTTATCAGTACAGATGGAACAAAATGTTCAAGATGACCAATAAGGTTCAGATGATGCAAATATGCAAGCTGAAACATATCACCAGACTACTGATCAGTTGTCAGAACCAAAAATTCACCCAGGAGGTCTACCAGAGACCGACGTCCTTCCACACGGTATGATACAGATGATTGTGTGTTATTGACAGATGAAGGATAGCCTTAATGTTATGCAGAAGCGATGGAAGATGGAAACATAGTACATTGGGTTGGTGCTATGGAAGATGAGATGCAGTCACTGTATGACAATCACACGTTTGAGCTAGTAAAGTTGCCTAAGGGTAAGAGAGCTTTGAAAAACAAGTGGGTCTACAGAGTGAAGCAAGAAGAACACAATTCACAACCATGATACAAAGCTATACTGGTCATCAAGGGATTCAGTCAGAGAAAAGGTATTGATTTTGATGATATTTTATCTCCTGTTGTGAAGATGTCTTCCATACGTGTTGTTCTAGGTCTAACAGTAAGCTTGGATTTAGAAATTGAGAAAATGGATGTGAAAACTGTCTTTCTTCATGGTGAGTTAAAGGAAGAGATTTATATGGAGTAGCCAAAGGGTTTTGAGATTAAAGGAAAAGAGGATTACGTATGCCGGTTAAAGAAAAGCCTCTACGAGTTGAAGCAAGCACCTAGACAATGGTATAAGAAGTTTGAGTCAGTTATGGGGGAGCATGGTTACAAGAAGACTACTTCTGATCATTGTGTTTTTGTGCAGAAATTCTTCAAGAATTGATAATTTGAAGAAGCAGTTAAGTAAGTCATTTGCCATGAAGGTCTTGGGGCCAGCAAAACAAATTCTTGGTATTCGAATTTGTCGAGATAAGAAAAGAAAGAAGTTGTACATGTCACAGGAACGGTACATCAACAAGGTACATGAAAGGTTTCTTCTCCTTTATCTAATCACTTTAAGTTGAGATCGAGTCAAGGCCCTTCAACAGATAAAGAGAAGGAAGATATGGAAAATGTTCCATATGCCTCAGTAGTAGGAAGCTTAATGTATGCAATGGTGTGTACGAGGCTAGACATAGCTCATGTAGTTGGAGTTGTCAGTTGTTTTCTTTCGAATCGAGGAAGAGAGCATTGGGATGCAGTAAAGTGGATTATGAGTCATCTTCGAGGTACTTCCAAGTTAACACTTAGCTTTGGAAGTGGAAAACCAGTTTTAGTTGGATACACTGATTCAGATTTGGCAAGAGATGAAGATTCTCGTAAGTCTACTTCAGGTTATCTAATTACTTTCTCTAGTGGAGCAATTTCTTGGCAGTCAAGATTGCAAAAGTGTGTTGCACTTTCTACAGCAGAGGCGGAGTTTATTGCAGTAACAGAAGCCTGTAAGGAGTTGTTGTGAATAAAACAGTTCTTGAGAGAACTTGGTTTCAAGCAGCAAAAATATGTGTTATTCTGCGATAATCATAGTTCTATTCACTTAGCGAAGAACTCGTTATTTCACTAAAGATCAAAGCATATTGATGTGAGGTATCATTGGATAAGGGATACACTTAACAATAAGTTGCTTGAACTTGAGAAAATCCATATTGATGAGAATGGATCTGACATGCTGACAAAAGCAATGTCAAGAGAAAAACTTGAAGTTTGTTGTTCAATTTCCGGGATGGTGGATCCCTCCATTTAATCAGAAAAGGGGGAGATTTGTTGGATTTTCCTCTTACTTGGAGGAACCCAAGTGAAACCCACGTGGCTTAAAAGCCCATGGAGTAAAAAGGGGACAATTATGTCATTACATTGCTTTATTAATAAACCCATTTAGGGTTTGTTGAAAGGGTATTCTGCAGAGAGAAAAACGAGTGCAGAAAAAGCAAGAGCTGCAGCAGAAAAACTGAGCAGTTTTTCAGTTTCTACTTCTCCAGCAAGCCTTCATCAAGTGCTCCGATGGAAGATCGTTTGTGGTCCGATTAGGCTGAAATTTTGCAGGCAGGTTCATGACTCAAGACTCTTTAATCTGTACGGTGGGATTTGGATTTGGCTCACCGGTTTTAGAAATTATGAGCAGTTAACAGTGACTATGAATTGAGTTAGATCTCTCCATTTTTCTTGAAATAATTGTTAGTTTCCAAAAAATGTATTCTTGATGATGTTGTTGATTGTTTGTCTCTAGTTTTAGCTAGAGAGAATTGTTGTACAATTTTTTCTTGATAGTAGAAGTTTTAGAGAGGAGTGTCGTGGTTGTTTCCTTCTTACACTGAGAAAGTTTTTTAACGTAAATTATTTGTGTTGATTTTGTGAATGTTTTCATTTTGAGCTCTATTATTTGTTTACTAAAAGATTTACACAAAGAATTAGAATAGGTTTAATTCCGTTGCTTAGAACTTGATTAAATTCGTATTAAAATTGTGATTCTCTTAACAACTCTTACATCCTCTGCAACCAAGTTAATGTCAAATAAGCATCAAAGTTCCATCTATATAAGGTATTAACCATATAAGGAAGTTGAAATTATAGAGAACATTTAGAAACCACGCCACTTCTATGGAAATGGTCATTCACATCATTTAACATCAGCATGGTATACAAGGCAGAATTTTACCATCCAGTGGACTTGATGCGTCCCTAGCTAGTCCATTTTCTTCCCCTTCTTCTTAAAGAGGAGATCCTGAATTATTACTTTCCAGTTCCACTAACATTTATGAACTCAACATGCCTTTCTCTGTGCTCGTTTGAGACATTAGGAGCAGGAATAGGTGGCAGAAATAATACTACCAAAATCAAGTCTAACCCAAGTCCCATCCATTTTCAGTATTGCTGCGTGAGCTAGTGACCCTTGATCAATCAATAATTTTCTCGAGTAGTTCCTGAGGAGATTGGCTAATCTCTTCCTTTGGCTCATTATCAAACAGCACTTAACCACTTCCATAACATTTTCGCAAATTCTTTGATGTCAACAGAAACCAACATGGCGACAAGAAAGCTCCAACTTCAAAAACAATCTCCCTGCAACGGGTTTTTACCATACATGAAAGAAATTTGGTGCAATAATGTTAATCAATCAAGAAAAATTATAGATTAACCCATATAGCAAAAATAAATAAATAAATAATAAAACAAGGGGAAATCAGAGTTTTGGCTTCTTTTTTTCTATATGTGGAGCGAGCTAGAACGAGAGAATGGAGAGAAACAATGTTTAGTGAGTAATGATTTGTTTGTTTACCGTTGCATGAAGAAGAACAAGGTGGAAAACTCCTAACATCTTTATTAATATCTCATTCCCACACGAAAATAAATTAAATTTTTTATATATCTTACTTAAATTTTATTACAATAACTTGTAAAAAAAATAAAGATAAAAGTGAGGATACAATTTACTGTAATCATATAAAACTATTCAAAACCAATAAATACCCCTTCTAGCTAGGCTTCAAGCCCACCACTTGCTCAAATCTCAGATTCTAATTTGGGTTACAATTAAGGATTTAGGGGCGTTCAAAAGATTCTCAATCCTTTTAATTTAGATTAGTTGGTCAATTGTATTGTCTACTGTTATTAAATAATACGTATATCAATCTTCTAAAAAATTATCTTTTTTAATTTAGTTAACTTGTTTCTCTGTATCACCTTATATTTCTAACTAAATTTTAAGATTTAACTTTGTATTTTAAGATTCTAATATTATTAAGATGTAGCAATTTGTATTATTATTATTATGATATTTATGTTTTTATAATACATCAAAAGTCACCCGTAATGATTTTAAATCAAAAGTCACCCGTAATTATAATCAAAACACAAATCTAATCCTACAATCATCACAAATCAAATTTTAATTGAAATTAAGTATTAATTTATATAGAAAAAATGTCAGTCAAAGTCCTACAAATTAAACGTTAATGTACGTTTAGTTCATAAAATTCAAAAATATGTTTTATATTTGAAAAGAAATTCAATTAATAAAAATATAATATTATTTTAATAATTTTTTATTAAGATATTATTATTTTATATCAAGTAATTAAAACTCGATTAAAAAACTTAATATTTTAACGATGATTAAATTACAATTAATAGGTATTTTTTTTACAAAATAGTGTTTGAATATTTGATTATTATCACTATTTATATTTTTTTAAAATAAAAATACGTATATAAATAATTTTTTATTATAATATTAATATTTTTTGTTTTTTTTTTAATTTTCTAACTAAATTTTACTTTTATTCTTATTAATAACTTATATTATATCGTATTTTAATCTATTTATATTATTCTTAGTTTTTTTTTTCAAAAACAAAATTTTAAAATAACTTCAAAAATTTAAGTGATTAAACAGCATCAATATCGTAATACGAGTACTAGTACTGCTCCCCTTAGTTTATAATATCTATCCTTACCGATGCATCTTTGAAACCCATTATATTCGCTTCCTCACTGATTTGAAAACCCATCTCAAATATTTTCAGTTGAGTGAATAATATATATATATATATATATATATATTACTGATTATTTGTGCATGGATGTGTAATGACATTCATAGATCAAATTGTTAGGTTATGCTTATACCTCAACTGATATAGTAAGATGTGTTCTTGGTGTAATGTTAAGCAGGGGGGAAGGGAAAAAAAATTAGGAGGTTTGAAAATTAATTTTTTTATGTTGTATTCTAATACAAAACTTAGAGCTTTTACATTAACATTTTATTATAACATTTTATAAAAATTATCTAAGAAAATAAAAAAAATCATACATAAATATATTAAATTAATTAATTAATTATAATGCTAAAAATAAAGATAAAATGAACATATTAAGGTATAAAATATAAGATATAAAAATTATATAATTTTATTAAAATATTAAGGAGTTAAAATACATTAATATGAGTAGAATTGGTAAGAATTATAATAAGTTATTTTCAACCTAAGTTTAACCTTTTCATGCCATATTATAAATCTAGATTTTTGATTTATCACATTATAATATATAAAATAAATAATATGACAAAAAATAATAAGTTAATAAATTATTGAAAACATACTTTATTGATTAAGTTAATGAAATAAAAGTTAATGTAAAACTAAAATAAATATATTAAAAATCTAAAAATGTAAAATTTAATTTATGGTTTTAAATTTGAGATAATATTTAAATAATATATATTGATCAAAAATATAAAACTAAATAGTTAAAGAAAGTAAATGAAAACCAAAGGATAAAAGAAATATGAACATTTTCAGAAAATATAGAATAAACTACAAATATAATAAAACACAATACAAAATAATATAATATTAGATGACGTTAAAATTTAAAGTGAATTTTTTTTTAATGTGAAGTTATATTAAGCTATTTTTTCTTATTTTTAGTTTTTATAATATTTAATAGTAATATTTTGTTATCATAAATTAAATATATTTGGATTACGTTATATCATAATTTAAGATTAATAAATATTTTTATATAATATATATTTAAACATGGAGTTAATAATGTTTGTAAACACTTATATAAAATTGTTTATTTTTAACCATTTTATCCATAATTATTATCATTTTTGCTAACATATTTTCTAAACATTAATTAAATATATAATGATGTATAAAAAATAAAAATAAAATTAAACACAATATATATTAGTATTTAAAGGTTATATATATATATAATTATTATTTTATATAAATTTGAACAGAAACTATAATCCCATATAGCCTCGAGAAGTTCTGCCCCTGCTACTAAGGAAACGTATATGAGTTAAGTTCCCAACATTTTCTTGGAAGGTTTGAAGATGTAAATGGAATAAAATTTAGATAAAATATATGATGCAGAAATAAATTTTATGAAAATGTATAATTTAATTTTAATAAAGCCTATTTTACAATTAAAGTTTTTCAAATCATTCATATAATAACTTCGTAACCACGTTATGATATTATATTGGTATGTATTTTTTTAATTTTATTTTAAAATAGATTTAATTTAAAATTTGACTAATATTAAATATTACAGTAAAATTTAAACTATTTCTGGAAGTAAATTAAATAGCAAACCAATTAATTGGGTTTGTGATGGAACAACTCGAAAGTTAAAATGTACATACTTGTGCGGCGACACTGGATAACTTTCATTTGCTACTGTTATTGATACTGATTCCAATGAGAATTGTGGCCTCTGTGGCTGCTTTAGATTAAAAGTTACTTTTGTAAAAAAATTTGGGAATCATAGAAATGTTTTTTTTAATATATTTTATTTCTCTATTATTTAAAAACTCAGATATTTAATTTGTGGGAAAAAATTCTTTCGATGCTTAATTATATATAATGTTTATATCAGTTTAATCATAATCATTAAAAAAAATTAATGATTAAAATTTATATTATAAAACTAAATTTATTAATAAAAATAATAATAAATATTGAAAATATTTTATTATGATCCCATATCAAATATATTTAGTTTTTTATGGTAAAGTATTATTATTTCTTTTATTTAAAATAACAACACTTTTTGTCACATGTTTACTAAAACAGTAAAACAGTGTCTTTTAATAGCGATCCCAAATAAATATTGATTTCCAAGCCAACTTGCTTTTTGGTTCGTGAATTGATGCCGGCAAATAATTAGTATTTTTTTAATGACTTGTTATGATTTTTTTATAATTTAATTGATAATATGTTTTGTGATACATAAATAAAATTATCTAATTCTAATATTAAAATTAATCAATTCAATAAAATTATTTGAATTAATATTGTTACTAACTTATACTAATAATATATATATATATATATTAATGATTTGAAGTATGAATGAATATCTAATTTGTTTATTTTATTAATATTAAAATTTATTTTTAAATTATTATCATAAAGATATACATGAATTTAAATTTTAAATTGATATTTTTGTAACAAATATTATTATTATTATGTATAATTATAACTAAAAAATCAAAAAAATAAACAATATGTCCATATGATTATAAAAATAATAATAATAAATATTTATATTTATTTTTAAATTAAAATAATAATTTAATACATATAATATATTATAAAATAAAATATATATTTATTTATAATTTAATAATAATTTCATCTGAATTAAATATAACAGATTATAAAATCTTTAAATTTGAATCAAATTTAAATACAAATAAATTATAAAAAATTTAATCTAAATCTGATTCGATTATAAAATTTATTAATTTAATTTCATCATCAAATTAAATTTACGAAATTATGAAATATAAGTTATAAAATTTATAAATTTATTAACAGATTATATAATTTGAATGTTAAACGATTATAGTAGTACATTCCTATCAGAAAAGTGGTGAAGGTTTAGATTCTTTTTCCATTCTAGTATTATTATAACGTTTAAAGTCGACGAGGCATACATAGTGGAAAGCTGTGAGACTCGCCCGTGAACTCATCATCAGACTAAAGTGGCCCACCCGTGACTCCAAGAATAATAAATAAATAAGAGTAATAGCGGGGAACCAACAATATAAATATAATAATTAATTAAAATTTTAAAAAATATTAGATAATTGATATTGATATATGTGATAAAAAAAATATTATTCATAAAAAAGAAAAAAAAAATGCACTCTCTTGTTTGTATCTTTAGACATGGCCGGTAGATTATCCTTCACAAATCTGGATTTTTCTGCTTAAAATTGACTTGTTTGTTTGGTTGTGGTGCTACTTTTTACGTGGGGATGAAAATATGGAATATAATAAAGAGGTGTAGAGGTACGAATGCACGTAAGCCTTTTATACACTTCTTGACATATATTAATTTGAACCATTTCTTGACATAAATAAAAAAAATATTAATAACTAATTTTAATTTATTAAGAGAACAGGTTAGCCGAAGTTGATCCATTCAACTATTAATTACTAATTGTTTTCTATAATTGAGGAATATGATATTGGTTTTTTTAATACAAAATAATGAATTAAACTAAATTCTTTTTGAGTAAAAATAATCGATTTAATGTAGTTCATTCTTTTACGTTATTGATTATTCTAAAACACAGAATAATTATTTTAAAAAAATTACTCTGCTTTTCCTGGATTGAAGAGCTGGTCTTTATTACATAGGACAGGCATATCTGACATGTACTTTTATTAATGTAATTTTCGTTTATGCGACCTCTAATACTAAATATGTCATGATATGGCCATTGGATTCTGAAGAAGCTTGCAACTTCGATGTACCCCCTTTATTTGTTTCTTCTTTCATTTAGGTTTTATTTATTGTTATGTTTTATGAATGGAAGTACGAACTTTAACTAAATTACATTTCAAATCTATATATTAGATGGTAGAATCCAGTTTAAATAAGTTTAAATATATCGTATATATTTTGTAAATATATACAATTTATACTATCTTAAATTTATAATATCTCATTTAATAGATATTAAATTAAAATATATTTTTATTAAAAATAACTTAATAACACTATTATTTTTCATGCTTCTCTGTAAATTTATACACACTTATATTAGGATATAATATTAGATTAATTTTTTAAAACATATTTATTTTAAATAATATATATAAATTTATATATACTTTAACTTTCTATCTATTTTTATTATTATCTTCTTGTAAATATAAAGATAGGCCATCCTGTCCTGTCTATTAAATCAGTCTAACTTGTGGTCATTTATTTTCATCCATCTACTCGTTTCAAAGTGGAACAAAAAGAAGATTAAAGAAGAGAGGTTGAAAATAAAGGTAACATTATTTCCTTATACTCTATGGTTACAATTCTTAGTAACTAAATAACAAAAGACTTGAAAGAGAAAGAAGAGGCTCTAAAAATTATATTTCTACACTTTTGTTTTTAGTATAAGAGAAAACATTATCCTTCACCATGAAGCTAGGCTTTTTCCTCAGGCTAGTATTTTGATTTTTCTAAACAAGCTAAGAACTGAAAATTTTCCACAAGTCATTTATGTTGATCAGTTCTTCCATCCTTCACAGATTATTAATGACAGAATCACTTTTCCCTCTAAAGCTTCTTCTTCTTCTTCTTCTGATAATAGCTTCATTCTCTGTGCATAATGCAGAACAGCTACAATCATCTCAATCTCAATCTCTAGTTAAAATCCATCAGCTTCTTAACTACCCATCAGCTTTAAGCAGCTTTAACCAAACCTCATCAGATTTTTGCAGCATTGAGCCAACCTCAACTTTGACTCTATCATGTTATGAAGGCAATATAACCCAACTTCACATCATTGGCAACAATGGGTTTCCTCCATTACCTCAAGATTTCTCAATAGATTCGCTATTTGCCACTCTAGAAACCTTACCAAGCTTAAAAGTACTATCTTTTGTTTCTCTTGGTTTATGGGGGCCAATTCCTAGTAATATTGCTCATTTAACCTCATTGGAGATTGTCAATGTTAGCTCAAATTACTTCTCTGGATCAATCCCAATTCAGTTCTTAGACTTGAGAAATCTCCGAACACTTATTCTTGACTACAACAATTTCACAGGTCTTATTCCAGATTGGCTCAGTTCATTACCAGAGTTAACTGTTCTAAGTTTAAAGAACAATGCTTTTAGTGGGTCTTTGCCAAAATCTTTAGGAACCTTACCTAATCTCAGAGTTGTGATTTTATCAGGAAACAACTTTTCTGGGGACGTTCCTAATCTTAGAAAGTTAAAGAACCTACAAGTTATTGATTTAGAAGATAACCATTTTGGGCCTCACTTTCCTACTTTACCTAAAAAGCTGGTTAGCCTTGTGGTAAGAAAGAACAAGTTTCATTTAGGCCTCTCTAAAGAATTTGAATCCTATTACCAGCTTCAAAAGCTTGACCTTTCCTTGAATGGATTTGTTGGGCCATTTTTGCCATCAATTTTCTCACTTCCTTCATTGAGTTATTTGGATATTTCTGGAAACAAATTCACTGGAAAGCTCTTTCACAACATGTCTTGTAGTTCTGAACTTAATTTTGTCAATTTATCCTCTAATCTTTTGACAGGACGATTACCTACTTGTTTCAAGCACAGGGTTGTTTTATGTGCTAGAAATTGTTTATCAAGTGAAGAACAAGAACAACATCCTTCTAACTTATGTCAAAATGAAGCACTTGCTGTGGAAGTGATTATTGATCATAGTCATAGACTTAGGCATGACACACAAGGTAATAAAGCAGTCGTTACATCAAGTGTAATTGGAGGAATGGTTGGGATTATGGTAATTGTTGGGTTTGTTTCTATGCTTATTAAGAAGATGTACAATAAGGAAAGTGTTAAAAAACCTGTGACAAGGTTAATTACAGAGAATGGATCTACAACAAACACAGCTAAACTACTTTCAGATGCAAGTAAGTTGTAATTGTTCTTCTTTGATGTTTATGGAATTAGATTCACATTGGTTCAGTTTGTGTTCATCTTCACTTTTCATAAGTTTGATATCAGAATTTTGAGCCCGAGTTTATATGCATTTGAAAGTCCATGTCCAACATTTTACTCCTCTGCAGAGTATATATCAGAGACAATGAAACTGGGTGCTAGTCTTCCAGCTTATAGAAGTTTTTCCATAGAGGAATTAAAGGAAGCTACAAATAATTTTGATGCTTCGAATTTGATGGGAGAAGGTTCAAACGGTCAGGTAATCATTTCTTACAAAGCTGAACACTAAAATGAAGTTGTTACATTTAAAGATATATTTGAAAGTACAGCCTAACATAACCTCTGTACAACCTTGTACGTAACAAAAACCTACGACTTTGGGCCTGCCTCAAATCACAAAACCTAGAATTGACGGGTTTTACCGATGTTATCGATAATTTACTGTCTTAATCTTTAGTGATGGCATAGTATGCAATGAAGTTAATGTTTCTCAACTCACAAGTCACAAGAATGAACTTTTAACATTTTGTCATGTGTCAGACTTATCGAGGGAAGCTCCCTGATGGAAGACTTGTTGCGATTAAAAGCTTGAAAATGAGAAAGAAGCACAATCTCCAGTTTTATACACACCACATTGAGTTGATCTCTAAACTCAGACATTACCATTTGGTTAGTGCTCTTGGACATTGCTCGGAATGCCAACCTGATGATTCAAGTGTCAGCCAGGTGTTTATTATATTTGAGTTTGTTCCCAATGGGACATTAAGAGGCTGCATCTCTGGTAAAGTGGTTTTTCCAAGTGCTTTATACCGTTTAGAATTTACTTTCTAGCATTATTGTCTGATGTAATCAGTAAGTAACTCAATCTTAATTCTCAGTAAATTTTATTATGATTTTTCATGGAGAGTGAATATATGAGCTAAATGATATCATAGATCAAAAAATAACTCGATCATAATTTGTTTTTCAAAGTATAGACATAACAATGCACTTTACAAGTGATTACAAGTCAGTTCATGCTTTTTAGCATAGAAGTCCTAGATGAAACCTATTTAGTCCATTTGCTATGCAATCCGTAACATGCTTCTAACACCAGAGTTCATTATCTTCTCATTATGCTCAATTTTTCACTACCCCTTTGCCAGTTTTCCCAAATATGTTTTATTTGATTTCTTTTGGTGTTGTCTATATCAGAAATCAGTCTTCATCTCTTAGCATTCTTTGTAAGTAGTTGGATTTGTGCAGCAGGAAAAACTCCAGGGCAAAAACTTACTTGGACACAGAGAATATCTGCAGCAATTGGAGTTGCAAAGGGAATCCAGTTTCTTCACACAGGGATTGTCCCAGGCATTTTCTCAAATAACCTCAAGATAACAGATGTCTTGATGGATCATAACTTGCGTGTGAAGATCAGTCGTTTTAACCTGCCTCTTTTAGCAGAAAATAGGATAACATTGGTGTGGCAAAAGTTCAATTACTCGGGCAATGGAGTTTCTTCTGCAGCAAAAGGAAGTACTCGAGCAAGGTATAACACTTGTATACCAAAAATATTGTTTCAGATCTGTCATCTTAGGTTTGTTGATCATCAACCTCGATTTCTTTATTGTTTTTTAATTGCACAACTCTGTATTTTGAACTATATTGGTCTTTAATTGCAGGATAGATCATGAGGACAAGAATGATGTCTATGACATAGGAGTTATACTGCTAGAAATCATTCTTGGAAGGCCAATAATGTTTGAAAATGAAGTCGGTCTTCTAAAAGATCTTGTGAGTTTTTTATGTCAAGTTAAGAATGACCTCTTTCAAACTTGGAAACTACAGTTAATAGTGGCACAACTGAAGAAAAAAAAATCAATTTGCTTTAAGACCCTCAATATTAATAGCTATAAATTTCTCACTACATTCTGGAATCTGCATTTCTTATACAGCTACGAGTAAGCACCGCAACGGATGAAACAGCTCGAAGGAGCATAGTTGATCCAGCAGTGCACAAGGAGTGCTCAGATGAATCATTGAAGACAATGATGGAGATATGTTTAAGGTGTCTGTCGAATGAGCCAACTGATAGACCTTCTGTAGAAGATATCCTGTGGAATTTGCAATATGCAATACAAGTTCAAGAATTAAGGAAATCAGACTCTCCCAATAATGAAGATTTACCTGTCTCTACATACACCGATGTATAATATCTATCAACTCTTTATCCTCCTTCTGTGTATAAATTTTGAATTTTGATACAGATTCAATAATGTTAGTGTAGTTTAGAGGTGCTAAAGAATTGATTTTTTTTAAAATACCACACAAGTTAGATACTCCTAATTGAGATCTTAATTGAGACTTAAACGTCAAACATTCAACATACCTAACTTGATTTCATGTCATTGAGATGCAAGTTTGTTGAATCTAAATTAAAAGATCATAATAGTTCTAAAAGAAACATTTTCTTTACTTTTGATTTTGATTCTAACTGAAACCATTTCTTAAATTAGGATATGAAATTCAATCAAATGAGTACCAATGAAAAAATTCAAATACCATCCACTTAATTGTCTAGATTACAGTAGTTGTGGTGATCAACGGCTGACGTCAGGGGATAAAATGTGCTTATAATATTGCAAGATAATAGTATAATCTCATTTATTTTTGTTATTATCATAGCACTAGTTTTAAAATTTTATATGTTATCTATAATTAATTACACTTTATTACCACTATATTGATTAAAATTGATATTTTTAGAGAAAAAATACTAAAGTCAAAACAATTTAAAATTTATGTTAACAATTTAATGATTAAATGATTTTTAAAATTAGAAACTATGCTCTGACAGTAGTAGGACTACACATAAAAAATAATTGTGACAAACTGAAAATAACAAATTTACTTGTACCAATATCACTTTTATCGATGAAAGGTTTACTTTTGAAGGGATTTGAGTCATTTTCATTCAAATTGGGTCCATTCCTGTCCCTTTGGGTCTAAACAGCTATAAGAGTCCCAACTCCTTTCAGTCAACTAATAGCGTGTATGACATTTGAAAACCATTTAGTTCTACATTATATAGGAATGACTCTTAGCAACCCCCCAAAAAAATGCATTAGAGGAATGCTCAAAGAGTCGTAGAAAAAAGAAAAACAAATCACAATCCAAATTGGTACTATGGCCTATATTATCTGGGATCTTTTAGTCACGTGATTAATTTTGGCACAATCCAGTTTCCGACTTCGCGATCAAGATAAAATATAGACCATTGCATTTACATTCCATTAACATGCTAAATCAACAAATCAATCATGCCACCAAATGCGAACCATACCTTTCGAAGGGTTAAGGTGGTTTTTTGTGCAAATCTATAATTTTCTGGTTCCTTGACCTCATAGAATACACCTTTTTCCAATGGATTAACTAACATCCACGGGCCAAATAATCAAACTCCCATCCCTTTTCCCAACTACAGCTTCATGTAAATATATGTGAAATATTAAGAGACTGTATAAGATAAGAATCTTTGTACATCTTGAGAAAAATGTGATCTAAAATTAACGGCAGCACACATACGAAGATGGGCAGTTCTAGATCTCGTAGGCTTCTATGAACTTCCAAAACTATAAGGCTACATATCAAATGAACAAAATCAAGCCTCTTCAAAGGCTGCAATTTCATATCTAACCTCTTCTAAATGTTCATTTATAGCAGTCACATCATCCTGCACCTCTAATTGCCTCTTTGAGGGCATTATCATATTCTGCATCAGCTTCTGCCTCTTTAGTTCCAGTAGCCTCAGTTATCTCATGAACATGCACACATTTACGCTCCATTGGCTTCTTAAATTTACAATTCTCATGGCTTACCAACCATTCAGATGGGCGACCCGCCTTCTTTAACAATTGTATTGTGGCTGTCTTTAGAACAAGAAAACTAAATGTTAGCATATAATACAGAATATAGCTGCAAATCAACAACTAAGTGCTCCTAATTATGGCTACCACTCGGTAGATATGCAAAAGTACGTTCATTTACATGGATTATTGAGACAATATAGCACCTATGAATTAGCTAGACTTTTACTTATTGACAGTATAGTACACAACATTGGATAGATATGTCTCATTCCCTTAACATCATTTAATTATTTTTGCTTTAAAACTGAAGAATTATGAGCGGACTAATAAACCTGGCACTGACAAAAATAACACATGATCTGTCACTTGACTGCTAGTAATAACAACCACATTCACAAGCACTCTGGCAAGCCATTTAATTGGGACTTCAAAAAGCATAAAGGCAAACAGTTTTAATCAATTTAAATGTGACTAAGGCTCTGTCCGACTTATGATTGACTGTCTTATTATTCAACATTCCACAGCCGGTTCCTTCCCAAATTAACTTGGATCTTACTCCACTGTTTCCTTACTCTGTTTTCAAGCCTTTCCTGAATACTAGTCATGTGCTAAGGCGATGCATAAAATTGTTCTTGATTACTGCACTAGCAGAAGGGAGGAAAATACATAATTTTTAAGTTTCGTATTAGCAATCGCTTCATTGAGCAACATATAACATTTATCTTCGGAAATAATTTTGTCGCTTTTTTTCTTTTGGATTTTTGGAAATGGTAATCATCCAAGAAGAGCAAGTGGTTATTTAATCAAAAGCTATCGCTTTAATAGAAACTCGTCCCCCCACCCACAACAACAATAAAAAAAGCACGCACAATTACTGGTTCTTTAACCAATTTAGCCATTAGGCACATGTCAAATTCAATTCATAATTGATTTGAAACCCCAAAAAGGGTGTTGGAAGCCAGATAAAAATACCAATGGTTATGGACAAATCTGGAAGAATAGATAAATATTTGAGACTACTTTAGGAAACTGGCGAAGAGTAGTTAGAGCAATTACGACCTCACCATGCTCTCTTAGCTTTGCTACCCTAACACAGTTGATACATCAACTGAGAATTCTAACCCATTTTAGCTGAATAAATGTTACAGCAGATAATTCTGACTTCAGCAAGTTCCACTTGGCAACCAGATCGAATTCAACTCATTTAACTGGGAAGTCAAATCATTTGTTCAGAATAGTTACTTTTGATGCAGTTTTCCCCCTTTGAAATTTTCTATATTTACCATGCAACCTTTGAAAAGATAATCTTGAAGTTACACCCACAGAATAATAAATAAATAACAGTAGTAGTAACAATAACCAAAGAAATAGAGCAGAGATCACTCACCAATTGCAATTTTTGCTTTTTCCTGTATTTTTCAATTCCTGATTCTAAAGTTAAGTAGGCGAATTGTGAAATTTGGTATACAGGTTATAAAAGTTGAGTCACTGTTTCAGAATCCTGACTACTCTCGAGTTGTTTTGAGTCACTTGTTTTGAGCAATCATTGAACTCGGTAGTTATCTCACTGCATAGTTGTTGGTACGCAAATTCCAGTCCCGAAATCATATATTCGTCAAACCCCCTGCTCAAAGTTCGCATTCAAACTCAAAACGAAAAGTTCGTAATGTAAACACTAACCCTAATTGGCCAATTTGTACTCACTTAAACACAAAACCACAAACTCTAGCGTAACGTTTGAGGTTGGCAAAAGCTTCAGCGCGACGCTTCTGTACGGAGACAAACATACAAAGCAAGTGATGGAATCTTGAAGGTTGGCCGCCACTAACTACGCTATTGTCGTCCTTCAATGAGACCTTTCTCTCAAAATCTTTCATTTTACCGGTTGTTTTCTCTCTGATCGCACCGTACACAAACATATCCGAAAAAACGACAATTAAGAATCAATAAATCACAAGCACAAATATAAAAAAATATGTTAAACAATTTAAAAAAATAAAAAAATTACATAAAATAGCGCATTGAAATTTACAATAATTAAAATAACATTAAAAAATATTGAATTGAATCTAATAGTTAAAGTTTAAAAATTAATCAATCAAGTATCAAAGTAACATTAATATTATCTAATTTATTAAAATTTAATTAATTTATTTAATTATAATAAAAATATAATTAAATAATATTTAATGTGATATTTTTAAGATTATGTATTTATTTATTTATAATAAAAATATATTAATTAAATACATATTATTTTACTTAAAAAAATTAAACTTAAAAGCAATAGACTTCGCTTGAGTCATGCTATTAAAAAAATGATTTTTTTTTTTTAGTTTTGGTTTTCTCATCTCGTTAATCATAAATCAGTCAATCTTAAAAGCTTACATTTCAATTAGTATACGCAAGAAATAAGGAAATCTATCTGTTGGTTCAAATTCTGATAGGTGAGTAGAAGATATATCAGTGGGGAAATCTATATCTCTTGGTTCAAAGGTGAGTAGAAGATATAACATCCAATAATAGAGAAAATAATTTGAATAATTTATATAAATCAAATAAAGTACAAAATTAAATTGAACTACATTTAAAAAAATTAGTATATTTTAAATTTTATTTTATTTTTTTTAATTATGATTATAAATAATAAATTTTACTATAATTATATTAATTTAAAATTTAAATATTATATATGTTGTATTTTATATGTGATAAAAATTTAAAAATAAATATCAATCCGATTTTATTTGATTTGAAAAAATAAGATATATTTAAATTTTAATTACAACAATCGAATTTAGATTAAAATCTTTAAATTTAATTTATATCGAATCAAATTTAAGATAACTAAAAATATAAAATTTCCATATAGTGATAATTCATATAGACTTGACTCCTCTACTTTCCATATTAAGGGCACCATAAGCATAAATATCCTTTTATTTTTATTTTTATCATAATGCTCAGCGTACTAAGTGGCTTAAAAATTCTAAAAGATTTTATAATTAATGAAATCAATCTAACTTTCAAAAAAAATAAATTAAAGAATGATTAGAATTTTTTAAATTATAATTACAGCCATAAAAAAAATTCAGGAAAAAACTAAATTTAAAACTACCTAAATATAATGGTCAAGAGTAGAAGTATTTTAGAATTTTTCATTTATTAATTCAAAGAATAATAATCCAATTAGCTTAAGTAGATGTGATATGCAAAATATTAAACCATTCCAAACAAGTAAACTAATATATGGTCAATATGACAGAAAAATCCAACTTACCAAAAACATTAAAAACTTGCCGCACAAGCCAGTTATTAATCATCATCCTAAAAGGACTAGAATTTCATAACTGTATATTTTCCATATCAATTTTCAACTATAAATAAACCTTGCAACAAGTACAAATTATATTGAAGCAACAAAGTTTCTTCTACCCAAACACAGAAAATTTACAATCATGATGAAGAAACGTGTGCAACGAACAGGAAAAGAAGATTCATCAATGAGGAAAAGGCAAAAGTTGAAAAGTAAAATCGAAAGCAACCTACATGATGGTGTTGTCCAAGATGATCAATTCTCAAAGTTGCCAGAACATCTAATCCACGAAATTATTTCTTTACTTCCCACAAAAGATTCAACCCAAACCAGCACTTTGTCTAGAAACTTCTTCTCCGCATGGTGTTCCTTACCCACCATTGATATTGACTACGTATTGATGAAAAAAGCGATTAGAAGGGATGCAACAAAGACTACTAAAAAGATTATATTCTTCGATTTCGTTCGCAATTATTTGAAGCTTCGCAAATTGGATACTTGTTTAGAGAAGTTCAGATTTAGAGGCAAAATTTCAAGGCATGATCAATTTGAAACAAATACAATGATACATTTTGCTTTGAAGAGTTGTGTCAGAGACTTCGATTTTGAACTTTATGATGCAGAAAAATTTAAATATCGAAGCATATCGTCAAAATTAGCGTGGATGAGACAGTCTGTATTTTCTGCAAAATCGATCAAAAAGTTGAGATTAAAAGGGTTTGAAACAGAGTCCCCTGATTTGATATTAGATTGTCCTCTGCTTGAAGAATTCAATCTTAGTCATTGTACTCAATTAAAGAGTATAACCATAAAGTCTTCCAATTACAGACTAAAGAGTATTCAAGTACATGAATGCTCCAAATTAAATAACATTTACATTGAACCACTCTCAAATCTTGAGTTTCTTTCCATTAACTTTATGTTTCAGAACCAATACCGAGAAACCACAATCCATCTTCCTTCTTCCAATTCTCTCAAATTTTTGGAGTTAAGGGAAGCTTATGTTAATAACCAATGGCTTAACAATATCATTCCTAATCTAAACTCGCTTGAGGTCTTAAAGATCCACCGTTGCTCATTTACTGAAAGAATTAACATTAAAAGCAATTGTCTCAAAGTCTTGAAGATATTGAATTGTTGTGTGGGATTACAGAATTTAAATGTTGTGGCACCAAATTTAGAAACTTTTAAATTTATCTCTTCATGGTTTAAACGCCCATTAGCATTTAACATTAACTTGTCTTTATCTGAAAATATCAAAGATCTGCAAATCTTTGGAGCTAATATCAGTGATCAATGGACTGAAAACTACTTACCCAAGTTCTCTAATTTAGAGAACTTGGTCCTGGGAAGATGCAGTTCAATTGAAAAGTTTGAGTTTTGCTTTGAACATCTCAAGAATTTAGAGCTGATTGAATGTGAAAACTTATATGCAGTTCAAGTTGAAGCTCCAAATTTGAATTCCTTGGTCTATAATAAGGTGAGAACCCAATCATCACAATGATCACACTTTCTTTCTTTCTTCAATTTTTTTTTTTTTTTTTTAATTAGAGAGTTAAACTATCTAAGAAAGGAAAATATAGTCTCCATTCAAATTCAACCTTTTATCACACAAAAAAATAAAATAAATAAACAATCTTTGTGTATAATATTATTTTAATTTTATTGTTACAAGGTACAAATAGTTCCATCGAATTGCATGCACACAATGAAGCAGATGAATAATTACGCGCTTAATCGAGGACCCAGAAGTAGACATTATCCTGACATAATATCCATTGCCCAAGGCTCTCTGCTAACATCACTAAAGGTATATTATTGACTTTAGTTTTAACATTATTTACGTTACTTTTAATCCAATTTTCTATATATTAATTATATCTTTTACGTTTTTTTAAAATTTTAATATATTTAATTAAAATAAAAAATTATAAACATAATTATTTATTTAAGAGTTAAAAACTATAATTTTAAAATATTACACTTATATAGTTATTTAATTATCATTTCTTAAAATATATTTTTATAAAGTTAAAAAAGTTAGATTATTTTTATCACAAATATTTAAAACTTTAATTTTTTTAATTAAAATTATTATTTTTAAATAATAAAAAATATACCATATGACGCTTATAAATTAAATTATTTAATCACTTATTTATATATTTATTTTTTAATATTTTTAAATCAAAATAATTTTTGGGATAACAAATAATCAACTACTTAATTAGGAATTAAAAATTATAATTTTAAAAAATTATTTAATCACTTTTTTAATTTTTTTTTATAAAATTTGAAAAATTATATATTACATATAATCATTTTTAGCCCTATTTATTTAAAAAATATTTTTTAATTAAAATTAACACTTTTAAAATAATAAATAATAATCGTTAATATTAAAATTTGAAAAGAGTTCAATTTAGATTATTTAATTAGATTTTATAACTTTCTTTTATACCAAATTAAATATAATAAACATAATAATTTAATTAATAATTAAAAACTAAAATTCTAAACAATTTTAATTAAAAATATTTAATCATCTTTTCATAAATTTAATTTTTATAAATTAAAATTCATAGAGTATATAATGATTTTGGTCGTATTTTATCAAGATTTTAATGTTAATTTAAATTAATTCTTTTTAGAATAATAAATAAGAAAAATAGTTAGATAATTAAGAATTAAAAACTATAATTTCAAAAGAGGTTATTTAATTAATATTTTTAAATTTATTTTTATAAAATTTAAAAATTTATAGATTTTATATAATTATTTTGACATATTTTTAACTAAAATTAATTATTTTAGAATAATAAATAACAATCATTAAAAATTATAATTATAAAATATTTCAATTTAAATTATTTTACTATGATTTCATAACTTTCTTTTATATGAAATTAAAATAATAACATATGTAATTATTCTAGTTAAAATTATTTTAAAAAATAATAATTTAATTAAAATTAATTATTTATAAAATATTAAATAATTAAAATAATCACTTAGTTAAAAATAAGAAATTAAAATTGTAAAAATCTTAAGTCTTAAATATAAATCACATATTTTTAAATTTTTTATATAATTAAAATAGTTAGAGATTACTTATAATTATTTTGATATATATTTAATTCTCTTAATCTAACATTGATAATTATTATATATTTATTTTACTAGACAATATAGTTATGATTTTTTTTTTCAAATTTATTATGAGATTATTTAATGATTTTTTTATATTAAATAATATTTAGTATTATTCAAATTTATAGATTGAATATTATAATAATATAAAAAGCTGTAAAAAACAACATTTACATGTTTGAGTGTAATATTTTTTTTTTCATTTTTAATGCGATAAAAATTAAAAAGTTAGTAAGCTAGTTATGGTTAAATTTTTAATTATCTAAAGATGTTAGTAATAATTATAAAATTTTATTCTTTTTAAACTTAAGAATATTTTTTAATTTTATTCATATATATATATATATATATATACTACATATTTTTTATGTGTATTTATAAAACATTGATTAAGAAAAATATCTTATTAACTTATCTTGTTTCAAATATTCATAAAGAGTTTATTACTAAAATTATATATATTTATAAAATTAATAATGATTTTTATAATTTATTTAAAATATTATAATATAAATATATTATTATAAATAAAAAATACTTATTTATTTAATTTATAAGTATATATTTTCACATATAACATACACAATCATGACTAATAATATCTTAAGATGAGAGTAGAACTCTTAACTCCAATATTATGGGTTATCACTTGTATTACTTTAGTTGATTAGATATACAGGTATATAATTAATTGCTGTAAAATATTACATAAGTTTGTATACTCTTATAGATCAACAGTTGAGAATTAAAAAAAGAATTCTATTTCTTTTATTTGTTATAAAACTCATCCGTTTAGATATAAAAATGTAAAAGGTTAAAGTGATATTCTGTAACCGCCTAACATGTCACAAATATATATCTCTCTGATTATCTTGATTAATTTCATTTATTTTTATAATTAATAGTGTAGTTGTCATAATTTTATACGTTCTATTTATTTATTTTTAAGTGTTGAAAATTTTAATTTATTCTTGCAGTTTGAACATGTATCGTGGCATGGAGAACTTTTGTCACGTAGGTCCCGAGACGCTATTTGTTTGAATAAAATAATTATTGAAGTAAAAGATCTTTGAAAAATGTAACAGTTCATTTAGACTTTCTATCAATTTTGATAATTAATTTAAAATACTATTTAAATGTATTTTACACATAATGATTTATATATATATATATATATAAGTATATGATTCACGTTATTTGTTTTTTATTTCGTTTTATATATAATTTATTTATTTATTTAATTTTAATTTAAAAAAACATATTCATTGCATTATAAAAGAATATTTAAAAATTAAGATAGATTAAAACATGTTAAAGTTTGTATAATTATAGAAAATTAATTTTAAGTTTTAGCAATATAGGTTGAATAATTGTGTTTGTAAACCTAAAATATGGAATTTAAGTTTAAAAAAACCCCGGTGAAAATGATTATTCTAAATAGTAACAATATTGTCGTTCAGACGAGCAAGATTGAAGAAACATTACTGTAAATTATTTTTAATATTTTTTTAATATATCAAATATTTAAAAAAAATTATATCAAACATATTTTTTAAATTGATAAAATAACATTATTAAATTTTATTATCATAAAAATCACATTATTTTATGTCTAATCTATATATTTTTATGAGATAAATTAACAAAATATAAACAATTATTACAAATATAATATCTAATTTTATAGAGTGATAAAATATTACTTAAATATAATTAATAATATAAATATATCATATTCTAACAGTAAATTTGTAAAATTAATAAGAAATTTAATATTAAATTTGTATTATTAATAAAAAAATTGATATATATTTATATGAATAATAAACAATTTGATGATAGATTTGTTATTCAAACTACTAATTATAATTAAATGTTATTTAACTAATTGATAAAAGTATATAATATGTTTGTAACTTTTGTGATAAATTGTTTGAATATTTATTAGTTTATTATTTTATTTTAAATATAAATCATAATATTTAAATTTAATATTTAATTCTATTTTATTTGATTTCATTCAATATTATTATTTATTATTTTTGTTTTTATAAATTTTAAAAAGTTGTGGCTTTTTTTTCATTTACTCAATTTTTTTTATTCTTGCAAAATTATGTACATCTAATAGTAATTTCATATATTTTTTTAAAAATTATCCTATATACTCACTTTCTTTTAAAAAAAGTATATTATTTTTTGAATATTTGTCTAAAAATGACATATATTTTATAATAGTTTAAAAAATGGCATATATTATTTTTAGTTTAAAAATAGACAAATTGAAACCTATATAAAGCCACTTTTTTTTTCTCTTCTTGAAAAAATCAAACTGTATATTGTTTTTCTTCTTAAAAAAACCAAAAATAAAATATCCCCATTTATTAAATTTTAATAAATAATAATTTATTTTTATTATAAATAAAAATAAATTATATTTATATAATAAAAAATATAAAAAAATTTATAACAAATAACTTATCAAAATTTTATTATAAAATAATTTAAAATAATAATAATAAATTATAAAATTTTAAATTATTAAAAAATTTACTAAATAGTTACAACCATTTTTATGAAAAATTATTGACATTTTAAAAAAAATAAATTATTTAAGATTAAAAAATTAAAAAATAGATTACATTATAACACATATTTCTAATATTATTATATTTTTTATTTTTATTAAGATAACAAATATTTATTAATAATGATTTTATTTAAATATAATTAATTAGATATATTTTATTATATTAATAATAAAAATAATTATAATAATATTATATTAGATAATATTTTGATGCAAAGTTTACGTCAAAATGTTCTATATTTGTATTTATATCTTGTAGAAAGTTGGATATAGAGACTTTCGATTTTTTTAATAATTTAATTATTTTTATGAATATTATTTTTATATTATAATTATAATTTTTATTAAATATAATTATAATTATATTTAATAATAATAATATATTATATTATTTATGAATTATCAAAATACTTAGCGTATCATTTTCATATAAATTTATATTTATTTTATAATAAAATAATTTATTTTTATTTTTTAAAATAAAGCTTTAATATATAATATAATAAAAGAGATTTATGTATTTAAAATTAATTATAAATTTATAAAATGTTAATATTTTTTTATATTTATAATAATTATGTTTGTAAAATAGAGTTTATATTTTTTATATTTTATTTTTAAATAAAATTGATTAAAATATATATTGTCAAATTTAAGGTTAAAATGTGCCCTTTTTTAAACTAAAAATAATATTAGCCATTTTTCAAACTATTGTAAAAAATATGCCCCTTTTAGACAAATACATTTGTTTTTCTTTATATGTTTGAACTTTTGCCGACTTATATGCCAAATGTACAGATTATCACTAATTGTAAAAATGTAAAATGTAATATAAAGTAAATATATGGGGAAGGAAACGTATATTTTTTTAAAAAATGAGTATATAATTCAATTACAATTTTATTTTCAAAACTTACGCGTACCTGTCTTTAATTATATTCTCCAAGTCCTTATCTCCCAGTCCTTCTTTTTTTATTTTTCTGTTACGTACTCTTTTTATTGCACAGTTAAAAAATTTATTTAATAATATTTTAATTATTTACTCTATTAAATCAAATCAAATCTTCTAATTAAAAAAATTATAAATAAGAAATCTTAAAATTGACACAATTATTTATATAATTATATTTTTAATCATTTTAAAAAAATATACGTTACATTTTTAATATACGAAACACATTTTTTTTATGTTATACATGAAAATATGTGCCATATTGAGCGGATAAAAATTAAAATAAAATTTTATTTTTGAAAATATATTATATTATACCATTAAAAAAGAATGAATCCTCCAAATTCAAGCCAAGTACCCTGAGTTTAAGGCTGTAAGCCTAGAATAGCCAAAGGGGAGAAAGACTTCAGGTTGAACGTCAGTAATGCAGTTGATGCAAAAAAACAAAAGGACCAGAAGAGCTAAGAAAACAACAAAAACAGTAGATCACTAAAATTGAAAAAGATGACGACAAATTTGAGACTGAGACGAAGAACTGAAGAAACCATTATGATCAATACCATGTGGTGTCATAAGTAAACAATTTCAAAGACTGATCGAACTTCAATTATAGCAGACAGGCCAATGTTTGTCAATGTATATGTGTGTGTGTGTGAGTTTTTAATTATGAATTTGTATTGCTATTGGCTATGTTTTACATGCAAAAGAAGAAAGAGAGATTCAGACATTCAATTAATAACCATGTTTGTTCATACATGAAAATGCCAAGTGCAATTAATTATCACAACTTAACTTCTGCAGTATGTCTTATTAATTTTCTTTAAGGTGTGCTATTTTTTTTTATTTCTTTAATTATATCACATAATTTTTGTTTATATATGAAATTTCATTAAAAATATATATTATATGTCTATATTTTATACATGATATAAATAATATTTTTTTTTTAAAGTTAAAAATAAAATTTTATAAATAAATGATAATATATTAACATAAACATTTTTTTTCTAATGATATTATTAACAAAAACTTAAAACTATTAAGAAGCATCAAAATGGAGGAGCTTTGAAAAAAAAAACAATCATCACGATCAACGGATCAAGTAGCAACCAAACAGCCATATATTTTTTTTTTAGTAAAAAACCAATAATAACCTCAAAATACAAAACAGCAAAACAACGTTATCTATAATTCAAATTCATATATTTATATTACGGATATAAAATTTAACTCCGACAAGATTTGAGTCCACGTTTTCTTAATTCTCTTATGCTGCGTTTGGTTAGAGGGAATAAAAAAATTAGAATTGATTTATTTTATTTGTGTGTTAGTTACGTTGAAAAGTTAGTCATAAAATGAAATTGATTAATTCTACTCCTTTATAAATCATTATTCTATTCACATCTCAATTTTTTTTTTCAATTTTATCCCAATCTCAAACCTCAAAACCTTAAAACCTATTTAGTAAAATAATAATTTTAATAATATTTTTTTAAGTAATAATTATTTAGAAAAATAATTATTTCAATAATGTATTTTATTTGACAAAAAAATAATAATTAAATGATGTTATTTAAATTTTACTAAATATAGGGGTATTGAAGTAATTTATAGTTTTTTTTTCATTTCATTCAAATGACAAACCAAACATTATAATACTGATTTTTTCTTTAATTCTAGTGGTCAAACCAAACAATAATGTTTACTTTCCATTTTATTCTTGTTCTGATTTCGATTTCGATTTCGATTTCATTATGTGAATCAAATGTTACTTTAATGTTTATACGATAATTATATATTATTGCACGGATGTAGTACCTTAGTAAAAAAAAATTACTTCTATTTTTCGGATGGTATATTAGTTATGCTAATATTTAAAAAATATTAATTTTTTTATTATTGAAATTTTTATACTTGTATAATATTTATGTTATTTAATGAAAAATATTTATAATATTTTCGTCTCTTTTTATATCTGAAATATTAACATATTTTTTATCATTAAATAAATATTTTAATATTTTTTTAATGATAAAATAAAGAAGTAAAATGAATAAAAAAACATTAAGATATGTATTTAATAATTCAAAAATAGTAAAAAAATCACTAATATTTAAAGAGTTAGAAAAGACGAAATGTAATAAATATCATTTACTAAAAACGTTTTTTTATAGAGGTATCATAAGTTACCTAATGAAAAATAAAAGTAGGAAAAAGGTTATTAAGGTACTAATTCCGTGCAATAGTACAAGAAGTTAATAAATAATCGAGTTTCCTCGGTTATTTCATATCAGAGAGAATAAGAAGTTCAGAGACAAATAAAAAAATTATGAAAGGACTATTTTAAATGGCGTAAGATTATATAGTGGTCTTAAAATATATAAATGATATTACATGTAATTATTTATTTTGGTTTCATTCGATATATTTTTATGATTCGTATATATAGTTTAGATATTTAAAGTTTCTTTTTAAGAAGGATCATTAAACTTTAGGCGTGACAAAAATTAGTTCAAATTCAAATACTTTTTTTTCCAGAATAAAATAAAATGAGCATAGAAAAATAAAGTAACCAGAAAATAGAATGAAACAGAACGAGGAAGAACCTCTCATTCATTCATTGTCTCTCTGCTTCTCTTGGTTCCAATATTTTGCTGGGAGAAAATGAACGATGCTTAAGTCAAATTCAGACACTCCCGTGAAATCCTTCTAGAAGAAGTTCGAAGGAAAAGAAAACTAGCTTTCATTTTCTCTTGATTAAATATTCATTATCAAAAAAGTTCTCTCTTAAGCTCTCTCGAGTCTTTTTTTTTTTTCTTTCTTTCTCATGTCTCTGGAACAATAGACTTTTCTTCTTCCTGAAATGAGAGATTTTCTCTCTCTGCAATGCCTTTGAACCTCCTTATTTCGCCCTGGAAAGCACGCTGCCTCAACCACCATTGTTGCATAACAAACACACGCATGCTCTGCAAAAGACCCATTTCATTTACCTCTCAATTCTCTTTGGAATGCCGTGGTTCATAAGCCATTTTATTTCACTTAACCAATCTTAGCTACAAAAAGTAAAGGGTATCTGATAAAGCATTGTAGCATAATAAAGAGGTTTACAATTCGTTAGGTTTTTAACAATTCTGAAGATTTTCGTTGAAATTACTATCTGGGTACTTCTTTGATTTTTTTAAATATTGGCTATGTGGTGCCGGAGAGGCCTTTGATTTTTAGATCATGGCCTCAAAGTTGCACCATTTGTTCCAACTTCATTGAATTTCCGATACCCAGAACCTCTAAAGCGCACAAGTATTCTCAGATTTTGTAGAAACCTGTTCCTGTCAATTATTATAATTATTTCTCCTAATGGATTCCGAGTGCCCAGCTGAGAATTCCCAACACGTTGGATCTAATTTCAGTTCGTCTTCGACGACAAACATTTATTGGTTCCATTCGAATTCTTCAGCTCCAAATTCCATGGGAGAAGTGGCGTTAGGTGATTTGGGAGCGAAACCCGTGTGGTATGGATCAAATGGTCCTGATTCAGAAGCATATAGCATATCACAGAAGGATATCAATGATGAGGACTCGAGGTTTATCTACATAAATGATCCTGGCAAGACGAATGAAAGGTTTGAATTTGCTAGGAATTCAATAAGAACAGGAAAGTACTCAATCTTAACATTTTTGCCTCGAAATTTGTTCGAACAATTTCATAGGGTGGCATACATTTATTTCCTTGTGATTGCTATTCTTAATCAGCTTCCTCAGCTAGCTGTTTTTGGCCGAGGAGCTTCTATTTTGCCTTTAGCTCTTGTGTTGTTAGTTACTGCAGTAAAGGATGCATATGAGGATTATACACGACATATGTCTGACGCAATTGAGAATAATCGATTGGCCTTAGTTTTGGTCAAGGATCAGTTTCAGCAGAAGAAGTGGAAGGATATCCAAGTTGGCGAAATTATTAAAATCCAAGCAAATGAAACTATTCCATGTGATATGGTACTGCTAGCAACTAGTGATCCCAGTGGGGTTGCTTATGTGCAGACTATTAATTTGGATGGGGAATCCAATTTGAAGACACGGTATGCAAAGCAAGAAACACATTCAAAGTTATCTGAAAGGGAGAGGATTTGTGGGTTGATTAGGTGTGAGAAACCCAACAGAAATATCTATGGATTCCATGGCAATATGGACATTGATGCGAAAAGGTTATCACTTGGACCCTCTAATGTTGTTCTTCGTGGTTGTGAGGTCAAGAATACTGAATGGGCACTTGGTGTTGCAGTTTATGCTGGTAGGGAGACCAAAGTTATGCTTAACAATGCTGGAGCACCATCTAAGAGGAGTCGTCTTGAGATCTACATGAACTTTGAGATAATTATGCTCTCGTTCTTTCTGATTGCTTTGTGTACAGTTGTCTCAGTCTTTGCTGCAATTTGGTTAAGGCGCCACAAGGATAAGTTGGATTTCTTGCCTTTCTATAGGAGAAAGGATTATTCTGAGGATAAAGTGGAAAACTATAACTATTATGGATGGGGAATGGAGATAGTTTTTACTTTCCTCATGTCTGTTATTGTGTTCCAGATCATGATCCCCATTTCTCTGTACATTTCTATGGAACTTGTTCGGCTTGGTCAGGCTTATTTCATGATCGAAGATACCCAATTGAATGATGAGGCCACAAATTCGAAATTCCAGTGTAGAGCTTTAAATATAAATGAAGATTTAGGCCAGATAAAATATATATTCTCAGATAAAACGGGCACGCTTACAGAAAATAAAATGGAATTTCGATGTGCAAGCGTATGGGGAGAAGATTACAGTGGTGGGTGGAGCATTTCAGGAAAACACCAAGCAGCACATGTAGCGCAAGGTAATGCATTTTTGGACCTTATCACTTGTGGTTACCTATTGGATATTGTTTTTGCTACAGTTGCCGCTGTTATTTCTTATGTGCTCTGTTATCATTTTCTTTTGTTTTCTATAGTCATCTTTAGAGCTGCATTTATCAATCTTAAAATATTTCAACTGGTTTCAGACAATGGGTATGTTTTAAGACCAAAGATGACTGTGAAGGTGGATCCGGAACTTCTAAGACTCTGCCAAGGTGGGAATAACACAAATGAAGGCAAACGTGTCTTTGATT
Organism: Hippophae tibetana; assembly: GCA_037013495.1. Lineage (NCBI taxonomy): Eukaryota > Viridiplantae > Streptophyta > Magnoliopsida > Rosales > Elaeagnaceae > Hippophae > Hippophae tibetana. The sequence continues at coordinate 10,031,988 of CM072802.1, forward strand.
TCTTTCTTGCACTGGCAACTTGCAATACTATTGTGCCAATTGTTGTAGACACATCTGATCCCTCAGTGAAGTTTGTAGTTTACCAAGGGGAGTCACCTGATGAACAAACATTGGTTTATGCTGCAGCCTCTTATGGTTTTATGCTTCTTGAACGAACCTCTGGCCACATAGTTATCAATATTCAAGGAAAAAAACAGAGGTAATTTAAAGTGTTTTTATCCATACCAATTGTCCTGTTTTCTTATAATTTCTGAGTTGTGTTTTTACCTTTTCTGGCAAGATCCTCCTCTTCTTTGTTATTCTTATATTAACTGTTATTTTAATAACTCAAAGTATCTCTATATAGACTGCGTTTTGCGTGGAAAAATGCTGTATGCAGCTCTGTGACTTGTAATTTACTCGCAAGTGATAGCTGAAATAATTTCATGTTTATGAAAATGACCTTGAATGTTGCTGGCTTAAATTAGGTGTCTTTTTGTCACGCTTTATCTAACTTGATCTATTGTCAAATAAATTAATAAAACAACAAAATACCATTTAGGAAAGAGATGGCTTATTTCATGAATTTTTTTATGAAAGATGGCCTTCAATGTATTAGTTATTTTGTATTTTGGTTTACCTCTTTCACGAAGAATTGTAAAATTTTGTACCTCGTTTCAAGAGATCCGGACCTGCATTTCCCTTTTTTATGAATTCCTGGATCATGGGCAGTGCAGGTTCAATGTTTTGGGTTTGCACGAGTTTGATAGTGATCGGAAGAGAATGTCAGCTATACTAGGATGTCCAGACAAGACTGTAAAAGTGTTAGTTAAAGGTGCTGACACAACAATGTTCAGTGTAATAGATAGATCTTTGAACCTAGACATAATACGTGCAACGGAAGCTCATCTTCATTCTTACTCATCGTTGGGTTTGAGAACACTTGTTGTTGGGATACGGGAACTAAGTCCTTCAGAATTCAATCACTGGAACTCATCCTTCGAGGCAGCAAGTACTGCTTTAATTGGGCGAGCTGCTCTACTTCGCAAGGTTGCTAGCTCTGTAGAAAACAATCTCAGAATTCTTGGTGCCTCAGGCATTGAAGATAAATTGCAAGAAGGTGTTCCACAAGCCGTAGAGTCTCTAAGGACAGCAGGAATCAAAGTCTGGATTTTGACGGGGGACAAGCAAGAAACTGCAATATCAATTGGGCACTCATCAAAGCTTCTAACCAGTATGATGACCCAGATTATCATCAACAGCAACTCCAAGGAATCATGTAGAAGAAGTTTAGAAGACGCCATTCTCATGTCTAAGAAACTCATGACTGTGTCGGAGGTTGGCTATACTGAAGGAAGCTCAGGAGCTGCTGTTACTCCCTGTGCCTTGATTATTGATGGTTCCAGCCTTGTTTATATTCTTGATGGTGAACTTGAAGAAAAGGTACTTACTGTCTTTTATAGCTCTCATTTTCCAGTCATTTGATGACGTCTTTATGTTAATCTAGTTTTATGGTTTTACATTGCAGCTCTTTGAGTTGGCAAATAATTGCTCTGTGGTCCTTTGTTGCCGAGTTGCTCCCTTGCAAAAGGCTGGAATTGTTGCCTTAATGAAGCGTAGGACTGATGACATGACACTAGCTATTGGAGATGGTAATTTCTGTTCATGATGTACTTTTGAAACAATAAAATGTAAGTCTGATATCCTCCTCTTGGTTTATGAGCTGATGTTTTTAGTGTTTGCTGGATGATCAACAGGTGCTAATGACGTTTCAATGATCCAAATGGCTGATGTGGGAGTTGGCATCAGCGGTCAAGAGGGCCGGCAAGCTGTCATGGCATCAGATTTTGCTATGGGCCAATTTAGATTCTTGGTTCCCCTTTTACTGGTCCACGGGCATTGGAATTATCAACGTATGGGATACATGATCTTATACAACTTTTACAGGAATGCAGTTTTTGTTCTTGTTCTATTTTGGTAAGTAGCCCTTCCTATGGTTGTATAGTTTCTGAATCTTTGGACAAACAGTTAATTTGCATCAACATGCTACCACCTTAGGTGGTTCAAAATATTGTGCTTTTATTTTTGGTTTCTTTATTTTTTGCTTGAATTTACATCACAATATACTTTCTTTCTAGGTACGTGCTCTTTACTTGTTTCACTTTGAGCACTGCAATAACTGAATGGAGCAGCATCTTGTATTCTGTTCTCTACACTTCTTTGCCTACAATTGTCGTTGGAATTCTTGACAAGGACCTAAGCAGAAAAACTCTTCTAAAGAGTCCTAAACTCTATGGTGCTGGTAATAGAAATGAATGCTATAATTCCACATTGTTTTGGTTGACAATGCTTGACACATTGTGGCAAAGTCTTGCTGTGTTTTTCATTCCTGTTTTTGCATATTGGGGAAGCACAATCGATGTGTCAAGCTTAGGGGATCTATGGACACTTGCAGTGGTTATTTTGGTCAATTTACATTTGGCCATGGATGTTCTACGGTGGACATGGATTATTCATGCAGTCATTTGGGGATCTATAGTTGCAACATTCTTATGCGTCATCGTAATTGATGCTTTACCATTTCTAGTTGGTTACTGGTATGCCCACTTATTCAATAACATGTTCACATAATAGACACTTTTTTGCATAATCATCGAGTGAAATTATTCAATACCGTCCCATAATTAGGTCACATGAATGGCTTTTGTCACATATTTTCTTTTGTTTACCACGTTGATTTCCTTCAACATCAAGCCTGATAAAACTTTTAACAGTTTCATTATGAAAATGTATATAAAGCTGATTATGATTTACGGGAGGGTGGTAAAAATAAAAGAATCATCTGCCCTTTTGATAGAAGAGGCGAAGAGGCTAATAGTCATGACCAACTGATCTCCACTTTTTGAAATTTCATTATACTTATAAATTATGCATAGAATACTTTTCTTTTCTTTTCTTTGGCTGAAAAGCTAGCAGAGAAATATCTCCAGTTCTTACACAAATGTACTGATATTTTGAATGTTAATTATCATTTTGCAGGGCAATCTTTCATATTGCAAAGACGGGATTGTTTTGGTTATGTTTGCTTGCAGTCGTTGTAGCAGCACTCGTTCCTCGTTTCATTGTAAAGTTTCTTTATCAGTATTATAGTCCTTGTGATGTCCAAATTGCCAGAGAAGCTGAGAAGTTTGGCAATGCAAGACAGTTAGGAGATGTACAAATAGAAATGAATCCGATGGTAGACGATGGACGGAGATGATGAAGGCGATTATCTTTTTGTATGTATGTTTTGATTTTCCTGTATACAATATTCTTTAGGCAAACCTTGGACTATCTCAAATGGTTGCTAAATTTTCATTATTTGCTATCCCAAGGATAGTGCGGTCTAATACTAGGTATGTATTTTAGTTTGATTATATCTTGTAAAATTTATTCCAGCTAAATTAAATTTGCATCATATGAAAGAGTTGGACACTAGTTACATATAGATGAAGTGACTACTACATTTAATTTTATCTAAATGAATAACATTGAATTTGAGACTATTGATATAAACTATTATTTAAAATATTTCATTCAGTATTTATCGAATGCTGATTTATTACTCTCTTGAGTATGAAAATAGTAAATTACTTAAACTATAAATTCTATGTCAGTAGTATGTAGTTTAAAGAACATGACAATCTTACTTTATCAAGATTAGCTTAATCACCATCTTTCCAGATCTAAGTTCTTGTGACTTAATTTTGAAATTTCCCTATGGTTTTGTGACTTAATTTTGAAATTTCGCTATGGTTTTTTGTCTGTTTTGTTACTCACTTGAATTTATTTTTATTTTTCTTCCTCTCTGAACTTGAATTTCGCTCTTAATTGTGATGCGTTTATTGAAGAGATAACAATTCAATTAGAATGTCTTAATCTGGTAATAGAGATTTAGAATCTGTCTCATTTTAGAGTTTGGACCTTCGTAACAATGGCGACACTGGTTTTTTCGATTGTCAACCGTTTCAACTCAGGGTTTCTTTGTTTGCTGCAAGGAATTATGGATGATTCTATGAATCGTGATATAATTGAGAATGATAAGAGCAATTTTGGTCTGGTAATGATTGTTTGTATGTGATTATACTAAAAATATGGAGAATTATTTTATTTGTGCGTAAATTATCAGTAATTATAAATACAATGTATATCTAATATATTATAAATGTAATATAATTATAATTTTTTGTATTTTACTTGAATAATAAAATAAAACCGTCAACTTTTACAAACAAATATACATTATATTCATATTTAACTCAATTTCTAATATAAATGTAATTCGGTTATCAGTATCGATCTGACTGAAAAAGAAACTATCTAAGAAAAATTACTAAAATGATAAAAAAAAACTAAAAGAAAGACAAATAATAAACAATAATTAATAAATTAATAAATCCAAAAGAATAATTTTAGTTTTTATTTATTTAATATTATCAATTTAATTATAATTTATTATTTAATTATATTTTTAGCATTACAAACAAATAATTGGAAGAAAATATGTTCTTAAAAGTATTTGATAATATAAAATATTTGTTCTGAAAACCATTTCAAATTAAGATGAAATATAATTTTTATTTATCTAAATTTCAATAATATATTACATAAATAAAATTGTAGTAAAATAAAAATAATAGAAATATTTAAAAATAACTTGGCTAACTTTAGGTGATATTAAAAAATAATAATAATTGAAATTCAACTAATGAAATGAAATAAAATAAATATAACTATATTGAAAATCATGAAAGAATAAAAGATGTGAAATAACATCAAAATAATACATTAAATTTATTCTCAACCTCCTCTAAAATTTAGCCCAATTTATTATCTTTTCACAATATCTGAAAAAATATGAAAAATAATTAATAAACGTTAATGTATATCATGATATTTACTTTAATTATATTTAATTTACTTATAACACTTATATAAAAATAGTATATATGTTTCTTAAAACATATAATACTCATTATTTTTAAAAATAAGACTAATTTTTTTGTAAAACTTTACTTTCTCTCCAAATTGGTGTCCAAATAAGACCACCCATGTTTACTTTTACAATAATGGAAAGCCTTTAATTCTCTAATCTTACTTCGATAATATATAATTGGATAATAATCTAGAGTTGAAAATTGAAATTTAAAATTTTAAAAAATGAGTTGGAACAAGGTTAGAATTGCAAGGAAATCATGATTGCTTATTTTTTGAGCATTAACTTGAAGTGGCATCGAATAATTGTCATAAACATGTCAGAGGAATTAAGCTATTAATAAGACTAGATAGTAGGTATCACATTAAAAGAGATTTGTATTATCAAGTCTGAACTTGTTGTTTGTTAACTTCACGAGATGAGTCTGCAAAATACAAGCTTGTTTCTCCTTCAAACTTGTCTGATAGGTTGAGGGTATGTTGTTAAAATATACTTTTAGATTTCGGGCTTTGGCTTAATCTATATTAATGTTTTTTGTCATTTGGATATATATGCATTTTTCCATTAATTTCTTTGCAGCGTTAGTTTCTTGTTTCTTAATTTCCATATGCAATCTATCTTAAATAGAGTTGCAGCACTTTAGTTTCTGCTATTTATTGTGTTGAATCTTCATTGAGAAGCCCAATGCCAATTGTGTTGGTCTCATTTCATATGGAGGTTTTGACATCCAGTTCTCTTCTATTTTTTCTTTCGTGATTCATGTTCCAGTTGTGGGAAGCCTTTTAATTTTTTCAGTTTTGTAATATCAGCTTAACCATGAGCTAAATTTTCTGATCCTTGGTGTTATTATTATATACTTCAATTTGGAAATTGGAACTTGATTTACTTGAGAGCAATTAAAGTTTGTCAAGTTACGAAATTTGGAATGTGGATGGTCTAGTTTTTCACATAATTCAAGACTTTACTCTCATCTCTTAACTCCACAGCTGTAAATGCCTCTGTATGAACCTGAACCACAACATGCTATCTTTCCTTGAAACCTTCGCTCCACAATTTATATGAAGAGTGAAAAACAGCTTTTAGTTTTTTTTTTTTGTTCATAAACTATGTTTTTTTTTCTTTTTTCAAACTTATTGAAATTGTTGGTGTGTGTTGTGTTGTATGCTACAACAGTGGCATACACCAATACTCAGTGGAGCAAAACATGAAGCAGACAATAATATTAGTGGAGCCATAAAACATGGATGTGCAGGAATTATGGTTATTGTTTAAATTTTCGTTTTCATTGTATACATATAGTTAAACACTTGTATTGAAACCAGAACATAAATAATAATAAAATATACATGATAATTATCAGAGAAACACAATATTTGTCATGGTATCAGAGCAAGTTATTGCTGATTAATGGAATTACCTACTGATTTCTGTTTTTGCTGATTTCTGATTCTGATTCTGGTGTGGCTGTTGATTTCTGTTTTTTACTGATTGCTTATTGTGGCTACTGATTTCTGTTTTTTGCTGATTGCTAATTGTGGCTACTGATTGTTGATTGTGGCTACTGATTGCTGATTGTGGTTGCTGATCTCTAAATCTGATTTCTGGGGTGGCTATTTCTGATCTCTCGACACTGGTTCAATCTAGGTGGTCATTCTGACTTACTCATCGGTTCCACCATCAGTTTCTTTTCTGGAAAAGAAACAGAACACAACGATAAACGGTGCTGAGGTCGCGTTCTGTGTATCTGCTTTGTATCTGTGGTTGGAGTCACAGATTGTTCGCAGTCTCTCTACGTAGTCGTGGGCAACTGCACCGGTTTCCTACCTCCGTGAAACTTGAAACGCAACAACATATATTTTGTGTTTTGTCTCTGTACGTGTGGCTGGTTGGAGCCGTAGGTCTATCTGCAGTTGTGGGTAACCATATTGTTCTTCTAAGCTCAGACAAGCTTGGAACGAGAAGGAACTGCAAAGAGGCTGCGTGAAGGAAGAGTTGCTGTGAAACCACGCAGAAGAAGCTGCGCTGAGGAACGCAGAAGAAGTTAGTTGAGGAACGCAGAAGAAGTTGGTTGAGGAACGTAGAAGAAGCTGCGCGAATTAGGAATTTTTTAGGGTTAGGATCGCACAGAAGAAGCTGCGCGAATTTGTAAAAAAAAATTTAGGATTACGAATTTTTCATGGCGGAATCTAGAGATTTAACCACCAATTTCATATTGGAAGATTTGACGACGAAAATGACGGAAGTTCTAACTAGAGCTCAGACCGTCTCACAACCTCCGCTAACTGAAGCATCGACTGCCCCATTAGTATCAAGTTGGGAGGATCCAACTATGCCTTGTGGTCCCAGGTGGTGGAGATGTATATCTCTAGCAAAGACAAACTGGGATATATTAATAGGGAATTTCCTCAACCTGCTGAAACCGACCCCTCCTTCAGGAGATGACGCACTAAAAATGCCATTGTTAAAGGATGGTTGATCAATTCGATGGACCCCTCCTTGATTGCAAATTTTATTCGATTCCCAACTGCGAAACAAGTTTGGGACTCTACTGCTACCACCTACTATGATGGGACAAACACGTCTCAAGTGTATGATCTTCACCGTCGAGTTACTCGTATGAAGCAGGCGGGTGGATCCATTAAAAAATACTACAATGACCTTCAAGAGTTGTGGCAAGAAATTGATTTCCGTCGTCCTAATCCAATGGAGTGTGTGAATGACATACAAAAATACAACTCCATTGTATAGGAAAATCGAGTGTATACCTTCCTTGATGGACTTGATGACAGACTCGACAAAACTCGAAGTGAGGTGCTTCAAATCAAACCATTCCCTACGGTGGAACAAGCCTATGAATTCATTCGTAAAAAAGAAGTCTGGCAGACCGTGATAATTACGGGTATAGATACGACACCCGGAGCAGTTATGGCTTTTAAAGGGGTCAAAGGACACCATAATTTGATGCCACCAAAAATAGGAACCTCTTTGGGTAGCAAGAAATCCACGGGAAATCCACCATCTCTTGACATGAAATGTGGCCATTGCGGAAACTCTAAACACACCCGTGAAAACTGCTTCAAACTCCACGGGTATCTAGAATGGTGGAATGATCTTCAAGCACGGAAGAAACGGGACACCACTGGGCGAGCCACTATGGTTACCAATAGTGCCTCACTATCCCTTACTCATCAGGCCGAATCTTCCCAGGATCCAGGTATTTCAAGTAAAGCATTTCACATCTCTACTCGTAATGATAATGAGGATTGGAGTCTGGACTCTAGAGCTACAGATCACATGACATTCGACCCAAAAGATCTCTCCAATACAACCCAGCCAAGACGAAGCCGTGTTGCCAATGCCAATGGAGTCACTTATCCAGTTACAGGAGCTGGATCAGTGACCTTATCTCCTTCATTATCATTATCTAATACTTTACTTGTACCCTCTCTTTCAAACCGACTAATGTATGTAAGTTAGGTCACTTCAGATCTTAACTGTGTAGTATTGATGTATTCTACTTTTTGGCTTCTACAGGATATTCTCACCAAGGAGATCATTGGGCGTGGTACTAGGAGAGGAGGATTATATTATGTGGATGAACTCAGTTCAGGAAGAGCCAATAACATGCAAAACACTGTTGGTAACAAGGAACGACAGATTTGGTTATGTCATCGTAGATTTGGGCATCCATCATTCGGGTATTTAAAGCACCTACTCCCCAGTTTATTTTCAAATATCACACATTCAGATTTCAAATGTGATACTTGTATCCTAGCAAAAATTCATAGGGTGTCGTATCCTATGAGCATGAATAAAAGTTTGACTCCTTTTGCTTTGGTACATTCTGATGTTTGGGGACCTTCCCCGATCATTACAGCATCGGGTCATCGTTGGTTTGTTATTTTTGTTGATGATTGTACACGAATAACATGGCTTTACCTTCTCAAACATAAAGATTAAGTATTTTCTACATTTCACCTGTTTCACACCATGGTTCAGACATGATTTTATGAAAAAATTAAGATACTTAGGTCTGATAATTGAGGGAAGTATGTTAATCAACAATTTCAGACATACTTGGACAACCATGGTATTCTCCATGAAACCTCGTGTTCACAAACCTCACAACAGAATGAGACTGCAGAGAGGAAGAATTGGCATATTTTGGAAACGGCTCGGGCCTTACTAATCGGTGCACATATGCCTAATAAATATTGAAGTGATGCGGTTACTACAGATGTGTATCTATTGAATCGTATGCCCACAAAAACCTTACAATTTCAGACTCCATTAAAAGTGCTATCTGATCAACTTCCCTTGCCTACTATTTTGATGATTTCCCCCCGAATTTTTGGATGTGTTTCTTTTGTCCACCTCCATAAAAATCAACGAACTAAGTTGGATCCATGTGTTGTCCGATGTGTATTCTTGGGGTATGGCGTACAAAAAAAGGGTTACCAATGCTATGATCCAATTGCTAAAAGAACCTATATTACCATGGATGTCACTTTTCTCGAATCATAATGTTTTTTCCCATCACCGGTATCCAATTACACTCTTCAGGAGGAGAGTTATGGTGAAGAACGAAATTGGCTTGATATTGAAATATTAGACACTAGTTCAACATACTCGGATCGTGCCAATAATATGGAGGAGCCAGTATCTAGACCCGAGCTTGAACTTCTAAGAACTGAAGCTGAAATAGTAATTGAATCTCCAAAAGATGAAGTGGTTGATGTACCTTTCCACTCTCTAGTACCCAGTGATCCTCCTACTGAGAATATTCCTGAGGTAAGCTATCCTATCACACCTTTACAAACTAATGTTATAGATACATCTGTTGGTTATGTTTTACCTTTCAGACACAATCGAGGCAAACCCCCAAATCGATACTCTCCAGAAAGAGAAGAACGACAATCCAAGTATCCAATAGCAAATTATGTATCTACTCAAAGGTTATCAGAACCTATCAGGGTATTTGCACAAACACTCTCCTCGTGTCAAATTCTAAGTAGCATTGAAGAAGCCTTATCTGATCCAAAATGGGCTCAAGCTATAAAAGAGGAATTTGAGGCATTGCAAAAGAATAACACATGGGTGTTAAGCGAGTTGCCTCAAGGGAGGAAGATGGTAGGATGCAAGTGGATTTTCTCCATTAAGTATAAAGAAGATGGGTTAGTTAATCGATACAAGGCAAGGCTTGTAGCAAAAGGATATACACAGAAACACGTGATAGATTATCAAGAAACCTTCTCACTTGTGGCTAAACTAAAAACTGTTAGAGTCTTGTTATCTCTTGCGGAAAATTTAGATTGGCCATTGCACTAACTTGACATAAAAAATGCCTTCCTTCATGGTGATCTTGAAGAAGAGATTTACATGGATATCCCACCAGGATATACTGTTACATCAGGAAAATAAACTGCATGTAGATTACAACGAGCATTGTATGGACTAAAACAATCACCTCGAGTATGGTTTGTTAGGTTGAGTTCAGCAATGAAGAAATATGGGTTCCAACAAAGCAACTCTGATCATACTTTTTTTCCTAAAACATCGATTAGGGAAGATAACAACCTTTATAGTCTATGTAGACAACATGATCATTACAGGGGATGATAAATAAGAAATCTCTAAGCTTTAAAAACAACTATTAAATGAGTTTGAAATGAAGAATTTGGGAGGACTCAAATACTTCTTAGGTATTGAGGTAACAAGATCAAAACAAGGCATATGTCTTTCCCAAAGGAAATATACTCTGGACCTACTGGCAGAGGCAGGACTACTAGATTGTAAACCGGTCGATATTCCAATGGTTCAAAATCATAAACTCGGAGAATATGTGGACCAAGTACCAGCAGATAAACAGAGATATCAACGGTTAGTAGGTAAACTCATATATTTATCTCATACTCGACCTGATATTGCTTATGTTGTGAGTGTCGTGAGTCAGTTCATGCACTGCCCAAGTGAAGACCATATGGATGCGGTCATGCGAATACTTTGTTATTTAAAATCCTCCCCTGGGAAAGGACTTATGTTTTCAAATAATGGTCAATTGGAAGTCCTTGGATATACAGATTCAGACTTGGCAGGGAATATGAAGGATATGAAATCTACTGCTGGGTATTTTACTTTTGTGAGGGGCAATCTTGTTACATGGAGGAGCAAAAAGCAAAAGGTAGTTGCCTTATCTAGTGCTGAAACTGAATTTCGAAGAATGGTCAAAGGAATATGTGAGCTCCTTTGGTTGAAAAAACTTCTAACTGAGATTGGTGTTGCTCCTAACTCTGAAATGAACTTATTTTGTGATAACAAAGCAGCCATTGCCATCTATCACATTCCAGTTCAACATGATCGCACGAAACACGTTGAAGTGGATCGGAACTTCATCAAACATAATCTTGAAGAAAAGATTATTAAGCTTCCATTTGTTAAATCAGAAGATCAATTGGCTGATATACTCACAAAATATGTGTCTGTAAGGAACTTTTACAACTCACTTGACAAGTTGGGCATAAGAGACATATATGCACCAACTTGAGTGGGAGTGTTGGTGTGTGTTGTGGTTCATGCTGCAACAGTAGCATACACCAATGCTCAGTGGAACAAAATATGGAGCAGACAATAATATTAGTGGAGCCATAAAACATGGATGTGCAAGAATTATGATTATTGTTTAAATTTTCGTTTTCATTGTATACATATAGTTAAATACTTGTATAGAAACCAGAACAGAAATAATAATAAAATATACATAATAATTATCAAAGAAACATAATATTTGTCATATATTGGTTACAACTTACAAATATCACAATCTTTCAGTAATTAAAAATGCATCTAAACGTATAATTGTTTATTGTATATATGACATTTTTATCAATTCTAATAACAAAATTGATACAACGTGTGTAATTTAATCAAATTTTATTAACAAAATTAACAACAAATGTATGATTTAATTAATTTTTTTTAACATAATTAAGAAAAAAGATATGTAATTTATGGATTAATTTATTCTCTTATATATATATATATATATTTCAAATCTAATTTCTCATGCACTTTTCGATATCACTTTTCTTGCCTCCTTTAAAGCCTGTAGTTGATGTATCAAACCTATATCTAAGAGTATCCCAATTATGTGACATCTGATCTCAAATAATATTGCATTACTTACTTTCTACCTCATATTTTTTTAAAAGTGTAAAACTTATTTTAAAAATTAGTAACTTATGTATAACACACTATAATAAATACGAGTTTAAAAAATAATTATAAATTTGTGTCTTTAATATCCATCAAATATCAAGTAGCATATTTTGGAAGAGAAGTGATAATGTGACATAAATTTTATACCCACATATTTATATTATATTATGTGTTAAAATTATTTTAAAAATTAAAAAAATAATCCATTTTTTAGGGAATAGCAACACATGACATAACATAAAAAACATGTTTATTATATAGTATAAAAGATATGATTGTATAATTTTTCTACAATTTTATGTTTAGTAATTAAATGAGATTCTATTATATAAAATAAAATTTGTAGGTTTGTAGACAAAAAAATGAACCAAAAAGTGAATATGATTTTAAATCGTAATAAATATTTTATTTAATATGTTTAAAATTTTAATTTTAAAATTATGTATCTTAATTTTTTCTTTTATTTCAAATTAAAATTAATATTTTTATTTTTAAAATATAAGAAAATATAAAAATAAATTAAATATTATTTTGAATAAATTTTTATAATAAAATTATTTTGATATATAAAAAAATTAACTATTATTTTAAATATAAATTATTTATAAAATTATATACTAAATCCAATATAATTATATTTAGCATATTAACTCATGCAATAAATAAATCAAAATGTGAGTTGGATAAATTTTTGTGTTATTAAACTTATTCTATTTTAAATATAAAAAATGCTAAGTAATTATACCTTAAAAAAAATACAAAGGTAAACAAAAAGTTCTAAAACATGGAACTCGTTCCAAAACGAGAACGAAAAAGATTTGTCTTTTCTCGTGCAACAAACATTGACATCGCGTCTAGCGTCAATTATTGACTAGAATGGCGGGCCAAACGGTCCGATGAAGCATCGGTCACTCTCTTTCCTTTTTGTCTCTTCTGACTTCAATTCCTTAAAACTTCCCATTCTTTACAACATATTTGTTTTTAATTATATGCTTATATCTTATCCTCACACATCAATCTTCACGACCCAAAGCCTGAATCTCTTGCATTCGTTACTTTTTTATGTTTGCAATATCAATGAAATCCTCGTGATTTCTGTCATCCTTTTCAACTGACAAAATCATATGGCATTTTCCGCTTTCAAATCATCCACTAGAAAGACCACATCATCATCGACAACCCCACCATTGACAAGACCAACCGTTGACAATTCACCAAAGAAAGCTCCAATTCGGAGATCTAGAAGTATTAGCGCCGTACCCAGAACTACGTTGGGCGCTTCTTCATCTTCAGCGTCTGATGTGTTCTTGAATAAGAGGGACAATCCTTTGTTCTGCAGTACTGGTTCAACCCACGACCTTGAATCCATCGACCCAGACAATTCCGTCGCTGTCATTCCACGTGAACGCAGTGGTTTGAGCTCTGCCAATACGAATCAGAGAATTGCGAGTTCCGTTGCTGTCGAATGTAGAAGGGGAAGGTCGGCTGCTAGAAATGCGGATGTGGCGGGTCGTGGCCGTAAGGAGGTTGGTCGAAGTATATCTAGGGCCAATACTGGTCGCTGTAATCGATCTGTGTCGCGGTGTCCAGTTTCTAGCCGGAGTTGCGTGAACTCTGAGGTTTGGGTTTGTTTTCTTATTGAAATACAATCAATTGTGGCATCAACGTTTAGCTCACCCTTCTCTACCAATTTTGTCAACTTTATTTCCAAACTTAGGAAATGATGAAATTGCATGTGAAACTTGCCACTTGTCTAAGGCCACTAGATTGCCTTTTAATTCTTCCTTGTCTAGGGCTAGTAAGTGTTTTGAACTAGTTCATTCAGATGTATGGGGACCAATTAATGAATCTTTTGATGGTTATAAGTATTTTGTGATTTTTGTTGATGATTTCTCTCGAGTCACATGGTTATATCTTTTAAAGTCTAAAAATGAAGTTATGGAAGTATTTAAGGACTTTCATAATCTTGTTAAAAATCACTTTTCTTCTAAAATTCAAACCTTAAGGTCTGACAATGGCACCGAATACATGTCCCATATCATGAAACAATATTTGAGCATTCATGGCATTATGCATCAAACAAGTTGTGTTGGCACACCTCAACAAAATGGTGTAGCTGAACGCAAAAACCGGGACTTACTTGAAAAAACTAGAGCATTAATGCTACAAATGAATGTACCAAAGAGATTCTGGTCCCAAGGGGTTATGGCAGCTGCTTACATCATCAATAGATTACCCAGTCGAGTCTTGGATTTCAAGTCTCCTCTAGAGGTCATGAAAGGAAGGAAAATTAACCTTTCACACCTTAGAGTCTTTGGTTGCATCTGTTTTGTACATATTCAATCTCATCATCGAGATAAATTGGATCCTAGAGCTGTTAAATGTATTTTTCTTGGTTATTCATCTACACAAAAGGGATATAAGTGTTATGATCCCCAACTTAGGAGATTAATTGTGTCTAAAGATGTTCGATTTTATGAAACTAACCCTTTTTTTAGCAAGTCACATGAAATCACAAGTCAAGGGGATGACATCTTGGATGTGTTTCCATTACCAAGAATCGAACTTAAGGCTCCACAACAACAAGATCCCAGCTATGTCAACATTGATGCATCTCTCACTGAAAATAACAATGAAGGGTCTCGTCTTAATGGTACACTGAAGATGGTGATAATCAAGATGATCCTCACAATATGGTACAAGATGTGAACGAGTGTGAGATAACTCCTTCTGCTCCACGACGTAATCCAATGCGTGTTAGGCAACCTCCCACAAGACTTCAAGACTTTGTCACCTACAAACCCACACATCCCATCTCAAATTATGTGTCATATAAGAGAGTGACACCAACCCATGCCGCATTCCTCAGCACTATATCGAGTTACAGTGAGCCTCAAAACTTTCATGAGGCCAACAGCCAAGAGGTGTGGAAGGAAGCCATGCAAGAAGAACTTAAAGCCCTAGATCAACACAACACATGGAGCATCACCAAACTTCCAAAAGGCAAGAAAGTTGTGGGTTGCAAATGGATCTATAAGCTCAAATTCAAGTCAGATGGATCAATTGAGAGGTATAAAGCAAGATTGGTGGCTCGGGGATTCACTCAAACATTCGAGGTGGATTACAAAGAAACATTTGCACCTGTTGCAAAAATGAACACAGTAAGAGTGTTACTGTCTGTGGCTGTAAACAAGGGGTGGTCCATGTACCAAATGGATGTGAAGAATGCATTCTTGCATGGTGATCTCAAAGAAGAAGTCTATATGAAATTGCCACCTGGGCATCCTCAAAGCAATGAACTGGATTTAGTGTGCAAATTGCACAAATCCATTTATGGTTTGAAACAGTCCCCACGAGCTTGGTATGCCAAGCTAAGCTCAGTTCTCACTAGTGTTGGTTTCAAAAGTAGCAATGCCGATTCCTCACTATTTGTTCGCACAGGAGCTATGGGCAAATTGGTTGTGCTGATTTATGTAGATGATCTGATAATTACAGGTGATAATGCTGACGAGATTTTCAACCTCAAACAGTCCCTCAGACAAAGGTTTGCAATTAAAGACCTTGGGATATTGAAGTACTTTCTTGGTATAGAAATGGCAACCTCGCACAAGGGACTCTTTCTTAACCAAAGGAAATATGTCCTAGATTTGCTTAAGGAAGCTAACATGAGCGATGCTAAACCAGCCATTACCCCTCTTGACAGCAAGCTCAAACCTAGCTTGAAGGGCACGCCACTCAGGGATATAAGTTATTACCAACGACTGGTTGGTAAGTTGATCTACCTAACAATCACCAGACCTGACATCACATATTCTGTAAGTATTGTGAGCCAATTCATGCACTCCCCAACACTTGAGCATTTGACCCTTGTTAAAAGGATCTTACGCTACTTAAAAGGATCAGTGGGTCGTGGTATTATCATGAAGAAGAATGACAACACACAAATCATGGGGTATTGTGATGCTGATTGGGCAGGGAATGCAATTGATCGCAAGTCCACCACTGGCTACTGTACATTTGTCGGTGGAAACTTGGTCACATGGAAGAGTAAGAAGCAAACTGTCATTGCCAGATCAAGTGCCGAAGCAGAATATCGTGCAATGGCTTCAACTGCGTGTGAGTTGATATGGCTTAAAGGTCTTCTGTGTGATTTAGGTGTTCCTACAACTCTTCCTATGTCCTTATTTTGCGACAATCAGGCAGCTATGCATATAGCATCAAACCCAGTGTTTCACGAGAGGACGAAACACATTGAAGTTGATTGTCATTACGTTCGTGAACAAGTTCAATCACAGGTGATTCAGACACATTATACAAGAAGCTTCGACCAACTGGCTGACATCTTCACCAAGCCCTTGGCTTCTCATCAATTTCAACGACTTTTGTCCAAGCTTGGATCCATAAATCTTCTGGATCCAGCTTGAGGGGGAGTATTGGATATTAGTTCTTAATTCAAAGAATAAACACAAGGACCTTAATTCAAAGAATAAACACAAGGACCTTAATTCAAGGAATAAAACAAGGAGCTTAATTCAAGGAGTAAAACAAGGAATCCTTAATTCAAGGAGTAAAACAAGGAATCCTTAATTCAAGGAGTAAAACAAGGAATCCTTAATTCAAGGAGTAAATCAAGGAATGCTTAATTCAAGGAGTAAATCAAGGAATGCTTAATTTAAAGAGTAATTGAAGGAATAAAATTTTCTTATAAATAGCTATACAATTGTAATGAAAACATGAAGAAAATAATACAAACTAGAGAACTCTTTTGTGTAGAGTTATTTCTTGTTTTTTCTACAGTGTGCCTCATTGTGTTTGATGTTTGTACAGAGTGAAACTGAACAAGAGTGTAGCTCAGTGGCGAGTTTTGGGAATAGAAGGAAATCGAACTTAGATGTGGGCAGCGACCGAGATGAGAGTGATTTGCGGAAAAGTAATTTAGAAGTAAAGGATAGACTGAAAGTTCGACATCTGCTGAAGCCTTCAGATGATTCTGTTTCAATTTCGGTACAATTGGATCTTTACCCGTTTTCTGAATTTGCATCTTGTTATGTAACAGCATAGCTAATCTACGAATATCTTCATGTTTTTGTGCGTGTTTCTATTTCAGTCTCGTTCCCATGCCACAACTTGGGAAGGTGGAGTCTCTACTACGAGTTCCTTATCAGGAGCTGAAGAGAAGACCATTAATGCGGTTTATGAACAGATGAAGGTTGAACGCAAATAGCATCATGGTCATTTTGTTGGATATAAGTTATTTAAAAATTTAAGCCATTGATTTAGTTGTAGAGATCCTAGTTTGCAAAATGTTTTTTGAGTGATATCTTTGAAATTTGTGGAGTGATCCTTGCTCGATTGGATAACCTTAATAACATTATGTTGCTTGATGATCCATTTTGCAGTCAGTCCAAATGGATGGTCTTGAAGGTGATGACAGTGCTAGTGGTATACATGAAACTGTTCGGACCGAAGTGAGGCGTGCTATAATCGAAATCCAAAATGACCTGGAAAATGTCTGTCTGTCTTTGATTTTTAGCTTTATTTCCTGTTTCATTTTATTTTAAAGATTCACTTGGAATTAGTTTGACATTCGACCGTAGGGAGAAGGTTAGTTGGCATCATTAATCAAATAGTTAACTTCACTTGATGAAATCCAAGTGATATCTATCTTGGTTTGCATTGATTGCTACAGGCTTCTTTGGTTGTTATCTTAATATTAATGGGTTTCTGGCAACCTTCTATCATGTAAAATTAGAAACTTTAAATGTGTTCCAGATCAAACACAGCAGCTTTGTTTTCCCAGTCACATGGATCTAGAGATTTATTTTATGGTAAGAATCGTAAGTTGTGTATATGTATGAAGTATGACAATGTTTGTAAATAGGTTCTATGAAATGGGTTCTTTGGCCTGTGCGTCTAACTATAATTTGTTGGTATTTTATTGCAATGGATACATGCTGAATAAGTTAATTGAAAGAAGAATTAAACGCCCATTACTTATCATATTTTGTCATACTTAACCCTTAACTTGTGCCATGCTTCTTACAAATCAGGCCATCCAAAGGCGAAGTACTTCTGCAATTGCTACTACTAATGTTGCGGATATTCCTCCTGATTTGGTCAGCCCTGGTGCGGTTGAGTTAGTTTTGGACATCAGAAGAGAATATGCCAAGAAGCTTGAGCAGGTTATTTTAGTTTTTCTTTGTGCTTGTGGGGATGTGATATATACCAAGCTTATAGGTAAACATTCAATAAGATACTAGTGTTATATGAAAATTTTCAATTTACTAATTTTATTATTTTTGTTTCAATTGAATACTTTTATTATTGATATATCTTTCAATAAAATATTTTGACAAGACAAGTAGTGAAATGAAACAAAAAATATCAAAAATAATAAATTAAATTTTTTTACATAACATTAGTACCTAGATGAATGTTCACCCAGGCTTATATGTTATGTTAAATAGTTAGACGTGGCATGGTTTAGTTGGCTATGTGGCCCAACTTTCATCATTGCTGTGTTTGTATCAACAAAGGTAAGTCCATGCTTTGTATAAGGTCGTCTTTCTTTTGATAATTTCTGTTTGTGATGAAGACTCCAATATATAAACATTGTTTGCAGTCCAAGGAATGGGCTAGAAAACTGCAAACTGATCTGGCCATTGAAGAGCACCGTGGACAAGAACTAAGCCGAATCCTGAAGGAAGTACTTCCAGATCCCAAGACCTCCAATGTTCAGAAGTCTCGTCCAGCAAGAAAGGTTTTTCTCCTCATTATCTAAGCAGATTCTTCTGTTGGATTAAAGTAACAGTGTTTTGTGGATCTTTCTTTATTTTACTTTTAGTTTATAGAAAGACAACAAATTGCCTTTAAGAAATTATTTCTGTCATAATACATTCTCATTTCTGAATCTTCATCACTTTTAAGTCAAATGTAGATATTCAGGTACCGCGCTATTAAGAGATAAAGAGTTCACTTTAGCCTTTTGTCCTTAAAAACGTGCACATAGATTGAATAAATGATATAAAAGGTAGGCCGCAAGTCCCAAAAAATCTCCAAGTGCACCGTTTATATAATTTATGGGATTAAACTGTGCATTTTAAAGAAGAAAAAAAGACCAAAGTGCACTTTTTGTGAAATGTACAAGACTATTTAGTTGTTGCACCCTTTTATTTAAGTAGGTTCACTTCCGTGCCTTAAATTATATAAACAGTTCACTTGATTTTTTTTTTTTTCCATTTTTTGACTTCCGACGTACCTTTTATATAATTTATGGGACTAGATGCAACTGTTTAAATAAATAGATAAATACACAATAAGTCATGCATTTTAGGCCTTTTTAAATATATGTACTTAAGTCCTATAAATTATAAAGCACACCGTTTATATAATATATGGGACCCAAGTGCATCTTTTCAAAGAAAAAGAACTAAATTACACTTTTGGTGAAACAAATTTATTTGGTTTAATAGTTACTCATGCATTCTGTTTGTGTGGATTAAGATGTTGGAGATGAGTAAAATGAACTATGGAAATAGACTTAGAAGTTACGAGTTCTCTGCATAGATAGGATTTCAAATTTGCTTTTTGTTTGTCTACTTAACCCGAATGAATTTTTGAAACATGATCACAGGCTAGTATTGAAAGGAGAAAGATGTCAAAGCGTCTAACAGAAGAAGCCATGGCATATTTTGATGAATGCATATCGATATCAACCTTTGATAGTTCTGACCTCTCTTCGCCTGAGGACCAACCACTCAGCATTGGTGGTGTTACTACCCCTGTTGATCATCACGTGTCTTTGAACCATGCACCTTTAATTGCTTCAGCTAGAGATAGCTGCAGCAGTTGTTTCATGGATAAAAAGGTCCCTTTATTACTATCTGTTTGCAACTTAATGGTCTTACCATTTCCAAAATCTTCCCACCCTGTTTTCTCTCTCATAAATAAATAACAGATTGCCTTAATTTGGGTAACTGCATGCAGACTGTGGATGAAGAAACTACCCAATAATTTAAAAAATACTTTTTGCCCTATACCTATTCACATTTTCCAATTTGAGATTGATGTGAAGCTTCGCTGCTTTCTTATATTCTTGCTTCACTTATAGAAAATATAAATGATATCCTTTCTGATTTAATCAAGTTGAATGCATTTCTAATCCATGCTACCATGTACACATGTAATACAATGTGATATTCATTTTGTTAGGTGGTTGTAGAATGAATGTGTTAAAAACTTATTGAAGATAAGCACTTAGTTCTTTATGCTGAATTAATAAAAACAACTTTTGTGTACGTTCTTACAGGAATCATGCATTCAAGATCAGGTTACACAAAATCAAGATCCTTCAGGACTAACGGTCAGCAGTAAACATCAGGAGACAAATCTGAATCAGCATTGTCCTATCAGTGCCAGTGCAGCACATGATAGGAAATCACGGTTCTCGTTTGCTTTTAAACCAACAGAAATCCTTGAACTTCAGGACTTTCATAAGTATATCCAGAACTCTGATAAATGTCCCGGGGAAAGTGAAGTAAGCTCTAAGATTGTAAGATCAAACAGTTACGACTTGAGTGAGTATAATTTACAGGCCACAGCCCAAAGCATGGTGTCTGAGAGGGTTGTTATGAGAAACAGATTGCATTCTGGAAGTCTACTGCTCTGTGGGGGGCATAAATTTTCTCTTTTTGCTTCTTTTATTTGATTTTGAGCTATACAGGATTGGAAGTAGAATTTAGTGTTAAAAATTTGTAAATTTTTATAAAAATAAATTTAATTGGGTGAAAGTTAGTAATAGTTCCGTTATTTTTAAAATAGTTTGGTCTAGAATTTTTTAATTAGGTACATTAAGTCTCCATAATTATGAAAATTAATTAATTTAATTCAAATATATATTAATATATTAAAACTTAATAAATTTATCTACGTGTATATCACCTAATATATGCGATAAATGTATAAAAATGCTATCGTCTTAATTGCTTGTGAAGAATCCCATACGAAAGAACAATTATTTGAAGGTTAATTGTTCTTTCGACTTAAATAGATAATCAGAGCATGGATGAGGGATGGAGATATCACTTATGAATTTTTTTCGTAAACTTTATATCAATTCTATCAAGTCGATCTTATAAATGTGAACTAAACAACTTACATGACGTAAATATAAAATAAAATGCTTAATTCAACACACAACTAAAATACTTAATAAATAGAAAATAACAATCTGTAATAAACATATTAGTGACGATGTGCCTCGTAGGCTCTTGTTCAGACTAAAAACATACATATACAACCAAGAATTAATAACACGTGAGACAAAAATGCATACTAAATAAAAGAGAATTTTCGATCATTTTAAGACTTCAGACGAGAAAACATATTTGGTAAATCATAATTGTCATCTCACACAATGTGATCAATCTAAACAAAGCAAAATAAATAAAGAGTCTGACACCTATAATACAACTAAGGTGAGAAGATATAGACTTTTTAGAGACACATCAAATTTATATTGACATAATAGACATAAGTAAGATAAATTAATTAGACAACATGCTTATTAATTTACTATAGTATAAGGTATGATTAAAAAGCTATAGACATGCTACATGGAAAACAAAGAAAGCATATGACAACATATAACTAGTAAACTTTATAATTAGAGTATACGTCTGATATATGAGAACTTATATAAAAGAAACTTAGACTATACTAACATGCATATTGATTATGCATAACAACATTAAAAGAGTTTAAGACTTGATACACAATCAAGCTAAAGAGATACTGATTCGTTACAGACCCAACTTAAACATGCAAATCACATGGAGGAAAGCACAAGATAAATAAGCATAGTTAGATTACATATAATCAAAGATAGATAATATAATAAGGCACCAGATATAGAATTCTGTAAATAAAAAGTAGGTGATAAATATAAAAAAAATTAATCAGAGTTTAAACTTCGGTATGTATGAACATACATCATTTAAGGTCTCATTATACTAGCTACACATACAAATATGCATAACATCAAATATAACGAAGTAAACTCATATAAAAATCTTATCTATGTGATAACATTCTCATATTGCTTAAGGCAACCAATAAACAGCAAATAATTCACTAATCAATATAACAGTTATAACTCTGAAAGAAATAAAATCAATATTACTTCTATCAGTAGGGACATTCATCCAAATTTCCTATTATTACTATTGTTTGTTGCCTTCGTAATAACTTGGTTCAACACACGAACTCGGCTCTCCTTTAAAGCCCACACCACCCAATGTGTTGTGATTAGTAACCATAAGTGTGATAACTCTTAATCTTAAGAACCACTCTCAAACTCAAACAACCTATATTTATTACACATAACAAGAAATATGATAACTCAATGCATTTAACTTAGCTTACTCTCACAAATAAATAGTTGCATTCAAGCAACTCCCAATTGACACACGACTCACATACAATCCACTTGCAACATCGTCTTGAGTACTTACCACTCATAAACATGATTTTTCTTACACAATTACGAATTACTAATATTAAATAATACTCAAGGTATTAGTGATCCTGAAAGAGAAAAATGATATATGAATTTGACAAACTTCCGTTACATTTTTCTAGATAAAAAATAAGAAGAAACGATAGGATATTTATAGAACTTGGATTTTTCACCTTGCCAATGGTAGTGGCAAGGGTAGTAACGAGGTGCATATAAAGTGTTCTTAACTATGTACGTGTGTGCATTACTCATCTGTAATAATCAATTTTATAGAGAGGGAGACATAACATTGAATAAAATAAAGTACACATTGTGTTTTGTATACGAGAAACCAATGAATCATACGACAATCACATGTGAATTTCATTAATTCTAACACTTTAGTAGTAATTGAATTAAATTGACTAACTTTTTTAAATATAGAACCTAATGTGTCTAATTGAATAACTTTCGAACTAATATATATTTTCACGTAATAATATGACTTGTAACACATTTTTCTTTTTAATTTTGATCCATACTTTTACTTAATAAGATTTTTTTTCCTATTCTTTTTCAGAGATGATAAAGTTTAGTTGAAGTTTTAACACGATAAACTTGTAATTGTGAATTAGGGGAAGAAAAACAAACTTGTAATTGTAAAATATGTAAATTTAACCATTTGTAGAAGACTTTTTTTTGGCTCTTATTGTTTCATGGCAGTTGGAAAATAACATTTTCATGAAAAGCTAGTACAAAGCCAAAATCAACAACATAAAAAGATACAAAATAGCAAGCAACATTTTGGAATGTGCATGTGAGGGATAAAAATGATTATACTAATAATTATAATTATCTTGTATCAATTTTAGGTATATTTAGTCAATAATTATCGATTATTAGTTTATAGTAGTTTTTTTAAAGATTTAACATTTATTTAAATATATATTTACGTAATCTCGTTATTTTTAAGAACAACACTTCATAAATTATGTGCTATATATTTCATTAATTATTCTTTATATAATTACATTAATTACCATTTTTTATTAATGTTAGTGCATGATAATTTAATAAAAAACACAAATAACCAATATTTAATTAAAAGAAAAGTAATAAAATTGATAAATAATAACAATTATTATAAAAGTAACAATATATTATGTGAGCTTTTTATTTTGATAAATTTTCTTAAAATATCAAAACTGTATCTCAAAACTTATAGCTTCATACTCATAGATACCAAGATACTCTTAATACATAATTCAATAAAATAAAAATAAGATTATATCTCATAATACATCCAACAATCACCATCGGTAGCTATTGTCGTCTACCCACGCAAGTTCTGACAACTATTTTTTGTGACTTATCAAAGTTTGATGATCTACCTTATGTAACATGTTATATATATATATATTATAATTTCAATAATAACCGAATGTTTAAATATAACATGCATATATCATTATATGTAACACGTTACATTTACATTTACATGTATTATGTAATCCGTACATCCCTAAGAGTTTCGATGATATATTAAATTTAAATTATTATATCTACCTATATTTTTGTACGTAATCTGTTAAATCCACCAAAATGTCAATGAGATTGGGTTAAATCCACCAAAATGTCAATGAGATTGGGTTGTGATTATCAAAACACTAATATGATCGCCAAAGCTTTAATGAGGTTGTTTACAATGATAGTCAAATGTATGGTGTATATGATCATTATCTAATTTTATTAAAGTTATGAAAGTAATATTTTGATCTTTTTATTATATAATTTTATACTTAATAATAATTTCTCAAATCATTTAAGATTGTTAGTCGAACTTATCCATACACATAAGAAAGTCGAGTTTAGGTTTGATATAGATATTATTTACAGTTATAAATAAAATAAATAATAATAGATGTTTAATAATTAGAAGATATATTTTAAGTAAGAAGAAAAAACTAATTAATTAATAATACTTATTTATTAGTTAAGAGACATGAAACTTTAAACTTTATATTTTAAATCATAAATTTTAAATTTTAAATTGTAAACTTTAAATTTTAAACCAATTAAATTTAAGATTATTTTAACTTATTATATATATATATATATATATATTTTAAAACTACATCTTTTAATTATCAAATATATTATTTTTTGTTAAATATAAATATCCATCCTACCTTTCCCAGCCTTTTGCTTGCATAAAGCCCATTCAGCATTTGAGATAGAATAAGAGAATCGGCCCATTAGCGTATTTAACCAAAAGTCATAACCCTAAACTTCTTCTTACCTATATACTCGTAGCGATTTTTGAAGATGCCATAGCAGAAGCCGCAGCTCAGGACCTCTGTCGCCACCTCTTCTAGGTTGTTTTCTATTCCTGAACTAATTTAGGCTATGGGTTTTCGATCGGATTCGTATATATTCTCTTTAAAAAAAATTAGTTTGAGCTGATTTAGAGTGTTTATGGCTAATTGTGCAATCTATAATTTATTGTTGATAACGAAGCCAAAGTTATTTTTGTGTTACTTTTGATGAAGTTTTAGTTTGATTGCAGTTGGTAACAGGATTTTTTGTTCTTATTTAGATACGTAGGAAGCTATTAAACTTGATAGAATACAATGGCGTACGCTGCTATGAAACCAACAAAGCCTGGTCTGGAGGAGTCGCAGGAGCAGATCCACAAGATTAGGATCACTCTCTCTTCCAAGAACGTTAAGAACCTCGAGAAGGGTGTGTCTTTTTTTATGAGTGCATTTCTTTTTGTGGATTTTAGCATATTCTGGTGATTAATATTGCTTTAAGTTCTATTTCTTTACCTTTAGTATTAGTAACCATGTTGAGGTAATGATTCCAATTTCCAAAGATATGCTTGTTTAAAGAATCACAAACTTTATCAGTTCGTTTTGAATTGAATTAGACCTTTTTAATAGTTATCTATGCTCAATGTTGTAAAAAGGCAGTGATCTAGCATCAATGCGTACCCTTTCAACTGAGGCGAGGTAGTATGAGGCGCCAACCTCCAATTAAAATTAAAATTAAATTATAACATAAATAAATAGTAAGAGTACTTGAATTATCACAAAATAATATCATAATAATCATAACCTCACATAGTTCATAATATAGCAATCCAATGACAGTTATATCATCTAGAACATGATAAGTTTAAGGTTCATTACTCAATAAAAATCTGCCTTGCATTTAATTCTGTGTCAAATAAAAGAAGCAAATACTAGGGAAATCTTCTATTGTTCTAAGTTCTACCAGGTGTCTACAATAAAAAAATCAACTCTTATTAGTCATAAATCAGATCGCATATGGATAATAGCCATCAAAATAACTACCAATAAACTATATGGCAAGTCTCACATCAAAGAGGGCTACATTGCATTCATTACGTGACTTTTAATCAATATTAGAGATCCTTTCTTATTATAAAAAGTAGCTAACAACTCACTAAAATAAGAGAAAAGAAATAAAACTCTAGAAGTAAAAAAGAGAATAAGAGAAGAAATAAGTAGTTATTTGGAAGCAGAGAAAACCGACTTGCAGAATAGGAGACGCTGCAGCTTCAGATGCAATGTGAAGTTCTAAATTTTTTCCCTTCTGCCCAGTTCTGTTGGTTTTCGTCTCTTTGTATGAGGGGTTATTGGGCCAAAATCAAATGGGCTTTGTTAAGGCCTAATTTTGGATTTTGGCTCATAAATTTCTGTATTCTTGCAGAAGATGCTATGCGCCTCAATAGCATCAGTGCTACACGCATTAGTGCATGAAAAAGTCTTGCACATCATGCCCAAAAGGTGTACTTGTATTTTATATCCTAATACTATCCTCAAGGCTGCCCAGGTAAGAAAAATGCCCTGATGTGCTCCTTGAGACTAGCCTCAATAAGCTTTTTAAAGCGGTCTATGCTTGTGAATTTTTATGAAGACTTGGTATGTTCTGCTCCATTTAAATCTGGTTACCCACATTGTTTTGCTAACTATACTTTGTACATGGCCCTTCCAAACCTACCTTAATTTTATGTTGATCCTGTAAAGAAAATTACTTTTGACTACCTGAAGTCCTATTGCATTAGATACTCCTCTTTATATTATAAAAGAAATGCTTGCTATTGAATATTGTCCATTCATGCTGATGGTTTTATGTATTTTATGTTTTGTAGTATGTGGTGATTTAGTTCGTGGTGCCAAGGACAAGAGGTTGAGAGTTAAAGGACCTGTGAGGATGCCTACCAAGGTTCTTAACATTACCACCAGGAAGTCTCCATGTGGTGAAGGTATGTTCAGTTTATGTTCTTATTTTCTTACTGGTGCCATAGGATGGATTTTTGCTATACATAATTTTGTTATTATCGTTGGAGATTGATTTTAACCCAATAGCTTGTGACAGTCTTGTCCATCCATTGCGTCACTTATTTTGCTTGTTTCTTGTCTACGGATTGATGAGAAGCCTTGGTGGTTGAACCTTCTTCGATGATCTCTTTCTTATACACTTGGCTTATTTTTGGGTTTCTTATTATGCATCTTCGTTGATATAAAGAGAAGTAAAATTTGATTCTAAAATTTTGCATCTTCTTACGTAGGTACCAACACATGGGATAGATTCGAGCTTCGTGTCCACAAACGTATAATTGACCTCTTCAGCTCCCCAGATGTTGTTAAGCAAATCACCTCCATTACAATTGAACCCGGTGTAGAGGTTGAGGTCACAATTGCAGACTCTTAAATGTTTTACAACTTATCTATAGCCTTCTTTACTTAATTAGAGTTATCCCTCCGTGTTTTGCTGTTACCTTGGGTCATTCTTATGAAGCCTCAAGCTTGAATAGCTTTAAAGCTCAAACATATCTATGGTATTTATTATTCTCATTATGGGATGGATTTTTTTTATTTGTTTTCTTGAGTTATAATTTTTGGATATAAATTGTGTCATATTTTTGATATGAAAGAGTAATTGTTTTTCAATTGTGAAGGGTCTATTTTATAAAATCTGATAGAGATGGTAACTTATCGGCCCATCATAATTTTAATTAGCAAATAAGTGAGTTAATTTAAATTTTTAAATAAAGGTTTTCCTAGGGAATTTCTTTGTCCTGAAAGACCAAAGACCAAAGTCTAAGTTACTGCTGCTATATAATGTTGCAACTTGCCCTTGTATCATCAACACGGCTAGAACAAGACGACCTCCGTTTCCCATATTTAACATACGAATAAAAATATAAGTAAAATTCATTTGGAGGAACTTCAAATTCAACAAATGGTCATGAGTTTTTTTGTCATATGATAATAAATTTTCTCGAACCTGCCCTTGGTTAACTCTAGCAATATCTTTATATTTATATATTATAGAGCATTAAATTGGGAGGTAATTTTTTTAATTATTTTGCTATTAATGTTTTTACTAAAAGATATTTTCGTATGATTTGAATATGTGAATAAGAACGGTAGATAATTGAGTATTACTGTTAAGTTATTTGACAAATTACAATCTTAGAGTCCGAGTAGCATTAGTGGAAGCATCATTGACCCTGTTATTTTTATTATTTATTTGTAAAACTGAAAACTTTTTTTTAAAATGAGGTGTAAACTTGAAAACATCAATCTTCATTTCATGATTTTTTTCCTTTTTAATTATTTTGCTAATGTTTTCGTGAAAGTGTTAAAATAAAAATATAACCTTTTGGAATCAAAATTTTATATCTAAGTCACATTTTCATTTGCTAGCCTATGATAATCTATTAAAGGCAGTCCACACGTGTGACCTTAATAGCAGAGTGATCCAACTTGAACTTGAAGAGAGCATGTCTAGTTTACTGCCAAGCTAATAAAGGTATTCCTGATGCTATTCTTTCCACTTTCAGAATTTAGATTCAAAGAGGAAAGTTGTTATACAACTGAAACCCGATAACCGCTTGTTCTCGTTAAATATCAATTGCAGAGCTACAACTAGGGCATAAATAAGCATCTTCACCAATTCTTCTATTTTTATCTATCAAATCTCATTCTTCTACCCATATAGTAATATGTGTAAATTAAGATGAGATCTTGATGCTACTTATAATAGTACATTAATTTTCAAAGTACATATCGTATCTTATTTAATTTTTAATGAGATAAGATGATATTAATTATGATATTTTAATTGTTTTTTATTAGCATAAATGAGATAAAATAAAAATACAAAAAAATATGATATATAATTATTTATAATTTAAATTTAATAAGAAAAATGATACAATATATATTTAAAATTAAATTTATTAATATTACAATTAAATAAAATGAAATAAGATAACACTCTATCACCAACAAAATAAAGAAATTAAATAAAACATGAAATGAGATAAAATACAATTAACTTTAAATCTTTATATCTTTGATGATTATTTTAAATAAATGTGCAAATGGAGTTTACTTATCTTACTAAGTGAATTCATCACTTTATAATAAGTAAAAAAATAAAAATGCTATATAGATACATCTTGTAAAGAGGTAAGAATATTATATTTAATAATAAATTGTTTTGTTAATTGAGATGTAATAAATTTATGATAAATAGTAACGGGTTATTTTTATGCTTTAGATTATGCATGATACCCTTTAAAATGTAATAAATTATGATACACTTTAAATTATAATAAATTAGGATGTCCTATTATTAGGTTACGCGTGTATTGTTGATATAGGTAAT
This sequence comes from Hippophae tibetana, assembly GCA_037013495.1. Taxonomy (NCBI): domain Eukaryota; kingdom Viridiplantae; phylum Streptophyta; class Magnoliopsida; order Rosales; family Elaeagnaceae; genus Hippophae; species Hippophae tibetana. Next base: position 10,061,357 of record CM072802.1, read on the forward strand.
ATCCCACGTCGACGATTGTGGGTGTAAACTCTTTAAATCCTTCCCACGTTCCTATTTTAATCGATTCGTTGTTGGTTCATGTTTTCCTAAAAAAAAAAAAACAAAAGTTATCACTCGCTGCAAAACGGTAAAAATAAGAGGAGGAAAAACAAAAAGGAAACAGAGGGGAAAAACCTTGACTTTGATTCCCACTTCTTGCCCCCTTTCTCTCTTTTTGTTTATGGATAAAACAAGAAAACTGAAGAAAACATAAAAGTCCCTATTGTCTAGACCAACACATAAGAAATCTTAAAGATTTTGAACAGTTTTCTGCCATCGACTAGACATGAGATTCTAAGAAAATCCCAAAACCCAACTCAATGAACCTGAAAAAAATAAATAAATCAAACAGAGTAAGTAAATACAAGATATAGAGGTTGTCGTTGAAGAAGATGAATACAAATTCCTCTGTTTTACATTGTCGTCCAAATTCCCTGAAGCCCCAACCTCAATAACTTTAAAACCAGTTGTAGTAGCATCAACATCATCCAATAAGCCACTCAACTTGATGTCGTTTCCATCAGAACGACTCTGTTTCTCCAAATATAGAATCAATGTTATCCTCAAAGCCAGCTGTGTCATCAAAGGAAAAGTCAGGTAACTCTAAATGTTTGTCCAAGAGAAGATTTGGAACTGACAGTTGGGCAAACCCAGATGTGTCCAAGAAGCTCCAATAGAGTTCATGCTCGATGGCTTCACCGTGCTCCATTACATTAACACCGGCCATTATTGCAGAGTCACTGCAAGAAAGAAGTTGACCAGGAGAGTAAGTGGAAGTCTCATCTTCTTGTTCTTGTTTCTGTTCCTCTTGTTCTTCTTCTTGTTGGTCTACTTCAGTTTCTACTTCTTCAGGGTCATGAGGAGATGAGGAATTGGGAAGTAGTTGTTGTTGTTGTGATTGGGGTTGATTTGAAGAAGGAATGACTTGATTCGTTAAGCGATCAATGTAGTTGGTGATATCAAAATTGGTCACAGCGTTAGATCCTCTGTATTTTATTGCTGCCAAGTCATATGCTGCTGCTGCTTCTTCTTGTGTCTCTACAAACACCCAACATCAAACTTGAAAATTAATATGGTTTAATGCTTAACATTAATCGAATGAATATGCGGAAACCATTTTATTAGTTAATTTATGCCAAAACAATTATAGCTAGGAAATTATAAAAATATAGTCTAACTAGATTAATTTTAAAAATGCTATGATCCACGTACTTGGTCTTAAATTAAGCAAGTGTAAAACACAGACGAGAGAAATCCTGAAACAGTGGGTTCATGATACCGAACCTTGATTACATAATTTCAACCAAGTTGAATTATGGTCCATTACAACGTGCTTATGTCTCGATTAGTACCCATTTGATCAACTTGCTTTGCACAGTGTAGTAACTAGTACTATCAATTATCAATTACCAAGGAGGATTGCATGTTATGTTTGTTTTGTTATAACTAAAGTAAACAATTCAATTCTCTTAATTATTTAATTTTATAACCATCATTGTATTGTTAAGATAATAGAGCTATCTGATAATTAAAAGTGTTGTATTGTTAAGATAATAGAGCTATCTAAATTAAAAAAAAAGTGTAATAATTAATATATAAAATAAAAGAGAGAGAGAGAGAGAGAGAGAGAGAGAGAACACGTGAGTCCCCGTGGCTGTCACTATTAGAAAGGTGGCATGATAAAGGCTGAACCAGTGCCAACTACTGCAATCTGATTCCGTCTTTGAAGTTGAACAATGACAGCCTCTACTCTCTACCATCGTTTTATTTTCTTTTATATTTTCATCGTCAAAGGTACGTGAATGTCACGTGCCTTTCCTACTCTCTATTAGCTATTTATAGGTTAATTGATAATTTTATATCATTCTTTTGACGATTTTTAGAACTAAAGAATATATATAGTAGTCAAAGTAGTTGTTGAACGGTCGCGGATCTTACGGAACTGGCGCACGCATAATACATTAAAATGAAATAAGCGGTAAAAGTAGCTGAAAATATCAGCCCATTTGTACCTTACAGCCGTAAAAGATATAAGATAAGTTCAAAATTTGTACGTAGGCAGGTGTAAAAAATAAGCCTCAATTATCCTTAATTAAAGTGCTTTCTTTTACCAATTTTTTTTTAACTAAAAACATTTGGGAAATAAAAAAACAATTCCTCTTATTTATATTAATAAAAATAAAAATTATTAATATTAAATAAAATTTAATCAAAATAACAATTAATATCAAATAGATGGAAATAAAATTTAAGTGTTATTTTTATAATTATAAATTTAAAGTATATTATTTTTATTTAGTTTTTTAAAACATTTTTAGCAGAAAAATATATAATGAGATAAATGTTAATATCAACTTCTTATTTTTTTGACTTTCGTTTTAACTCTTCTTCTAGATTCATTAATGTTTTAGCTGTTGAGCAGTTAGGGTTTTAATCATGTCGACGGTGTTGTTGAGTGATGAGTCATGTTAGTGTGTAGGATATTTGTTGTATTTGTGTGCACATGTAAACATATTGATTGACAATTTAATTTTATTTTATTTTTTGTTAAATAAATTAAAAATGATTAATGATAAATTATATTCAAATCATAAAGCTTCCATACTTTATTCCGGATTTCTTTTTAATTATCAAAACTCCTTTACAACCTCAAAATAATCTTTCGTTATGAAAGTATCTCTATCTCTCTAGAAAGTAAAAATATGTTCTTTTAGAAAGTGATAGATCCATGAGAAACGCTTTTTTATATATAATTATCTCTCCATCTAGGGAAAAACCAATCTAAGATCTGATCTCTATTTTCTAATCAAATAAAAAAAATACTTTCGGTGAGAATAATATCTGAAAATAAGAGGTAATAAAATATGTATCCTTTGTTCTTTTTTCCATTTGAAAAAAATGCGGCTGATGAGCACCACAAGTTATTTTTTTTTTAAGATCAAGACTTAGTTTCTTGTTTAAGCATAAAATGGAGATTAATGATATAATTTTTTCACGTGGTTATAAGACTTAAAAAATACTTATTTATAATAATTAAGAAATCACAATTGCACACATATAATAATATAACTAAAGTTGTTATTTTTAAATAACTACCAGCCATTGGTGCCATCTACCCAATAAAATATGTTTTTTTTAAATATTAAATTAAGTATAATAATATTATTACAATAATTTTTTATTATTGACATAAGAAAAATAAATAAAATATTTATTTAATATTTATAATTAATTATATTTTAATAATATTATTATTAAATAAAATTATAATTAATAAATTATTATTATTATTAAAATAATTGACTGAAAATAGAAAGTTCTGAAATTAACATCTAGTCAGCTCACCTTGACACTACTTTGTTTCTTCACAAATTATAATCGTTTCAAAACAAAAAAATAAAAATAAAAAATCAAGGTTTCTATTTGACTTTCAATTAATTATTTGTCTTTTTTTTTCTTTCTTTCTTCGATTTGCATTGGTACTATCAGCGACAATGAAGTGTTAAATACTACATGACTATACATTCACATGAATACAATACATATTGAAATTAAGTCATTGTGTTTAGTGACAAACAGTCCTAAAATGAGTATATAACTAATAGTTCAAATTCTTTACTACTTACAAGCTAATATAGTCTTAAAATAATTAATGAAAAATACAATTATTTTGTTTTTTTTTTTTTTAGCATACTATGTAATACATTTGTCATTTTAATTTCTTAAGGAATATCAAATTTTACATGTTATTAAAAAAATATGTATAAAATATAATTATTAAAATAAGAGATGAAATGGTAACATACTATAAGTCCCCAAGTAGAGATACTTGTTTCCAAAAACTCTTCCTATTCGTGCCTCCCACCGTCCGTTATGGTGATGCCTGCAATGTCCAGCTATAATAATGAGACACAACCTCATTATTAAAAGTACAACTTACTTTTTGTCACTTTTATTGCCATAACCAAACTATTTCACAATAAAATGTCAAAACATTTACCACTTTGTCACTATTATTACACTTTCTGCTTTCCAATTTCTTAAAAGTTCATCCTTTAAAATGGAATGTATCATGATAGTTTTGATCTGGTCTCGAATCAAACATCTACAAGTAACAGTTTATACATAATTTCTGACATACATGCCTACTAGACAAAGTCGATTATTCCAAACATAAGTGTGACATAGATTAGTAAGTATTCCTTCGATTCTATGTACTAATCAAACACGAAAAATAAATTAAAAAAAATATACAAATGATAATAAATAAATACCTTGCCACCCCTCTATATTTAGAGACACCTCTAGAAAATCCACTACTACTTCTCCTCAATGTTGCTAGGTACTCTTCCCTTGTAACCTTTCGCATTTCTTCTATTTCCTTTGTGTATATATCTACCTGCTGCATTGTAATTTTTTGGTCAAAAACACATTAAATTATGTAATTTAGGTTGTTCATTAATTTACATGGTATTTAATTCAAAGAAGAAAAGGGCAACCTAAAATTTTACCGGAAAATTTAAAGTTGTGTCCGGACCCCAATACTTCAAAGCTGCAAGATCATAAGTACGGGCAGCAGCCTCCTCACTATCATATGCCCCTATAGAAAATAAATAAATAAATAAATAAAAGACTTACCGAAAAGGCAATTCTTTATTAAAATTAACAAAATAAAAAAAGAAGAAGAAATAGTCAACAGCATAATTAAGAGAGATGATAATCTTTTATACGCTTTTATATTTTCCTTAATCGGGAAATTTGTATCAATAATAGTAAATTAAAAGGCAATAAGCATTGTTAAAAAATAGATTGACATAAAGTATGAAGAGAAAATATGCTTCGTACTTACCCAAATAAACTAAATTGAGCAGCAACAAGTGAGCATATGAACGTTGGCAGTGGCAGAGATGATGAAGAATAAAACACAGTCAGAAGAAAGATATCCATATTATAAATTTTTTTAATAAAACAATTAAATTATAAAAAAAACAAGAGATTAAAGAAAGAGTTTGCTTTCAGTAGATCTCCTTGATTTTATAGTTAATTCAAATTTAAAATTCAGAAGAAAAAAAATTAATTTACCTTGTCTTCCTTTTTTGTTTTGATTGTTATTCCAAGTATTCTTATCCCAGAGGTGAGCTTCAAACCTCCCAGTCCATCTATGCCTGCGAAATTATCAATCAAAAACAAAAATTTCATACATGCAAAAGCAAATTAAGCCAATTAGAAAACCATAGATAATGAAGATTGAAATAAGAAGCAGAACAAACACCTTGTGACTCCTTTGTAAATTGAGCTTCTTCTTCCTGATGATGTGTTTGAGATTTTGATATTTTGTTTCCGTGTTTGATTATTGTTCTTCCTTGAGCGTTTTGTCTTACTGGGTTTTTCTGACTGATCAATAATAATTGCCTCAGATTGATCAAAATTAGATGAAGACGAAGAACAAGAAGAAGCAGGGGATCTCTTCTTCATAACTTTCTCGAGAAACAAACAGGGGTGACAATGTAGAAAATATAAAGGAAGAAGCTTTTTGAAGAAAATTAAGAGAGAGACATGAGTAGGTTTGTGTGTTTATTTGAGTTCACTTTTTGGTTAGATTTTAAGAAATAGGGTTAGAAATAAAAGCATTCTGGTAACCTAAAAGTGGTTTACCAAAACAGAGGAGGAGGAGGAATGGGGAAGAAAATGTTGGGAGGGTTTTAAAGAACACCAGTGAGTGTGAATGTAAAATGTAGTGTTATTAAACCAGTGTTTTATTTTGGAAGTGAAATTAAGAAGGTCTAACTAGAGTTAACAAAAAAGGTAGAGATTTGGGTTTAAATTTAACCATGAGTTAATTAATTGCCTTACACTTGGCTTAAGTCACAGCCATGCTACCAATGAGATCTTCTATGAAAAAAGAAACCGTATTTTAAATTTAAAAGTTGATTTCTTTTATTTCTATGAAAATATTAGGTTGTAGATTTCGGTTACCTTGTGGGTTTTATGCTTGTAGGTTTTTCAGAAATCAAAAGAGCCCTTGATTTTCGAGAAAAATTACTTTTGGAACCTTCCTGGCCGCAAGAAGACTCACGAGATAGAACCGTTTTATTCTCCCTCAATTTCTGAAGTGGACAACAGAAAGTATCAAATAAATCCAACTGCTTCAAATTTGATTGATTTTATTTGATTGATTTATTTATTTTTCGTAAATATTTGATTGATTTTATTTAGTTTGTGTTTATTCATATCTAATGAAAATATATATTAATTAAATTAGTGTGTCAAATTAACACAAATATTATGACTAAACTTAATTTTGATAATTATTTTATGTATAAAATTTTATTTTATTATCTTTTATTATAATATCTTTTAATCAATTATTTTATTCAAAAGTTAAAAAAAATCTCTAACACTTTATAATTTCTCTTATTTTAATAGAGATATAACTTTTAAAATTTTAAATGAGTGTTAGGATTTGAATTGTAACAAAGAAAAAGACACTATGAAGAGAGAAAATATAAATTTTGTAATAGCATTTGAATAAAATAGTTAATTAAAATAAAAAGTAATAAATTAAAATTTTTACTTATATAAATAAACGATTTTTAAATTAGTTGGACTATTATTCTCCTTTTATTATTTATAGGAAGTAAATAAAAAATGTAAATGAGTTGTGATAACATGCCAGCCAATGTCAATAATAAGTAAGAGGTGATAGGGAGAGAAAAATAGGCTAAACATCATTTATGATCTCCTAGTTGTTACCAATTTTATATTTTATTTTCTTAATTTTTTTTATTAGATTAAAAGGATAGGAACTAAATCTAATAAAAAAATTAAAAAAAATCAAAGTGTTTACTTTGTAAAAGTTAGATGTTGTTAAATTAAAAATATATATACATTTTCTCTATATATTTCACATGTCCTTTTTTTTATCTATTTTAATTTACATGTAAGAACACAAAAAAAAAAAAATCAGTGATTTAATGAGGGTTGGCTGTCTAGACCAAGTTTCTTTTAAGTGTTTGATTACATTTTTTTTTTTTTTTGCTTATGGTTTGATTGCATTTAGATGCAACTCAAATGAAGCGGAAGGTGTTTTTTTTTTTTTTTTTCATTCATAATTGTTTATGAAGATGAGAAGGTATTCACTTTTATTTGGCAAAAGTGAAAGGAATTCAACATGGTTAAGCAATTATAAGAAAACTGTCATTTGGTAATATAAGTTCTTATTAATTTAAATTACTTGAAGCACATAAAATGAAATTTAATTTAAAAAAAAATAATATTTAAACAAATAATCTTGTATAATTTATAACAAAAATACGCGAAAATCTTTACATATTTTCATTTTATAACCGATTTACATATTTATATTAATAGTATATTTGATAACATATTAGCGAGGTTAAATATATTAATATTAGATTAAATTATATTAAATTATATTATAATTAAGTAACATAAAATATTTAATAATAACCTTGATAAATATTTTAATAAAATAATTTACATTTAAAATAATATATAATTTATTTTAAGTAATGATTTTGTCACAATCTAAATTATTATTGTTACAAAAATAATTTATTAGCAACATCTTTATCCAACTTAGTAATACTAAAATATAATTAATAGTGAAGCTACATAGACATTAGATTTTATTGTGATAATAATATAAATTATTGAGATAATATTATTATCCCTTATTTTTTTTTAAGTTTTTCTCATATTAAAATAATTACTTTACAAAATTTTAGTTTAATTTTTATAATTTTTTTACATTTTAAAAATAAAAAATATTTTTAATTTTAAATGTAAGAAAAAACCAAGATATATAATTTTAAAATAAAAAACTCATAAATGTTAAATATAAAGTACAATTTAAAACAACATTCAAACAAATTTTTTATATAATCATAAAATTTTATTTTATATATTACAATTTAATGTTACAATAACACGTTACTGTATAAAAAATATACAACATGAATCTTTAACATGGTGTTAAAAAAATGTGATAATTGTACAATTGTAAAATGGATAAATTTTAGATTTTGTAAATTACTCAAATTTTTATTTTAAATCATATGTTCTAATTTTGATAAATATTATGTGATTTATTAAAAAAATTATAATTAATTTATTTTATCTTTATTGTAATTAAAGATAAATTAATTATATCTTAAAAAATCATTTATTCCATTTTCACAATGAACTTTGAAGGACCAATTAGAAAAACATTTTAAAATTATACTTGTGAAGATGTTGCATAAAGAATCTCATATATATGAGCTGTGAAGGACCAATTTTTTTAGTGGACCTAGCATCACAATTTACAACCAATTACGAACAAAATTTAGGTAATTATTCTTTGGAAAGCGAAATACATAATGAAAAATTCATCATATACTGATTAGAGGAGTCAGACTTATCAATTCATATGAGATGGTAGGATATATCTAAAAAATTCTTTATTGTCATTGAAATATTGTTGAGTTAATATCTAAACCAATGTCTAATTATTACATATATTTTTTCTTAATAATGTCACTTTATATTGAAAAAGTAAAACACAAATTTACTAGTAATGTCCCCGTAATTAATATACACCTGAAACAACTGATTCCATCTCAATATCTCTCTAAAATATATCAACTAAACATTTTATATTAAATTTAAGCCTAAATCAATCTCAAAACAGATAAATAATTGTACTAATTTATATATATGTTTAATACTCCATGTAAATTGACGTGAAACTTTTTAACAATTCTTTTTATATCAACAATTCATCGATGGACGGTAGTAGGTTTACAGCTGCATGACACAAAATGAACTTGTATATTTTAATATCATGTTAAATTTGGGTCTAACTTCATCTCAAAACACAGGTTATAAGATGAGGGATTTGTTGGGAAATTACGCAAAGTCCTGATAAAGTAGACTTATGAGAAAACATGAATAAAAAAATAACACACAAATTTGATAACAGAGTTCGACCAATTTTACTTACGTCTCCGGATCTGCTGCACCTCTTTTTATTGAAAGAGGAGAAATTACACAAGGTATTTACAACACTCACAACTCACAACCCAATTACACCCAAGAAAATTACTCTCAATTTTCTCTAAATTTTTCTCTCAATTGTAATGAACACTTTGGATGATTAATTCATTACAATTACACATCTATTTATAGGAAAATTTACTCCTTGAATTACTGGTTCCTTGAATTACTGGTTCCTTGAATTAAGCTACATGTTTTGCTCCTTGTTTTGTTCCATATTTTGCTCCATGTTTTGCTCCTTAAATTAAGGAGCTTTATAACAATCTTCAACATGATTACCCTTATTTATATATGTATTTGATACTCCATGCTCAATCGATGACCTAACTCCATCTCAAAACTCATGTTATGAGATGAATGATTTTCTTTGTTTATATGTGCAGTGTGTGCGTGATTCTCAGTCGATGTATGACTTTAACACTCCCTCTCACATCAGCAAGGGTCTATCCCCTTGAGACCGACGAGGATGTTAAGTTTATGGAGTTCAAGTGACGGAATGCATCACTCACTAGTGGTAAAACAATTGTACCAATCCGGTCACCTGTTTTGATACCATGTTAAATTTAAGCTTAATTTTATCTCAAAACTCAGGTTATGAGATGAATGACTGACTTTGTTTATATGCGTAGCGTAGACACTATCCTTAATCGATGTGAGACTTTAACACTCTAAGATAAAATAATGTTATAATAATATGAATCCATATTTTTAATTGAAATTAATTATTAATTTTTTATATTTATAAAAATAATAAATTTTTCTATCATCATATATATAAATAGATAAATAAAAAAATACTTATATAAATGTATACAAGAGGAGTTACAAATTATATAAATACCTAATTTAATACTTTGAAAATTTGATAAAGTACCTTAGCCAGTACAAACATTTATTGCAGAAAAAACAACAAAGACACCTTGTAAACAAGAGCAGTTACAAATTAGACTTTCATTAGAGAAAATTTGGGGCCAGTCTTAAAGTTTTAAAACATTGCTAAACTTTTTGGTCATAGAGTCATAACAATAAAGTATTAGTAAAGACTTTTTAAAATGGGATCTGAATTATGTACCAGAGAGAGAGAGAGAGAGATGTAGGCTCCATTGCTCAACTTTCTTTCTCTTTTTCTTTTGTTACAATTTTAAGTTTGCGAGCTGCTTTCAATTTTTTTGTTTTTGTTTTTTTAATTACCAAAACAGAGTAGCGCGTGGGATTCCGGTAGATAGGGCCCAATTTTGTTCTTTGTTTGGGATACTGTTTAAATAAATTTTATTTAAAATTATTTTAATTACTCATAAAAAATAATTTTAAACCTCATTTTTTTTATATTTAGATTAAGTATCTTAATAATGGTCATTTTATTTACACAAATACACTTAATTCACTCCGCCTATAAAAAGAAGATACCTTATTAACTTTTAGAATAATAAAATATGATTTTATTAATAAAAAATTATAAAAATGAATTTAATAGGATAAAATTATCATTTTATTTTAACAATTTAAAATTGAATTTAAACTGTATAATTTTTCTTTTATTTTTTTGGTCAACTGTTTTTTAAAATTTTATATTTTATGAAATTTATTTTTATTTTTTAGACACTTTCAAATATCTTAATTTTTACAGGTATCATATTTGGATAAAAAAACACGATATTAAAAAATATCTAAAAAATAAAAAGAATTCATAAAACATAAAATTTTAAAAAATAATGGACAAAAATATATATTATACTATTCAAAATAAGTTTTAAACTTAAAATAACAATTTTATCTCTATTAAATTTAATTTTTTATAAATTAAATAATATGATATTATTTTATAAGTAACTAAAATACTATTTCGTGAAGATACCTATTCAGATGAAGATACTTATACAGATGTCTCTTATGAAATTATAAAATTAAAGTAATTAAAATAATTATTTGATATAAATAAAATGAATTAAATATCCCTACACTCAAAAACATCAAGTTAGGCTATAGGTGAGGTGGACATGATAAATATTGGATATTATTAAGTAACTCCAGCAAACACAACTCATTTAACAAACCATCTTAACTAAACTTTAACCAATAAGTATTAGATTTTATTTTTATTTTTTTATTGTTGACAATAACCAATAATTACTATATTGATTTACTGTTTGACATGTTTATTATGCATCTGTTTGAGTGGACACAATGGTGGCGGTATTAACACATTGTTATGAATATAATAATAATTATATTTAATAATAATGATAATTAAATATAACTAATTATAAAAATATAATATAAAATTCATATAATTTTATTTATTTATTATGTTAATATTATATTACCTTTTATTAATTATCATCAAGAAATAAGCATGATTTTTTTCTTTTACCAGATTCACCTAGTTGTATATCTCAATTTTTGTGGTGTTGATAAACTCAGCCGTATTATTATTTTTAATTAATGTGGAAATTTCATTTTTTTACTTCTAACATCGTAAGTTCTTTTGTAACGATGGGACTTTAAATGTGGGTTAACCAAAGGGATTGGACAGCCCAGCCCATGATAGCTTATAACTATACAAATTTTACATGATTTTTGGGTTAAAATTATCATATAATTTTATATACATTGGTTTAATTTAGTCTAATAATCTAAAAAATAATTAATTAAATATAAAATTTTAAAATTTAATATTTTTAAGAAGTAAAATATAAAATCATTAAAAAAAATCTTTATATTCCTTTACACTCCCATTTTATTAAGATCTTTTTTTTAGTGTCATTTGTTTTTTTGGAAAAAGTTGGAAAGGAATTTTGTTTAAGAAAATAATATAAAGTTTATTTTGATACTAAATTGATTTAGAACAAGAAGAATAAATAAACAAAATGAAAAAAAATAAATGAATTAAAATTAAGGATTTATACAGAAAAAGAGAAAAAAAACATGTTAATGAAGAAATAACTAATACTAAAATAAAAGGCTTTATTTATAGAATTGAAATGATAAAATAAATAATTAAAAATTAAGTAAAAAGGAATATATAGAGTTTTTTTAATTAATTTTGTTTTATTTTATCCCTAAAAGATCTCAACTTTTTAAAATTTAAATTTACTTGATATTTTTTAATAACATGACTAAATTAATCCACCGTCAAAATTATATAACTATTTCAACTCAAAACCTAACTTTACATTGTATTGAAGTTTCAATTGATTATTGACAAAAAAAAATAAAATAACATAATAATAATGGGCTTACATCACAAAAAAAAAAAGTTGATTAATGGATCTTTCCCTAAAAAAAATACATGGGTATATTGCTTAAGAATAATACTTGGTGTTTAATGTAATATAATTCTTACACTTTCTAGTGACTGCTACTCTATATAATTAATTTTATATAACACTTAATTTTTGAAGTGTTATTTTAGTTTACATATGTGCAAGAAACATTTATTTACGTTATCACTGTATTAATTTAAAGATAACCTAGCTATTATATATATTTTTTAAACTTTGCGTAATTGGTAATGTTACGAATTAGCACTTGCGGAAGCGAATATCAGGTCCAATTTTGGTTGCACAAATTAATAATAATGGGTAACAGTAAAATAAATAAGCAGTAAGAAATTAAATGGCACACAATGATTTAAGTGGTTCAACTTTTCAATGTGAAAAGTCTACTCCACTGACGACGGCACACCGAGGAAAAATCCACTAATAATCAAAATGGAGATACAAACACCAATTTCCAAAGCTTCACAAATTATACCAAAATCTAAAGACCCACAAAATATCCCCTCTAATTTACTGGTAATATATAGCAAGATAAATTAACAAACTAATTTTGGTTGCACAAATTAATAATAATGGGTAACAGCAAAATAAATAAGCAGTAAGAAATTAAATGGCACACAATGATTTAAGTGGTTCAACTTTTCAATGTGAAAAGTCTACTCCACTGACGACGGCACACCGAGGAAAAATCCACTAATAATCAAAATGGAGATACAAACACCAATTTCCAAAGCTTCACAAATTATACCAAAATCTAAAGAAAACAACCCACAAAATATCCCCTCTAATTTACTAGTAATATATAGCAAGATAAATTAACAAACTTGCTATTAAATCAAATATTACCGTACAAATGAGATGAAAATAATTAGCAGCAGTGGCGACGCGAAAATGTGGAAGAAAAACAGCTTCTTCTCGCAGCTGCTATATTCCTTCTCTGCAGTTTTATTTTCTCTGCAGTTTTCTTTTCTCTGTTGTGTTTTGTTGGCAGCTGCTCAACTCTGCAGTTTTCTCTTTTCTGCCACAGCACTTCATACGCAAGTGAAGGGAAATATATATATAAGCTAGGGTATAAGTTGGGAAGTAATAGATGGGCTTATGGGCTTGCTGTTTTGGGCCAACAATAAATAACAAATCTCCACCTTGGCTCAAAACAGAAAAACAAATTCTTCAAATGAAATTCCTCGGATTACTAAATAACCGTCGTCCAAAACCCCGAAGGGTGATCATCTACTGCAAATACCAATCAAGTCCAAGCAATGCTTGAACTTGTTAAATGGAACTGGTTTGGTTAACATATCAGCTGGATTCTCTGTAGTGACTATCTTATTGATAACAATAGCACCTTGAGAAACAATGTCACGAACGAAGTGATATCTGACATCAATGTGTTTGGTTCTTTCATGTTACATAGTATTCTTAGTCAAGTGTATAGCACTCTGACTATCACAAAATACAACAGAAGTATCCTGGTGTAAACCCAAATCACAAACCAAACCTCTAAGCCAAATGGCTTCTTTCATTGCTTCTGCTGCTGCCATATATTCTGCCTCTGTCGTAGACAAAGCAACTGTAGACTGTAAAGTAGCCTTCCAACTAATGGCACAATGATAAAGAGTGAAGACATAACCTGTCAGAGATCTTCTTCTATCCAAATCACCAGCATAATCGGAGTCCACATAACCAATAACACTGCAACCAGTATTAGAACTCCCATCATATACCAAACCAAAATTAGGTGTACCTCTCAAATACCGAAGTATCCATTTCACTGCTTGCCAATGACCCTTACCAGGATTACCCATATATCTGCTGACAACACTAACTGCATGTGAAATGTCTGGACGAGTACAAACCATAGCGTACATCAAACTACCAACGGCATTAGCATATGGAACTTGAGACATGTACCGCTCTTCTTCTTGTGACTGTGGTGACAAATCCAAAGAAAGCCTGAAATGCGCAGCTAACGGCGTACTCACAGGTTTAGAATCTTTCATGCCAAAGCGTTCAAGAACTTTTTCAATATAACTTTTCTAAGTCAAATAAAGCTTGCTCGCTTGTCTATCCCTGTAAATTTCCATGCCCAAAATTTTCTTCGCTGCACCCAAATCTTTCATCTCAAATTCACCATTAAGTTGAGACTTTAATTTCTGAATCTCAGACTTATTCTTAGAAGCAATAAGCATGTCATCAACATAAAGCAACAAATAAATGGATGAACCATCATGAAATCTTTTATGATAAACACAACTATCATAATCACTCCTAGAGTAACCATGATCAATCATAAAAGAATCAAACCGCTTATACCACTGCCTTGGAGATTGTTTCAGCCCATATAAAGACTTTTTCAATAAACAAACATGATCTTCCTTACCTGGAATAACAAACCCCTCTGGTTGATGCATATATATTTGTTCCTCAAGCTCACCATGTAAGAATGTTGTCTTGACATCAAGTTGTTCTAATTCCATGTCAAACAATGCAACCATAGCAAGCAACACACGAATAGAGCTATGTTTCACAACAGGTGAAAATACTTCATTGAAGTCAATACCTTTCTTCTGACAATAGCCCTTTGCAACAACACGTGCCTTGAACCTAGCTGATTCAACCTCAGGTATACCTTCTTTTTTCTTGAAGACCCATTTGTTTCCAACAATCTTCTGACCCTTAGGCGGTTTCACCAATTCCCAAGTATGATTCTTATGAAGTGATTCAATCTCTTCATTCATAGCAACCAGCCACTGAGCAGACTCATCACAAGTAACAGATAACTAGAAGGTTCATACACCTCAATAGACTCTGCCACAGACAATGCAAAAGAAACTAAGTCTGCATCTGCGTACCTCTGAGGGCGTCGAATCTCTCTTATTCCTTTACCCTTAGCGATACTATATGGTTGCTCATGTTGCTCTTCTGCTACATCATGAGTAGAATCATCTATCTCATCCACAGATGGCTGATTTGAAGTGCCTTCTTGCACTCGACTAGGAACTCCACTCTCAAGCTCCACCTGCTCACTAACACCATGGTCTTTATCTGCAACAATAGACTCTTTTTCCTTTTGCAACATGGAAAACTCATCAAACTTAACATCTCTGCTAATCAAAAATTTAGGTGACTTGGGTTCAACACACCATAATCTATAACCCTTCACCCCAGAAGGATAACCCAAAAATATGCATTTCAATGCCCTAGGCTCAAGTTTACCATCATTAACATGAGCATAAGCAGGACAACCAAAAACTTTCAAATCAAAATAATTAGCAGGAGTACCAAAGAATACCTCAAACGGAGTCTTCAACTCAATTGCAGTTGATGGAGACCGATTCACCAAATAGCAGGCATGGTTACAAGCTTCAGCCCAAAACGATTTATCCAAGTCAGCTTGAAAGAGCATACAACGAGCTCTTTCTAAGAGAGTCCTATTCATACGTTCTGCTACTCCATTTTGTTGTGGTGTATGACGCACAGTACGGTGTCTCACTATGCCATTTCTTTCACAGAACTCATTAAACTGACTATCACAAAATTCCAAACCATTATCAGTCCTCAAATGCTTGATTTTCTTACCTGTTTGATTTTCTATACAAGCCTTGAATTTTACAAATTTTGAGAACGCATCATTCTTATTCTTCAGAAAATACACCCAAACATGACGAGAAAAGTCATCAATAAAAGTCAACATATACCGGGCACCACCCTTAGACACAACACGAGAAGGACCCCAAAGATCTGAATGAATATAATCAACAGTACCTTTCGTTTTATGGATGGTTGTACTGAACTTAACCCTGCGATGCTTTCCATAAACACAGTGCTCACAGAAATCAAGCTTCCCAGTTTTCTGACCACAAAGCAAATCCCGTTTGCTCAAAATAGACATCCCTGCCTCACTCATATGCCCAAGCCGCATATACCATAATCGAGTAGTGTCTGAATCTTGATCTGACGAGGATGAAATTGATACACTGCCAATAATAGTGCTACCCTGAAGCATATAGAGACCACGCGACAATTTCCCTTTAATAACAACGAGAGCACCCTTACTAACTTTTAAAACTCCACATTCAGCTACATACTTGTAACCTTGTGAATCAAGAGTACCCAAAGATATCAAATTCTTTTTCAAATCTGGAACATGGCGAACATCTTTCAAAGTTCTAACAATACTATCATGCATCTTAATTCGGACAGTACCAATACCAACAACCTTGCAGGACATATTGTTTCCCATTAAGACAACACCCCCATCAATAGACTGATAAAAAGCAAACCAATCTCTACTGGGGCACATATGGTAAGTGCAACCCGAATCAAGAATCCAAACATTTTCAGGAGAACCAACAGATACTGATAGAACATTTTCACCATCGGAACCAGAACTATCTGCAACACCAGCAACATCAGTAGTACCAGAAGACGTTGCGACAGATTTTCCTTTACCTTTGAGTTTAGGACAATTTACTTTCCAGTGCCCTTCCTGACGGCAATAATTGCATTTATCTTTTCTTTTTCTAGATTTGTATCTAGACTTGCCTCTATTACTGCTTGTGCCTTTTTCTTGATTTCTACCTCTGACAAATAAACCACTGCTATTATCATTGTTGCTTGTAGACACCTTTTTCTTCAACTCTCTGGAATTCAAAGCTGCTTTGACATCTTCCAAAGAAATAGTGTCTCGCCCATATAGCATAGTATCAACAAAATGTTCAAATGAATGAGGTAAAGAACATAATAGAACTAAGGCCTGGTCCTCATCATCAATCTTAACACCACCATTTTTCAAATCACGAATAATTTTAGTAAATTCATCAAGATGATCGTGCAAAGGTGTACCTTCTGACATTCTGAATGTGTACAAACGCTGTTTCAAATATAACCGACTGGTCAAAGACTTGGTCATATACAAATTCTCCAATTTAAGCCATAACCCAGCAGGAGATTCCTCATCACCAACTTCGCGTAATACCTCATCAGACAAGGATAATTGAATTGAATTGAGAGCATTTTCCATTAATGCATCTTTTTCTTCATCATTCAATTTTTCTGGCAATTTATCCTTACCTTCAAGTGTCTTAACGAGCTCTTCTTTAACTAATACGGCCCGCATCTTCATACGCCAAAGACTGAAATCATTTCTCCCATTGAATTTCTCAATTTCATATTTTGCCGCCATGACAGAAAACCCAATATTAAATAAACAGAAGCACGACCCAGAAAATATGAAACCAATCAGATAACCAGAAGCTCAAAATAAATCCAAAAGAGCAAACTTGATCAGTTCCAATAAATACCAGAATAACCCAATAGCTCTGATACCAATTTGTTACGAATTAGCACTTACGGAAGCGAATATCAGGTCCAATTTTGGTTGCACAAATTAATAATAATGGGTAACAGCAAAATAAATAAGCAGTAAGAAATTAAATGGCACACAATGATTTAAGTGGTTCAACTTTTCAATGTGAAAAGTCTACTCCACTGACGACGGCACACCGAGGAAAAATCCACTAATAATCAAAATGGAGATACAAACACCAATTTCCAAAGCTTCACAAATTATACCAAAATCTAAAGAAAACAACCCACAAAATATCCCCTCTAATTTACTGGTAATATATAGCAAGATAAATTAACAAACTTGCTATTAAATCAAATATTACCGTACAAATGAGATGAAAATAATTAGCAGCAATGGCGACGCGAAAATGTGGAAGAAAAACAGCTTCTTCTCGCAGCTGCTATATTCCTTCTCTGCAGTTTTCTTTTCTCTGCAGTTTTCTTTTCTCTGTTGTGTTTTGTTGGCAGCTGCTCAACTCTGCAGTTTTCTCTTTTCTGCCACAGCACTTCATACGCAAGTAAAGGGAAATATATATATAAGCTAGGGTATAAGTTGGGAAGTAATAGATGGGCTTATGGGCTTGCTGTTTTGGGCCAACAATAAATAACAGGTAAAATACCTAATGTGTTTTGTTGCTAATTTTCGAAACCTAATGTTGATCAAAATGAAAAACTACTTTCATTGAAATTGCACGGAGAGGAAGATTTGAAAATTAATATATACATAATAAATATACTATTTCTCTTGCTCATTGATACGCACATTTTTTTAATAAATTTATATTTTTCTTTAAATTTATTAAGAATGAACCAATGCCCTTGCAACTTACTTATGTAATATATGTGCACTTAATTAGTGTCCTTAACTATCCAACAAGTGAGGTTAATACTTGAAAAGAACAGGTAAGATCATAAAATGGTGAGGTTTGTTTTTCTTCTTCTTTAAAACTACCAAATAAATAAAGCAAATGAATGTGATTTATACATAGGAAGATAGGTTTCTCATCGCTCTTATCCTCTTTATATTTTGTCAAAAGGTTCTCGTTAGTTGTATAGTATCTAGTATTGATAATGCTCTTATTGATATAATGATTTATTTCTTTTATTTTTTGTTTCAATTACATATTTGTACTGATGGTGCATGAAATCATTAAATAAGAATTCTTCTTTAGTTATTCTTTAAAGTTTATAAAATATGGACCTGATTAACCTAGAGGAATGAATAGGTTATTTTTAATTTTTATTAATTTATAATTTACTAACCTAAACAAAGCGGTCAAGCATGCAATCGTGTGTAAGAGTAAAATGCGGAAATTATAACACACGATATTTTTAGGTGGAAACAACATAGGCCATAATAATGGCCTAAGAGGAAAACCACCGATCTACCGGACCACCTAACTTTCCACTATGAAAATCAAATGTTCAAGTACAAACTCGGTCTTATGCTACTCTCCCTAGGATACTGCCCCAATGTACTTTACTTACGAGCCCCTGTTCTGTTTTCACAGTTTCCAATATTAGCGTGAGCGGTTTCCTGACCAACGTTTCAATAAGCTCCCCGCCAATCAGGTCGTTCACAAAGTAACTGTAAAATAGTTAGCACAAAAACCCAAGTGCTCGTGTGTGTTCTAGAACAGATTTAACAATGAATAATCCTAAGTAGATAATTCAAAATATATCATTTAAATAAAATCAACTAAAAAATTCTAGAGCAAAAAGATTAAGTCCAAATTCACTAAAAATAGTTTTTTAATATTTAATAAATAAATCAAATAATAATGATCACTCATATAATTATTAGATTTAAATATCCAAGATTTTAATCATAAAATAAGTTATATAAATATGAAAATAAAATAAAATAAATAGAATAATAGATACTAGACATTAATCAAATATTCAACTAATATATGATAAATTAATTTCTTCCCAGTAAAGTTCTCACATTCCATTTATATATATATATATATATATATATATATATATATATATATTAATTAACTTTATTTTGGCTGTAATTTTTGAGATTGTTTGCATACCTTCAATTATATATATATATATAATGATAACCTATTACAGTTTGTAGCATCTTTTTTTCTCGGCAACTTTTTATTTTTCAGTTCACTCTTTAACCCTATTCATATATATATATATATATATATATATATATAGATAATGATAACCTATTAGTATTAGGGTTAAAATATTTTGGGCTTCATTATTCAAGACTCATTTAAATATTTAATAAAAAAATATTTTTAAATCATATCTTAAAAATATTAAGATACATAAAAAATATTTAAGTACAAAAACTAATATTAGATTTATAAACATGTGTTATTAAATACATAAATGCAATCTTATATGTCGTAGTTATTAAAGATATATCTGAAGTATAATTATCTAAAACTCGAACATTTGTTCGGCTTTTTTTAATAGACTTGATAGTAGGTCTAAAAAACAAATTTACAAGTAAATATCTTGTACATGAAAATATAACACTCATAGTTTTTATAATTCTATGATGTGGTGCTTAAGTGGGTGTTATTTGTTATTTTAACAAACATGAAGTACAGTACCACGCTAGTAATACATAATAAGTTCACGGTGCTTGGGGTAGGAAGTGATGATGTATTAGATCACAAAATGATATATAAAAAAGAAAAAAAGAAAGAAGATTATATATCGAATAACTTTTTACATTTTACATTGACAGTAATAACAAATTAAATGTGTAATTATAAAAGAACCAATAATTTAGGACCATCGGTATAAATTGTTAATATTTTTACTAGTATTTTTTTAGCTATTCTTTGGATCACTTCTTTTTAGTTTTTGACTAGAGCTTAATAGGATGTCTAACTGTCAAAATGTAGACAACTTCCTAGATTTTATTTTTATTTTTTTTGTAATTTTTGTAAATTCACGTATTATTTCTGAATGAACAGAAGATTAATTTAGCCCTTATTTACTTATTTTTACAATTACTTTTGCATTATAATAATAATAAAATGTTTTTTTTAAAGAATGTAATTAAAAATCACTCCGGGTCCATGTTTGAGAGTCCTATTCTATACCCAATAAGATCCTGCCATATCTCTTCAAGGATTTTAAGTAGATAAATTTCCCACCCCACACTCTATACAATTATAAATTTGACAAAATATTTGCTCTGTCGATGAGAATAGGCTTAGGAATATAATAGATATTCATATTCCTTTTTTTTTTTTTTCATTTGATTCCTTGGGGAATGTTAGTGGCATTACAAATTTCTACCTTATAACGAAACTGTCAATACAGTTCCATTTTGCTGTTTGACCAACTGTCTCTGCCTCTATTGCCTAAAACATAAATTATCTGATGAAATATATGATGGAAAGGACAACCAAGGCATAGGTTTTTTTTTTTTTTTTTATAGAAATTAAATTATATTTGTGGGCGCAGAGAAGAAAGAACTACATCTTGGAGAGAGCTGTCCCTTTTCATGGCATCTTTGAATTCATCGAATGTGACCTTTCCATCACTATTAGCATCCATTCTATCAAATATCTCATCCAGTTTTCCAGGCTCGGTTATATCAATTGGAAGGCAATCATCAGGTAAGGCCTGCCCATTGATATCGAATGTTAATTAAGATTTAAGAATATATAACTGAAAGGTTGGATTAGTAAAATGTCTTAATTACCCTCAGCATTGATGCTACTTCCTCCTTACTGATGCAGCCAGATCTGTCTGTGTCATACATCTATTCGAAATACGAACAAATACAGAATTAGGATAGGGTTCTTTGATTAACTGTTTTTTTTTTCTTTTTTATAATTTGGGTTGATGAAGCACTTCTAAAATAATTTAAAGCACTTCAGTAGCTATTGCTAATCCTCAAACAAGTGTTTTCTATATATATATATATATATATATTGTTTATTTTTTTATTTTTTTTTCCCAAAATCACCTTTAACTATTCCAATTCTTTTGAAACTTCTCCTCAAACTTTTAGAAGTACATTCATCTCTCATTTTGCCCCAACGCTTGAGAGAAGAACCACACGCGTGAGGCTATACAAGAATTGATGGAAAAATTATTCATCAGTCCTAGAAAAAAAGTGTATATTTTTTACCTCTTTCCATACTCTTCATGTAATTGGCCTTGACCAATTTATCAGCTTGGTTTAGGATTAGCGAATAATTCCTTGGATTGATATTACTAATTTCTATGGTCTTTCACACTAATTAGAAGAAAAACTTCTATGATATATTAGAATACTAGTTGGAAGTCTACAATGAACTGAAAATTCACAAGTGAAAAATAATAGCTCAAGTAAAGAAAGAGATGAATGAGTTTAAATAAATAACCTGAAAGCAGAGGCGTAGAGCATCGTTTCCTTGGGATTTCTTGAGGCTTGAGAAGCCACAGAGTAACTCCCTCATGTCCACTGTACCATCACGGTTGTTGTCAAATAGGTCAAATATTCGAGGTGCCATTGGGATTAGTGATGACATTTTCATTGCTTTCAACACCTCCTCAAATTCTGTTAATGTTGCATTGTCTCCTTTTGCACATCTGTACTTTCCGCACATAATTATTAATAAAGCACCACTATGTATCACAAATATATTATATGAATCGATTATACTTATTAATAACAGTGTACTACATTAATTGATATTCGTGTAGAATTTTTCTTATTTATATATTTTTTTAATTCTCTCTATTCAGAATAAATCTTCTTAATCATATCAACTATTTATTGACAATTCATAGGTAGGATTAACAAAAAGACCATCAATAAGAAACATTTGATAGTCTACTTCTACTTCTAGCAATAACTTGTAGCAGTAGTTCATGCGTTCAAACCTGAAACCCGGGATAGTGATCAAACAACATAACGTAGGCATGAAGTTGTGCAAGAAAAGTAAGGTAAACGTGTGTGGTTTAAGTTCAAACAAAAAAATTAATTCGTCCCTATTGCTAATTAGTATGGAAATTAACTCACATTTTCTTGAAATGTATCCTAAAGTTTTCAATCTCATCCCTAGTAAGGTCATAGGAGCCAAGTAAAGATTTAAGCTTTTTAGTCCTCAGAAAGATGGAGGTGCTCAACACACTAGCAATTGCAGCAGCACGAAGTTTGCGGCGAGCGTTGAAGCTATGAAGTCTTGATACAATTTCTGCATCCATTGGTTCCTCCTTTGCTGACTCACCTCTCACCCATGGATGATCCAGAAGCTGTTTTCCACATCATTTTTTTTCAGTATAAATATTTGAAAGAGTACATCTCTTTGCAATTCAATAATATATTTGTTATACCTCAGGAGCACTAGGTCTTCTGTTTGGATCAACAGTGAGGAGACTCTTTATTAAATCCTTTGCTGATGAAGATATGTTCTTCCAAGTTTTCTCATAAAAGCTGAACTCCCCCTGTAATGCATGTTAAAAAGAGTAGTGTCTCGGTATCAAACATAAAATTATGATGAATGAAAATGAGAAAGAGAATGTTCAGAATTAGTTAACTTACAGCCATAATTATTTGCTGTTTTTGCCTATTTGATTGAGCAAAGAAAGGTGGGTACCTGCATTATTGTTCTTGAAGATTATTAAAATCCCATGAAATTCTACAATTAAGAATGTTTCGTTGTATATAAGTATACACAGTGAACATTGGTATATTTCTGACAACATCATTTGATGCTAGTTTAGATCATGATTCATGACTAAACTTTAAAGTTCTGAATAAGATTCTCTAAAAGAAAGAAACAGAGAAGAACATACGACAATGAATTTTGATTTTGAACCTGTTAGAAAACCTACCCTATTTCTTAAATTGGTGTTCAAGATTTTGCATTAATCGTTTAGAACACAGCAATAAAGCAGAAGTTGAAAAAAAAAAGTAATCTTAAATATGATGCAGAAAAGGAAAAAAAAAAATAGCAACATACCCAGAGAGAAGGATATACAAGATAACACCAAGTGACCACATATCACTCTTAAAAGTAATATTTTCCTGAGAAAGTGCTTCTGGGGAGACATAATCTATGGAGCCAAACAATCCAACAACTGGGTCAGTAAATTCCTCAACAGAACTCAATCCAAAGTCCATGATCTTCAAAGGAGAGTCTTGTTTCTTATCCAAGAAAAGACAATTCTCAGGCTTCAAATCTCTGTGAACAATACCAGCTTTGTGAAGAGCCTCTAATCCTTTTGCAATTTGCTTAACAACTCCTGATGCTTCAACTTCTGAGTACTTCTTTTGGGCAACAATTCTATCAAACAATTCTCCACCAGAACATATCTCCAAAACAAGATGAACCCCATTTTGATCTTCATATACATCGTAAAGATCAATCACATTTGGATGGGGTGAAACATTTTCAACTATTTTTCTCATAACCAGAATCTCATTTGTAAGTAAAGTATCAGAAATTGAAACTTTCTTGAGATTTAAAGATGAAGAGGGAGGACAAAACCTTTTTAGGGTTTTGATTGCTACAAATTTTGTCTTACATTTCTCATCACTGCTTATTGACTTTCTTACACCTTTTCTCACAACTGAGAAACCCCCTTTCCCTAAAACCTCTGAGATCTCATATTCTTCTGAGAGTGATTTTCTTGTTTCCTTTCCCATTTTAGGGTTTGAAAATTTGAATGAAATTGTCTTAGGAGGGATTGAAATCTTTGATCGATAAACTGATTAGGCAAGTAAGAGACCAAAATATGTGTTGATTAAATATAATTTGATTTTACGATGATTGGTGAAGAGAAGTTGAAACGCGTATTGTGAATTAATATTTTATGATTGTTTTCTTATTATTAGTTTTAAGGCATTAAAAAAAGAATGCATAGCCAAATGGAAACCAGAGGACGTAAACTGTTGTGTTTAGGAGCTCTAGAAGAAAAGGACAAAGACTGTGTCAACTAACATGATTAATATAGAGTTTCTCATGTCTTCTTCTCTTTTATTCTCTTTGTAAATTCCATGCTTCTCTGATTCTTTTTCTTGTTCTTTTTGCTATGCCTGCGGTTTTATCATACAAGGTTTCAGTGTAAAGTAGTAGATTTTGTTCAGTTTATTTTATTATTTTTTGGTCTTGTGATGATTGATTCTTTACTTTTGATATTTACTTAATGTAATTATTCTCATAATAAAAACGTAATAAAAATTATAGATTAAAATAAAAAATAAAAAAAATATATAATTATTATATTTGATTTGATAGTTATAATCAAACATTGAATTACCGTTGCATCTTTACTTTATAGTTGGAATGTAATAAAGTGATTATTATAAAATAAATTTACTAAAAAGTTAATAGAAATGAGAGAAGTGTAAAGATATAATAGTGGATCATGTTTCATTTAATACAGGTGTTAGAAAATTCAGACACACGAAAAAGAATACTTTTTACGCTGGTACATGGATAGAAAGACTTTTTACGTATATAAACATAAAGATTTGCTTTACCACTTGATTTTGAAAAAAGCAAATCAATCAACTAAAAAAAGAAAACATATTACATTCTAATCTTTATTACAGTAAACCAAACACTAACTTAGGGTTAATAGATTTTTTTCTTCTCTCAATGGTATTAGTTACAAAAAAAATTATTAAATTTAATTTAAACTATAATATAACAATCATCAAACTTCATAGGTTAGAAAACTACAGTATCTGTTAAATTAATCACAAGATTAAAAGAAACATTTTAATATTGATAATACTTAACACGGGTTAAATTTTTCGCTGAAAATTAGTTTAATCTACCCATTTTTTTTATTTTATGTGCATCATTATATATTTCAAGAATAAACTTTAATATATTACAATTTAAATCATTTTTTAATTACTCATCTATGTATCAAAATATATTATTAATCACATGTAGAATGATAAATAAAAATAAAATAAAAAAATTGATTCAAAATAAATTATATATATATATTTAAGAAAGACTCTTCTACAAAACATGATATATATTGTTGTATAGTAGAATCATTTATCCTAACTATTCATGTTTATAATAAAAAAATTAATAAGTAATACTAAATTAACTTGTTTACTTACCAATATAGACATATAACATGTAACTTATAATATTTTATTATCTTCTAATTTTAGTTTTAAATATATATATATATATATATATTGTAATTATAAATTTATATCATATCATAATATTATTTCACATCAATAATATTTTTCATTTACTCGTAGTCTTCTAGTAATATTTTTTTATACTTTAATAACTAAATTATATTAATACTTTTTACTCTAACATGTTTTTTATTTTTAATTTTAAAATAATACTAATTAATTAATTTAATATGTTAATGTATGAATTTTATTGTATTTCTATTTTTTTATTTAAGATAATTTTACTACAACATTAATTCGACATTTAATTCGACATTTAAAATTGATTCTAATTAAAAATTAACTTATAATAAATTTTAAATTCACAATCTTATAAATCAACTTAAAATTAAAAAAATATTTTAAAAAATCACGTTGCAACGATTCTGGAAAAAAATTAATCTTTCACCAAAATATATATATATATATATATATATATAACTTAAAACCTTTACATCTGTATATAACATAACATTCACTTTATACTGTAAGTTGCTTCTAAAATATTGAGGATTTGAGTAAGAAACCGTAGGGACGAGGTTGAGAAAGCTTTCTCGAGCTTTGGTATCTGATTTGAAGTTATCTTTAATTAATGAAGCTTATATTTCTCAAAAAAAAAAAAAAGGCAAATCCCTCGGGACAAGGTTGCGTCAATAATGTTGAAGTTGCCGAAAAAAAAAAGAGACATGCTTACAAATGAAACGGTAGAAAATAGAAAAGGCCAAAAATGCACATGCAAATATAGTAATATAGACGACAAAATATTATACCAAGTACATATGCGAATATTCTTATCTATAAAATAGATAATAAATAAAACAAAGATTTAAAACAACCAAGTTCATCATAAATTTATTTAGAAAAAAAAAAAAAAAAAAAAGAGGTTCATCATAACTTGTTAAAGATGGAAACATTACCCCTCTAATCAACTTTTAATCTCGCACCATGATATCTTTCAAAAAAAACTTCCAATTCAAGATACCTCTAACAAGATGAGCACCATATATAATTCACAAACAACATTAATTGCAAAAGAAAAAAAGGAAAAAAAAAAGTATAACAAATATATGAAAACCATAAATAAAAGAAGATATTGCAGTCACCATAACACCAAGGCCTCAAATGCAAACCCAACAAAGGTCTTCTTTCGTGACCATAACACCAAATAACAAAAAAATGGAGCTTATGTGCGTGTTCCCATCACCAAAAACAATAAATTAAGAACCCCCTAACAAGATGAGCAGCTTTTCCAAATCACCTGATAAACAATTAATCAAAGTGGGAAAAAAATACTAAACGCATAAAGATAAACAAGACATATTTAGACCACAGAAAAAATGTGACAACATTACATCCTAACAAACTTTTTTTTGGATATGAATTCCTCCAGCAACAATTACAAAGCAAATTTACTCATCCATACACAACGAGAGAGCCAGAAAAGTACTATTGATGTCTGTCTGAGATTGATTTTTGGTAAACAAAAAACTTTTTCAGTCCAATGCATACTTAATAGGGTGGGGTTTTGAACCTCTTATTACTGAGCCAACATGATTAATAAGTTCCGGATCAACGGAAGAAAAAAAAAATTAGCAAACACAAAAACTTAATATTTCAAAAGTTTACATCGTTAAAGTCTCATATTTATTAAGATTAAATCAGTGGTATTATTTATAAGTTTAGACAATTTTCTAATTCACAAGTTTTCTTTTGGGTTCAGAATTAAGCATGTATTTTTAAGTTAGTATCAGAGATAAACTCTTTATTTTTTCACCCTCATCGGAACTTGTTTTGTAAATTTGAACTGTGTCGTAAATTCGGACTCTAATCGATATGGAGTAAATATTAAGTCTCCCGTTAGATAAGAGTAAATTAATATTAATGCTTATAAATTTGTAAAATACTCTAATTCATAAACCGATTTTTAAGTTTAGAGTTATTCGAATACTAGTTTTCTAACTATATAAATACTAATTTTGAATAGTTAAATTGAGAAATTATAGTACCAGTAAATTAACTTGTAGGATACATCATATTCCAATTTTCAAGAAAACAAATGGACACCAACTTTAATTCAAAGTAACAATAACTCTTTTTTACTTCTCTTCGTTCCGGCCAAGAAAAAAGGACGCCTATTTTTCTGAAGTTTTTTTTGGCTAAGTTTGTTAAATTTATTTTTTTAAGTGAACATGCAGGATCTCCTTGGTAAAGTTAATTTCATAAAACAATATATTTAAAATTTATAATAATAAAAATAAAATATTTATCTTAAATTAAAAAATATAATATTATATAATGTTATTTTTATTATTTATTTTAGAGACATTAATTTTATTATTTTTAACCCTCCTCAAGGTTGATATATGCTTTTTAATAACATAAAAACATATTTTGTAAAAGTTGAAAAGTAAAATTTAATTGAATATTAAGATGTTCGCCCAACTTTTTAATTGTTAAAAATATACCATAATTTATTGTTATGTGTTTCACACGTACGGACGGATAATTTAAAAGTTCATATATATTATTAATTGTTAAAAATATACCATAATTTAAAAGTTTATATATATTATTAATTTCACACGTATATGTATTTCAGTAGTCAAATTAATACAAATAAAAAATTTAAAAATTTAGTTATTAAATTATAAGATTTATTTGTGAAGTGTTAAAAATTTAAGAATTAAATCTTATGTTTTAAAAGTTTAAAGATATATGTGAAAATTTAGTTAAAATTTGATTCCAATGACATGATATAAATAATTAATATATATATATATAAGGGTAGTTATTAAAAGAATTCTAATTATGAAAAAAGTATACAAAAATCTATTAATTTTTAAGTAAGTAACTAAAAGCTCGTTAAGTATGAAAATGTATATTAGAAGTCTAACGATAAAAAAATGTAAGAAATGGAGCATGTAAACATACTTTGCATATTTTTTTTAGTTTACATATGTTTTTTAAATTAATTATAATTCTAAAAATATAAATTTAAATACATTTGAACACGTAACAATTAATTTATAAATATATAATAACTTAAAATAATATGTACATATGTGTTTACGTGCTTCATTTTTGACATTTTTTATTTTTAAACTTCTGAATATTTTTTCATAGTTAATAAACTTGTAATATTCTATTCAAAAATTAATAAATTTTATATATTTTTATCATAATTAATATTTTTTTTTGTAGTACACCACTAATACAAAAATAATTATATAATAAATATTGAATTAAATTTCTAAATTTTATTAGATTTTACACTAACCTTTTAATTTTTATTATGAATAATATAAATATTTTTAACATTTTATACTTTTTGTTGATTTTTTAAATTAATAAATACTAAAATGTTCACATAATTTTTAATGAATAGTTATTGTGATATTTTTATTTTGTATAATGTAATTATTTTTATGTTCATTTAATTTACTTATAAGTACACAATAATTTTAATGTTACGATAATATCATATCTCATATCAATTAAGAAAAGAATAATAAGTTAATATAAATTATTTTAAGTAAAAAATACTTATTAAATTCAATCAAATCATGTCTATAATTCATTTAATATTAACTTCTTAAATAGCTAAAATATTAATTGAAAAAATTCACATGCTATTATATTATATTTAACTTATTTATTAAATAAATTTATATAATTATTATTAATATCATAATAAATCATTCATGTTTATATCATATTTGGATTATATTATTTATAAAATAGTTATTATTATATATTTGTTAATTACTAAATTAACTAAAATAATTTATAAAATATTTTAACATAAAATTTTCAATTATAATAAAAATAATTTAAAAATATATATTTAAACACTTATTTTATTTTTTATATATAAAAATTAAAATTATAATATTTATTACTTAATAATTAATAGATATAATTAACTATATTTATTGAGTTTAAATCATCAATCACCTATATTTATTGAGTTATATTGGAATTATTTATAAAATAAAATTATAAAAATCTTGTCAACATAATAACTAATCACTTATATTTATATAATATTTATATTTATAAAATATTTGAATTTTACGTAACTTTCATACATTATCACTTTGATTGCTCATGTTTGTTGTTTATTAAAATGATAGATTAATTAATTAATTATTTAATAATTAATAATATTATACATGTATTAAATTTAAATATGTACCAATCCAAAAGTACTCTATATATATTCCCTTGACTCGTCTCTTCGAGACTTAAAAGTGTGAAATATTTTCAAACATCGCCAAACTTTGACCCGGCTCTTGAATATGGATTTTTACAATTGAAAACTTGATGTGTCATGTAGGACCTGGTAGGCCACATTTCCAACTTGCAAGAAGCCTTTAATCGAAAGTAGCCTCAGTCTCTGCCAAAGGTCAATCAAGCACTTCTCCAATTCAAGGAAATTTTTGGTGAAAAAATTGGGGAATCATAAGTAAATTTTGATACTTCATTTTAAGTAAAAACATATTCAGATAAATAAGACACTGAGTTTTAAAAAAGTTACGCAAAATAGAGAAAAAATAAATAAATCACACCTAGTTTGTTTTATGTGCAGATAAATGCATTCTTTATTTTAATTAAAATAGATGAAGCATAAGAATAATTCCTCTCAGGTAAGTATTTGATTTAGTTTGGTTTTAATTTTTTATTTATTTAATAAATCTCAAAAGAATGTGCATCTTATCTGAATGGTCTTAAATTGACTAGTTTGTCTTTTAAAAGATAATGTGTGAATATTAGTGGAACTTTCTGTGTGAAGTAAGTCACTAAATTCAAATGAAATTGAATGGATTAATTGAAAAGTATAATATCATGATTGTGACAAAGTGTTACAAACAATGAAAGATATTAAATATTTTGCCATATTCTCGGGAATAAATTCCATTTGGATGCTTGTAACCTTAGCTTTGCGAAAATTTACAATACATAAAATGGATGACATCAATCTTTAAAGCTAGATTTGAAAGAATAAATTTACATTACATAAGTTAAGTTTTTTTTTTTTTTTGCCCAATGTAAGAAAGAAACATACATACACAGAGATCACGACATATAATTTTAAATTTACTAATTAATTGTTTTAAACTTAACAAGATCATTGAGGAATGATTTATCATCTATTTCTATATTAAAATGATGATTCTAACATAAAAGATCACTTATAAGAGAGAAATGAGATCATTTCTAATAGAAATTGTAGTAGACTTAATTATTTAAAAAATTTCGTAGAATTAAGTGTATATTTGTGACTAAAATGAACAAAATCATAACCAAAATCAACATATCGATGAGTAAAATGTATCAAGAAAATTCGTATGTGAAACATATCATTGTTAACAATTTAAAGACATTGTGTTTATTGATCAGTTAATAAAAAGTAAATATACTTTCAAAATTGAAAGTTTAAGGAATAATACTTACATATTTTGTAAAAAAAATTAAAATTAAAAGTTTTTAAGGAATAATACTTACATATTTTAGTAGGAATTACTTTGTATCAATGAAATGAAGATAAGTTTAAAATTATATCGAGTGAATGAGAAATTAACTTTCAAAAGATCACCTAATAAGATATAAAATTAGATAAACTAAATGGACGCAAATATCCTTCATGCTCAGATAAATATATTATTTATTTAAATTTGAAAATGACAATAAATGAACCGTAAAGATAATTCCTATTTGATAGGAATTTGATTTATTTTTGTTTTAATTTTTCATTTATTTGATAAGTCTTAAAAGGATGTGTATCCTATATAAATGACTATAAATTTATTCATCTATCTTCTGGGTTTAATATATCCAAATTAGATTTATGAAAATAGAAGAAGATAATCTTGAAGCCACCACCCATCTCCCAAAAAAGCTGTCTTAATTTTTTATTTTTTTTGTTCCAAAACTTTTCATAAAATTTTAGGCTTTAATGTGGTAGAAGATCAGTCAATTTCAATCCGTCAGAATCAGCTACATATGCTTGCTAGATATTGATCTCAACCATTGTATCTTAGAAAACAGACGTCCATTGAATCTGTTTTCAAAAGACTATGTTTCACACGCGTCAGTTTTATTCTTTAAAAAAATTCAGTTTGTATTTTATACTGAAATATTTAGACATATATTATTATTTTAATTTCTAAATTAATTGTTCATTCTATCCCACCCTACTATCAATTTTTACTCGGTAGGAACCAATGGGAAGAAGAAGAAAACAAAATCTTTCTAAATATATGGTACAAGTTCGACACACTTGTAATTATGAATCTTGCAAAGGAGAGTTCCGTTTTTACCATCACAACTCAGTTAAGAAATGAGCTAATCAATCATAGGATCAACATCATGATGGTTGAGGCCAACAAAAACTTGGCCTTTCATCATAATATATATATATATATATATATATAACAGCGTCACAATATTTAGCCTCTGCAAGAGGAAATGGGTATCTTAAACATCTCAACAACTGTGGTTGATAATGGGTTGGGTCATTCCCAATTCCTTATTAGCCCTATTTCAGTACTAAAACAAAAGCATCTAAACAACCTACCTATTTCAGTAATTCTTAAGGGCATCAAACGCCTAACAGGCTAAACAGATAAATAAGTAAATAAAACTAGGATAGA
Organism: Hippophae tibetana; assembly: GCA_037013495.1. Taxonomy (NCBI): domain Eukaryota; kingdom Viridiplantae; phylum Streptophyta; class Magnoliopsida; order Rosales; family Elaeagnaceae; genus Hippophae; species Hippophae tibetana. The sequence goes on from CM072802.1 coordinate 10,093,864, forward strand.
AAGAAGCTTCAACCTCCAAACAAACTGTTTAAGGATGACCTTCCTACCAAATCCCATGAATATACATTAGCTTTCATCCTCGGTATTCAACATATCAAAACAAGAAAGCCTAAGATACGATTATGCTTTCAGAGATACCACAGGGAGACATCTTGCTTTGGCAGTGAATCCATGGTATACTCTACCGGAGCAAGGTTAAAAGGAGAGGGAGATCCAAATCTCAGCTCGGTCATGTTATCATGAGGTATGTTTTCAAATGGAGATTCAAATGCCTTATTCTGATCAAATTGGACATTGATTGATGGGAAACTGGCACGATGCGAAGAAATGTTGGATTGTTCAGATATGTTACCTCCTGTAATATCCCCGGGTCCATAGAAGCCATCATCCATCTGAAATTGAAACTTATGCTGCTGTGATTGTGGATGCTGTGGCTGTGGCTGGACCTGCTGTGACAACTGCAGCTGTTGAGAATGATGCGGCTGCTGCTGGTTGTGATTTTCCATAGGATTAAGGTTCCCAAGATTCAAGTGTTTGCTCCGCGGCATATTGGTATCATAGAATGACATGAGCTCAGAAATCATCTTTTGCCTATCATCCGCGAGCCCAATGCCAGATGCATTGAGATTGGTAGTCTGGTTCATTGGTGAAGGAACTGACTTAGGTTGAGCAAGAGGAAGGTTGAAGGACAATGGTTTATCATCGCTAATCAGGAAACATGGTGTTCCAAAGCCTTGAGAAGAATTAGTGCGGTAAGGGCAATTTAACTGGTGATTATTTCTTGAAGTCCTGTCAAGAAACCCAACGCGGTAATCATTATATGGGCATTGAGGGTATTCACAAGTATATACTTTGTGATCCAACAGCATTTGTGGTTCCTCAGCTGCCTGTTTTCTCTTTTGAACAAAATCTGAGCTAGCTTCAATGAGTTCTCCCTTAATCTGAGGAACCACCGGTGGCATAAGAAAATTATTGTCTCTAGTTGTGGCAGGGCCCATATTGAAGAGATTGAGGTCACGAGGTTTGGACTCTTGTACTTGTTCATCATCCACCCCTTCAACATCATAACCACTGGTCTCACTAATTACAAAAGACCCACTTCCACCAGGCGGAATTGGTGGACATCTATCTGGATACAACTTCCGGGCTAAAGCTTCTTCTTGATTTATAATCGCAAGCCAAGTGGCACTCTCCTTAGCAGTCATTTTGTCCTGTAAACATTTAGACTGACGAACAAGCTTGCGAATCTTGGCAATGTCAGGAGACATGTGCTTAATGACAGTTGTGAGGACACTCACCTTCCAGGCCTTCTTCAGATCATGAGGTTTCTTGTATGGTGGGGGCCCCTGATCCTTTGGCAAGCCCAATTGAGGCCACCATTCTTCCTTACCAGTAGGCCACCAGGGTGGGGGTATACCCTTCTCCAGAGGAAAGCGTCTTTGAGGTGGATCACAATGTTGCATCAAAGCAGACAAAAGTGAACCCAGAGTTGTGTCTTGAAGTTCCTGAAGAGTGTGAGGAGTGGATGCAACGGCATTGCAGTCTTCATTTGTCCCAGGGATTGAGTGATTGGCCTGATACTTGGCAATTGCAGCTGGACCGTTACGATCAAACTTGACTTTCTCCTTCCACCAAGCACGAAGATTGTCAGAGGCACCAGTCACAGGTTTTCCCTTTTCAGGGATAATCCCATACACAAAACCTTGAGCTTTACACACTTCCATCATTTTCAGCATGTATTTCAGAATCCCATCTTGTGCTCTTGACATCTTCTTCCTCCGGGCTTGTTCCTGGGATTGACGCTGCTTTGCACTGTCAGCTCCTTCTTTTGTTTTGGTTTGCTCTTTTAACCGCCTATGTAACATCCGGTCCCTCCACATCCTCCTTTCAAGCTCTTCGAGATCCATCTCTTCGTCGCTATAATCTTCATCCACTGTTGCCTCTGGAGCCTGATCACCTCCTGGTGGAACCGAAAGAAGATCCAGATTACCACAAAAACCTATCTCTTCAAAGATTCCCATTGAGAAGCTAAGGAAGGATATACCAGGTTGTGCGACTGTGTCAACTCAACAAATGTAACACCCTTCAAGTTGACTTCAACCCTCTCTGTAATCAATTGTGTATCTTCACTTGTAGATATCACTTTATAAAATCTATTACTTTCTGTTTCAGACAACCTTGAAAATTTGATCAGATCGGATCTCCTGAAAGCTGAAACAATTAATGACTTGAGTTATTATGACACGTAATATTCACAATCAACGTGTCAGGTGCAACCAATTGATAAAAATGGTGCTACTAAATGAATGCGATATAAGGTATGAAAACTCGAAAAACACTATAAATTGGACAACAGAAAACAGTTTTGGAGATCTGGACAAAGAAAGGTAAAAGTAAAAAACTTAGGCAAATCAGGAAAGTACAGAGTATAGACCAAAACAGCAAGAGCTAGACTAGCAGTTTCATCAAACACAACCCGCCAAAGATATTCTGAATCCGGCATCTAAAAAAGCAAGCAGATTCATTTGTTCCAAAAGACACAACCTTCATAAGAACCCATATAGAAAAAATAATATTTTTCAAACATGCAGAAACAAAAAAAAAAACTAACAAAAAATAAAACAGAAATCAATAGCTTCAAGACAAGTTAAGATAATTAACATGTAACAAAATCTTATAACCCAAATAAATTACACAGAAGCACAATTACAAAGCAAAATAACATATCAAACCTCAAGGTCAAGGAGACCCAAGATTCAAAAGCAAGCAGATTCATTTGTTCCAAAAACGTATAATTGGTGTATAAGATTCAGACTTTAGATACCCGAGAGATATTTGAAATCCCCAAATGACTTGCACTAAAACTTTCCCATCTCTAAGCAACAAGTTAACATATGTCCTCTTTTTATTACATCTTATTGAGCACGCTATTGGGTAACATATTCGGATTTCTATTTGTATCCGAAAATTACGGGTAATGATGTAAGTAGGATGTTAAACCGACTTTAGATCAAAAATTAAGCTAACGACAATACATCGTTATCAATTCAAGACCTATCTCTGTTGATAAAGAAATAATAAAAATAAAACATATAAACGCAGAACAGTAATACCAAGCAGCCAAAAGAGTATCAAAAACGACAAGGTTCATCAAATGAAACGCAAACACAAACACATACTGGTTCAGATCAAACAAGCTAAAACTAGTTGTGACAAAAATCTGAATCAACAGTAAAACAACACCTTTTGATTACATAAACAGAAACTACAAAGACCCCATAAATAGTCTAACGAATAATCAGTAAAACTTAACAAAACACTATCAAAACAGTGCTTCATATTGATTGATTTCTAAAGATCATTCAAAACAATAAAAATAAAAAAGAACCAACAATGAGAAATGACGAGGAAAAAAGTTAGAGAAAATGATATTACCCAAGGAGAAGATTATGGGTTTTTGAGAGCCATGGAAGATCCTAAAGCGAGCTTGGTTTGCTTTGTATTGCCTTTCCTTGTGCCTTTTTGAGAGAAAGATAGTGGTCGTTCCAAGATATGGACAGTAGCGAAAAGAAAAGAAAAGAAAAAAAAAGAGAGAGCAAAGCAAAGCAATCAACAGTAATTTTTTTAATTGTTTTTTTTTTTTTTTTCCCTTTTCCACTTTTCCTTAATATTTTATTTGTGAGGATTGTCCTTTTTTGGCATATAGTAATTAACTGTAGTCAGGTTACATTTTCAACCGTGGTTAATATGTGGGTTCTAGTCTGCATTTATGGACAAATGGATATGGAACAAAGATAAGTTAGATTGTCTATTACGTGCTTGCTCATAAACATACCAAACGTGCTTCTAACATCATTCATCAACACGTAGCATTTTTTATTTTATTTCTTCTATGGTTGAAAATTTAAATAGCATTATTTTTTAAATAATTTTGATGGTAAATTTTGTAAATTAAGTTTTAAAAGTATTATAACTGCTAATATTTATTATTATTTTGTTTGGACGGAATTTCGTTCAGTCATCTAAAGCATTAACTTTACTTTTTAGAGAATCATTTTTATAAAAAAAAATTAAAAAAAATACTATTTTTAAACTATAAATACAAACAACTTAATCCATCAAATTAGAATAATTTCCATCTTATTTAAATTAAATTATGATAAAATAAATTCGTTTAATATTAAACTTCGTTAATTATATCTTATTTAATGTTGTTTAATTATTATTATAAATTTAAATTAAGAATATTATTTTTTATAATTTTTTTCAAAAATTAATTACATAACAATATAATTTATACAAACTTAAAATTTGGCTAAATATAACTATCCTTTTCAGGAATTCAATTCATTATCTTTTATATGGAAAGGCAACATCTTAGGACATATGCATGTCGAAAACGCATGAAATGTATATGAAAATCAGTATCAATACCGAGCAAATTTATTTTCTGTACATATGCTCACAAAGTAAAACTAAATTTGATGCGGTTGTATTAGAATATTTTTCTCTATTTCTTATTTATTAATCTCTTTTTTTTTCTCAATAAGAATTAATCTCTTATTTGATTAATCATTTATATATTTATTTTAATAACGTTAGACATGCAACTCATACACCTGATTGAACTTTTAACTTAAAATTTACACATCTCGTAAAGTGATTTTAATGACAATACGCTTAAACAACGCGAGCTCAATCAATCATTTCTTAAAATCAATTTTTTTCATATATAATTGAAATTTATAAAAAAATATGTGGCTTTATATATTGCCATATAAATTATTGATATTGTTGATTATATTTATAGATAAATATAGTTTTATTAAGATTTTTTTAATCATTTATAAGTTGATTTTATGTTGATGTTTTTGAAAAACTTAAAACCTTAACTGAATTCTAAAAAATTAAACTTTAAACCAACCTATAAAATCGATTTAAATGAGTTTAATATAACGATTTTAAATCTATAATCATAATATGATATAAAGAAATTCTCTTATTGAAATAGAAAACATAGAGTATATAATTTAACTTACAAATTATCACTATTATATATTCTATTTACTTATACTTTTATCACTAATAATAAATAAGTTAGTACTAATAGGTATTATGTAAACATAAAATTATGATTCGTTTTAAATCTAATATTTAAAAACTCTTTATGAAATAATTACAGAAAAATTAAAGAAATTAGAATGTATTTAATAATTTATCAAACATTATATATTCAAATGAAATATCATATTATCAATTAAGAACATATAATCTATGTAATAATGTAATTTTTTTTTATTAATTTGTAATGTTAGAAAAAATAATTAGTCTATAAATTTTGGACCCAAAAATGACTTGAGTGAAATATGAAACATGAATGATAAGATTAACTATAAGTACTTGAATAAGAGTTTTTATTTATTAGATTAAGATTTTACAATTTTGAATAAATTTTAATTCTAGTTATAATATATAAATTAATAATTAAAAAATCAATATATATTAATATTATAAGTTTAATTATTTTATTCGTTTTTCATAACTTTTAGCCCTTTAATGAAAATTTTAGTTTTGAGATTTTTTAAACCTATTTAAACCAACCAATTTTCAAAATATATATATATATAAGTTCGATTTGATGTTAGATTTGGATTGATCGTTTATTTTTAAAAAATAAATTGTCACCTTTAGTTCGTGTTCATGTCTTATTATTCATGTCATATTTTGACATTAATTATGATGAATATATTTTTTATTTGATTTAATTTTTTTAATTTAATAATTATTTACATAGTTGATTTAGATTATATTATAATTAAAAAGATTTATTAATATCTATTTATCTTTAAAATGATATCGATTTATTATTCTTTAAGAGCACATTAATTAAAAAAAACAGCATATATAATACAACTATTAGTGATCTTATATAGTAATTGTTTTATTCTCTTTACAACCTTACTCACCACAATGATAATTGATGTATCCTCTTTACAACCTGCTTACTCATCACAATGGTAATTTTTACATACTCTTTATAACCTTACTCATCACATGCAATGGTAATTTTTACATACTCTTTATAACCTTACTCATCATACAAACATTCTAAAAATGAATATTAATTCAAACATCATATTACACACCACAACTATCACGAAATATATATTATCTTCAGTTTTATATATAAAAATTAATTGGTTGGTTTCATCTTTAATACCTTTATAAAAATAAACATAAGTTAAAATTTTTATATATACTTTAAACATATGTTCAGTACATTTTTAATTTATATTTTTTTTATATAAACATATTTTCATAAATATAAAATAAACGTTAACTTATATGAAACAAATACATATTTAAAATTGAAGCTATAAAAATGAATCATGTTATGAATTCAACATAGGTCCTTAGTCTTATAAAAATTAAGTATATTTTTGACTTTTGGAAGATAATTAAAAATAAAATTCTACCAATAAAAATAATCATGTTATGCATATAAATCTATACATTGCATATTTACATCAGACAACCAAAAAATATAAATATTTATATGATGGTTTGCTTGGTGTATAGTTAAAGGTATGTTCTTTTTTTCTTTTTCTTTTTTATGCTTCAAATAATAGACTCCATTGTATAATAAATTAGTAATTTGATTAAAAAATATCATATAATTCATTTTAAAATTCTAAGTATGAATTACATCAAGTAACATTTTATTTAAACAAAAAGATTTAAGTTCATATTCAATCCTTAAACTTTATTCAAGTCTATATTTAAATTTTTAATTTTTTTAACAATTCAATATCTAAACTTTTTAATCTCTATATTTAGAATCTCAAACTTTTTTTCAATAATTTAGTCCCTAAAATTTTTAAATTTTTACATTTAGATCTTAAAATTTTATTTTATCTCTAAATAAAAAAAATATTGAGTTAGCGAACAATTAGGGATGAAAATGAAAATTTAAAATTTAAGTGTAAAAATTAAATAATTTAAGGACTAAATTGTTGGAATTTTTTTTTTGAAGACTTAAATGTAGACTTAGATAAAGTTTAGGGACTGATTATACAATTAAATAAAAATAAATAAATAAATAAAAGAGGTTCAAAGTTATATAGAAGAGTAGCATATGAATCTAAACATTATATAAAATTAAAATAGTCAGCAGCCGAAAAGGGCGGTGTGGGAACGTGCAAGCGAGAAATTGAGAGAAGGAAAAGTCTTGAACGAATGGGAGCCTCAAGCCTGGCATCTTTGGAAGGAGGTCCACTAATATTCATTTTAATATCATTTTGTATGCAGAAACACGTCTATCACTTTACTATAATGCCCTTATAGACCTTTTCATTTTACAATGTCTGGGCATCATCTTCGACACCTAGCCAACTTTTTATTCGATGAATTTTGACATTTTCTACACTCTTTTTTTTTCTCTTATATAAATTATAATAAAATATAATTTTTTATATCAGACAAAAATTTGAGGTGATTTAAAATTGATTCTTAAAATAAGAGATGTTAAATTATATCTCTTAGACCAGGATGCAAACTTATAATTTGATAATACGACCTAATAATAATAATAATAATCTAGATTTGAAATGACTCTACACAACATAATTAAATTCATTAACTCATTTGTAATATTGGCCAAACTAACAATAATAACTTGTATACACATGTTAATTAATATTTAAATATTATATACTCATTTAATTTAAGTTTAATTAGTTATTAGTTATTAAATTATGTATTTTTGTTGAAGTTTTCATCACCATAATATCTTACATAAAACATGTTTATTAATTAATTAATTAATTTAATATAATTTATTTATGAAATGAGTTAAATGAATTCAAAATTGGAATATTCGTACATCGGCAGGTATATATTCTAATCATCTTAGTTTTTTTTTATAAATTAAATCTCATTTATTAAAAATATTTTAAAAAATACTTTGACATGTGGATTGTTTTACCGAATATTACGTTTTGTAATGTATAATGGCGAGGTTCCAACTTCAGTATGTTGCACCGTATGTGGTGTATCCGTTCCCTTGTGCGTCATTTTTAATAGAAATTTAAAAAACACAAAAAGCATTTTTAATAGAAATTTAAAATTTCTTTACTCATGTTCATCCCTATTATACAAAAAGCATTTTTAATATAAATTTAAAATTTCTGTACTCACGTGGATCTATTGGATCATTAAGAAAAAAGATGCGAAAAAGTGAGGGAAAAAGCGTGAAGTGCATGGACTGAAGATACAGTTGGTTACTTAGTCACAGTCACGCAAAAGTATACACTCATATGACTTAATTTTGGATGAATGGCTTGAAACATAAATTCGCACGGTGATATTTTCATAATTAATGTTAAAAAGAATAATATATTGATGATAACTTTATTAAATAATAATAATAATATTAAGTTATAATTAATACTAAAAATAAAATCAATATTTTAAACATTTTTATTATAAAAATATCATTACACTAAACTAATTATATTATCTCATATAGCAAAATAATAAGGGTATATATTACATAAATTTTGTCATTGATCAAGTAATTGCATATAATTTTTATTTATAATTAAATTATAATATTTTAAAAATTTAGAAAATATAGATCAATAATATATTAACATTTTTAAACGTGCATAAATTTGATTTTATCTCTGTATATTAAAATATAATATATATATATATTTATATTTATCTATAAATTCTATGAATTTTTTTATAATTTTATCATACTTAATTAAAAGCTAATTACATTCTCTTAAATATATAATAATTGAATGATGATATTTAGAATTTCATCGGACAAATATAACATATTATTATAGTTAACATATTTTTAATTAAAAAATTTATATGATCATAAAAAATATTATTTAATGGATTATATTAAATGATTTTAAACAATCCACGTATACAATAAATCAAATTGGTATATATAATTTTAATATGTTGACAAATTACTTATTATAAATTTTATAATCTATATGAATCAAATCAAATTAAGAGTTTATTAAAATTACATGAATTCAATCTGATATACGTCTCTAAAAATAACTTTGAAAATTTACTAAGTTATTGAATTTTAAAAAAAATTTGAAAAATGACGTTATCATGATTAGAATAAGTATAAATATAAGTTTAAATTTGTGTTAGCATTTCTCACAAATGTATACAGAAAAGTTGTGAATTTTTTTTTCTAAACTTCAATGCATAGACATTGGTTAGCTGGCTGGTTTACATAACCAAATTTGGTAAATTTCATAATTCAAAAATAATGAATATGATGGTACACATAAATACTCTTTTCTTATTTATCTATTATTTGAGATAGTATATATACATATGTACTTAGAACTCCATTTCTTTAAATCTTAAAAGCTACATTAGTATTGAATTTAAGGAAAAGAATAAAAATCGACAAATTCAATTTTCAATTAAAAATATAAAAATCCGTAACATAACTATTAAGTATTAGCTACCCATAAGAAGCCATCTTATGCTTTTTTTAAACTAACCGCACCAAATACAATTTAATTTACAAAAATAACCATACTTTTTTCTCCTAAAAATAAATATTAATCCTTAAATTTATATCATAGTTTTTATAGTAAAAAAATCGTATAATATTTTTATATTTATATTATCGTCAACTATTGTTTAAACTAAATAATAATTTGGTATGAAAGTATAATTCATAAAGAAAGATAGACGAGCCTCATTTACCAAGAGGAAGACAACATTTCATATTGTGAGGCCGGTCGAAACAAATATGGGCCCTAGACGGTACTCGTAATAGGAGGATCTTTTTATACAATATATTTAATATTTTTATTAAAAATTTAAATATTAAACATCTTATATTTAATAATTAAAAAATAGAAGCATTAAAGTATTGAATAAAAAAATTTCAATAACACATGAAATTTTTATTCATGTTGTTTTAGCCATTATTTCATTTAATAAAATATTATAAGAATAAATAATATTTTAGTTTTTTATCAACTATGACAAAATCTCTTACTAACTTAATTAGTCATAAAAATTAATAAATTTAAGATTCATTAAAAATATATTTTATAGGCACTATTAAATATTTTTTTCACAATTTACGTAGCTAAAAAATTAAGAACTTTATTTAAATTGTGAATTTTTTTAGAGTAATTAAGAACTCCTTGGCTTTGAAAAAATACTTAATCTTTATTATTTTAACTAATTATATATTTTTAAATATTAAATATATTAATTTTTAATAATTTTAATTTTATAAAATATCAGATAAAATAAAATAATTATTGAAAATGTGTCATTTCATGTATGAAATGATTCTTCTAATAATTTTTTCATTTATTTTGTTTTGAACAAGTAACAAATTTATTGAATTTATATGGATGGAGTAATATGTTTTATGCATGTCAATATTCACTCCATTTATTATAGATATATTACGATAAATAGTTTTATATTATTAAGATTCTTATATGAAAAATAATTGAATATTTATCTACTAAAAAAATATTAAACAATAAAAGTGATAATATGGTTTAATATATATATAATCTTATATCTAAATGGTTTAATATATATATAATCTTATATCTAAATGGTTTAATATATATATTTATATTACTATATTTTAAAATTAAAATAATAAATAAATAAACACTCATTGAATCGGGCCCTCATTAAGCAAGAACCCGATATGGCTGCTTACACTGGATGGTCCTTGAGCCAACCATGCATATTGTTTGGCAAAATGAATCATAACATTAACCTTTTTGTTTAGTGTTTTTGTCTATAATAATCATATCATACACAATAGTTTAAAAATGTACATAATTGAGATTTTTTTAAAAAATAATCAAAATCTTACCTTAAACTTGAAAGCAAAATTTTTAATCAATTTTATTTAAAAAAAAGATATATTAGTTCCATTTTATAAAACATAATTATTATAAACATAAAAAAATATTAATATCTTATAAATTTATAATTAATTTTAAATACATAATTTTTTTATCATATCATATATTAAAAAAATTATTTTAAAAAATAAAAAATAATTTATTTTAGAATAAAATAAATATAAATTTATATATATATTGAAAATGATATGCTAAATATTTTGATAATTCATAAATAATATAATACATTATTATTATTATTATTATTATTATTATTATTATTAAATATAATTATAATTATATTTAATAAAAAATTATAATTATGATATAAAAATAATTAAATTATTAAAAAAATTTGTGAAGCCTCTATATCTAATTTTTTACAAGATACAATACAAATATAGAACATTATATCACAAATTTTGTGAGAAAATATTATATAATATAATATAATTATAATTATTTTTATTATTAATATAATAAAAAATATAAATTATATTGAATTAATTATATTTTAATACTTAAATATAATTATTGTTAATAAATATTTGTTATCTTAGTAATAATTAAAATTATAATAATATTAGAGATATTTGTTAAAATGTAATATATTTTTTAATTTTTTTAATCTTAAATAATTTATTTTTAAAAAATATCAATAATTTTTCATAAAAAATATTGTAACTATTTAGTAAAGTTTTTAATAATTTAAAATTTTATAATTTATTATTATTATTTTTAATTATTTTATAATAAAATTTTGATAAGTTATTTGTTATAAAAAAGTATATATATTTTATTATATAAATATAAATTATTTTATTATTTTTTATTTATAATAAAAATAAATTATTATTTATTAAAAGTTAATAATAATTATATTTTAAGAAAATGAGTTCCTTGGAATTAGGGAAAGATAAAAAAAGACAAAAATATTTTTTTATTATAAAAATAGGGTCGTTGGAATTAGTGGAATGAGAATTACAAAAAGACAAAAGAAAAAGACGTGAAAATTGTTTAATTGGTTATAATTTATTCATTTTTAAAATAAAATCTAATATAATCCTTTTTTAAAGTATTATAAAATATATGCCCTTTTTAGACAAATACCCTTTTGTTTAATGAAAATATTTTTTATTTTTATTTTTTTTAACGAAAATAAAAAAATATTTTCATTAAAATTCCTATTATCACTTACAAAAATGTAATTTTGTTTTATATAGACACTTTTAATATTCGTACATGGATTAAGAGTGTATTTTTTAAATAATTTTAAGACTTAAAAGATTTATTGTTAATAATTATAAAATTAAATTTATATATATTTTATAATAATAAAACTATTAGTTATTAACCCAAAAATTAGGAATGTAAATTATATTTTTCATATTCTTTTAAAAAAAAATTAGATTATTTATGTGGTCATTCATTTCTTCACCTTTTCAAGAGATCCTAAACTCTCACTTGTTACTTTTCTTAGATTTATTAGTAATTTTTTTAAAAAAATAGTTATATTACTTATATATTTATAACTCGAATCTTAAATAATTTATGTAATTAATTCATACACTCATTTACTAATAAAATTTAAAGATGTAAAGTAAATTAATTCGTTTTATCTCATATTTTATTTAATATTTTTAATAATTTCATGTTTTAAAGTTATTAAATCTTATTCAATTTCATTATAATAATAATAATGTTGGGAAAATCGGGTATATTTTCCCTATTCTAAGTAGTAACTATTCACTTATGATTTAAATGAATAGAACTCAAACTAACCCGACAAAATAATGCTATTGGAAATATAATGCTAAAATAAACTAAAACAGATATTGAAACAGAAATATTAAAGCAGAAAAATAATAACACCAGGAATTTAACGAGGTTCGGTATAAATGTTACCTAGGTCCTCGGGCGTCGTTGACCACTTCCACTATCTCCAATTGGATGAACTCCAAAATTACAACTAATTGGGCAAAATTGAGCTAATCAATTACCCTTACAAAAGAGAGGAAGATTTACAAATTTTGGGATGTTTACAAATGGTGAAGGAGGGCTTTATTTATAGCCCCAAAACCAACACCCATCTTCATTCCTAATCAATGTGGGACTTTTCTAATTTTCTCACTAAGGAGCAATATATAACAAATCTCCACCTTAGCGACTTAGTGGTTTTAAATGATTTCTTCAATTGCTAGATCAACGACGCCAGTGCCAATTCAGATCTGTAGGATGTTAATCAAGTCCAGACAATGTTTGAACTTGATTGTTGTTACCACCTTGGTCATCATATCTGCAGGATTCTCTGTCGTACTAATCTTCTGAACTAGTACTCCACCTTCTTCAATAATCTCTCGCACGAAATGATAACGAACATCAATGTGCTTTGTACGTGCATGGTAGACTTGGTTCTTTGCTAAATGAATAGCACTCTGACTATCACAAAACACCTTAATATGTTTTTGACCAACTCCCAAGTCTTCAAGCAAACCTCGTAACCAAATAGCTTCCTTCACAGCCTCTGTAATTGCCATATACTCTGCCTCTGTAGTAGACAAAGCAACTGTGGACTGCAAGGTAGACTTCCAACTGACTGGTGCTCTAGCAAGAGTAAACACATAACCAGTAGTTGACCGACGCTTATCTAAATCTCCTGCATAGTCAGAATCACAATATCCGACTGCACATTGACCAATGGTATTATCCTGCTGAAATACTAAACCAACATCTACAGTATTTATAATATACCGTAGAATCCATTTCACAGCCAACCAATGTCCTTTACCAGGATCATGCATGTACCTGCTTACAGTACCAACCGCATGTGAAATGTCAGGTCTTGTACACACCATTGCATACATCAAGCTACCAACTGCATTTGCATATGGTACCTTTGCCATATATTCTCGTTCTGCATCATTCTTAGGAGATAATTGAGCACTAAGCTTGAATTGAGGAACTAGCGGAGTACTTACAGGTTTTGTCTGTTCATTCATACCAAAACGTTGTAGTATCCGCTTCAAATATTGACTCTGGGTCAAACTAAGCTTCCCCTTCTTCCTGTCTCTGCTTATCTCCATACCGAGAATCTTCTTGGCTTCTCCCAAATCTTTCATCTCGAACTCTTGACTTAGTTGAGCCTTCAACTTTTCAATTTCTGCTTGGCTCTTCGATGCAATCAACATATCATCGACGTACAATAGGAGATAGACGAAAGACTCATTTTGTAGCTTGCAAAAATACACACAATGATCATGTGTGCTTCTGGTATATTTTTGTTGCAACATAAACTGATCAAATCGTTTGTACCACTGCCTTGGAGATTGTTTCAATCCATACAATGATTTGTTTAGCTTACAAACCCAATTCTCTTTACCAGCAACAATAAACCCTTCTGGCTGAGACATATAGATCTCCTCTTCTAAGTCACCATGAAGAAATGCGGTTTTCACGTCAAGTTGAACTAGTTCCAAATCGAACTGTGCTACCAAGGCCAACAAAATTCTAATAGAAGAATGTTTTACAACTGGAGAAAATACCTCATTATAATCGATTCCCTCCTTCTGAGCGTAGCCCTTAGCCACCAACCTTGCCTTGTAGCGAATACCATCTTTGTTAGGAAATCCATCTTTCTTTGCATACACCCATTTGCATCCAATTGCCTTCTTGCCCTTAGGTAGTTGTGTCAACTTCCATGTTTTATTCTTCTGAAGGGATAGAAGTTCTTCATCCATGGCTTCCTTCCATCTTTCAACTTCAGGGCTTCTAATTGCTTCTTTATATATGGAAGGAACATCATCATGCACAACTGAAAGTGCACAGGCTACCGTATTCTTAAATTGAGCAGGTAGGTCTTCAAAATCCTTGTATCGAGCAGGTACCTTGACATTTTGTCGTCGTGGCCTATCAACTGCAGTTTCTTCTTGTTGCTGTGGAGGTTCTTGGGTTAAAACCTCTTCATCTGATTCATCTTCTGTCAATGGAGGATCAACTTCTGTCTTATCTTCACTAACTGGATTAACAATTTTTCTTTCAAACTCCACTTGTTTCAGAGTTTGCTCCACCTGCTCTAAAGTGCCATCAATCTTCTTAGTTACCTTTTGCAACAAGGCAGATTCATCAAAGGTAACATCTCTGCTAAAGATTATCTTTTTCGTTTCAAGGCACCATAGTCGATATCCCTTAGAACCAGAAGGGATCCCCAAAAAAATGGCTTTCTTGGCTCTTGGGTCCAACTTTGATTCCGTTACATGGTAGTATGCAATTGAACCAAACACATGTAAGAAATCGTAATCTCTAGCAGGTTTTCCAGACCATACCTCCATAGGTGTTTTGCCTTCAAGAGCAGACGATGGTAGACGATTGACGAGATGACATGCATATGTCACAGCCTCAGCCCAATACTGCTTGCCTAAACCAGCATTTGACAACATACACCGAACCTTCTCCAGCAAAGTCCGGTTCATACGTTCTGCAACTCCATTTTGTTGTGGTGTTTTTCGAATAGTGAAGTGTCGCACTATCCCTTCTTCTTCACAAACTTTCATAAATGGATCGTTTGTGTACTCAGTGCCATTATCAGACCTCAGACGCTTGATCTTTTTATTAGTCTGAGTCTCGATCATCTTCTTCCATTTGAGAAAAATTCCCAGCACTTCATCCTTCTTCTTCATGAGATACACCCAAACTCTTCTGGAAAAATCATCAACAAAAGTGACATAATAATGTTTGCCACTCATGGATGGAGTTCTTGTTGGCCCCCATACATCCGTATGGATGTAATCCAAAATGCCCTTTGTATTATGGAGAGCAGTGCCAAAGCTTACTCTTTTCTGCTTCCCCAATACACAATGCTCACAAAATTCCATCTTGCCGATTCTCGCACCTTTTAACAGGCCTTGTTTTACTAGAATTTGCAAAGCTTTTTCACCAGCATGTCCCAAACGCATATGCCACAGCTTGGTAGTTTCTAAATCTCTTTCTTCCTCTGAAACTGTTGCTGATGCTGTCCCAATAACCGTACTACCAAGGTAGTAGTACAAGTTATTCTTTCGAACACCTTTCATCGCCACAAGTGCTCCAGAAGTAACCTTCAATGCCCCATTTTGTATGGTCACAGTGAAGCCTTTTGATTCTAAGACTCCCACAGCAATGAGATTCTTCTTCATATCTGGAACATAATGAACATCTGTCAAGACCCTGGTTGAACCATCTTGATTCTTCAAACGAATTGTACCGATTCCCAAAACTTTGCATGGATAATCATTACCCATGAAAACAACTCCACCGTCTAGTTCTTCAAAGTTAAAGAACCACTCCTTGTTAGGAGACATATGGAAAGTACATGCTGAATCAAAAATCCAATCACCAGGATGAGATGATGTTGACGAACCAACCAATGCAAAATCTGAATTTGAATTGCTTTCAGCTACACATGCATCAGATTGCACAGCTTTTCCTTTCTTTTGTAGCTTCGGACAATTTTTCTTCCAATGGCCTTTCTCATGACAAAAGGCACATTCATCTTTACCAAGTCTTCCTTTTGATAGAGATCTACCTCTCCTTCCTTTATGTTGTGTTTGCGGACGTCCTCTTACAGACAATGCCTCTGCTGCTTCATTCCTGCTTTCTCTTTTATCTTTCTTTCTAATTTCATAACTATACAAAGCAGCACAAACTTCCTCAAAAGACACTTTATCCTTCCCAATGAGTAAGCTCGTAATAAGATGATCAAACTCATCAGGAAGGGAAGCTAACAACATCAAGGCTAAATCTTCATCTTTAAAAGTTTCATCCATATTTAACAAATCTGCTACTAATTGATTAAAAGCAGTAATGTGGTCGTTTATTGTAGTACCTGGAAGGTATTCAAAACGGAACAACTTCTTCTTCAAATAGAGCCGATTCTGTCCACTCTTCTTCATGAACTTGTTCTCCAATGCCTTCCACAACTTACTTGCGGATGTCTCCTTCATGAACGTGTACTTTTGTTCTCTTGAGAGACACGAACGAATTGTACCACATGCCAATCGGTTGATATTTTTCCACTCTACTTCATCTGCTCCATCTGGTTTCTCTTCTTCAATAGCGATGTCTAGACCTTGTTGAAACAGAGCATCTAGAACTTCGCCTTGCCACATGCCGAAATGACCGGTTCCATCAAACTTCTCCACCTCGAACCTTGCATTCATCACCATAGTTCTACTTGACGTGGATGACTGGCCTTTGTTTGAAAGAAATTTTTCTTCCGCCATTTCTTCAAATTACAACAACTAGCAACTATATTCCAATAGCAAACAAACGGAATACAAACAAATGCCTAGGTAGAAAACCTTCGGCTCTGATACCAATTGTTGGGAAAATCGGGTATATTTTCCCTATTCTAAGTAGTAACTATTCACTTATGATTTAAATGAATAGAACTCAAACTAACCCGACAAAATAATGCTATTGGAAATATAATGCTAAAATAAACTAAAACAGATATTGAAACAGAAATATTAAAGCAGAAAAATAATAACACCAGGAATTTAACGAGGTTCGGTATAAATGTTACCTAGGTCCTCGGGCGTCGTTGACCACTTCCACTATCTCCAATTGGATGAACTCCAAAATTACAACTAATTGGGCAAAATTGAGCTAATCAATTACCCTTACAAAAGAGAGGAAGATTTACAAATTTTGGGATGTTTACAAATGGTGAAGGAGGGCTTTATTTATAGCCCCAAAACCAACACCCATCTTCATTCCTAATCAATGTGGGACTTTTCTAATTTTCTCACTAAGGAGCAATATATAACAAATAATGTGTTTCATTTTATAACTAATGTTCTATGATTATTTATATTAAATTTTTATATAAATAAAATAAATTCTTATAATTAATTAATTATATATTTTATCTCAACTTAAATCTCTTATATCTATAAGGAATTCTAGATAGTTTTGGTCGGATATAATAAGTCACCACTTACTATATTGAATCGATTTTTTTTCGTTAAGTGAACTTTTCAATCACAAATAGTACTTAAATCTGCTAAATTTATCTTGTCACGAGGACTTCTATGACATTTGTACTACTAGGTCATTGGCTAGTAACCTAAAATTAATGATTTTAATTAATATATATATACATTAGTATCAACTGTATTACTTTCATTTAAATGCAAATATTTATCTTTATGTGTTTTTAAGTTTTAAAGTTAATTAATTTTAAATTTATATCATTAATTTAAATTATTATGTGATTAAAATAATTTTTTAAATTTATGGATTTTATCGGTTGGATTTTTAATAGAAAAGGACTGCTAATACCCCATATTTTTAGATCCAGTATACCTTTGCCTTTAGCCTACAATAAAAATCATCAGCCGCGTGATTAATATTAGAAAATTTTATTTATCTTTAGCTTATTAAATCACAATAATCTATATCTAAATTATTTATTAGTAAAAAAAATAAACCTAATTAGCATGACCAACAAATAATAACCACTTAAATTATTATAAGACATTAAATTAATATAAATAAAAATAAAAATGATTTCAATATTATTAAACATTTGCCTACCATGAACATGAAAATCACGTCATCTCCATCACACCAAGACCAGCTGTCATTCTTTTGGATATAGATAAATTCAATTGATTATAATTTTTCATCGTCTTAAGTAACAACTTACAAGCATATATAAATACCAGCTCAATTTCCATACGGGAATATGTTTGCTTACAAACACTTTTCATTCAATTAGAAAACACCGACACTTCTCTGAACAAATTCTGCAGCCAGATATACCGTTATAAAAGCAAGTTATTAACGACCCCGTTCGGTGAAAAACATGTGAATTTATTTGTACATGCAGATATCTATTTTAAATATAATAATATCATTTTAAAATTATTAAAATATAAACATATCAATAACATAACTCATACAAAGAAAATACTTTAAAAAATAACAAAAACAATGTTTTAAAAATATATAACCATAAAAATAACAATATTTATATCAATTAGTTATGTTTTTATCGTTAACAAATATAATACATTATTTTACTTTGAAAATTATTTAAATAAAAATATAATCATTTAGATCCGTTTATTGTTGAATGTTGTCTAATTAAAAATAATTCAATATTATTAGGATGTTATTTTATTTGGGATTATAATTTTTTTTAATATTTTCATAAAAAAATGATTAATAAGAAGTAATTTAAAAAAAAACATAAATAAACTACAATCCCTTGGATTCTCCACCCTTTAATATCATTTAGTGAAGAAAATATTCTATCTCTAATCATATAGCAGAGGGTAATAATATTTCAGTTGAACTGTTTTTTGAATAATTAGAAACTGTAATATTTGAATATATGATTTGAAACATAAAAATAGTAAAAACCATTACAGTTGGACTGTTAACCGTTTAATGACTGGCATGCATTTCAAAACTTAAAGTCACCATTTATTAATTCACATTTGTTTCTTCTTTCAAGCTGACATTGATATAACCTGAAAGAAACTGACTAATAAGCCAATTACTTCATTTGCCCAATTTAATTAATTTACAACTAAATCAGTACTCCAACATGTGAAGCACTTCATCGTTTGCAAAATTTCCATTTCTAAAGCCTTCTAGGTGCCAAGCACGTCATATATATATATATGATTAACTAGTTGTTTCTTTTATAATATTATGATTTATTTATTTATTATCAATTTTTCGTACCCAAGAACCAATCCTATATAGGTGTACATATATATAGCCATAAACCCACCAACCTCTACTTGTGAGAAACCAATACTACAATAATGATAAACATGTCTTCTTCTTTCAAAGCCTATGGCAAAGTTGATGAAACAAAACATGCTAAGCTTGAGGCTCTGAGGAAGACCCGAAAGAGAATCACCATAATTACCTTATCCTCCATTGTTCTTGTTTCTGTTATTGTTGCTGCAATTGTTGGAACCACTGTTTCTCACAATTCTGACAAGTCCAAATCCAACAATGGTGATTCATCAATTGGGTCTCAGTCTCTTTCTACTTCTGTCAAAGCTGTTTGTGATGTCACATTGTACAAAGACACTTGTTTAAACAGTCTTTCTCCTTTGGTCAACTCAACCCAAATTCAACCTGAAGAGCTTTTCAAGTTATCAATTCAAGTTGCCAAGAATGAGCTGTCCAAAGCTGCTGATCACTATTTCTCAAAACAAGGAATTTTTAAAGGTCTCACTGACAAAATGACAATTCAAGCTTTGGAAAATTGCAAAGAGCTATCCAGTTTGGCTATGGATCTTTTTGATGATTCTTTGGTTTCTGGTTCATCTTTGTTTGATACTTTTGATGATCTCAAAACTTGGTTGAGTGGTGCAGGAACTTATCTACAAACTTGTATTGATGGTCTTGAGGATCTTCCAGATAATGGGACTCTAAAGGGTAATGTTATTAGTTACTTGAAGAATTCTACTGAATGTACTAGCAATAGTCTTGCTGTTATCACATGGATTTCAAGGGTAGCTAACTCTGTCAAGTTAAGGAGGTTAATGAGTCTCCCTGCTAAGAATTTCCAGGAAGAACCCGAATGGATGCATTCGAAAGATCGAAAGCTTCTGCAGACTAGTTTAGATTTGAAAAAGAAAGCTGATATTGTGGTTGCACAAGATGGTAGTGAAAAATACAAGACAATTAGGGCTGCACTTATGGCAGTCCCTGATAAAAGTAAGAAAAGGATTATAATTTACGTGAAGAAGGGAATTTATTACGAAAATGTGAGAGTTGAAAAGCCGAAGTGGAATGTTTTGATGGTTGGTGATGGAATGACAACTACTATTGTATCTGGTAAACTCAATGTTGTTGATGGTACCCCAACGTTTTCAAGTGCTACATTTGGTAAGTCTTTGAATTTTCTTGTGTCATTTGTGTTTTGCATAATGCTATAAAACTCAAGTTAGGATTAATTGTCATTTATGTCTAACTCTCATACAGGTTTAAGTACGAACAACAACAGCTACATTTTAACTCAAATTAGATCCAAACTTAAGATAAATATCATAGTAACATATTAACATGTTTGGGGTTGTAGTCAAAAGCAGTTTCAGGAAGAAGAATATAATTTGAAGGAAGCACAAAATAAGTTTTCGAGTCTTGAAAATACTCGAGGTGTTTTTTTTTTTAAATAAAAAACTCATTTTTGTTCAGAAGGATTTTGTGTGTGTTAGTACTGCTTTTACAGGATCAAAAAACATAAACAAACATGCCCTAATTAATTAGCAAGACTAGAAAGATGTAGGTACTTATAATGGCTAATACATGGTACTAATTTCTTGTATGCAGCTGTATTTGGTAAAGGCTTTATTGCCAGGGACATGGGATTTAAAAACACAGCAGGAGCAAATAAGCAACAAGCAGTAGCTCTAATGTCAAGTGCTGATCAAACTGTATTCTATAGATGTCACATTGATGCATTTCAGGACAGTCTTTATTCACACGCCCAACGGCAATTCTACCGTGAATGTAACATTTACGGGACAGTAGATTTCATCTTTGGAAATTCAGCAGTAGTGATACAAAACTGTAACATATTGCCTAAAGTTCCAATGGTTGGCCAACAGAACACTATCACAGCTCAAGGAAGGGTTGATCCTAATCAAAACACAGGGATTTCTATACAGAATTGCACAATTTGGCCCTATGGAAACTTGTCCTCAGTTAAAACATACCTTGGAAGGCCTTGGAAGAATTATTCGACCACCGTGTTCATGCATTCGTTTATGTCAAATATAATTAGCCCACAAGGATGGTTACCATGGGTAGGCAATTCAGCTCCAGATACTATATTTTATTCTGAGTTTCAAAATTATGGATCTGGTTCTTTAACAAAGAATAGAGTGAAATGGAAGGGTTTAAGAACACTTTCCTATAACCAAGCTAGCAAATTTTCAGTACACTCTTTTCTCCAAGGAAGTAATTGGATCTCCAATGCAGGTGTTCCTCACAAAGCTGATCTGTAATTGTTTTAGCTGTTTGACTGAATTATTTGAATATTTTTCTTCTTCTTTTTTATACTTCTATAATCGTTTAATTTGTTCCAATTGTTATATTTGATACACTAATTGATTTTGTAAGTCTGAAATAAAATCACTGTTTTGATTGTGAGCTTATCTCCTTGTTTATTATCAATTAATTGGACTATCTAACGAAAAAGAATCTACCACATACATAAGAGAAAAACAACTTTGTCACATAATGCAAAATTTCTAATACACAATTAACTCATAATTTTACTTTTGCTTAGAATAATAATTAAAATGTCAGATGCTTACTTGACAAAACTTAATTTCTTTGGCTAAAACAATAAGCCAAAGAAATGTTACAGGCAAAGTTTAAAAAACGTATAAAGAAGGGAGATATCATCAAAAGTGAAGAGCTTTCGTAGAGTTGTGAAAACTAGTCCCCACTTGTTTGGTTTCAACTCATTTAAGATGAGTCGTAGCATATAAGTTAGCAAATTTATTTAAATCTTAACTGAGTTGAATTCATTTTATACAATTTTTAAATGAATTGCACTACGGAACATAGAAACTCACTCATTTATATTTATAAAAATAAATATATAATTTTGTTTAAATACAATTATTAGTATAAATATTAACTTTTAGTTATATTTTATAAAATAAGAAAAATATTATATTTTTAAGCATGTTTTTCATAATAACATGACAATAATTATTTTTGGAAGAAACCATTTGATATATTCATATCTTGGTGAACTAATTCATTTAAATTTATGAATTAATTAAAGTGAATTGATCTAATTTTGTATTTATTACGGTGAGCATTTACTAAATATTATTTTTATATTTTACAATATCAAACCCCTAGTAAATTTATACACAAAACTGATAAATAGATGTTCAAAAATGAAACTTATTTGAACATTAAATAATAATGGATAAAAAATGCAACCATGATACAATATTTTTATTAGTTGGTCTAACATAAAAATAGTATAAAAGAAACTAAAAGTTAAAAAGATAATCTACCGTAAAAGGCATCCATTGGTAATTTTGTTTTTTTTGTTTTTCAGTAGAGAAAGGTTATACGCACGCTTTTTGACAGGGTTAGATCATTCCATTTGGTTTAGTTTGGTGGGACTCAAACCATCTTATTGTTATTTAAAATATATTCTGAAAATTATAAAATTAACATTAATAAAATTCATAATAACAAAAATAATATACTTTAATATTAACTCATATATTTTTCGATATAAAATACTATTTATTATTATGAATTTTAGAGATGTTATTTTAAATAATTTTTAAATTATTATTTTATAATACTATAAGATAATTAAAATTATTTTCTACCATGATAAAATTTTACTTCACTTGAGTTTAAGAATGATTATTGATTTATTTATCTTTAAAAAAAATTACAAATATGGCATTAAAATGATTTAGTTTATTAAGAGAATTATTACTTTTATAAACCATTAACTTGAGCAAATTTTAAACCTAATTTTATTTTTATACTTTTTTTATATTATTAATATGTATTTTAATAATATTCACGTTTAAAAAAATCAATTAAGTACAAAAATATAAATTTATATGATATTTTTTTAATGAATATTTTTGTTTTTTAGTATTTTTTTTTCTCTTGTCTCCTATCTCTTATTCAACATAATTTCCTTTGAACCTTTTATCTCTCTCTAGCATTATGTTATCTTTTATCACTCTTTATTTTAAGACGAAGTCTATATATAAAACATAATTTTTTTATCTTTTATACAAGTAGCTTTTAAGGTATTACGCTTACTTGTACTTATATATTAGTTGTGACTTATTTATTTAATTTGTATATTTAGATCTATAATAGTTGTAACTCTTGTGTGTTAAGTTATATCATCTATTGTATAAAAATATTATTTTTTTAAGATTCAATTTCTGCACAATAAATAACAACAATTTATATGGATAAATAAAAAAATATTAAAATCTGCATTTAAGAATTCAAAAATATTAGAAAAAGTTGTTTCTCTTACAAGAGCATAAAAATATAAAAATAATTAAAATACCTTTCATTAAAATTGTATGTGTTGGTCAGATGAAAAAATTGTAACAAAACAAAACATTCTTTTAAATATAAGTATCATAAAAATATCATTTAATAATAAAGGTAAAATAAATATACTAAAAATAAAATTAAGATATTATTGAGAACTTTCCAACAAATCCTATAATATCTTTAAATTTTATTATCTAAAATATTTATATCATCACGAACAATGTATATAAACTGTTACGGTTTAGTGGATTCACTCGGGCGTACTCAAGTTTTATTAGGCTTCTTAGGTGGAACCAACTAGGTCATTGGGCTTAACCTGACCAAATGGAGATCATTGATGCTTTCTGAGTTATGGATTCGTTCAAGGAGAATTCTTCATACATCCCAGAAATATTCCAAAATACATACCCTAACATTATAAATCAATAAAATAATTAAATATAATAAAAATAAAAATATATATTATTCATCAAATACATCCTATTTCTTCTCTTCGAAATGAGAAAACAAAACCTAGGCATCAAACTTGTCTACCATTGACACCTACACAACCTTCAATATTGTTCAAATCATATTAAGATATAATCATTATACTTTTTATTTACTTTAAAATGAAAAATCTAGACACCTAAATGCTTAAGAATGAAAAGGAATTGAGATTTGTATTTATAAATTCTGATTTTTTTACAAATATCAATGTTAAATAGATTAAATGCGTATATATAACAAATGTTCGGTGAGAGATGGCAAATATTTTCAAAATGTTCAAGAGGAATATCCGACCATTTATAAATATTCAACAATCACATACCAAACACGTTGAAGGGGGATGTATTTGTTTTTTTAATTATTTTAAATGTTATGGTTTTGTGGGACGTAGTAGAACAACTTTTCACTCAAGCACGAGTCATACTGCAATAAGTTCACAGAATGGGTGATTTTTTCTAATTTTTGATTCAAATAAATTTAAGTTGTTAATATTATAGATTCTAAAAAAAATATTATAGTTGACACAAAGTATGAGCACGTAAGTATTTATTCAACTTGTATGATTTTATCTAATGAATTTGATTCTTAATTATAAAAGTTAAGTTGATACATGATTGAAGCGCGAATGCATTAATAATATGAAAACATTTAAAAAATATAAAAAAAATAAGTAAAATTTAGACTAACTAAATTCACTCTTTGACAAGAGATCCTTGTATTTATATTATGAAATAAATGCAAGAAAACTATTATCTAGTAATTACTCTCGTAAATATAGAATATGACAAGTCTAACTATGTTATCTATCTTTAGACGAATAATATAATAACTCTAGAGTATGATTAGTCTAAAGATATTCACTTAGCTCACGAATAAGAGTACTTCAACTTTCAAACGAAAGAAAAAATAATTATTATAAAGTATTATGAATAATAAAAAAAGAAGATAACTTCTTTAATATCATTAAGTTGATTGTTTTTTAGAATGTCTTATACAAACATATGACTTAGTTATTTATAGTTAAAAAATCATTAAAATAATTCATAAAGTTTCTATGTGAGTATCTAATAATACACACAAAAATAATAATTAAATAAGTGTTGATATGTGAGATTCTAGTAGTACATAAAAATTAGAATTTTAAACAAAATAAACTATTTTATATTTTCTAATCTTATCCAATATTATCCCCTTCATTTATTTAAAACTTATTCTCGAGTTTTCTTCAAATGAGAATGATAATACTTATAACATTAATGGATATTCAAAATAAATTTTTCTTGTTGTTCCACTTCTTTAAACAATATTAGTCAAATATTGTCTACATGCTCACTTTTAAAATTAATATTTTCATCAAGTTTTGAAATAATAAAATATGAGTATCTTGATTATGATTTAAAATCTCTTATTGTTTTGAAAAATAATTTATTATGATGTCAAATAATTATTTGCATTTGAAATTGGTGAAGACATTTGATTCTTTAACTTCATAAACATCTACTAGTGTAATGATATTTGAATCTTATTTTATGGAAATAATTTTGAGATTTGTGACTAACTCACCTTGTAAAAAGATTTTCTCTTTAAATTTTTTTTTCTAAATTTGTATAATTTCTAACATAGGTTTGTTGGCCTCAATAATATGATAATTTTTGTCTTCGACGAACACTATCTCAAGAACCTTGTTTTTAAAAGATTACTCTTCTATTTTTGAAGCATTAGATGAATCTTCTTTCTTTATGGCTCATTCGTAATGTTGTGTTGGATTGTCTTTTTCACTTGAGTAAGATTTTGATTTTGAGTTTTTTAATAATCTATTTGAATAGAAACTTGATTCATATTTTTATTTAAAAAGGTCAATGATGCAAATATTTTATTAAAAGCTTGATTAACCTCTTGAGAAAATTCTTGAAATTATTTCATGAATTACCTTTGTTATGTTCCATTGTACTCACATGAATGTCGCTCTAATATCACCTAACACAGAACAGAAACGCAAATACACTAATAATATGGAAGCACTTAGAAAACAAGAAAGAGATGAACAAAGTTTAGACTAATCGGACTCATTTTTTGACAAGATATTATTATATTTGTGTTATAAAAATAAATATAAGAAAACTATTATCTAGACAAATACTCTAATAAATCTAGAGTAAAACAAGTTTAGTTATGTTATATATCGTTAAACGAAGACTCTTTCAACTATAAAGTATAAGTAGCCTAAATATAATCATTTATCTCAAGGATGAGAGAACTTCAACTTTGAAACGAAAAAAAGAAATATTCTTAAAATATTAAGAATGATATAAAAAAATGAATATAATTTCTTTAATATTTATTAAATTGATTATTTTTTAAGTTGTTTTATATAAGCATAAGATCTAACTATTTACAAGTTGAAAAGTACATAAAATAACTCATAAAATTGCTCGGTGAGACTCGAATAATACATACAAGAAAAGAACTCTAAATAAAGATTTATAAGATTTCTATGAGACTGTAATAATATATAAAAAATTAAAACTCAAAACAAAATAAATTATTAGTTTAATAAAATTTTATTAAATCCTTTAAATAATCATATCTAGTATTATAAATAAATTATATATATCTTAATAAGAAGAAAAACACCTATTTATTCAAAAATGTTGTAGTTATATTGGTAGTATCATGTTGGGTCATTTTCAGATCAAATTATCAGGTCTGTCAGAATTTGTTGTCCTAAATTTATGCCTAATAATTTAATTTTTTAATCGTAGCCAAAAAAAAAAAAGAAGAAATTATTTTTAAATTGTGATGTGAATCTGGAAGTTTAATGCTTATTATCAGGAGTAAGAGTCTTGCAAATAACGAAATTAGTCTATTTAGATATAGATTTAAGATTGGAATGTAAATTATTAATATGTAAGTAATATAGTTATTAAAAAATATGCATATTTACTATTATCATCAAAGATAAGTCCTCTTAAAGAAATTTAGAGAGAGGAGTAACTTAACCATAACAACAACTACAAAATAAGAAAGAAAACAAAACTAAAAAAAATCATTAAATTAATCACTTCCACCCATTAACATCGATTCCCTGTTAATAAATACTCAATGAACAATCACAATTGGGAAACTCAAATCTAAATTAATTAATATACAGTGACTTTAAAATTGAAATAATCTTATCAAGAAAATAATAATAATAATAATACCCTTAAAAAATTGTAATTATAATATAATACTTTTATATTTATCTCATATATTTATATTATTAAAAATATAATACTTTCATATTATTTTTAATATTATTCAAATTAAACTACAGTTATTTAAAATAATTAAATATTAAATATTATCTAATTAATTATGGCTAAATATTATTGAGTTACTGTTTTATTGCTACGTTTTATAAATGCTATTTTTTTTCCCCGGAAAGAAATGCTTACACACATAAGCTTAATCTAAAAAGGGTGTATTACATGTCAATATTACAACTATTACGATCGCTTTCTATGTTACTAATGATTTCAACAAAATTCCTAACAATAGTAGTAATTAAAATCTATCTCTCTTGAACTAAGAAATAAATAAATAAATTACTTTCTTGGATAAAACAAGAAGCATGCCTTGAAGTGAACACTAAATATACTGGGAAGTGATTTAAGATAGTGAAGAACTGAAGATTACTTGTTTTGGGTAGGATTAGGAATGCTTGATGGTATCCTTTTAAGATTAGCTACCACCTTGGCCTTCTGTGATGAGCCATCTCTCTTTTTCTTGTCTGAGTTTGAATTATGAACAAGATTTTGTGAGGATGTTAATGTTGATTTTGATAAAGAAGATGGTGCATGAGCCCTAGATTCCACACCACTTGACCAAGCTAAGACCATCAATGAAATTACAAAGATAACAACAATCAATGTTTTGCAGAAAGGTTTCATGGTTATGTTCTTTTCTTTTTGCTGACTAATTTATGAGAGTAAATTTTCGTGCTTGTATCGTATGGCTCACCTAATGATGAGATAAGCTTTTTTATATTGCAGCCCTTGATATGTGATGGAGATAGAGAGAGTGTGTGTTTCCTCACTAACAAGTGATATCCTTCTAAATTATACTCTTTTTAAGCTTTAACCAAACTTTATTAGATGAAGATTATTATAAGCAGCTCTGAGCTCCCTGTCATGTGATGAAACTTTGACTATTCAGAATTCGAGTTCCCAAGTTAAATCCCACAATTTGCACATATTTTTATGATAAAACTCGAAGAGGTCATGTGATTAGTCACGTGATTTAATTACACATAATTGGTTGGAAAACTTTGGATTCTGCCTCCTAAGTATATCATTACAAGATATGCCAAAGTTTGAATGAAAATCTTTTACTTATCATTATAATAATGACAATTGATTTTAACTACTACTTGTTTTTAGTGTCTACACATGCCTTAGCTAACAAGTACAGATACAACAAATTACAATTCTTCCTTTTTCTTCTGTTTACAACTGACAGCTAGTGAATCAAATCTTTAATCAGTTTAGGCCAAGGTCTCAAAACTTTGACCACTCTTTTTCTTATTTAACTTCAAGGTTTCCTTGGAAAAATGAAAATAAAAACCAGAAATAAATTCTAAGATGTCAGATTTTGCAAGAATTAGGTAAACCTCCTTTGAATATCCGGCCGGAAGCTCTTTCAAATGTGAATTACTTGGTACCCTGCATTGTGCCGTGATAGATATTGCCGTGACAGTATTGATGTTATTGCAGACTATTTACATTTGATGATGTACAATAATGGTTAGTGGAATTAGCACCTGACAGATATAAAAACATAAATCAAACTAAGATTCATAAGAATACAAAATATGCTGAAAGCTTGAAAGAAGGAAAATAAATAAACGAACGAAAGGAAAGGGGAAAAAAACATTGTTCTGTTGATGAAATGGTCTTGAGAATAGCTGGCCATAAATTGGTCTATAACATAGTGCTAATCCACAAAATAGGATGTTATGCAGTAAATTCATGTGTGTAAATTATGCAAGTACTTACTTATACCATAAGGTGGTACTATTTTGCAGGGTGAAACTTTTAAATCCCAATTGTGTCGTATTAAAGTTAGATAATCTCATCTTAAATCGCTATCATTAATCACAACATCTACCAAAAATGCTGCACAAACTGGTCGGTGATCAGAAAATCGGGACTCCCCACGAATGTAAGAGAGTTGATGAATACTATTTCCATGCCATAGTATTCTATCACACCTGCATTTCGTAAACAGTCAGATTGATCTCTATAACATGCTTAATGAAACTTGAATATATTATCTTTAAACCAAAACATACCAAGCTGGTGTTCTCCTTTTCGTTTTTGAGGTTATAGCATCTCCAAAGTAAGTATCTGAGTTGTAAGAGTACTTATATGTAGGCGCAAAGAAGATCTTTCCCTCTTTCCATCCCTTAAATACTCGCCCTGCTTCTCTTTCAATCTTAAGCTATAAAAACAGAAAACTAAATCCATATGAGCCACATGAGGAAAAGTTAGCATTCAACATCCACATTCAAACCAAAACTAACTAGTCAATTCAATGGTAACACCAAGTACCTGATCTTTGTTAAGAAGTGCATCCCAATTATTAGCCTCAAGGAGCTTTCGGGTCTCAGAGTAGCTCAAAGCGATCCGGTAATTCAAATCTCCAAGCCATATGACACGACTAGATCGATATTGCAAGAAACAATCAAGATAAAAGTGAGTATAACAAATTGTGTATTAGTGAATAAGAAGTTTTGAGATACTCACTCATGGTCTATAATTTTATCAGGAACTCTACCGTGATATGTTCTGCAAATCTTAGGAAACTGAGTATTTTTTAGTATCTCTATGACATCAAGGTTTCTTCTTAGTTCATCCCCCTCTTTCTCACCAGATGCCAAGTGACTACAAACAAAACAAAAGCTTGTCTGGTGGAATGTAAAACTCACTGATATACAACCCTGAAAGCAGAAATTCATATAATGAGGTATTTTTTTATTCTGAAAAATAAGATCAACTTATTTTTATTTTTATATTTTGAACAATGAATGATAGTGCCTAATATGTTCTAACACTACCTTGTTCCTAAGGCAACCCATTATCCCACGACTAATGCTGCAAATTCTCAAGTGACCGACATATTGAACAAGCTCCTTCTTCATCCAAATAGTTAAAAAAATACCCACCATTTGTTTACTTGCTATAAGACTATACTTCATCTGATTACTATTTGAGTTCGAATTATATGAAATATCAAATCCATTAGATCCATCATCATCCTCATCAGAAGAGAAGTCATTTTCACTTATATTTGGTTGTTGGCATCCAAAACAAAACTCCTTACTGTGCTTCCTTTCAAGTTCAGGAACACAGTTACAGGTCTTCAACCGCTTTTTGCTCTCTGTCCTGAAAGTTTTACTGATCTTTTTAAGTGAAGGCTTTGAGAAGAATAGAGAACCACCAAGGCTTGTTGTTCGCCTTGAAACCACATTGGATGTTTTGTTTAATGACTGGTTGATTAAAGATAGCCATTTTATTGCAGGTTCATTATCTTCTATAACTAGCACATTTCCAGCATTTAAGGGAACAATTTCCTGAAATCTTATTGTTTAAAGAATGAACCATCAAAATAAGGACCAAAACCAGCATTGACAACAATTGAACTTAATATAAAAGGGAATCGAACATTATTATTCTATCAATCAAAACTACACAGGCTAAATCATATTGGAGTAAAACATTTTATAGTCCTCATCAAACACATTTTCTTCCAAAAAAGACAAAGAAAGAATTGGGACCATTTGACAGCACAAGAGAATGGGAAGGAATTGAGGCCCTGAAATTGCAGGTGTTTTGTGTTTAGGTGAAAATTGTCCCAAAAATGTGCTTTTTGCTATGTACAGCTATGTAAACGTTGTACACAGACTATATGCGCAATTTTGGGGTTTTTTTCAAATCTCCAAAAACACGATATTTAGGATTCAAATTGCATTAGATGAAGAAAAGGGGGAAAGGTAATGAAGATCAGTTTGTTTCACTAAGAAAAACAAAAGTTTTACTATTTTATAAAAAAAAGAATAAAAATTTGTAAGCTTTAGACATTGATAAAATAATTCCATTAGCATATAAGAGAAGGAAATAAGAGATACCAAAGCTATACCCCAAAACATATATGTCTGATTGATTATGAACCTGTAAGAAATCGTCCAAATTAAGGCCACTGTGAGGAGATATTCCTCCTACATTCCATGTTGCTACAAAAACTCTGAAAAACAATCCCAGAATAATTGTTAAGAATAATCTACCAATAGCTATACAAGCAATCATATTATAATAGGGTAAGTGAAAAAAAAAGCAGCAAGAAAAGAAATAATCTTGTGAATACCGAAAGGACTGAACACGTTGACCAGAAGACATTTCTAGCCCTATGTCACCTGCAAATAGACTCTCAATTGCTGACCCCGAAAGTGCTTCTACAGAAACAGAACAGAAAATTGGGTGAACAAAGAACATATAACATTCTCTTCGTTAATTAATATTCTAATTATCTTCTTTAAAAAACCTATTCCAGCCACAAATTTGAACAGGATAGACCATTTTATCAATAATTATCACATGAAAGAAAGAAGCAAAAAGAGGAATGTTCCACATATTTCATAAACTATTAAATAGTTGCTTTCTAGGAAATAGCAACATAAACATATTGTATATATATCTCTACTTTACCAAATAAGAAGATAAAGTGATTCTATTAAAGCAAAAACGTAATAGTGCACTCACCAGGAGAGTCAAAAACTTCTTCGTTCAATTTTCTTCCCTCTTTATCCCTTGTAGTGAAAATTCTTTGAATAAAAGACTGAATCAAAAGGGAAAAGGAATTTTAGAAACAACAAATATTTCAATAAAAATTCCATGTGTTTATAAAAAAAAAGTGTAAAATTCAAAATGATATGCCTGCTCAACAAAATTAACCTTTAAAAATAATTTTTTTTTTTAAAACAACCTTGTTTTTCATAGTTTTATTCCCAAGACTCGTCTTTGGAAGAGCAGAACCTTCAGGAACCATCATAAGAGTCTAAGAGAGACAATGTGCTGACACAACAGAGACAAAACCCAAAATGGAATTGGTTCAAAAGAGTTTACCAAATATGAAGTGTTATGGACATTTCATGATCTCTAACATAAAATACAAGGTGACAACCAATGAAATTAAGCCACAATTTTTACAATTTTCCCGAAAAGACGTGTAATAAAATAGAGAAAGAATAAAAAAATTAAATTAAATGGACCTGAATATTCAAAACTAAGAAAACTCTGTATCTGTCTGGTCTGATCTGATCTGATCGTGCAATTAACGGCATGTAACTTCCTCTTTCCAAGATCACAGCACGAGTGATATTATATCGAAGTTCACGAAAAGGGGTCAATGTGATGCCAAGTAAAGGAACAAAAAAACTTATATGCAAAATAAGATTTGAGTTTTTAAGTTTTCTATATTTTTCCTCCTTTTTCCTCGGTAAAATGAAAATTGAAAAAAGAACCAGTCAAAAAGTCGGGTATAGAATCTTAAAATATCCCTTCAAACCACATAAACAGTGGAAACGCTACCTCTTTTCGTCAGTTTATTGTTTGTTTTCTTCTCCAAATAGTCTCTTTTCCAAACTCTACCAATGCAATTATTTAATATGATTATTAGATTATGTATTAGTAATATATGAGCTTCTGAGCGAGTTTTCAACTTTGAGCCAAAGGAGTAAAAAATAGGATAAATAAAATATATTTATATGGATGTTTTTAAAACTTGTAGTTTAATCTTTAAAGTTTTAAAATTTTATAAATTAATTTTTAAATCATATAATTTAATCTTTAAAATTTTAAAACATAACATGTAAGAAATGGATTTATTGATGATAAATAAACGAATGTTTACAACCTATTTATACAAAATAAAAGCAAAATTGTAATAATTAAAAATAAACACAATTATGAAGAGATATGTTCTTGAACAGCCTATCCTTCCCCACCAAGCTGTTGGTGACTGCTTCAAACTGGTGTGTTTGTTATCACCAGCTGGATCTCATGTTCTTTAGCATTCCCCCTAAAGTTAGAATATATGTTAATTATTACTAACTTGTTAAGTAACCTTGAGAACTGTGGAAAACTCAGGGATTTGGTAAATATATCTGCTGGTTGCTCTAATGTAGAGATATGATAAGTTTTGATCATTTCAGCTTGAATCTTTTATCTTATTAGATGGCAATCGATCTCTATGTGTTTGGTTCGCTCATGAAACACTGGATTTGATACAATGTGAAGAGCTGCTTGATTGTCACAATATAACTTGGTTGGTTGGGAGTGTTTGATACCCAAATCATCCAAAATATATCGTAACCAGGTTACTTCGCAACATGCTGCTGTCATAGAGCGATATTCTGCTTCTGCACTTGATCGTGAGACTGTATTTTGTTTCTTAGTCTTCCAAGAAATTAGCGAGTTTCCAAGAAACATACAATATCATGTGGTTGATCGTCGTGTATCTGTGCATTTTGCTCAATCTGCATCACAAAAAGCATTTAGTTGTAATGAACTAGTTGTTGAGAAAAAGAGACCTTGCCCTGGTGTGTTCTTGACATATCGTAGCACTCGTTGAGCTGCTTCCAAATGTGGTTGTCGTGGTTTATCCATATATTGACTGAGAATGTGCACGGCATACACTAAGTCGGGCCTTGTGATGGTCAAGTATATTAATCTCCCAACAAGTCTTCGATACGATGTGGGATTACTGATGAATTCCCCTTCAACCTTGCTGAGGGATAAATTTTATTCCATAGGTGAATTGGCAGATTTGGCACCAAGATAACCCATGTCCTCCAATATTTCAAGTGCGTACTTGCGTTGTGACAGAACAATTCCCTTCCTGGAACGTGAAACTTCTATGCCCAAAAAATACTTTAATTCACCGAGATCTTTAAGCTTGAATTGTCTCATGAGATGATTCTTAGTTTCTTCAATGTCTTGTATATTGTTTCTTGTTCTGATTATATCATCTACATAGACAAGAAAAGCAGAGAAGGAATTACCACGGGTTCGGACGAACAGTGAGTGATCATACTTGGATTGGTTAAAACCAGCTAGCTTAAGTGTTGTTGATAGCTTGATGAACCACTGTCGTTAGGCTTGTTTGAGTCCATACAAAGATTTATGTAGCTTACATACTCGTGTTTCCCTCTTTCGTCTGAATCCATGTGGAATAGGTGCACACTGTTGGTGTGCGAAAAACATTCCTTTAATTCTTCCCATAGCTCATATGCAGTATCATTATACATGACATTTTCTACAATTTTGGGTGATATGGTGTTGAGGATCCATCCTTTGACAAGAATGTTGCAGCGAGTCCATTGTTTGATTTATACTTCAAGGTTTGTTGATGGTCTTTTGATTGTGCCATCAATGAATCCTTCTTTGTTTTTTATTATTAGAGCCATGAGCATTGGTTTGAGTGGTGTAGATATAATGAATGACTAGGGTCATCATACCATTTTGGTAAAGTAGGGTTGGTATTGGTAGTCATAGACATTTTTGGTTGAATAAATTTGAAAGAACGGGATAGGTTTAAGTGTGTTTTAGACAATAATGACTATTTATGAAATAAATAATTGACTAAAATATGTTTTATCTTATAGAAAATGAGTCAAGGATTACAGAACCGGAAATTTCAACCGTAGAATCGGTCGAAAAGTGGGTGAACCGGCGTCTGGAGTGGCTGGAACGGCGGCTGCAACGGTAAAGCACTAAACCGGATAAAGACCGAACCAGACCGGACCGAACCGAGAACCAAACTGGGTGAACGACGCGTCATTTGTTTCAGCAGCTGGCGCGTGTTGGAGCGTGTGTCTCCGACGAGGCGTGTGGAACGCCGGTGAGTTTAGACAAGGCGCGTGTGAGCGCGTGGAGAGGTATTTTGGCTTGATTTTAATTACAGATTGCTCGGATTTTTCTGAATAATATGATGGGATGAAATTGAAATTATTTTGTGAATCGGAATTGGTTTTGAAAAAAAAACATATTGAGGAAAAATGGGAAAAAATTTCTATGAGCTGATTTTTTTGGGAATTGTTTCCTAAGCTCTGATACCATGTAAGAAATGCATTTATTGATTATGAATAAACGAATATTTACAACCTATTTATACAAAATTAAAACAAAATTGAAATAATTAAAAATAAACGCAATTATGAAGAGGCATGTTCTTGGACCGCCTATCCTTACCCACCAAACTGTTGGTGACTGCTTCCGGCTAGTGTGTTGTTGATAGCTTGATGAACCAATATCGTGAGGCTTGTTTGAGTCCATACAAAGATTTATGTAGTTTACGTATTAAATTTTTAATTTATAAATATTTATTTTAATAAATAAGTTATAATTTATATAAAAAAAAATTAAAAATTATATATAAATTTAACTAAAATTTATATGAAAATACTGATCTTTATAGCAGAAAAAAAGGTACTTTGTTGTGTGAGTAAAAGAAAGTAGAAGCTAACCTCACGTGTGATGCATGTTTTCTTTCTCCTTTGTAAGATAACCCATACTACATTAGTCCCTTTTTTTTTCTTATTTTGCTTAAAGATAGATACTTATAAGGGTTAGTATCTATTATCATAATTTTTATAATAATTTAATTTTATTATTGTTAAATTGTGATACATTTTTTACTTTATTTTTTTAATTATATTAAATAGAGATTATTTTTATTTAAATAAATTATAATTAAAAATTTGAAGAAAAAATTAAATAAAAACATAAAAATAATTATTTATTTTATGAAATCATTTTTTCATAATAATATTATTAAATTATCATAAAACATAAATATATAACTTAAATATTATTTTTTAAATAAATATGATATTTATTATTATTTTTAACTTTATAATATGACACAAATATATTTCAAATGGTTAAAATTAAGATCGATAAACTTTTCTTCTAATAGTTGAATTTTGCTTGAAGGAAGTACATGTTGTAATTCATATGTCTACCCTATACTAACCGTATAACTTTACGAAAAAGGTTTATTTAAGTAATAGTATTTAATAAAAATTTAATTTATTATTTTTAGTAACTTTTTATTTTAATAAATTCCTTATATCATTAAAAAAATTAATTTATTAAAAAACTAATAATTTAATTATATGATATAACTACTTATATATGTAGTTTTATTTTTCATTCTATAAAAAAATATGTGTTTTTTTTAAACGTAAACAAGAATATATTTTTTAATATCTTATGAAGATAAACATATGTTTTTTTTTACTTATTGAGTTAAAAATGAAACAACATTAAATAATTGAATCATGTTAAATTAATTCATACAAAAATTAGTCAATTAAACAAAAAATTTAGTTCATGTGTCCAATAAATTCACTTAATAAGAACATGTTATAAATAAGATAATAATAATTCAATTTAAATTATTTTAAATTTTACTTCAAAAATTATATGTTTTATTTTTTAAAAATTAAAAATATATTTTTAATTATTATAAAGTATAAAAATAAAATAAATATTAATTTAAATAATTTTTATAATTAAATTATTTTGATTGATAAAAAATTAAGTACTATTTTTTTAATAAAATAATTATCATTTGATTGTATATAATTTTTCATTAATTATTATAATTTAATATAATATAATTATACTTAATATGAAAAAAAAATTAACTTTTTTCCAATGGAAAAAGAAGAAGTAAATTCGTTTTGTCGATAAAAGAAAGTGTAAGCCTTTAACCCTAGTAACCTCACGTGTGATGCCTTTTTTAAAATTTTAATATTCTTTGTTCTTTTTTTCTGATAAAAATATCATTTTTTTCGTTTGTTGTAGGATCAAATATTATCTGATAAATTAAAAGGAAAAGCAATTTTACAGTCAATTTTTTTTATCATAAATGTCTGATAAATTATAAATAATATTATTAATAAATATAATAAAATCTAAGTAATTATATTTAACAAAAAATATTATATTAATTATAATTATAATATATAAAAATATTATTTTATAGTTTAATTTTAATGAAAATAAATACGAACGGTAGTAATCTCAAAAAGATAATAATTTTTGTATTAATTTGTAGGAAAGTAAAAATAATTACTTCTTACAAATGTATACTCTATTCTAATTGAATAACTTTAGGAAAAAATTTATTCGAGTATTAATATTAAATGGAAAATTTATTTTATAAATTATATTATTGGAAATTTTTTTAATTAATTTTTTTAGTTAAAAAAATAAAATCATAATATTAGTTTTGCAAACCAAAGTTATTTTAAAATCAAGTATCAATCGATTATGTTTCAATAACATATAACTCACTTAAATATATAAAAAAATAAAATTGAATCTGTACAAGGAATTTAGGAACTAAAACAAATACAAAATAATATATTAGAATGTTATATAAATATATCATTTATGCGTTGTGATAATAAACTAATAATTTTTCAAAACAGATATTTTGAATCTGGGTTATTATTAATTCATATTTTTCTTATTTATGATATTTTGTTTAGGTAAGATAAATTTGCTTTTTTACTTTTAGCAACAACAAAAAATAAAAATGTTAGATCAATTTTCTGTAAAGTTATTAAGTTTTTACCTTTAAAAAAGCTTCCCCAAATAAAACTTCCTTAGACAATTTTTATAGAGCATATATTATAAAGTGTAATTTGCTCATTTTTAAATTTCTTTTTTGCATATCTTCAACGGCCCAAAATGTAAATAAAGTTAGTTGAGGGTTGTTGAGATTTTGAATTTCTTGTTAATTTTTTTTGGGTTTAATTCCACTAAATAGTAGTTTCTGAGAGTAAAACTGTTCATTCTCCTCGCTTTATCTAAAACAATTTATTTAAATGTTTGACTTAAGACGCTAAATACAAATATATGTAACTTTTATCCAACATCTGGAGTAAACTAGCATAAAAATCTACCCTATAATTTTTTTTTAAAAACATTAATGTAATTTTTAGTTGGAAACTTGGATAAATACTATTTCATAATTTAATGCATCAATTAAAATTACATCATATTTTTATGAGAAATAATTATGATAAATAATATAACAAATCATAATAATCGAGACTATTTAAAGGTATAAATATTAATAAATACATAAACTTAAAATTAAAAAAATATGTAATTATAATTAAAATACATATACGTAAAATTAAATTGTATTTATTTAACGAATGAAATCATTTAATGAAATTACTTATTTAAAATATCTGTATTAAGAATTTAACATATGGCCATTAAAGTAAAATAGTAGGACATTTCCTCCATGGCTACAAAGAGCTTAATATTCAACTATATATATATATATAATTAAAAATATGTGATATTTAAATAATTTTGAAAATTACACGAGCTTCTTTAAATGGGTGGGTGGCCAATTGGATGCAAAGTACTACTCTAAGTACAAACAAAAACAGAAAAATATTACTTTTTGCTTAGTCCATATTTATTTAAATATTATGACGTGTAAGTTGGTCTTGACCCTTAAATCTTAATTAATTTTATCAGTCAACTTTCAAAGCCCT
Organism: Hippophae tibetana; assembly: GCA_037013495.1. Classification (NCBI taxonomy): domain Eukaryota; kingdom Viridiplantae; phylum Streptophyta; class Magnoliopsida; order Rosales; family Elaeagnaceae; genus Hippophae; species Hippophae tibetana. The sequence continues at coordinate 10,132,978 of CM072802.1, forward strand.
ATACCAAAATCTGCCAATTAATTACGATAAAAGGGTCAAGAAAAAATTGCTCAAATATCAGCAGAAAGCCAAAAATAAAACATAAAAAAATGCAGATGGTTCTCAATGAGCCAATGACTGAGTCAAAGTGTCTACTGGTCTTCAGGAAGAGGATATTTATATAACAAAATGTCATAATTTTGATTAATAATTGTTAAGAATTATAGTTTTAGACAAGAAGCTAGCTAGCTAGCAGCTAAAAGAAGGAGAGATGATTCCCAAAAAATAAGGAAAACCACACTCTTCTAAGCAGGCAAAAGCATGGTCTCACAGACAGCATGTTTTGTTTCCAACCTTTTTGTGCTTTTAACTTGAAGCAATTCTCCACTTTTCAATGAGCCTTGTGCAAAACAAATTCAGTTCCTTATACAGGGTACTTATTAGTTTAATGCCCTTTTACTGAACAATAATCTTTTTTTGGGTCCCAAAAAACAAATTTCTAAACTTGGCCGTCTCAAATATAAGTTTTAATGAAAGCTTCCTCTACTAGAAGGGCATTCAAATGAAAGATAATAATCACTCACTAACTCTTGATTGTAAGTCTACTTATGCAAATACTTCTATTTACTATCGATTGATTTTATTAATCCAACAGAGTACATAAAAAGGAGGGATATAATATTCAGAAAAATAAAATAAAATAAAATAACCACGGCATAACAAAATCCAGAAAATTAGAACAATAATTCATCAAATGAATGTACAGATTAAAGATTGTAGTAAAGCAAAATGCTATAGAATTAATTAAGTAACTAAAATTTAAAAGAATTTAAATTAATACAACTTATTTAACACTTTTAAATACATGTATTAGAATAACATTTGTTATATTGAAGGTTTTATTTCATTTCATAGGGTTATTTTGAAGAAATTAATCTTCGAAGAAATAATCAGGAGAAGAAGTAAACGTCTTTCTTCGTATATTTTCTTAATTTGTATCAGATATGTACATTTATTTATATAGACAAATATCACTTACTATTTCAACAACTACCATGATTGAATTATATGGTTTATAACTGTTTGGTAGGCGTCGTGTATATTGGAAAAAACGTTTGGCGTCGGTGTAATATTTATTGAAATGTGTTGCAGTGTTTGTTGAATTCAACACTCCCCCTCAAGTTGGTGCATAGATTTCTTTCATGCCCAACTTGACTGAAACTTCTGTGAATACTCGATATGAGACTATTTTAGTGAGTATGTCAACCAATTGATCTTCTAACTTAAGTTTTGGGAATTCCAATGAATTTTCTTCTAACTTTTCCTTAATAAAAAATCTGTCAACTTTAACATGTTTTGTACGATCGTGTTGAACTGGATTATGAGCAATATCACATGCTGCTTTATTGTCACAAAATAACTTAATTGATTATTTAGCAGGATATCCCAAATCTTTTAAGAGAGATTGTAACCACAAGCTCTCACAAAGCCCAAGTGACATGCCTCTGCGCTTGAATAGGCAACAACATGTTGTTTCTTACTTCTCCATGTTATAAGGTTTCCCCCTACAAAAGTGAAGTAGCCTGATGTAGATCGTCTATCATTTATTGATCCAACCCAATCAGCATCAGTATATACTTCAATTCTGGAAAACTCTGAGTTTTTATTGAACAATACTCCTTTTCTATGAGTAGATTTTAAATACCTCAAAATACGAATAACTGCATTCATATATTGTTCTCCAGGGCTATGCAAAAATTGACTGACAATACTTAAAGCATAGGAAAAGTATGGTCTTATGTGTGTCAAATACATCAACCTTCCAACAAGCCTTTGGTATCTTTCTTTATTTGTTGGAACTTGATTAACCTTGATACATAACTTTAATCATTCCTCTACTGGTGTATTAGCTGGTTGACATGCCAACATACCGGTTTCTTTTAATAAATCTAAGGCATACTTTCTTTGAGATAAGAAGATCCCTTCTGTTGATCGAGAAACCTCAATCCCAAGAAAATATTTTAAGGAACCAAGGTCTTTCATTTCAAATTCTTTGGACAAATAAGTTTGTAGCGCTTTCCTTTCTTCAAGATCATTTCATGTTACTATCATATCATCAACATATACAATAAGTGTAGTGATCTTACCATACTCTTTTTTTAGAAATAAAGTATGGTCTGAATTTCTTTGCTTGTAGCCAAATGTCTTCATTGACTTTGTGAACCTGCCAAACCATGCTCTTGGGGATTGTTTCAATCCATACAGTGATTTTTTTAATTTGCACACCTTTTCATCATGGATTTTGGATTTCTTGATTCCTGGTGGTAAATCCATGTAAACTTCTTCAATTAAATCTCCATGTAGAAAGGCATTTTTTACATCAAACTGATATAATGGCCAATCTAAATTTGCAGCTAGAGATACCAAGACTCGAACAGTGTTAATTTTGGCTACAGGTGTAAATGTTTCTGTATAGTCGATCCCATATGTTTGAGTGTATCCTTTTGCCACCAATCTTGCTTTATAGCGTTCAATCATACTATCTGCTTGATACTTTACTGAAAAAATCCATCGACATCCAACAATTTTCTTTGTTGGTGAACGATCCACAAGCTCCCAAGTTCTATTTATTTCTAAGGATCTTAGTTCTTCATTCATAGCATCTTTCCATTTTTGGTCAGCTAAAGCTTCCTGAACATTGTTAGGAATAGATACAGTAGATAATTGATTCACAAATGATACATTTGATTTTGACAAACGATGTTTAGACATATAGTTACTCATGAGATATTTGACTTTACTAGAAATCTCAGGTTCATACATGGCTTTAGGAATACCTTTGTTAGGACGTGATGGAAGTATTTTTCTGACTGGTTCAATAGTTGGAACATCCTCTACAAACGATTGGTTAGGTATATCAGCAGCTTGTGGAGAAGGAAACTCGTACTCACTTAGTGGTAGTAAGGAACTTGCTTGATGATTTTGAAGTTGATGAGGACTTGATTCCATTTCCCTTGAGTCTTTTCTATATTTAGAGTTATTACCATCTGAATTCAAGTTATTTGTATTTTCTTCACATATAATTTGTCTTTCTTCATAAGGAAACAATTTATATGTAAGGGTCTGAATTTCAGCATGGTTGTACTCCCCCTGAAATTCAGGTGTAAAGGAGAAATACATTGTATCTTCATGAAAAATAACATCCATAGTAGTAATCATTTATTTTGTAGGAGGATGATAACAACGATACCCTTTTTGTTGTATGGCATATCCCATAAAAACACGATGTATTGCTCGTGGATCCAACTTGCTACGTTTTTTGTTTATGTAGGTGTACAAATGCCACACAACCAAAGACATGAGAAGGTAAATTGGGAACATTTGCTGCAACAATTGCTTCAGTGATGGCTTATAGTGGTGTTTTGAAGTTAATGGGACTGGAAGGTACCCGATTGATCAAATATGCAGCAGAAGTAATTGCTTCTCCCCAATAAGATAATGACATATTAGCTTCGATCAATGAGGGACGGACAACTTCCAACAAGTGTCGATTTTTTCTTTCTGCAACTCCATTTTGTTGAGGTGTATCAACACAAGTAGTTTGATGAATAATGTCTTATGATTGAAGATATTCTTGAAGCTCAGAACTTTTATACTCTCCTCCATTGTCACTTCTTAGAACTTGAATCTGTGTTTTATATTGAGTACGAACCATTTTATGAAATTTTCTAAATAAGACGTTTACCTCACTTTTAGATTTCATTAAACAGACCCAAGTCATTCTACTAAAATCATCAATAAATGTAACAAACCAACGTGATCCTCCCAACATAGAGACTTTGGAAGGACCCCATACATCAGAATGTATAACCATAAACGGAAATGGACTTTTATTTAAGGTTACAGGAAATGAAGAACGATGACTTTTTGCTAGTTCACAGACATCACACTTTAAAGTAGAAAGATCTAAGCTCAAAAATAAACTTGTAAATAATTTTTTTAAATATCCAAAAGAAGCATGACCCAATCTTCTATGCCATATCCATATATTTGATTCATCCTTATTAGATCCAGTTGCTACCAATGCATGATTTGTTGAATCCAAGTCCAAATAATATAGGTTTTCTTGCCTAACACCACGACCAATCGTTTGCTTTGTTTGAATGTCCTTGAACACACAAAAGTCAGGCCAAAAATAACAAAACAAGATAAAGCAGTGGTTATTTGAGAAATAGATATAAGGTTATACTCTAAAGAGGGAATAACTAGTCCTGAGGTTAAATTCAAAGTACTAGTGAGAGACAAAGATCTTTCCCCAATGACTGGGGTTGTGTTACCATTGGCAGTGCAAACCATTTTATGTGAGGATGGTTTTGAGATTTGTCTAGAATCGAATGTCATATGATCAGTTGCACCTGAATCAATTATCCATGTATTATTAAAAACATGAGGAAAAACTTTAATAATTTTACCAACATGTGTTGAGGAGGTTGAAACATGATCCTTTGTTGTTTCAGCAATGGTGGCAGTAGACATTTGTCATGGATTTTTCTTCCGAGAGTCACAGTTGTAATCCCACTAGTGAGGATATCCCACCAATTCAAAACATCGTTCTTTTGTATGACTCTTTTGATGACAGTTGGTACATTTAAATGATGATTTATCAGTCATCTTTCGTTCTTTCTGATTAGAAAAAGAACGATTTTTAGATATCATGGCGGAAACGTAAACATCTCTAGATTTTTCCTTCAATGAGATTCGACGTACTACCTCCCGTCGAATCTAGGAATAACAACCTTCTAAATCTGAGATAGTTTCTTTTCGCAAAATTTCTCCACGAACCTGCTCAAACTCACCATCTAATCCAGCAAGAAAAATATGTATCCTTAGTCTTTCAACAGACTCTTGATATGATATTAGATCATGAGGGTCTTTCATGACCACCTTATCACGATGGTCTAGCTCTTGGAAAATTTCAGTCAACTCTCCATAATACTCTGAAAGTGATTTTCCATTTTGTCTGGAAGTAAAGACTTTTTGGTTTAAGAAAAATACCTGTAATTCATCACTTCCATCATAGAATGCTTTTGCCAAAGCACCCCAAATTTCAAGAGCATTAGGTATGCGTAAATATCGCTTCATGATTTCTGGACTCATTGACATAAGTATCCATCTCTTCACTTTTTGATTTTATGCATACCACTTGTTATAATTGTTTGATGTTTTTTTCTGGTTGGAAATTTTTGTCATGAATATAAGAGAGTTTTTCTCTCTCTACAATATGTATTTCTATTATTTGAGACCAAACATCATAATTAATCTAAGTAAGAACAATTCCAGCATTAAAAACACATTCATACTGAACAGATTGTACAACAACTGGATTTGATTGCTCCATAGGTAATGAAATTATACCCTCTGTCATGATATTATGGTAACCAAACTAGAAAATGGTGTAATAATTTTAGGACTGGAAAAAAATTGTGTTTTTTTTTTCTGTTTTTTTATATATATTTATACTAAACCGGATAAAAAACCACAAAATCGGTTCAAAATTGGTTTAAAAACTTGAAAATCTGAACCAAACCGGTTTTAGAAATCCAGAACCGGAAAAAATTGGGTTCAAACCTTTAAAATGGACAGAACCGGTCAAAAATAGAAAAATTGTGGAAAACCGAGAAAACCGGGTTCAGACCGAACCGCTGGTTGAACCAACCTGAGTCGCGCCGCATCGAACTGAACCAGCCGAACCGAGCCAACCGAAACGAGTCGTGCCGAGCCAACCAAACCGAGTCGTGCCGAATCAGCCGAGCCGAGCCGGATGACACGTCATCGTCTTCAACCTCCCGACGGCGCGTGTGGCACGTGAAAAATGGTACCCTAACTTCAGGCGGGGCGTGGGGGCACGTGCTGTACTTGTCTTCTACTCTATTTTTACCAAAATGTTCAAAATTGTGTTTAGAGTAATCTGGTAAAATTAGGTGAGACAAATACTACTTCAAAAATGATGTTTGTAATTAATATTTGTAGGGGTGTTTGAATAAGAATTTTTTTTCACGAGAAGAAATATTTTCAGAGAAAGAAATCTCTGTTTTAGAGAACAAGAGTTTCAAATTTATATAAAGCAACGACTTGGCTGTGATACCATGAAGAAATCAATATTTGAAGAAATAATCAGAAGAAGAAATAAACGTTTTCCTTAGTATATTTTCTTAATTTGTATCGGATATGTACATTTATTTATATAGACAAATATCAATTACTATTTCAACAACCAACATGATTGAATTACATGGTTTACAGCTACTTATTAGACGGTGTGTATATTGGAAAAAACGTTTTACGTCGGTATAATATTTGTTAAAATGTATTTCATTGTTTCTTGAATTCAACATCTTTTACCAACTATTAATACTCTTTAATTGCCGCACCCCTTTAGTTAAAAATGAATTTTATTCCTCCTATACAAACTATTGTTGTTAGACTTCATATTTTAATCCTCACTGTACTTTCTTTTGTTATTGTTTTCCATGCGAATTGATTATGAATTAAAGTTATTTCTGCTTTAAATATGCCAGTTATTAATAATAATGGTAAAAAGTATAATATATATATATTAGATAGTATTAAAAGTAAAATAACCAATACTACAAAACTGGGTATATAAGTCGATACGTAAAGTCGGTTTTTGGAAAAAACTGACTTTAAATTAGTTTAAAGTCGGTTCGATGTCGAACCGACGCTATCCACGTAGGACGTAGCGTCGGTTGATGTGTCAAACCGACGCTATACGGGGACGTAGCGTCGGTTGACGTGGTGAACCGACGCTATCCACGTAGCGTAGCGTCGGTTGACACCTAGAACCGACGCTATCCTACGTGGATAGCGTCGGTTGACACCTGGAACCGACGCTATCCACGTAACATAGCGTCGGTTTGACACGTCAACCGACGCTACACGTGGATAAATATTTTCTCTTCTTTCTTCCCAGACATAAACTATTTTCAGCGTTCCAGAACTCTAAAAAATCGAAAACCTCCTCCATTTCTCCTCCACTCTTTCTCATTTTTCGGCCACCTACGACTACCATTTTCAATATCGGTTAGTGAGTTTTCTTCCTCTCTAACTAATCTTTTAGATCCCCTATTATTCATATTTTTTTTCTGTTATTATGTGTTATTATTTATATGCATAGATTGTTGTATTATATATGTAGGTTTCTATTATAACATAAGGAGAAGAATATGACGATCTTGAATAAAATAGAACAAAACCATGGTAATTTTTCTGTTATTAATTAATATTTTATTTTTCAAATATTTATATTATTTGAACTATTTGGTAAACTGATATTGGTTTTTTTTCTGCTCGAATACAGGTTGAATATGAATAAATTTAAAAAAAAAAAAGTTAAAGTCGGTTCACACCTTGAACCGACTTTACACTTTAAGTCATTTAATTTAAAGTCGGTTCAGCGAACCGACTTTAAATTAGTTTAAAGTCGGTTAAAACCCGACTTTAATGCTCCTTTTTGTAGTAGTGAACGTGAAAAGTTGAATTAATTTTATTATTACTATGAATTTAGAGAATAATTATTTTCAAGAAATATTTTATTTTGTTCAAAATCTTGGTGGGGATTTCCTCTCATATTGGTAGATAAGAAAAGAAAGAAACCTCGGGAATGTTTGTGGTAAATCTAAATGTGTGATTCCAAAATTATACGACAGTCGCTCCACCAACTTATATATTTGGTTAGAATTTGATTTCATAAATTGGAGATATAAAGCTTGCGCACAAACAAAAACAATGAGTATATTTGTTGATTAAATTATAATTGATATATTAATAAATATCTTTATATCTATATAATTATATCTGATAAAAAATTATAGTATTAATTATGATTGTAATATATAAAAATAATTAATATAAAATATATTATATTTATTATTTGTGATACATATTCTAGAGTCATTTATATAATTTACATAACCGCTTGAAAGTAGATTAAACATTTCATTGTTTAAAAAATATACATCAATCACTCAATTTTTTTAAATTAAATTTTAGTATATATTTAATCTCTAAATTGTTAAAAATATTGTTAGTTTCTTAAATTTAATAAAAGTAACATATTAATAATAAATAATAATATTTTTTATCAAAATATATTTTTGTCAAATAATTAAATTACTATAAAAAATTAATTCTTATAAAATGAAAATTAATATGAATATTTATTGATTGTCTTTATTTTTATTTTAACATTTTATTATTTTTTAATAAAAATAATATAATTAAATAATTTTATATTAAAATATTATTATTGTTGATTTTTCTTTAAAAAATTATATTAAAATATTACTTTTACTCACACTTAACATGATAAATTAATTTTTTAATAAAAATAATAATTAAATAATATAGTTTATTATTAATGAATCATTTTTCTCAAAATTAGTAACTAAAAGTAATACTTTACAATATGAAAACTAAAAGATACCAACTTCAAAATTTAAGAAACATCGCCAATTTCAATATCTTGACAAAACATTCTTTATACATATTAAAAAGTTTTATTTTCTTTCACCTTTTATCATATATTATAAAAAAATTAAAAATAATAATAAATTTAACACTTTTAAAATTCATAATAATAAAAATAAAATCTTTTAATACTAACTCATATCATTTTAATTCAAATAAAATATATTGTGTTTATTTATATATTTTAGATTATTATGTTAAATAATTTTTCATTTAAAATATTTATTTTATTATTATTCTTTTTTAGTAATTTACCTGTTTCTTTATTCTAGCTTCAAATTTATCCTCACCCGGTCACCACTAAGTACTAACAACTAACGCCCTTGTGAGGCGATTTTTTTTAATTATATAAATGGTTTCATATTTTTTATTATAATTTGTCCTATAATTTTTAATTTTATATATTAGCCTTGTTATTTACTTTTTTATAATTTAGTCCATTTAATTTAAAAAAATTACATTTCGATCTCCATACTATTTTATTTCTTTTGAGATTGGAATACACAAATTATTCATACATTTTTCTATATTTTACTGTTGATCCCTTATTATTATTATTATTATTTATTTGATCAGTTTCTTATTTTCCTAATTTTGATCATTTTTTAATTTTTAAAAATTTAATCGAAATTGAGACTAATTTAAAATTAAACTTTAAAAATATAATAAGTAACAGCATCATGGCGTAAAAATTAAAAATATTAAATTATAAAAAAAAGGATCAAATCATAAAAATAAAATAAGAGGACATAAATGTAGAATACTTCATTTCCTACACCACCCAACGTTTCTCAAAATTTTTTTAAAATATTTTTATTTAACACTACTCACACCACTACAACCCTACCTAAGATCTATTAAACACGTGCTTAAAATATATGCTCAAAACTGTAAGCAGGCAAACATTTGTAGGTAGGCAGTAGGTTACCTTACAAATAGAATGTTGGCCAATTTAGCAGCATTTGCCGATGGTTCAATTTGTCTTTAACCATTATGTACCTAAGATAGATTTTCTAGTGGGACCAGATAATTATTTTTTTATAATTAAAGATTTTATTTTTGAAAAATAGAAAAAAAAATCATTATAAATAAAAATAATAAAAGATTCAATTATATAATCGATTATAATCAATATATATGTTATAAGACAAACACCATTTTAATTTGTTTCATAATTATCACTAATAATATACCATCTTTAACAAAAAAAATTATGTGTTTGCATTATTGTAAGAACTAATGTATTTAACCAATTTCATTGATGTCATGTATTTAATCTTTAAAATATCATTATCTCCTATTTAAAGTAACATATTTATATCAACTAAATCTAAATAAATTGAAACATGCATAGGACATGTTAATTGAGTAATACGAAAAAACAAAAAATAAACCCGGTTAAAAAACTAATTTCTATAATAATAATATTAATACTCCAACCCTCTCTCTTTTTAATATTAATAATTAAGGACCTCAATATTAACATTTGGAAGTGACGATATAAAATTTGTAGGTCAATAAATAAGAAAATAATAAAAATACCATTAATAAAACTTATAATCAAAAAAATAATAACCTTAATGTCTAATTTATAATTTTCATTGTTAAAAAAAAGTATAATATATAATATCATTTAAATTAAACTATATTTATTTTATCACTCTCTTACAAATTTGAACAGAACTCGATTCCTACCCAGAGGAGGGAGAACAAGAACAAGGAATTCTGAAACTTCCTTAACTTGGGCTTTAAGCTCTATTTGGGCTTTTATCTTGATCTTAATCTCTCAATATTCGCCGATTTGCGTTTTTTTAATAATTCTTACATACGTACACTTATAAATTAATAGAATTCTAAATTTTAAACTTTACCTAAATAAGAAACATACAACATTATATTATAAAATAATTGCTAAAGCTGTATTACACATTTTCAAAATTTATTTGAGAAAACAAAATTTATAATACCATTTAAATATTGTACCATAAAAATAACATTATTTTTTGTATTTAATTTATATATATTTATTATTAAAAAATTATATTGAATGCACTTGAATTGTACATCATTTAAATCAAATTTAAGTTATCTCTGTCTAATTTAACTTATTTAATATTATTATTTTATTATTTATATTATTAATTATAATTTTTTTTAAAAGTAATTTTTTTAATTTTTATTTTGCCGGTTTCTTGTTTATTTGGGATTCAGAGTCGACGAACTTTGCACATCAGACTTAAGAAATTGCTAGTGTCTTGCTAGGCTTTAGATACTATCCCAAGTCTAATAAATTTTAAAAAAAACTCTAATAACATTTAATAAAAAAAAAATTAAAAAAAATGGTAATAAACAATCTATAATTCAAAGAGAATTTTTTTTAGTATTGTTATTCTTCTTTTTTCTGGTCTTAATCTAAGTTAGATTTTTTTAATTTACAATGTGATAGATTTTCAATAAAATTTGATATTTTTTTTTATTTTGAACTGCAACAAAATTTCCAATAATAACATCAAATCTAATAAATAAATGATAATTTATCCACGTTAGATAAAGTTTTCGTGTAAAATGAACTTCTTCTTGGCAAAAAAAAAAAAAAAAAGACAGGAGAAAAGATCAAGAGTTTTTCATGAGAGAGAAAAGAAAGAAGAATAAGAGATTCATTAGAATTATTATGTATTTTTTATTCTATGTATGAGATTATACATTTAGAAAAAAAAAACAATGTGTCAAGTAATTAATATAGAGTTTATAAGTTAATTTTTTATAATTATACTATTGATGTTACTGATGACTCTATGTAATATTTACATATTTTAAGAAATGTTAGGACTAAATAACTCATATAGGAGGTTATGTTAAACTAAAAAAATATAGCATCTATTATTGCTTAAACTAGTATTAATCACATGTCTTGCACGTGGTTGTGTCTAAATAACAATCACAATGTAAAATAAAAAAAGTAACAATCATTTTAAATTTTAATAATAATATTATAAAACTCATACACATTAAATATTGAAATTCAAACATTATTGCGGTATAACACATGAACAGTAACAAATTACTTATAAGTCACATTCTAAAGTATTTTTGAAGGGTTTGCAAAATAAAATCTTTATTATCTAATTTAAAAGGTAGAAAATGGGCCTTTTATTAAAATAAAAACTTCAAACTCATATACAAACTTTAAACAGAATTTTGCAAATAATATACATTGCACAAGTTGTGGCTATTCGCGAAAATCCTCTAATGTTGTTTATAATTATTTAAATTTGAATTCAACAAAAAAAAAATAGATTCATATATATATATATATATATATATATATATGCGGCTACAGTGGGTGGATGAACTGATATTAATTAAAGTAAGGTTCTTCCATAATTTAGGTTCTTTCAACTCTATTTTAAACATGTGTAAATTCTATCTCATTTTTTTCTAAAAAAATAGAAGAAAATATATTTAAGTATATGACATAATCTTATTTATATATAACATTTTATTTTTAACTTTTTTTAAAAGAATAAAAATATATGTTTATTTTTTTATAACGTAAATAACATCTATTTTTAACATTATAAAAAAATAACTATTTTTTATTAGACAATTAAAAATGAAATTAGTTGAATAAAAATATTATTTATACATCAAAGATAGAAAAATAATTCAAATAAATATTGCTTAACAATTCTCATTTATATATAGAATAATAGAAATCATGTTAGAGTAATGTTCATAAGTGAAATATATTTTACTTAATTTTATCTTACCTTTTGTGATTTATTTTACTATCCACCCTTTGTATTCTCATTGTTTTTGAATATCACTACGTATTCACCAAAATAGTTTATTTCATTAAATGTTAATGAACTTGATTTATCAGCATTACTTATTTATGATAAATACACGCTCGCTCGTGCATGGGATGAAGTCCCCCTAATAATATATACCATCAGAATTACTCTTTATTCTTGTATTCTACTATTTTATTTTTAATTTTATTTTTCATTTTCCTTTTAAATTTTTTGTTTTTCTAAATTTTTAAGGAAAAAAATCCAGTCTTTATGCAATCCATGATCCAAGTTTGTGTTGTTTGTCTTTTATTATTCAAAATTTGTACCTTAAATTTTCTAACTCACTCTTACTGGAAAAAAAAACAGCCAGTAAAATGTGTAATACATACTCATAATTTAAACTTGATAATTAACTTAGATATTGATGTAATTATTTTTATTATTATTATAAATTATTGTTATGTGAATAATAATTTATCCAATTAATTTAAATACTATCTATCTAAGCGTATGTTAATGGTATTCAAGTATTAAATTCAAAAATATCAAACTCATTCAAAATAAGTAGGTAAAAAAACTTCATCGTGACACAATTAACACACCTCATTAATTATCGATAATTTTAATAAATTATTAAGTAAAAAAGTTACTGCTTATTTATTTGATATAAAAACATGTAATTCTTGAAATTCAAACTACATGACTCATAAAATTATAAGATAATAACGTTTTTGGTAATTGACCCAAATTAACTGTTAAAATATTTACTAATTGACTACTAAATTTATAATTTTTATTCATTATACACTCAATAAATAAGACGTGATGGATATTAAAGCTGCACATGAACGTACAATCATAATGACATATGATATCAATTGCTGAAAGAGACATGACAATTTCTTATTCTCTAAAAACAGTTTTTAATTTAAAAGAGTTTTTTATGCTATGCAATTTTAAACGAATTTACGGGTTCGGGTCGATTGTCAATCTTTCGTCCAAAGTCACCATGAAATTTTCTGATCGAAGATAGAAATATGGACGATAAAATTTAAATAAAAGTGGAGAATGAGATCTTCGTTTTAATTATATGGGGCCGAGACAATGATCTTTAATATATTTTATACATTGTTAAGGGGAAAAAAGTTAATGTAAAAATAATATAAATTTATTATATTTATAAAAAGTATTGTAGATATTTATGTGATAAAATTAATAAAATTGTGTTGTATTATTTTAAAAAAATTAAGATACTATAAACTTATTAACTTTACCAAATAAATTTATATGATTTTTTTTATAAAAATAACAGATTTATATTATATTACCTAATAAATATAAATTTAAAATATATTTTCATTCAAAAAAATGATTGTTTGTTTTATTTAAAATAAATATTATAAGGTAAGATTCGAAATGTTAGTGGAAATAAAGAACTATATTACCTTAACTACAAGACAAATATATATACAAAATTGATTTTCAAAATATTATATATTATGATGATAGTATATTAGTTAAAAATTAGATAAATTTCTTTTCATTTGACTTTTTTATATAAAGTGATAAAAATAGTTTTAATTTTTATTGATTAATTGTGATTTAATTTTAATATCTCTTAAATATGAATAGTTAGAATGAGATATGTATCTAATTAATAAGTTGATCTAAATTGTTGAAAACCAGATGGATATATGTACACTAGAGTTGTATATTTTTTAAACTAATCGGATTTTAATTAAATAGTGATCTTACTCGTAAAAAATGAATCGGATACATGTACTCAAAATAAAATTTCATTTTTATTTGGACATATGTCTAACTCTATTGTACATAGGGGTGTCTAACGATCCGGTCCGATTTTGGTTAAAAAACTTTAATCGGATCACACCGTTTATATTACTCGGATCGGATCAGATCGTTTGATTTATAAAACAGTTTGGTTCGATTTTTTATACATTTAATAAAGAATAATGTGAAAATTTTAATATATTATTAAACTTGTCTGATCTGGTTCGAACGGTTTTAAGTAATAAAAATCGGTCCATATCGTTTGATTTATAAAACGGTTCGGTCCGGTTTGGTTCGATTTTTTATACATTTAATAAAGAACAATGTTAAATTTTTAATATATTATTAAACCGGTTCGGTCCGGTTCAAACGGTTTAAAATTAGTACAAATCAGACCGGATCATTTGATTTGTAAAATCGTTCGATCCAGTCCGATTTGATCCAATCTGATCCAGTTTATGGACACCCCTAATTATACATAGTTATATATATTTATTAAAAATAAAATTTCAAATTAAAAGTCTAATCCAAAATAAAAATATTAATAAAAAGTTATAACATCTTATTTTTTAATTTTAAAACTCAAATATTATATTTAGATTTGAACAAACAAATATATAATTAAAAAATAAACATGTAGCTGGACCCGAACAAATCATTATATAATATTTAAAAAATGAAAAATTTAGTTAATATTAAAACTTAAATAAATCATCAAACTAAAGTATTATAAATTTATTATTAATTATAGAATAAATTTATAAATTTATAAATATATTATTAAATTATTGTTTTTATTTAAATTTATTATTAAATTAAAATTCATCTAATTTGTACTATTGAACTAAAAATATTTCATTTATAAAATTTTATTAGTCATCCATCTATATGCCATTAAAAATAGGGTAAATCAACAAAAATAGTATCAAACTATTTAATTTGTCATGAATATACCATTAAGTTAAATTTCATTCAAAATTTACTATCAAACTATTAAAGAAATTTAAAAGTACCATTTCATTAGGTGACAATATTGTTTTTATTTTACATAATAATATATAAGTCTTCCTAAGATCGGTAGTAGGTTTAAAACATTTTAAGAGTTGGATAATAAGTTTTGAATAAAATTTAATTTAATGATATATTCATAAAAAGTTTAAATAATTTGGTAATAATTTTATAAGTTTCTTATATATTTTTTATTTTTTACGGCACATATAAATCAAAAATTGAAATAATGGTTTATATAACTTTTTTTAAATTTGACAGTATAAATTTGATGGATATTAGTGCGATAATAGATTTGAAACAAATATACTAATTCAATAATATATTTACATATTTATCCCTAATAATATTAAGTGTTTTATTGTTTTAAAAGTAATTTTTCTTGTAGCAAAATTATTTAAACTAGCTACTAAAATATTACCATGTAAACAATCTTAATATTATTTGTAATTTATTAAAATTAATGTCTTGAACTTTTATTTATAATTATATATTTATTATTTACTTAATTTTAAGTTAGCATATAAAATCAAGAAAAACAAATTCAAAATCATTTCAAAATATCATATGAATCTTTGTTTCTCAAATAGGATCCCGTTATTACTATTACTATTATTATTTAAGTTGATTAAATTAAATTGAATACTATCATTTAATTAATTTAATTTTTTTGAAACAATGGTAACACATTACTCATTTTTAAATAATATTAAAGTTTTTTTTGTATCAAATTATATTAAGATATGTCAAATTAATCCTATAAATTTGATCTCACAACTATATACCAGATTATTGTCAATTTATTGGTGTTAATGTTAATAGTTTTTGTATTTTCTGTATTTCTCTGTTCTGATCTTTCTTTACAAGAGTTCAGATATATGTATACAAGAAAAAAACGAGAATTAAAAACAATAATCATAATTACAGCACATCCATGTTTTATGGCTCCACTAATTTTATTGTCTGCTCCATGTTTTACTTCACTGAGCATTTGTGTCTGCCACTGTTTGTAGCATGCACCACAGCACACACCAACACTCCCCCTCAAGTTGGTGCATATATGTCTCTTATGCCCAACTTGTCAAGTGAGTTGTAGAAGTTCTTTGCAGACACAGATTTTGTGAGTATATCAGCCAATTGATCTTCTGATCTAACGAATGGAAGTTGAATAATCTTTTCTTCAAGATTCTGTTTGATGAAGTTTCGATCCACTTCAACGTGCTTCGTGCGATCATGTTGAACTGGATTGTGAGAGATGGAAATGGCTGCTTTGTTATCGCAAAACAAGCTCATTTCAGAATTAGGGGCAACACCAATCTCAGTTAGAAGTTTTTTCAACCACAAGAGCTCACATATTCCCTTGACCATCCCTCGAAATTCAGCTTCAGCACTAGATAAGGCAACTACCTTTTGCTTCTTGCTCCTCCATGTAACAAGATTACCCCCCACAAAAGTAAAGTACCCAGCAGTTGATTTCCTATCCTTGATATTCCCTGCCCAGTCTGAATCAGTGTATCCAACGACTTCCAATTGACCATTCCTTGAAAACATAAGTCCTTTCCCAGGGGAGGATTTTAAATAACGAAGTATTCGCATGACCGCATCCATATGGTCTTCACTTGGGCAGTGCATGAACTGACTCACGACACTCACAGCATAAGCAATATCAGGTCGAGTATGAGATAAATATATGAGTTTACCTACTAACCGTTGATATCTCTGTTTATCTGCTGGTACTTGGTCCACATATTCTCCAAGTTTATGATTTTGAACCATTGGAATATCGACAGGTTTACAGTCTAGTAGTCCTGCCTCTGCCAGTAGGTCCAGAGTATATTTCCTTTGGGAAAGACATATTCCTTGTTTTGATCTTGTTACCTCAATGCCTAAGAAGTTTTTGAGCCCTCCCAAATTCTTCATTTCAAACTCATTTGACAATTGTTCTTGAAGTTTAGAGATTTCTTCTTTATCATCCCCTGTAATGATCATGTCGTCTACATAGACTATAAGGGCTGTTATCTTCCCTAATCGATGTTTTAGGAAAAGAGTATGATCAGAGTTGCTTTGTTGGAACCCATATTTCTTCATTGCTGAACTCAACCTACCAAACCATGCTCGAGGTGATTGTTTTAGTCCATACAATGCTCGTTGTAATCTACAAGCAGTTTCTTTTCCTGATGTAACAGTATATCCTGGTGGGATATCCATGTAAATCTCTTCTTCTAGATCACCATGAAGGAAGGCATTTTTTACGTCAAGTTGGTGCAATGGCCAATCTAAATTTGCCGCAAGAGATAACAAGACTCTAACGGTTTTTAGTTTAGCCACAGGTGAGAAGGTTTCTTGATAATCTATCCCGTGTTTCTGTGTATATCCTTTTGCTACAAGCCTCGCCTTG
Organism: Hippophae tibetana; assembly: GCA_037013495.1. Classification (NCBI taxonomy): domain Eukaryota; kingdom Viridiplantae; phylum Streptophyta; class Magnoliopsida; order Rosales; family Elaeagnaceae; genus Hippophae; species Hippophae tibetana. The sequence goes on from CM072802.1 coordinate 10,150,495, forward strand.
TATCGATCAACTAACCCATCTGCTTTATACTTAATGGAGAAAATCCACTTGCATCCTACCATCTTCCTCCCTTGAGGCAACTCACTTAATACCCATGTGTTATTCTTCTGTAATGCTTGAACTTCCTCTTTTATAGCTTGAGCCCATTTTGGATCAGATAAGGCTTCTTCAATGCTACTTGGAATTTGACACGAGGATAGTGTTTGTGCAAATGCCCTGATAGGGTCTGATAACCTTTGAGTAGATACATAATTTGCTATTGGATACTTGGATTGTCGTTCTTCTCTTTCTGGTGAGTATCGATTTGGAGGTTTGCCTCGATTGTGTCTGAAAGGTAAAACATAACCAACAGATGTACCTATAGTATTAGTTTGTAAAGGTGTGATAGGATAGCTTACCTCAGGAGTATTCTCAGCAGGAGGATCATTGGGTACTAGAGAGTGGAGGGGTACATCAACCACTTCATCTTCTGGAGATTCAATTACTACTTCAGCTTCTGTTCTTTGAAGTTTAAGCTCAGGTCTAGATGCTGGCTCTTCCATATTATTGGCACAATCTGAGTATGTTGGATCATTACTAGTGTTTAATATTTCAACATCAAGTCAATTTCGTTCTTCACTATAACTCTCCTCCTGAAGATTGCAATTGGATGCCGGTGATGGAAAAACCATTCTGATTCGAGGAAAGTGACATCCATGGTAATATAGGTTCTTTTAGTAATTGGATCATAACATCGGTAACCCTTTTTTTTGTATGCCATACCCCAAGAATATACATCGGACAGCACATGGATCCAACTTAGTTCGTTGATTTTTGTGGAGATGGACAAAAACAACACATCCAAATATGCGGGGCTGAAGCATCAAAATAGTAGGTAGGGGAACGTGATCGGATAATACCTTTAATGGAGTCTAAAATTGTAAGGTCTTTGTGGGCATGCGATTCAGTAGATACACAGCAGTAGTAATAGCATCACTCCAGTATCGACTAGGCATATGTGCACTGATTAGTAAGGCTCGAGCAGTTTCTAAAATATGTCTATTCTTCCTCTCTGCAGTCCCATTTTGTTGTGGGGTTTGTGAACACGAAGTTTCATGGAGAATACCATGGTTGTCCAAGTATGTTCGAAATTGTTGATTAACATACTCTCCCCCATTATCAGATCGAAGGATCTTAAGTTTTGTAGAAAATTGTGTCTGAATCATGGTATGAAACAAGTGAAATGTAGAAAATACTTCATCTTTATGTTTAAGAAGGTAAAGCCATGTCATTCGTGTACAATCATCAATAAAGATTACAAACCAACGATGACCCGACGATGTAGTTACCGGGGAAGGTCCCCAAACATCAGAATGTACTAAAGCAAAAGGAATCATACTTTTATGCTTACTCATAGGATAAGATGCCCTATGACTCTTTGCTAAAATACAAGTATCACATTTGAAATCTAAGTATGGAATATTTGAAAATAGACTCGGTAGTAAATGCTTTAAATACCCAAATGATGGATGCCCAAATCGACGATGACATAACCAAATTTGTCGTTCCTGGTTACTAACCGTGTGTTGCATGTGATTGACTCTTCCTGAACTGAGATCATCCACATAATATAACCCTCCTCTCTTAGTACCACGCCCAATGATCTCCTTGGTGAGAATATCCTGCAGGAGACAAAACGTAGAATACATCAATACTACACAATTAAGATCTGAAGTGACTTGACTTACAGACATTAATTTGTTTGAAAGAGAAGGTACAAGTAATGTATTAGATAATGATAATGAAGGAGATAAAGTCACTGTTCCAGCCCCTGTAACTGGATACGTGACCTCATTGGCATTGGCAACACGGCTCCGTCTCGGTTGAGTTGTATTGGAGAGATCTTTTGGGTCAAATGTCATATGATCCGTAGCTCCAGAGTCTAAAATCCAATCCTCATTATCACTACGAGTATGAAATGCTTTACTTGAAATACCTAGATCTTGGGAAGATTCGGTCTGAGGAATAAGGGATAATGATGTAGTATTGGTAGCCACAGCAGCTTTCCCAGTGGCTTCTCTCTTTTTCTTTGTTTGAAGATCATTCCACCATTCTGGATACCCATGTAGTTTGAAGCAGTTTTCACGGGTGTGTTTAGAGTTTCCACAATGACCACATTTCATGTCAGCAGACGATGGATTTCCCGTGGATTTCTTGCTACCCAAAAAGGTTCCTGGTTTTGGTAGCATCGGATTATGGTGTCCCTTGATCCCTTTGTAAGCCATAACTGCTCCGGGTGTAGTATCTGCACCTGTGATCATTACGGTCTGCCTGACTTCTTCCCTACGGATGAATCCATAGGCTTGTTCCACCGTAGGGAATGGTTTAATCTGAAGCACATCACTTCGAGTTTTATCCAATCTATCATCAAGTCCATCAAGGAAGGTATACACTCGATCTTCCTGTAGGATGGAGTTGTATTTTTGTATATCATTCGCACACTCCATTGGATTAGGACGGAGGAAATCAATTTCACGCCATAACCCTTGAAGGTCATTATAGTATTTTTCAATTGATCCACCCGCTTGCTTCGTACGAGTAACTCGGCGGCGAAGATCATATACTTGAGACGTGTCTGTCCCATCATAGTACGTGGTAGCAGCAGAATCCCAAACCTGTTTCGCAGTTGGGAATCGGATAAAATTTGCAATCAAGGAGGGGTCCATTGAATTGATTAACCATCCTTTGACAATGGCATTTTCAGTACGCCATCTCCTAAATGAGGGGTCGGTTTCAGTAGGTTGAGGAAAATCTCCATTAATATATCCCAGTTTGTCTTTGCCAGAGATATACATCTCCACCACCTGGGACCATAAGGCATAGTTGGATCCTCCCAACTTGATACTAATAGGAGCAGTTGACGATTCAGTTAGCGGAGGTTGTGAGCTGATCTGAGCTCTGGTTAGAACTTCCGTCATTTTCGCCGTCAAATCTTCCAAAATGAAATTGGTGGTTAAATCTCTTGATTCCGTCATGAAATCTAAATTTTTTTTCCTTCCGTTTTTCCTTTTTTTTTTTTTTTTTTTTACACTTCACACACCACTATATATACAACATTCCGTAACCCTAATCATATTTTTTTTCCCAAATCGCGCAGCTTCGCGTAACCCTAATTTTTCCTCTTCCCACTTCACGCAATTTCCTCAGCAGCTTCCTCTGATTTCCTCAGCATCTTCCTCTGCGTTCCTCAGCAACGTCCTCTGAGTTCTGCAGCAGCTTCTTCGACTGCGTTCCTCAGCAACGTCTTCTGAGTTCTGCAGCAGCTTCTTCCACTGCGTTTCTCGGCAGCTTCTTCGACTGCGTTTCTCAGCAGCTTCTTCGACTACGTTTCTCAGCAGCTTCTTCGACTGCGTTGCTCAGGAGCTTCCTCTGAGTTCCTCAGCAGTTTCTTCGACTGCGTTTCTCAGCATTTTCTTCGACTGCGTTTCTCAGCAGTTTCTTCGATTGCGTTTCTCAGCAGTTTCTTCGACTGCGTTTCTCAACAGCAACCTCTTGGAAGAGCAGCGCCTTCCTTCTTTTGATGGAGGATCAACGAATAGCTTGTGATTTCTCAATCTGAACCAAAAAAGTTCACAGAAAGAAAAGGAACTGAAGCTGTTTTTTTTTTTTTTTACTGGAACTAATGCGTGCAGATTTTTCCTTCTATCACTTTCAGTTTTTCATCAATACTTGGAACCATCTTTATCATCAATCTGATCACTGCAAAAATTGTCTTTTTTTGTTTTTTTTTGTTTTACAGAATTGTAGGGCTGAAGAACAATATGAATGCCCCACAGTAGCAGCTCGAATGGAATGTAGGAACTGTGATGACTCCAACGAGCAGCTTGAACGGCTACCCCAAATCCTGACCAAATAATCAGCCAAATATGCACAGATTAACACAATCTGTTGAGCATATGACACCAAATCAGTTAAAGGAGAACATAATCAACTTAGCAGGTAACTTATTCTTTCATTAGGACAACCAATAACTCTGCTCTGATACCATGTCAATTTATTGGTGTTAATGTTAATAGTTTCTGTATTTCTGTATTTCTCTGTTCTGATCTTTCTTTACAAGAGTTCAGATATATGTATACAAGAAAAAAACGAGAATTAAAAACAACAATCATAATTACAGCACATCCATGTTTTATAGCTCCACTAATTTTATTGTCTGCTCTATGTTTTACTCTACTGAGCATTTGTGTCTGCCATTGTTTGTAGCATGCACCACAGCACACACCAACAATTATTTTATAAAAACATATAAAGTGCTAGAAGATGAAAGTGGTGATGGTGTTGCAGAATAAAACTCACCCACGTCTGACGTCACTAATTGTTTTTTAAACCTCCGAATTTTCACTTTTTAATTTCTAAAAAATATTTTAAAATATATATTTTTATGTTATTTAAAAAAACTTATATGAATCATAATTTGATCCATTAGGTTTTGTTAAGTGAACCCTTAAGCCTACAAATAGTATTTTACAAGTTATTTAAGTTATAAAATTACCATATCAGAAGTCTCTAGGTATTGTTACAGTTAGTATTTCAAGATTTATTCACGTTTAGATCTTAGATATAAATGTAATTTATGTTTTTTTTATATAATATGTTATGGTATAATTATAATTAATGAAGATAAATCGTATCAATATATTTGATAAATAAATTATTAATTTATTAATAAAAATATTTTTATCCGTGTCATTTATTTTAAAAAAATAATAAAAATATATTAAATTTATTTTACAGTATCAATTCGTGTTTATTTAGGATGTAATAAAGAAATATGACAGTCAAAAATCAAAATGTTAATTTATTATTATTTTAAGATAATAAAAAAATTGTTTATATTAGAATAAGATTAGTATATGATAGATTATTTAATAAAAAGTAAAAAGGAAATTCTTGGAAATTTTGGATTTGCAGAAACTTCTTTCCCTTATCTGCGTTTCTTTGTCCCTATCTGAGACAAAATACATTGTACATACACAAACACATCAAAAACAAAAATAATTCAAGTCATATATACCTTCTGTTCTGTTGAGTTTCACCTGAAGAAAACATCGACGAATCTCTCTCAAACCCAAACCCAAACCCAAAGCTATCTCTTTCATTTCCTCAATCCTCCTCTTCCTCCAGTTAAGGACTCAGATCGAAGTATACCTAAAAGTAAGTGCTTTCGCTTTCTGATTTTCTTTCTCTTTTATTTTCCTTAGACCACAAGTACCTATCACTCTTTCTTTCCTTTCAATTTTTTTTTCTTCCTTTTGATTCTCACTTCTTTTTCCTTAATGTTTTATCGCTCATTCGCGATTGAAATGGGTTACTGATCTTTATCTTGCTTGATTTTATTTTCTATGCTAATATTAAACGTTTTGCTACTAATTTCTGTTGCATGCAAATCTTCATTTTGATTGGAATCGTTTCGATTGAGCTAATGCTGTAGGAATTTCATTGCGAATGGGTAAAATGTATAATCTCTGGGCTTTACCTTTCTCCTATAGCTCTTGATTTTTATGGGAAAATTGGTTCTCGCTTTTTTAGGAACAGAGAGTTTAAAGGTGGGATTTTTTAATGTTAATTTTGATATTTCGTTTCTGGGTTTAGGGTTTCGAAGTATTTTGTCAAGTTGAGTGGAAGCTCTAACCTCTGCACTTGCATGCAAAAGATTGAAACTTGTATATGGTGGATTCTGACAATCACTATTGCTATTGCTCCATCACTGGATATGTGTCGGTAATCTGACTCATTCCTGCCTCGATTTTGCAGCGGCTAGGAGGCTTCGATTATATTATTTCTATTTCCCCCAAATTTTCTTAATAAATCGAGAAGGTTCACGACTTTGGTATCATATTTGCAGATGAGTATGAGGCTCTGTTTGAGTTATTACTGTCGATTTTTTTTATTTGTTATTTTTTGTGGTGTGTGTCACTTGGATTTTAAGCTGCATTCTTTTATGTGCATTTTTTGTATCCTTTTCTTTCCTTAGATTGTGTGTTTGCACATTTTGTATGAGATTAAGCTATACTTTTGTTCAGTGCATCCCTTGTTCGGTCTTTATGCTACCTAGTATGTTGTTATTTCTAGGAATAAACTATTTGAATCACTTGGATTACTGAGGATTATGAAAGATGCTGAGTGTGAATTTTCAATTGGAATGTCCTAGGTGGCTTATTTATTGGCTGTGTTTGAAGACTTTTTCTGGTGATTTTAATGCTCTATGTATGGTTCAAGTATTGGTTTTACAAATGGAAAATATAAATTGTGGCTGGTGAATGGAGATTCAGACAATGGGGTCTCAAGGTGGGGGTGACTCTAATGGCAAACAATCACAGTTCGAGCCTCTGGCACGGCAGAACTCGTTGTATAGTCTCACACTCGATGAGGTTGAAACTCAATTGGCTGACTTGGGTAAGCCACTTAGTAGCATGAACCTTGATGAGCTTCTTAAAAGCATATGGACTGCTGAAGCTAATCAGTCTGTGGGTATGGATACTGAAACCTCCACAATGGCCAACCAAACTTCTCTCCAACATCAAGCTAGCGTATCATTAACTAGTGCGTTAAGCAAGAAGACAGTTGATGAAGTTTGGAGAGATATTCAACAAAGCAAAAGTAGTGAGGAAAAAAAGTCACGAGAACAGCAGCCTACTTTGGGAGAGATGACTTTGGAGGATTTTTTGTTAAAAGCAGGAGTTGTTGCCGAGGCAACATCAAATAAAAATGTTGCCGGTCCAGTTGTTGGGCTTGATGCAAATGTAGCATCCCATTTTCCACTACAGGGACAGTGGATGCAGTACTCAACACCACAATACCAGCATCCGCAGCAGAGTATGGTGGGTGTTTATATGCCAACCCAGCCTGTACCACAACAACGACATGTTGGGGCTGGCGCTATGATGGGTGCAACATACTGTGACAATCAGATTGCACTACCCTCACCTCTAATGGGAACATTGTCAGATACACTGACAAGTGGGAGGAAAAGGGGTAGCACAGAAGGCATAGTTGAGAAAAATGTAGAGAGGAGGCATAAGAGAATGATAAAGAATCGTGAATCAGCTGCTCGCTCTCGAGCAAGGAAGCAGGTCAAGTTTCTTTCCCTCAGTTGTGTAATTTTAGTTTAATGTTTCATGTTTTTCCCCCTCTTGTTCCATTAATCTATCTAGCTGAAGGAGCATTTGCTTACAGGCCTACACAAATGAGCTAGAGAACAAAGTTTCGCGCTTGGAAGAGGAAAATGAAAGGCTGAGGAAACGGAAGGTTAGTCTTCTTCCTATCCTGCTATTTTGGGTTCTCTTATTTAACCTTTAACCTTTAAGAACATAGTGCTACAGTCTATTAATCTAATTTTATGAGAGAAGTTGAACAATATTACAGAGCCCCCCCTCCCTTCTCTTCCCATTCCTATCTTTTTCTTAACTAAATCTGCTGACCCGAACACAATGTTTTATTCAGTAACACGTTCTTGTTTAGTGGATTTATTTTACGTCGACTTAGGGTGGTATTTGACAATTTGTGTGGGTTCAGATTTATCCATTTCAAAGGGTCCAGCACGTGGGTAATTGTCTGATGAAGTTTCAAATTTTGAGTTCATATCATGGATGTCTTCTAATTATTTTGGAGTACTGCTAATTTATAACGATCAAGTCATGTTTTGGAAGTTTCAAAGTCCTATTCTTGGTACTTACAGATTGTAGTTTTGAGAAGTGGTCTTGAATCAGTTAGGCTTTGCAAATGAGAGACCATCCGTTTTCACCAGCAGCCTAGTCAACCTATTATTAGAGACAAGCCTGCTATCTTATCGAAAATCAGCCAGCCCCTTTGTCAAAGGGAAGACTAATTTTAATTTAAGCACCATGTTCTTATCAAAAAACATCTAACACAATGTTTTGTTTTCTATAAGCTCTTCTTTGTGGGTTTGTTACCTTAGTGGTATCACAATTTCATTTTAGGTACTATTTTTTACTCATATTTTTCAGATGGTACTTTAGTGATATCCATATTTAATAAAAGGTACAAATTTGATGTCATTTTTCATTTTATTGTGGATTTTTCACACATGTGCCCCACGTGTATTTAATGGAGGGCATTTGTGGTATTTTTTAATATTTTCTCCATTGGAACATTAACAACTTCTTTACACGTCATTTTTGAGTCATTAAATACATGTTTTAATACTTTTTGATTAATTTATACTCTTTTCGATTTCTCTTCTTCATATATCACCTAGGAAATCAATAAATTTACTTATAGTTGCATATTGTTTACCGATGTTCATCAAAATTTTATGCAGTTTATGCAGATTTTGTTTTAAATGAATACTATATGCAATTTTTGGATTTTATTTACAGAAAAATAGGAAAACAGTATGCAGTATGCAATTTTTATGAAAAAAACTTAGATTGAACTAGCAAACAAAATAGTTTGTATGCACAATCCAATATATAATCATACATATCAAACCTGTAGTCTATTTATTATAAGCAATATTAATATCATAAAGACATTTAAGTGAGTGTTTTGTTCGAACTGAGTCTCAACTTTTTATCATTCTTAGAAATATCAAAAATGCCAAAAAAAAGAACAATATCATAAAAATCTCAATTTAATCTAATAAATAGGAGAAAAATAGAATATAAGAGAAATTGTTGAGCTCTTAGGTGATACATAGAGAAGAGATGGACTAGTTAAAAATACCACAAATGTCCTCCATTAAAAGCACATATGGTGCACATGTGTGGAAAATCTCCAATAAAATAATTTTTTTGCATCAAATCGATACTTTTTATTAAATGTGGGTATCACTGAGGTACCAGATGACAAATATGGATAAAAAATGGTATCTAAAATAAAATTGTAGTACCATTAAGTAGCAAATTCTTTCTTTGTAGTAGAACATAAGTAAAGCCCAAAGTTTTAACTGTCCGGGTTTCATTTTATCAGCACCAATAGAGTAAAAAAAAAAAACCCAGTTATCTTTGTGCAATTGAATGCGTGTACAAAAACAATTTTCCCTTCAAAAATGAAACACTTCTTCAAGGATAATCTCAGGAAATATTCCCTAATTAATTTTCCATATTTCCCAAAAAATTCTTCAGTGTGAATCAGGTTAGACTGTGGATGTAGGTTAATCGTTGCTGGCCAACTTTGCCACCATTGTAGGAGATCTAACGACTCTTCTATAACTTATGACATCTTTTTGCAAAATATATGAAGTATCAGGGGTCATTTGTCCTAAATCAACCAGCCATGTCCGGCGTATGATTTCTCCTGCCTATTTTTTCCTTTCTTTATGAATTATCTCTTACAGAACTAAATTTGTTTTGTGAAAATTTCTTGGTCGTTGACGTGCATTTTTATATTGATATCATAAAATTAATGAGTTTGCACAGGTAGTTGGAACTTGGAATTAAGACCTTGTTAAGATGAACAATGAAGTGAATAATATCAAATAGTTAGGAAACTTGCATTGCTAAATAGCAGCTTCTAAAGGAAGAATTTCAATCATTATTATATGTGCTAGATCATATAGAAAGATGTATTCATTGGCAAGTATTATAGCAGTATATCTTAGAAAGTTGAATCAAGGGAACTGTACTCGAAGGTTGCCTACTAGATCCAACAAAAGTACAAGGATCGCTTAACAAAGCTCTGACTGTAAACATTTCATGAACTACCCATGGAAACGGACCTGAAGGCTAATTCATGGACATACTTTATAAAATATTTGAAGGATCGGGAGAGTAGTTCATGAAACAAATTAAACAGCTGGAGATGGGAGCCTTGTCATGGAAAAGTTTATAACTACAGAGGTTACCATTGTAAGGTCTATGGTTAACTTTTTTCCATTTTTCATCAATTTGTTGTCTAATTTTTTGGTGTGGTCCAGCTTTAGTCGTGATTGTTAGTTTGAATCTTGATGCTGACAGAAACAATAGACATGTCTAATGTATTATTGGATTTCTTTCTCATCCTTGTATCGTCTATTTAAGTGTTTGTAGTTTATGCATTGTTGTTTATTTTGCTCGAATACTGCAGGAGCTAGAGAAATTGTTGCCATGTGCGCCACCACCAGAGTCCAAATATCAGCTGCGCAGAACATCATCGGCGCCATTGTAACTCTGTAAACTATAATGTAGATATGCTGCTTTGCAGCTGCCGCCTTTTCAAGGTGGATGTGAGCGCTATCTTCCTTTTTAAGCTAAGACTTTTCTCCATATATTCCGGGTTGGAGTTTATTCCCCCTTTCTTGCTAATTCAGTAGCATCAAAGAGTTTTCACTGGATCATTGTACTTCGCCGTTTCCTTTGTAACTTGTCCCAAAAAATTATAAGTTAATATTATAGATTATGCTCAATAGATCAACTTTTTCTGCTTGATTACTTTATTATCTTTATTTTAGACTTAATTAGTCATTGGACAATAATATCTTTGTTATCACGCTGCTGTTTCTAATCTGATTTGGTTTAACCTTTATATGAATGCACATTATTCATAGGCAAGCTTGAAATATCATAATAAAAAGAGCAGTTTTCGTGTTCTTTCATCCCTAGTTAATTTGTACTCAAGTAATAAAGCTCGTTTGAAGCTTATGCAAGGGTAAAATATATGTTCCAAAACTTTTTTTTTTAAGATATAATGTGATTTGTAAGTGCTCTAGTGGTTGTTAATTATCGAAGTTGATGTTAAAATGTTTCACTATCGATTGGGCATAAAATATCAAACATATATATAAATGAGAGTAATCTTTCGTCTCATAACCTGAGTTTTGAGATGTAGTTAAGTCCAAATTTAACATGGTATCAGAGCAGTCAAACTCATTCCGTGGCACGCAGTTGTAAGCCTGCCATCGTCTATCGATTAATTACCGATGTGAGGAGTAGTGTTAAAATGTCTCACATCGATTCATCATAAAATACCAAACACATATAAACGAGGGCAATCATTCGTTTCATAATCTGGGTTTTAAGATGAAGTTAGACCCAAATTTAATAGTTGATAGATCTTTTATGATTTTTGTAATTTTTGAAATATATATAAAAATAAAATATTTTTTATTAAATACTTATTTTATTTTATAATATATTATATTTAAATATTATGTATATCATATATACATAATTATAATAGATTATTATTTTAATTTAAAAATATATAAATGTTTAATATAATTTAATGATTATACATACATATTTTTTATTCTTTTGATTTTATTTAATTATGACTATAAAAATTTAATTTTATGTATAATAATAATTTATAAATAAATTTTAATATTAATCTAATATTATCTAATCTATTTAAATTTAAATTAATTTGTATTGATTATATTATCAGACTTAGAAAATTTGTTCGAATCATATAAGATTTAGAAGGATAAAAACAGAACTTCAATCCATTCTCACCCCTAATTTATCCTATTTATAATGCATGTATGTAAGACAGCAAGAAGCTCAATTAGTACAGGGAAATAAACAGACATCGAGCAATGTGTTTCTCAACCTCCACCAAAAATATTAAATGAATGGAGAAGGGTCAAAACTGTGTAATCATTGTGGTTGGTTTGAATAATCTATAGAAAAAAATGATAAATGTATTATATTGTTAATATAATCAATTTATATAATTATATTTAATAAAAAAATTTGCTACGTATAGAATTATCATAAAAAAAATTGACCCTCAGCAAAAAAAATTGTTACACTTTCTTGGGAAAGGTGGCTACTAACGTAAAGAACTTGTGTTTTAATTTAGAAGCATTCTTTTGATTTTTCTTTAGGTGGATTATAAATGTTAAAATCCTCTCATTAAATTTGACTAAATAGCAAACTAACTCTTCACTTTTAAACTTAAAACGGATGGACTCATTGCGTTGTTATACTTAATAATAAACACTCGTGTTCTCTAGCACGTTTCTCTATTTTTTTTTATTTTTAACATATAATTTATCTTTACTTAAATAATAATATTTTATTATAAATTTTAATAAATTACAACTTTTCTTGATTATGAACTCTTTTATAATAATAATTTTTTTTTTGTTGCTTAAATTAGAATAACGCTTAGCACATGCTTCTTACTTAATATTAATTATTCTAATGGTATAATTCTTATATATTAATGAATTTAGTTATAAATGTAATATATAATATAAAAATAATATTATTATGTAAAAGTTTAATATGATAAGGGAGTATAATTGATTTTTTAATTATAAAAGTATGTATCTTAATTTTTTATTTTAACTTTTTTTTAAAATAATAATTTTATTTTAAAATATAATAAAAATATAAAAATAAAATAAATATTAATTTAAATAAAATTTATAAAATAAAATTATTTTATTAAAACCTTTATAATTAATTTTATTAAATATAATATTCTAAATATACATGTAAATTTAGGGACATTAGCAACTAGCCAGCCTTTTCCCTTATTTTTAAGCGAGTACAAATGCCTGACCCACATGCGTTAATAATAGACCGAGACACTGAGTACGAGTACTGAGCACCGACCAAATCAACAACTGTCCATCCAATCTACTTTTATGTCGACTAGCTCATTTTATATTTACGTCTCCTGTAATTATTTAAAAATAATAATAATTTAATTTGTAAATTTGTAAATTGAATTTTTTAAGAATTATATTTTAAAAATATGGACCTAATCTTACTTTTATTTTTTTTTCAAAAAATTAATATCAAGATTTTTAAGGTAATTTTTTGTTTTCAATTTTTATAAATATGATATGTTATAAATATGATATTAAAATTAAAATATATTGTCAAAAAAATGTAATAAATTTTAAGCAAGAAAGTATGTTTTTACCATGTATTCTATTTTATTTTTCTTTTTGTTGTTTTTTTTAATCTCTTTTTACTTTATTTAATTTGTTTGTTTGTAATACTATAAAAAAGTTAATCTTATAAATAAAAAGATAAAAAATACTTTAATTATTTATAAAATTATCTTTATAGTTAATGAAATAAATTAACGTCTTAATATCCTAAAACTTATTTAATCCATTAAAAAAAATTTAAATTTAAGTATATTTTTAAGTTTAATTTTAAAACTAATCTGTCACTTTTAATATTTGGTAGATCAAGAACTCTCGGTATTTGGAAAAGAGAGAGAAAGAAGAAGAAATAAAAGAGGAGCTCGGTTGTAAAGCTTAAATACATATATTAATAATTTAAATTTAATAGTTATAAAAAATATAATTAATTAATAATAATAATTATTATTTTAAAAAATAAAAATATCTTTAAATATAATTTTTTTAAGGTTATTTTTATGATTACAAGATGAAAAATTTATTTAAATTTTTTCATATAAAAATTTAAAAAATATTCTTAAAATAAATAGTTAATTTATTTTTTTAGTGAAGAGTAAATGTATAGAAATAATTATTTTATTAACAAATAATTTATTAATTTAATAAAAATATACATACAATAATTATTATTTTATGAGCAATATGTGGTATTTTACGATAGTATCACACACTCTAAATAGTAGTTTAAGTTAGTTGATTATTTTTCAATTAATATTAGATATAACATAATTTTGATATAAAAAACATAATTAGTTTAACACAATTATGACTTTTAAGATAATAATTCAAGTTGCTAAAATATAAAGCCAATTCATATAGAATTATTAAATATAAAATTTTAAACTATTATTTATTATAAAAATATTTTGATATTTATTAGTTTATAAGAGAAAAAAAGTAAACTTAAAACTAAAAAAATGTCTAAGAATAAATATATAGAAAGAAAAAAGAAAAAAATTAGATTGATGAGAAACCATAAAACTTTGAGACTTTTTATATATAAAGATTAAGCATTGTGTATGATATTTAAAATTAATTTATATTTTTAAATAATTATTTAATAAAAACATAAATTTTAAATAACATTATAAGATATTTTAAAAATAATATTATAAATTTTTGATAGTATAATTTTTTTAATCATACATAAAGTGTATACATATGCATGTAAGTATTTACTTATTTAAAAAAATATTAAAAAATCAAGAAAACAATCTATTTAATTATCAGAAGTGATATAGTAAAATATTAATGATAAATATAATTATATCCAATAAAAAATCACTAAGTTAGTTATAATCATGGTATATAGAAGTTCTCAAAAATTAAACCAATAATTTATAAAAAATAACTATTGATCTAAATAATAATATTACATAAATAAATTTAAGTTTAATTTAATTTTTATGTGAATTAGATAAAAAAATATAATCATTATTTTGATAATGATATGATAGATGTAAAATATCTTATATAAATAGTAATTTTAAATCTTGTTATTGTCATTATATGCATATTATTTAAAAATATCAATATTATTAGTGTATAAAAGTTGTTTTAAAAATTTAATTTTTAAAATTTATTAATCTTTTTTAAAAAGAGGAGGGATGACAATAACAAAGTCCATAATTTTTAATTTTGTAAATTTATAATATAAAATTAAGAGACTTGATATTATTATTATTATACAAATAGTAATTTATAAATATAATATTTTTAAATTTATTCACTTAAAATAAAAAAATTAGTCATAATTTTATAATCAATTCATAAATATAGAGTATCACTTTTACATTATAAGTTCAAATCTTATTTTTTTTCTTCTAATGATTGTGTTTCTACACTTTCTAACTAATAAGCAAAAAATATAATATTTATAGGTCTTCTTAGTATATATATGTTAATTACTCATGAAAAATAGTTTCATCCTACCTTACTAAAACTGTTAGAATGTTACGTTTTTTTAAAACTTATTTAAATTTTTTTTTTTAAGGGTGGATAGTTTATAATTTTTATTTTTTCATAATTTTTAATAGTAAGTATCTAATCTAGCTTCTAGTAAAAATAATAATCATATTTTCAATTCTAATTAATCTTTAAAAGAGAAAAAAAAAGACTTCGTTAAAAACACAAATGATATTTTGTAAAAAATTTGGTTAATATTTAAAAAGTATAGAAAGAATATCTATATTCAAATTAAATATTAAAATAATATAAAACATAAAAATTATTGATATATTAAATGGGATCGATATCTAAAAGTTACTAATCCTTCGTTTAACATCTACAATTAAATATCAAATTTTTAAATTTTTACACGTATAAATCTTCGTACCATTCTTACATTATTTATTTTATTTGTAACTTTGAAATAAAATTTGATAAACAATTTTTTTTAGTCAAATTTTTAACTAAGAATAATTATATCAGCCTCCATTCCATTGAGACAAACCACGTTTGTCACGTTGTTTACATTATAATCGTAAGAAAAGTACTAGACTTTCTAAATTTAAATACTTAAATATTATGTTTTATATTCATAAATTCCAAAGGTCATACATAGTTAATATGTAATTTCATAAAATATCATATTATATCAATTAAAATAAGAATTTTTTTCACGTTAGGCCCTAGCTAGAATTATAACATTATATTTATCAACAACAAAAAAATCCCAAATTTTAGTTATCTTATGTTTTTTTTATGTCATTAGTATTAGTTTTTGATAGAATTTGAGTAAAGGTTCCAAAATACTTTATTTAGCTTTAAGATTTTTGTTAGAAATTTACTCATGTTTTTTTCACATGCCTTGCCTGGATATATAAAACCCTTTTAAACAAAAAATTAAGCGTTATTGAACTTAATCGCAATAAGATTCCAGTATAATTTAGTCTCTGGGTATGGATGAATTACATTATAAATCAGTTTTGTTGTTTTATAAATTTATCATTTTAATTATTTTTTTTATAAATAGTTTACTTAAAGTTACTTTATTTTTAAAAAAGTGAAATTAATTTATATTATTTATATTTAAATTAAAGATAAATATCCATATGATAAGTGCCATTGTTTAAAATCATCTATTACTTTTCATTTTTTGTCAGTTTTTTAAACATTTTTTTTTACATAGATCCATGAAACTTTATTAATTTTCTTTAACTTTGTATATGATATAAAATATTTGTAAATATGAAACTTTTATGTTAAAAATAATGTTCTTTAACCGACAAAAAAATAAAAAAATTATTTGATTTCTAAATATGTTTATAAGAATATAAAGTATACTGATATGTAAAGAATAGAATAAGCAAGTATAATATCAGTTAATTTGTTATCAATCATTTAGTATAAATAGCTGTAAGACCTACAGATACATTATGAACAATAGTATTACATTCACTTTAATTCATCATCTTCTAATACTTTGAATAAACAGATTGTTTCCTTTCTAAGAACTGTAAGTTCTTGTATAGTATTATCACATTGAAGATTTTAGGGACTGTGATTATGGGTTTTAAGAATTTATAGAGATATATATATATATATATATATATATATATATATATATATATATATTCTCTCGCCTTCACCGATAATTGATTGTACATAATAATTTCGTGCAAATGGTGGTAGGTTAAGGTGTGCTGAAGATAATATTGTAATTCAATGAGTTTTGGAAAGAGAAACCTCAAGATTTACCAATTTATAACGTGGATTTCTAACTTAAAATGTTGATACATTAGTAAGAGTAACTTATCACAGTTATATTTATAATTTTTTATTCATATTTTATTAATTTTAGATTTGTTTATACAACTATCAAATCCTTTCAATGAAAACACAATATCCTCGTTTTAGATTATAACCATGTCACAATATTAAGAATTAATTATTTAGTCCTACCATTTGTTCCACTTGAATCACATTTACTGTTTACAAGAGTTTATTTTTACCTTAGATATCTATGTGTGTATAATTGTACAAATTGATCTTAATTATTATTGTTAATGGGTTTTTAATTCAAAAGGTGAATATATTAAAAGGAATAATTCATCCTAATTATATAACTAATTCACTACATTTATCTTTGAAGCCACCAAGTAATGTTTCTATCTTCAATTAGATAATAATTCTTTAGTTTGGTGTTAGGGATTGTTATGTTTTGTCATTGCTTATTGATAGAAGGGATTTGTAAATGGAAATTTGTCTAAACCATCTCATTTTGTTGACTCAGATTATCTGATTCAAATCCATTGTTTAGAACTTGGATGCAATGTGATTTGTTAGTGAAGAGATGTATTTATAGCTCAATGTGATTTTTTTTGGTTGTTGTATGGCCAAGGGTAATGTATAGCTCTTGAAAAGGTCATTATGTTTGTACCCTCTTAGTTGTTGTCATTACTAGTAAATAGGACTTCTTTTTTTTCAAATGGATGATAAAAATGTATTTCTTAATAGAGATATGCACGAAGAATATGCAACATTCTCCTGGTCTTTCTGTTGAAACAAACTAGGTTTGTCGCCTTCGACGTGCACTTTATGGCCTTAAACAAGCTCCACGAGTGTGGTTTGCCAAGTTCAGCTCCACCATCCTTCATTTGGATTACCCTGCCAGTTTTTATGATTCTTCTTTATTTGTTCGTTGTAATGATAAAGGCATCATTCTGCTTCTTCTATACGTGGATGATATGATCATAACTAGTGATAACCTCAATGGCATTCAAGAACTCAAGGATTTTCTTAGTCAACAATTTGAGATGAAAGACCGTGGACACCTAAGCTATTTTTGGGTCTTGAGATCGTTTGTTTCACAGATGGTCTTTATATTACTCAATTAAACCAAGTATGCATCTGACCTTTTATCTCAAGCTGGACTCACTAATAGTAAGATTGTTGGCACTCCAGTTGAACTTAATGCGCATCTGACACCTTTGGGGGGAAAACCATTGTCTTATCCCTCTCTTTCCAGACAATTGGTTGACAGTCTAGTTTATCTTACAGTTACTCGTCCAAACATTTCTTATATTGTTCATCAGGTAAGCCAGTATCTTTCTATTCCACGATCGAATCATTATGTTGTTGTTCTGCACATTCAACGATACTTGAAGGGCACTCTCTTTCATGGCCTTTTCTACTCAGCCCAGACTCATCTTGTACTTCGTGCATTCTCTGATGCTGATTGGGCAGGAGATCCCACTGATCGTAGGTCCACTACAGGTTATTGTTTTCTCCTTGGTTCTTCTTTGATTTCTTGGTAAAGTAAGCCACATCCTCCCATACTCTCCTTTATTGTAACAATCAAAGTTTCGTTCATATTGCTCACAATGATGTCTTCCATGAATGAACTAAATACATCGATATTGATTGTCATTTTATTCATTCTTATCTTGTCAGTAGTGCTCTCAAGCTTTTCCCCATCTCTTCTAACATGAACGAACTAAACAAATCGAGATTGATTGTAACTTTATTTGTTTTTATCTTGTCAATGATACTCTCAAGCTTTTTCCCATCCCCACCAACGATTAACTTACATACATCTTCACTAAGACACTTTCTAAATGACGCACTCTAATTTGGTTAACAAACTCAAACTGGTCTCACATCCATCCTAAGTTTGAGTAGGTTGTTAATATATCTATTAACAGATTAATTTATATCTATTAATTTATATTATATCTGTTAATTTATATTATATCTGTTAATATATATCTAATTTATTTTAAACATATGTAATTTATTTATAATTCATATATAAAGAAATTATGTATATTCTTTAATAAACAAAACACAATATAATTATTAATTATTTCTAACAATAATCATCATTCGGTCAATAAAGATGGAAATACACGAGGTTCCATAAGTCCTATGTATCTTTTCAATCCAAATATGGGTAGTAGAATTCTGCAATTATTGAAGGAGTGTGGTTACTTAGGAACTCAGATTTCAAAAAGTAGTAGTTCTTCTTTGACTTCCAAGAATAACAAAAAATGTTTTTTAAGAAGTACATTTGTCAAATCTGTAAGAAACAAGTACATCATGTAGCTTCTTCTTTACTCCGCGAAATACGGACACGCCTCCATGAGCTTTGGTGACATTTTGTTGGGAAAAAATTATGTGGGTTCTTTAGCGATGAATGGTTTCTACAAGTGTATCGCATGGGTCCTATGAGGCTTTAATTGCTGGCTCTGCTGGCTCTGCTGGCTCTGCTGCCAAGTATGCTGGTATATAATAAACTTTATCAGCTCCTGCTCCTGCTTCTTCAGATAGGTATTTTGTTCTACATATGCCTATATGGCTGGGGTTGCCGAGTTATTGCCTGTCCTTGTCGTCTTCTTGTGTAGCCAAGCCTTTTTCTCTCATTTGCACAGCTAGTTCTGCAACTCCTTGTAATATATGTCAGCCTTTAGCTAATTCTAGTTCACTTACTTTTCCTACCCGTCACTTGGATGGTATGTTGTCCTCATCTTGCACAACTACTCATTGCATGTCAAGTGTTTTGTCCTCATCTAGCATAGCTGGGCTATCTTTGGATGGTGCTGTATTATCCTCTAACTCTTATACATATAGGAACTTGTATGCATTGACAATGTTTCAATGGCTATTGATATTTTATCTGTCACTAATGTGTACTCCTTCATTATTGATTTCATCAATTACTTTCTAATTCCCTACAACTGTTATTAGACCTTCCTCTTATCCATCTTTTGTCCTTAGTTGATAATGTCTCGGTGGGTCCAAATGTTTCATTGTCTCACCCATCTAATACTCGTAACATGAAAACATGTTTTAAACACATATTTTGAGTTATGTCACGTTAAGTCTAAGTTGAATATAATATTAATAAATAGACGTAAATTTTTACATTTTAATTTTTTAAATTAATTTAATTATTAAAAAAACAATAATTAAAGTTATCTATTTAAAAAATGATTAAATACATTTCATCCTCTTAAAATGTCATCCCTATGATTTTAAATAAAAAATACTTAAAATAACAAATTATGAACACAATTAGGGGTGTTCATCGATTCGATCTAGTTTTGAGAAAAAAAATTAATCGGATCAGACCGTTTAAAAAAGATTTTAACTAATATAAATCGGACTTAATCGTTCGGTCCGATTTTTCGATTTAGTTTGGTTTTTGGATAACTCTAATAAAAAATAATATAATTTTTTTAGTATATTATTAAATTGATTCGATTCGTTTTAATAAATTTAAAAATTAATATAATCAAATCATATCATTTAAAAAATAATTTTAATTAATATAAATCAGACTAGATCGTTTAATTTATAAAACGATTCGATTCGATCTAATGATATACTCCCGTCTTTAAAAGTAGAAATAATTTATTATTATTATTATTTAGCGTGAAAGCTGCAAATAGAGATTTAAGAGCGTGTCACAAAAAGATAGAAAAAATAATCAAAATATAAACTAATGTAACACTCTCACTCTTTTTCTTAATATCTGATTCTAATATAAATACCTTACTTATTATATATATGATCGTAAAAGAATAAAAATAAAGAATGATTAAGTTAACCCATTTTCTAAAATCATATTTAGTTAATATTACAATTTCTGGTCCAGCCTTCTTTATTAATAACAGCGTATATGCTTTAACTCTTTCAATATCGTCTCTCCCTTTCTTAAAAATATACCAGTATTTTATTTTTATTTTTTCTCCTAGACCGGAAATTCTTTTCAAATATAGGCTTTTTCACCCATAAAAATTCAGAAAAATTTTAAAATAATATTTTTAAAATTTATAATAATAAAAATAACATCTAATAATATTGAACGAGTTTAAATTAAATAACATATAATATTGAATGTATCTAATTAATCTTAATTCAATTTAAACAATATACAATTAGATAACATTTAAAATAAAATAATATATGATATTTTTTAATAATAAAAATGTATGAATTATACATAAAATATATTATTTTTATTATTTTTCTAAATTTTATTTTTATTTTTTTTACTTCGAATAAATATTCAAATAGTTACTATATAATTTGTAAAGTCTATCTAGATTTGAATTTAGTGTAACAATTTATTAATTTAAATCTTATTTAAGGAGACATTATACAGGTTTGCTAATATTTTGACAAGTTTGTTTTTTTTTTCTCAAATCTAAATGTATACATAATGTTATTGTTCATGTTCGAGTTTTTGTTCAACAATAAAATAACTCAAGCAATCAAATATCATGTTTTGTTTAAAAATTATCCTATTGTAGGCCGAAAAGAGTTGAAGAATAATAATTGAAGAAATTTCTTCATTGAACTACAAATTTGATGCTACTGTTATTGTAATAGTTTAATATATTTTAAATTTTTTTATTTAAGTGTTATTATTATATTATATTTTCATTTAACTAACCTTGATTTTTTTCTTAAATTTAGTTGTTAGCAAAGGTACATAAATTTGACAAAATAATTAAAAATAAAATAAAAATTTAGATAGTTACGACAGAAAATAATTGATTATCGCTAATTAAATATAAATCATGAAACCGCTTATCATTTTTTCTATGCAAAGGAAATTTAATTTATATATCATTTTGTCTTAACCATTTTTTATTATATTAATGATTTTGATATAATTTTGATATATATAAATGTGTAAAAATTAAACCATTAATCTATAAAAAATAGTCTATTGAAATAATCATAAACTATTTACATAGATAATAATTTTACAAAAATAAATTTAAGTATTTTTAATTCATACATAAATTAGATAATAAATATAATCATAATTTCGTAAAGATGTGATAAGTTTAGAAAATCTTATATAAAATGTAAGTTTAAGTATTTGTATTGTAATTATATGCATTATATTTAAAAATTAATTTTTAAAATTTATAATATAAAAGTAAAAGTTTTGATATTATTATTGTTTATAAAAATACTTAAAAATATAATTTATTAAATTTTTTAATTTTTTTTTAAATTGGAGGGAAGACTACGACACCTAAATCGACCCACATCTTTTTTATTTTGTAAACTCATATTATAAAATTGAGAGTCTTAATACTATCATTGTGTATAAATAGTGTTTTAAAATTTATTTACTTTAAAAAAAGTTTAATTATAATTTAATAGTCAAGTGTTAAGTATAATATCTTACTTAAAATCATAACTTAAAGTTTTGATAATGTCATTACAATATTATATTTTAAAATTTAATTTTTTTAAATGCATAGTATAAATTTAAGAGTTTTGATTATAATTGAATATTAAATAAAAATATAATTTTTAAATTTATTAAAAAAAAGATGACGAGACAAGCCAATTTTTTAATTTTATAAATTCATAATATAATTTTAAAATATTGATATTATTATTATATACAAAGGTTGTTTTAAAAATCAATTTTTTTTAAAATTTTTAACTTTAAAAAATAGTTTATAGTAAGTAGAATGTCACATTTTAAAATAAAATCTTAGTATTATTATTATATATATTATATTTAAATTTATAAAATTGGATATTATAATTATGTATAAATAATTTTTAAATTTATTAAAAAATATGTCTCCCAGCCACCAGTTTTACTCGTTTAGCATCTGCAATTAAATATTAAATTTTTAATTTTTACACGTACAAATAATCTTCGTTCCATTCTGACATCATAGAGACAAACCACGTTTGTCACGGAATTTACATTATAATCGTAAGAAAAGTACTACACTTTCTAAATTTAAATACTCAAATATTCATTTTTCTATTCATAAATTCCAAAGGTGATAAAAAGTTAATAGACAAGAAAAAAAATTTCACGTTAGGCCCTAGCTAGAATTATCACTTACTTTTATAAAAAAATATCTCACAAACATGCTGAATATAAATTTTAATTAAATTTATATATAAATTATAAATTTTTAAAATTATAATTTATTGTCAAAATTATTAAAAATTATAGATATTTTAATCCTAAAAAGATTAAACCAATGGATAAAAAAATAACTATAATCTTTATAAACTCTAATATAGTATTATATTTAATTATTGTGTGATATTACTAATAATATATTCTTTAAAATGTGTGTATTTGTATCATCAATTTATATTTCAAAACTACTTTATAATATTACATTCTATTTACATTATTGATCTCTTTTTATTTTTGCAATGCTCATTATAATTTTTTATGAGAAGAGGTACAAATTTTTTGGACAAATCAATTGAAGTTTTGATAAAATGTTAAATTATATAAAAACTATAAGTATTTTAATCTTAAAAGATTAACCCAATAAGTAGATATATTCATAATCCTTATAAAATTTAATGTAGTGTTATATTTAATCAATGTGATATTCCATTATTTTTTGACATATATTTCTAAAAGTGTGTATTTGTATCTTACAAAATCTATCACTTTATATTTTTAATCTATATTTATTATATTCAGTTTGGATCATTTGTCATTTTTTATTTCTACCAGATTCGTTTTATTTTATATTTTTTGTTATGTGAGGCTAACGTATTTGTATCAATAGAGTGAAACTATGATACTATGTTAAAGTATATAAAAATTATGACAAGCTCTATTGTAACACTATACTTAATTAATATATGATCTATTATTCTTAACATTAATTATTAAAATTTTAAACATAAGTTCTTAAGTTTCTAAATCATATTATTTAATTATCAAACTTTTAAAATTTCATATATATATCCTAAATTTTTGATTCATAAATATGTATTTTAACAACTAAGTTAGGATTTATTTGTAAAATTTTAAAAAATTGAGTACTAAATTATAAAATTTAAAAGTTTTAAAATTTTTGGAACAAAATCATATTTTTTAAAAATTAAAAATTTATATATAAATTTAATGAATAATAATTTAATTTAAAATTTTCCAAATTTTAGTTGTCTTTTATTTTTTTTATGTCATTAGTATTAGTTTTTGATAGAATTGTAGTAAAGAATATGTCAAGCTCAAAAAGACTATTTAAACTTTAAAATTTTAGGTGCAAATTTACACACGTTTTTTTTCACATGGCATGAATAAAACCGTTTTAAACAAAAATAAAGCGCTTTTGAGCCTATATCGCAATAAGATATATTATAGTATAATTTAGTCACTGGACCTCCAAAAATGAAGTGAATCGTAAATTATTTTTTCTTTTGAAATGAATTATTTTAATAATTTTTTATAATTGAGAAATCATCTTACAATGTAAAAAATAACTTAAATGCTTTTACACTAATATAAATTTTACCAGCATAGAATATAACTCTATGATTACACAGATATGTGATTAATGATTAATACGCACGAAAATCAACATTATTAAGTCCATGAATCATGTTAATTTGTCTAATATATTAATATAATAACTTATCTTTTTTGAATACTTTGAGATGTGTATTCAAAACAAGTTAAGAAACTTCTTTAAAGAAATTAATCTAAAACAAAGGTTATGGGATATAATATGTTTTTACTTTTAAATATCATAATTAATTTCCTTTGAATCTTTTTAATAAACAGATAGTTTAAATTTATCACTTAAAATAAAATAAAAATAGATTTTGTTATTAAATCATAATTTTATTTGAATTATACTTTAACTAATAATCTAGCAATAAAATTTAACTTTTTTTAAAAATCTCAAATCACGTATTTAAATAAAAAATTCACCAATCTTAAAAGACAAAATACCAAAGGAAAGGTCATATGGTAATTTTCATTTTTTATTAGAAATGTGTTTTGCGTTGCGTAGGATTTTTTGTCGGTACTCGTAAATAGCGCATAAGCCGCATTATCTTCCTGCCCCCCTACTTACCTGTACGGTTATAAGATTTTATTTTATTTTTTGGTTAGGATCTATATAACGGTGTACATCCGTTAGTGAATTTTTTTTTAACTCGATAGTAACGTTTATATTATTCAGAATGTTTCAAACCATTTTAATTAATATAAATTAGATTATATTATTTAATTTATAAAATTATTCGGTTTAAATTAGATTTTTTGTTCGATTTTTAGACAATTTTAATGAAAAATAATATAATTTTTTTAATATATTATTAAACAGTTCGATCATTTTAAAAATTAATACAAATTAGATTAGATCGTTTTAAAAATAATTTTAATTAATAAAAATCAGATTTTACCGTTTAATTTATAAAAACGTTTGATCTGTTAAGTTTAATCTAATTTTTCGATTTAGTTCAGTCGAGACGACATCCCTACTTCTATACACATGTTATTCATAAATTTTTAATAGATATTAAATACACAAACTTTCATATTTTTTTATTTTATAAATTTATATTAAATTAATATATCTAATTTTCTATAAATATATCAAAAATCATAAATAATAATTTTTTATTAAATATAATTATAACATTCAACATTTATAACTGGGTTCATAATCTCTGTTAGGCTGACGTATGCACATATGGAGTGCGACTCCACAAATAATTAAATATGAATAAAGCGGTTATTGTCACAACTGCTTCAATGTTAAATATTTTAAATTAATAAAAATATTATTATATATTTAATTATTATGTTTTTTTATACAAATTCAATTAATTTTAAAAATGTTTTTGTTAATTTTTGAAAATTTGTATTAAATATAATATGAAATTAATAAAATTAATAAAATTAGATGTGACAATATAAATAAATAATAATTGGTTGTTGTTACCTAACCCATTAATATTTGAGATTTTAAAATTACTGTTGCTTATATTTATCAATCTCTTCTCTGCTCATAAGTCTTGTCAACTAGTAGTAGTAGTAGTAACGAGACCAATATGGCTGAAGAGT
This sequence comes from Hippophae tibetana, assembly GCA_037013495.1. Classification (NCBI taxonomy): domain Eukaryota; kingdom Viridiplantae; phylum Streptophyta; class Magnoliopsida; order Rosales; family Elaeagnaceae; genus Hippophae; species Hippophae tibetana. Next base: position 10,176,171 of record CM072802.1, read on the forward strand.
GTAGTAGACATGAGAGGCTGCTTGAGGAAGAGTACTATGAGAATTGCCCAGGTTGTGAGGTTGAAAGATACAAAGAGCTGCAAACGGGTGTACCCATTAGAGATCTTCTTAATATTTGGATTGTTGTCATTGCCAATGGTAAGAGATTCCTCCAAAAACATAACTTTTAACCTTTTTTTTCCTTTTTCTTTGATGAGTACTCTCTTTTTTAAAGATATATATGCTTAATTAATTTCTAGTGTTATTTATTTACTATTAATTTTTCTGCCTTTACTAGTGGATCTATGAGCATTAATTTCTTCCTTTTTAATTTTCTGCTTGTACTTTTTTGGGTAAAGCCTTTCTGAGGTCGTCTTCATCTTCATCTTCTTCTTCCCCCTGCTGAATTGACCGCTTTGTGCTTCATTCTTATGAGAGAATGACGGTGGTAGAGTTGAATTTGGACTCTTTATTTTTTTCGTGAAGGATTCATGAAAGATACGATTAATATTAATTTTGTTATCAAAACATCGTAGATCGAATTCATGCTTAAACTAGTAGATCGTTAGTGTATTACACATTAAGGGATACTAAGGTTGATTCTGCAGTTGTTTAAAACTTGATCTGCTTTTGTCTGCGATGAATTTTTTTATGTATATTTTATTCTGTACGGGGATTGATTTCTGAAGTTTCGTCAGTTGATGGTATTAGAATGTATGTGCGTGATTGGATTAATATAGCTTTCTTTGAATGAATAAAATAAAAAAATGATAATAATTTTCTTTATACTTATTTATAAATTTTAAATTTTTCGATCGAAAAGTGTACAAGTTATTGTTGTAAAAAGATGGAATGAGATCATATCGACAACATAAGAGAAATCTTATCTATATAAACAAAATATTTTCATCAAATTAATTAAAAATATTTACCTAAATATGTAAAGTTGTAAATATAATCTTTTGCTTGTTAAAAAATTGAAAGTTATAACTACTTCATGAAAAGTTAATGTGTTCATAAATAATAAAAATAAAATTTAATTTTTGTGTTATTCATGTTTTATTAGTATCTTTTCAGTCTTTTAGTTTATAAAATTGAATTTGGACCTGTTTTAGTTTTTGACATATATTCTTTCTTTTAATTTGTGTCTGGCTTTACCTTCTTGTTAATGCAAGAGAAAGTTATTTTGTTCTCATCAAATTTATGCATTTTTTAATCTCTAGCTTGAAAATGAACTTATTTAATTAATTTATTATTGTTACAAAATTAATTTATAATTACATTAAAGAAAAGTGAATAATATTTTGTCGTTAATTTCTACTTAATTTCCAGTTGTCAGGATTATTTAACTGTTATAAAAGCTATTTTCACATTTTCATATATATTTTTTAATCATAACCCTTAAATACTCATTTTTTACCGGGCTATTGTTATGATTGTGAGATGCTATTATAACTAAAGGGTGATAGCATACAAGTTATTTAGTTATAACAAAAGAAATATTTTAGTCTATTTTTTTATTTTTATTTTGTAACAATTTAATCATTTTATTTTTAAAAAATGACAACATAATAATAAATGATCAATTTTTTTATATTTTTTCAACTTTTATTAACATATTATTTTTATAGATTATCTTTAACAATAGATAAAAATAACTACAAAATTAATAAAAAAAATTAAAACTTGATAATTTATATCGTAAATTTTTTATAACAAAAAGATTAAATTATTATATAAAAAAAATTAAAATTCTATAATAGAAATAATTGAGGGGCTTGCATTTTTCTCATACATACTAAAAGTATATTTTGCAAAATGATAACAAATAAATAAATAAATTGATAGTGTTGTCCCGGCTTCCATGTAACTACAAACTTTTACATGCAACAGTTTAATAGATGAGCCGAAAATTGTTAATTTATTATTTTAAATATATATATATATATATATTTATATACAAAGTTTCTACTTTTATATAAAAATTATTAATATAACAGTCCGTGATTTTTATTATACGTACGTAATATATTAAATGCATGTGCATTAATTGTGCTGTCCCAATTGAATATTAGACAATGTCACCACTCCTCTACTACTATTTGTCACGTGCTCTGACCTATTTTGTCACGTGTGATGTCTTACCAGCTCTGCCAATATCTTCTCTGTTTCCATTCCTTTATTTCATGGTGAGTAATATAATGAGTATATAAATTCCTTTGTCGTAATTCTCAAATATATACATGTGAATTATGCTTCCCTTTTTTCTATCTACGGACAAGCATGTTACTTCAAGTTAGAGTGTAATTATATAACTATATTTTATCTCCATTGCATGTGTTTTGCAACATTCTGATTAAACAATACATATAACTGATACTGGAACTTTTATTAAGCTATATAATCTTCTGGTTAGTATCATCATTATATTTTATTAATAATTTCAGAATTTAGAGCAGGGTGACATTCGTTTATGTTTTTATTTTTATAAAACCAAATTTATCATTTTTATAAGAACTATTAAGGTATTGTGATTGATTCTAAAACAGAAAAGAAAGTAGCACACTCAATTATTTAGTTATTTGGGAATCATTTTCATTCATTGTTTCATACTATCCCTTAAATTAATATTCATTAATTTTTCTAAATTTAAAAGATGCAAATACAAATCTCTCCCTAATTTTAATATTTTCATTTGTTTTATACTGCTTGCACATATTTTCTAGTAAAGTTATGTGTTTTTTTTAAGTAAAAAACAGATTTTTAATGCATATTAATTAATGTATGAGCATATATATTTTTTAAATATAAAAATGTTTTTTAGATATTAAAATTAAAACTATTTGAATAACTCGTTGATGTAAAAATCGCAAATTAAAATTTGGGAATGCAAAAAAACAATCATGTTTGCTTATCATTTACTTGCAGATAAGGGATCTTCATATTGCTGAACGAGATGAAGATATTGGCTACTATGCTGGTTATGTCGGTGAGACTTTTCTTTTACTCTTTTTTTCATTTCGATTAACCAGGTTTATCTCTTCTTCCATTCTTTAATAACCAGGTTTTGAGTATTTTTTAACAGCTATTCCTAACAGACTTTTGAAACTTTGAAGGTGCTTCATATATGCTTGGTAGAGCTCTGACATCTGTCTTTTGGGGATTAATTGCTGATCGCTATGGTCGAAAACCTGTCATAATAATAGGGACAATCACAGTGTTAGTAACAATTGTTAATTTTGTCTATGAGTTTCAAATTTCATTATCTCTAATTAAATCTATATGGTTTCACTTTCACATTAACAAGTTTTTTACGCATTCATCTTGACTATTTATCTCAGGGTTATTTTCAACACTCTTTTTGGGCTTAGTGTAAATTATTGGATGGCAATTGTTACAAGATTCTTCCTTGGCTTTTTGAATGGTTTACTTGGACCAATTAAGGTACCTTGTTGTTTTGTTGGCATTTAGCAAGGATGGGTTTAATAGTATTGAAACCCGTCGAGGTGGTATATATATTGTATATATGTACATATTTAGTTCATGTACATTATGTACGGTGTATATATATTCAATTATATACAATTTGTACATACTATTTAAGGTTGGATACAAGTTAAATAAGGTAGCATTTGTAAATTTGAGAATTCTCTCTGCTGCCCTCATGAATAATTATGACTTACCATCATCATACCAGGCATATGCAAGTGAAATCTTCCACAGGGACTATCAAGCTCTAGGAATGGCAACGGTGAGTTCTATTTTGCTGCCTATAGAGTAAGTTCTTAAATACATGCTGCATTATCAAAGTTGAGAATTATGATATTGTTACAGATTAGTACAGCTTGGGGCATAGGTTTGATCATTGGCCCAGCTTTGGGAGGTTTTTTGGCTCAGGTACTTCTATTTCTTATGTTATTTTAGGTGTGGAAAATGTGCAGGTCTGAATTTGTTTGTGTTGTTTGAGTTGATAACATAAAATTCCCTATTTCTATTTAGTGTTCTCTGCTTGCCACTAATTAATTTGAAGTTGCTTGGATATATTTTTATTTCAGCCAGCTGAAAAATATCCAAACATATTTTCCAAAGACTCATTCTTTGGGAGGTAAAGTCCTTGAACAACTTCTTCTTCTTCTTTCAGCATGACGCCATCCATGATTCATTTGTGATAATTTTCCATTGTGAATTTTTTTTAATGCAGATTTCCGTACTTCTTGCCTTGCTTCTGTATATCAATTTTTGCTGCAGGAGTATCTATTGCTACTTTCTGGCTTCCGGTACATACATTATTAGCTCCTGCTTTTGTTTATTATGCCTCTATATAAATATCAACACGTTCTTTGCAATTAACCTAATTGTCCTCACATTACATAAGAAGAACTTACTTGTGCAAGCCATCCTAACTTGGCCTGTACAAGTTCTCTTTATCTCACATCAACACTTAAGGAATCAGTGGTATAATATGAAACTGCATTATGAATCTTATTTTCTACAATGTGAATTTCAGTTTTAGTTTGAATCATGGTGCTAAAGTCCCCTATAAGATAACAAGTCATTTATTGAAACTAGTTTCAACTATATCTGGTTTTGCAGGAGACATTGCATAAACATGATAGAAGTAAAAGATCAAGTAGTGATTTGGAAACAACATCTTGCGTCTCTGATGAAAAGGAAGGAGAGCAAAAGCTTGAGAGAAAAACTGCAAACAAAAGTCTTATTAAGAATTGGCCCTTGATGTCTTCAATCATTATTTATTGTGTTTTCGCACTTCATGACATGGCATATTCCGAGGTTCTTTTACTTCCTATTATGGTTGCCAAAAATAAATTTTTATTCATGTTTTAAAGGTTTTGTGTTGTCCGACAAAAATAGCTCAAATTTTGAAGGTAACATTTTTTTTTATGGAGAATGAGTGGTATTAGTATTCTTTTTTACCACTTTTATATATTACAATTATATCATAATCATAACTGACATGTTAGTTTCTCATTGGATACAATTATGTAGGTTTCAATGTGTTGAAAGTCAACCACAACCCGTTACAAAATCCAAGGAAAATAAAATCCCCATCCATTTTATCTATAAGCCCAATACAATATAAGTTTCTCAACGTATGTTGAAAAAAAGCTTTTTAAGAGAAAATTCTATAAGAATATAGAAAGGAGTAAATTGCATGAGGAAGACTATAAATAGTCTCCTTTGCATTTGTGTTATGCATACTTAAAAAAAAAAGTTATTGTATTCTTAATTTGATTGTGAATTATGAGTTTTTTTTTGTGTTTGCATTTCTCTTCAAATTGTAAGTATTCTTTAAAAAGTGTTTTAGTGTCTTTTATAGTGAGTATAATATAAGTAATTTATTTACTTGTTTAAGTTCAATATTAATAAAATTAGAGTTATATATTCTAAATTTTATTCAATATACTATACTTACAAATAATACTGTATTCATTTGTGATAAATAAACTTTTCTATTATGTTCATATTCCATTCTTTTCATTTATTTTTCTCTACTTTAAATTTGTAGATTTTCTCGTTATGGGCAGTAAGTCCTCGTAGATTTGGTGGTTTGAGTTATTCAACTGAAGCTGTCGGTGAAATTCTTGCAATCTCAGGTTTTTGCATTTTGTGTTTATATCAGCTCAATTATTATAATTGAGCAGTTTTTCTTTATTACGTGTACAAGTAACATAATATGACACACATAGATCGCAACTTTGTTTAAATTTTTTAGGTTTTTCTCTTCTTGTTTTTCAACTTACTCTATACCCATTTGTGGAAAAGATTTTTGGACCTATAAAGACCATTCGCATCGGAGCGGTAATTCTTGAACTTCTTGTAGCAATTATTACCTTCTTCACACCGCCTATTTCCCTTGTGAGATAAATAGTTCTTGTTGTTCTTTGCTAATTTTGAGTATTTTTCACATGATCTACAGATTTTAACCATACCAATTTTTGCAAGTTATCCATACATTGCCAAGTTGACAGGATTCACACTTACACTGGCGCTAAATATTGCATCTATTATGAAGAATATTTTGTCAGTAAGTGAATAGACAACCTCGACACCTCCTTTTAAACGACATTACAGCTCTGTACATGATAAAAAACCTTAAATGACAAGTTCAGATATGTGAGATTTGTCATTCAGGCTTTAGTACTAGTTTGTTTATTATTTATTATCTATCTTCTTTCTTCATCTTAAACTTTTATGATTTTTGGTGTGACTAGGTCTGTATTGTAACTGGCATGTTTATCCTTCAAAACAACGCTGTGGTAATTTCTTTTCTGTTTGATTATCACCCATTAAGTAAAGAATTAATGTATTTGAAATGTCAATTTAATTCCCTAATTTAATTAAAAATAGGATCAATACCAAAGAGGTGCTGCTAATGGAATTGCAATGACTGGAATGTCTTTGTTTAAAGCAGTTGGTCCAGCTGGAGGTGGTGCTTTGTAAGTAGGCTATTTCTTTTTCCCTCCTCTGATTTTATCATTCCAACAGTTGGAGATAGTTTTTTTTCTTCTTCTTCTTCTTCTTTCTTTCTTTCTTTCTTTCTTTCTTCAATCTGTAGTTACTTACTTCACACACGCACTCAACGGGACTCGATCGCGTGACTTCAAAGACGCTCAATGCCACTGGGATACACAAGTCTGCGTTGAAGTATGTATAGTTGCTAACTAAGCTTAAGAACGACTGAAGGGTGACATCTGAGCATGTCAAATTAAATTAGCTCTTCTGATCTGCATTTTAACTGTATTGCTTGCATTCAAGTTCTTTTGTCCAGGCATTTTCAATCTAACATAACTGTAAACCTTACTTTGCAACTGGTGTGCCACAACTCTATAGTATCTTAGATTCTATTTTTTTCTCAAACAAAGATAAAAAAAAAATAATCAAAAGAAAACTTATCCTCTCTTTTGCTATCAGATTCATAACAAGATGCCAAATTTCATTTTCTGAATTATATTTTTCAAATTTTGACGCTGAATCTTTGATAACAGGTTTTCTTGGGCACAAAAGCGTCTAGATGCCACCATCCTCCCAGGTACTATATCCAACAAAAATTTTCATCCAAAATATGCCAAAAGAAAGAGGCTTGTTTGTTGTTGCTTGTTTTCGTTTGCGCTGTACATTTTCCAAAGTAAATGCTGCAGCAATAATGATGTTTGTACGTAGCTTGTCATACTTGAACGGCATGAGAGGCTTGAATGGTTTTAAGTTTAACCATATGTTTTAATGCAGGCATCCAGATAGTGTTCTTTATTTTAAATTTGATTATGATCATCGTCGCGCTCATGTCCTTCAAACCATTTCTGATTCGCCGGGAATAGAGAAAGTATTGGTTTCATGTTGAGGTCAAAGAAAGAATGTTCTTCAACGTTGATCATTAGGGGCAGTATCATATGATTATTTTACATCTCTAATAAGAAGGCCTAACAGTATAAATGTTTCTACCAATTTTGCCTTGCATTCTAAAGAAATAGGTTTTTTTCAATACACATGGAAGATTTATATGTACTTGATCAACTGAGCTGCAGAGACACAATGAAACTTAAAATCTTCTGGCCTGTGACAAGTCTAATACTCTGCTTCTATGATTTATGTAAACATTTTTTGTTGTCAGAGTTGATGTTGTAGACGTAAAAACTCAAACCATAAATTTGTCTCACCTTTTGTCCAAGGGATGCCGGATTTAAAAAAAAAAAAAAAAAATCTTGTTGTCAAACTTGCTAAATATGTTTGAGTTTTATAGTAATATTCACAATTAGTTTGATGGATTCATATTTATAGCCATATGTATAGGTACATTAATAAAAAATTATTATAATTTATTTTGTTTTCTGTAAATTTTTTTTCAATTTTATGACACATGTTACGTACACTTGTAAATTTTGTACGTATACATGTAATCAAATAGATAACTGTGTAAATTTTTTACATTGGTTTATAATTTTTTTTCACGTACCACTTTGACCCCTCAAACTTTACTAAGTCTATATTGTGAATTTGGAAATCTCCTTGAATATTGTCGTGAGTGAAGAAAATTCACAATAGCAGTTGATACATGAATTTCGCGATATTTGCATGCATGTTTGAAAATTATATCCACAATTATAACTTATGACAAGTATGTGTATAAACTTTAAACATGCAAAAAAATAAAATATCATAAACAAACAAAAAACATATTTTAAAATAAAATTAACTCAAATTATATAGTGAATATTAATATAACTCATTCTTTTATTTAAATAAGATTTATTTTTCTAAAGGATAATTTTCAAATATTTAAACTGGTTATTTCATATAATTAAAACTAACTAGTATAGAGCATTAAATTTAAAAAAAAAATATTGATTTTAACGTAAAAATCGCTACATGGGTCTAGTTTTAGCATATTTATGAGTTAAGCAAATTTCTAATATAAATTAAGTTGGATGTGTAGAATTTCTTAACATGTTATAAATTTTTCCTATAATTGTGTCAATAAATAAAAATTAAAATTAAAAATATGAACGGTAATATAAATAATAATAAAAATAACTATAACTCAAAATGTAGATATAACTCACTCACTCAATTTTAAGAGTTATCATAATGAGTTGTATAACATATGAGATAATATGTAAAAATATAAATAACTATTAACAAAATAGATAATCCCTATCATAGCTTATAATTATATAATTTGTTATCTCGTAAAAACTGTATACAACGTATCATAGATAATATCATACGGTTATATATATATATATATATTAAACAAAAATAAAACAACAATAATAATAATTCGATATTTAATTTTTTAAAAATTTACTTTTTTTATATTATGTAATTACGTGGATATCAATTATGTTCCATAAACAAAGATGGATGACAAAATTTAGTTTTATTAGTGAAATCGATTTATTTCATTTCAAAATAATGAGATATTCATAATTTTATTACTATATATTATCCTTTATTCCCAACGACTATCCTTTCATTTTATTTATTACTTCCTACACTGTTTTTCTATCTTGATCTTACCTAACCACGTTATAACTTTATAGCAAACATCTTAAAATAGAAGTCACGAGAGAGTCTGAAAAAAATATTTAAACATGCTTCTATCATTTATGTAACCTGCACCTAATTGAAGGGATTGAAAATTACATAAATCAATTTTATAAACAATTATTGCTGTCAAATTTGATGTTTTAGGCAGAAATTTTTTTGGACCATATATAAATCAAGAGAGGCAGGATTGATTGAACACGTTATTTCATGTACTAATTAAAACTAAACTATCATGTAGCTGACGGAACTAGCTAGGGTAAAGGGGCATGGAGGAATTTTTTATTAGATATATCTTGATATTTTTAAAAAATTACTTTTTATATTTTAATTAAAATAAACTCTTTATATGTAAATTAATTAATCAAATCTTAAATGTAATCATTTTTTACGGGAATTGGATCATCTCCTTGAGAAAAATGATACTTACTTTCGAATTTAAAACATATATTGTTATATTTAAAACACAATCTAATCTATATATTATAATGTATTGTTAAAATTTATCAAATTAATATTTAACATCGATTATAAGATATATTTTAAATACAAATACAAATACAAATAGTAGTAAAATTAAATACCTCTATACTTACATTTTTAATTAGGTAACTATTACAGCATGCATGTTATTTAAACGTGATAAATTATTTGTATAAAGTATAGAAATTGATGTAATACTTATAATATTAGTAATTATGAATAAGTGTTTCATAATGATTTAATTATAAGATTTATTATCATTTTAAATCATACAATCAAATTATATTAATTATCCTTTAATCTTTAAAAACAATTAATTTATAAAAAGGTAGATTTTTAGACTCAAGCTCATATATAAATTGTTATTTCATGAAAACTGCAGATAAGATCTTGTTAGCTAAGATGAATCATACATAAACATCACATGACAACTTACATTTTCACAAATCATTATTTTTTTATAATTTTTCCTCTAGATTTGCTGTTTCATTATGTAATTATGTTAATATAAATTCATTATCATTATCTACTTGTTTTTAGATTTTAATAGTTCATTTTTATATAAAATACATGTGGATATTATTTAAAGTTAATATTAGAAAATAATATTTAACTTTTAGATTAATAATAAATTATTTAAATAAAAATAAATAAATGATATAATTCCAATTCATTAATGTACATCAACTAAGATGGATGACCAATTTTTTGTCCTATTAATGAATTCGATCTATTTCGTTTGATATTTTAAATTTTATTTTTCACCAACTAAGTTTGTATTAAGACCTTGCTTTTATGATCTGCTACTGATTTCTGTCATGTCTTTACCAAATCACATATTAAATTTATAACAAGCGTCTAAAAATGGAAGACCAAGAGATCTAGTTGTGAGTGTATATTCATTTTACAAAAAATGCTAAAACCTACCAAATCACGGGGGTATAGACACAACTTTTATTCAAAGTAAAAGGAAAAAAAAAAAGCATATAGACCCGCAATCAATTTGTTTGTACGTCTTTCTCAAACCCGCAAATACAAAGTAGGTATACGTTTTTTTGATCGATTTAAGTACTAAAAAGTTAATACTTTAAATAAATATATATATATATATATTCATAATTTTAAATTTAATCATGTATTATGGATAACACTCGCTTTTTATTTTTATATTTTTTTTATATATATTTCTCTAAGAAAATACATATCCTAGAGTAAAGAAAAAATTCTCAATATATGTACTTGTATATGGTAAAGGAAGGACACATACACATGGTCATTTAGTCTTCTATTTAAAAAAAAAACAAAATGGTATTCAAATTATTTTTTTATTATATAAATAAGATTTAAAAATAGATAATATATGTTAATAGCATAGAGTCGTACTAATTAGATTAAAAATCAATCTCGATTAGGGGTGTTCATAAATCGGATCGGACTGAACCAAATCGTAAAATCGGACCGGACCGGATCAAACCGAACGGTTTTACTAATCAAACGGTCCGGTCTAATTTGTACTAATTTTAAACCGTTCGAACCGGACTGGACCGGTTTAATAATATATTAAAAATTTCACATTATTATTCATTAAATTATAAAAAAATGGGACCAAACCGGGAACCAAATCAGACCAAACCGTTTTATAAATCAAACGGTCTGGTTCGATTTTTATTTCTTAAGATCGTTTCAAACAATCAAATCCGATCCGAGTAATATGAAAGTTCCGATTTAGTTAAAAAAAAATTAGGAAAAATCGGACCGAATCGGACCATGAACACCCCTAATCTCAATGGTTATTTAATCCTCTTATTGAAATAAAAATATAACAAGTTATCTAAAGTGTTTTATGATATTTTAATAATTAAAATATTTAATAATCTGAGTATTAAATATATAATTAAATGAATTTTAAAATAAAATTTCAATTATATATATAGCTGTTAATTCAATAATGCATAACATATATGTTATCATGGGCTTTAATTAAATATTTAATATGTGATCATTACTTATCTACTAGTGTCATAGCTAATACTAACTAATTAATTTATTGCTGCTTGTTATACTAGTTGCTAAGTTACTTATCTAATTTTTTTCTTCTTCTTGTAGTTTTTTACTTTATTATATATGTATTGCGCATATATATTAAGTTATTTCAATAAAAAAACATTATATATGTTTGAGACAAAAAAAAAAGTTTTGTTATAATTATGTGTTATTCTAAAACATATTTCACTTTTGAATCACCTCCTACCACATCACATTCTAGCTAGTTGCTTATTGATAAACACTTACTATTATTATGCAACAAACAGAAAGTAGAATTTTGACTATTTAATAATATTATGTATATTTTAAAATTGTAATTTTTTTTATTTGATTCATAAAAAATATTATTTTTACTCTGCCCCTACTGTACATACAATACTGTATATAAAATAGAATATTGAATGAGATTATTTAGAGTTAGTGGCTCATATAGTTTTTTTTTTATGTTCTTATTTAATTATTTATACATTTAAGGTATAAAATAAATGATGCTAAACTTCAAATTACTTTTTATTAAAATAATCATATGCATGAAAGATACAAAAACAAAAGGGTTGAAATGGAATAGCCGACAATGAACAAACAAATAGAGGAACCTTTTAGACTCGTTAGCTGTAATTTATATAGAAAAAATCAATAACATTTGCATTGAGATTTTTTTTTAATAAAAAAAATGCTAAATTTGATTAATTAGGAGGACAAAAGTCAAAACCTAGCTAGAAAAATAAAAGCAGGCAACTATATCAATGTTACATTATAATATACGCATTTTTCTCGTGGTATCATAAACTTTTAAGGATATTAAAAGTTGAATTATTACATGATTTTTTAATTTGTTGAAATTTTAAAAAAAAGTATTTTTTTTATCAATTTCTTTTCAATCTCAACCGATAAAGTGAAAGATTTCTAAATATTATTCAATGACCATGTGAAAAGACGACTTATTACGTATCACAATAAATAAATATTTTAATAAATAAATAAAATGCACTAATTTAATGGGATTAAATCTTAATCATGAAAACCACAAAATTTAATGATGGATTATTTTTATAAATTTTGGAAAAATATTTATAATACTCCTTAAAAGTTACAACTCAGTACTTTTTCTCGTCCAACTTTGTAATAAGTTGAGTAAATAAACATCTGAAAATAATACTCGAGGCCGTTAAGAAAGAAGAAGACCTTATATTTGATATCAGTTACGTGAATAACGAAATATAAATAATGTTACAAATAAAAGGTCTTCTTATACATGCAGTAGTTAATATTCATTAGTATTGTTCTCTGTGTTTTCAAAACATCCATCTCTCCTTTCAGTACTAGCTTATACTAATACGTATAACTTAGCTATTCACTCTAATAGAAGAGGTAAGGTTGCTGCAGTAATGCATAGATCCGGGTGAAGGGTTGTAAGTCCCGCTTAAGCCGTGTGAAAGGCGTTCAGGGCATTAAAACCTTATAAATACCGGTGGTTTAGCAAACGACCAATTCTAGTAGATAAGTGTTATAAGTTATAAGTGTTCTTATAAGAGATAGAACAAGAACTTAAATGTTAAATATTTCATGCATTGATAGTTTAAAATAATTCCATAACTCAAATTTCATGACATATACTCTGTATCTTGTTTGTTATTCATAGACTTGCAATTTATTGATTAAGAATCGTATTTAACATACAATACATATTATATTGGTGATTAGTTTTAACCATATTTGTTTACAATTTAAATTTTAATTTTTATAACATGTCGCATAAAAACTATTCAGCATCATCACCTTTACTTAATAAAATTTCATCATCTTCTTCTAAGAAGTCATACATTACCAATAGTAACGAGGTTACTATTGAAAATTTTGAAAAATCAATTGATCGTTGGAAAGTTCCAAGGATCAGTAAAAATCAAGTTTATCAAAAGAAGTTAAAAAATCTTTTCAAAACAGATTACATTATTAAAACCGAAGAAAAGGATCTTCAACTTTCATTACCTTTTGAATCAATCCAACTTCTTTCAAAAGAATCATTACAAAAACATTATGATTCAAAATTCAAATATATGCATATAGGCCTAGTCCAGATTGGATTAAAACCTTTAACCCGACTAGGGTTAAGTTCATCAATACTAGCAGTCTTAAGGGATGCTAGATTAACAGATTTCAAAGAATCTCTAATAGGAACGGTAGAAACAGGTTTAGGTTTAGGACCTATATCTTTTAACTGTTTTCCAAACATAGTAGCGTCTATTACAGATCCCCAAATATTAAAAACATTAACTCTTCAAATCCAAACTCATAATACTAATGTGTTACCAGGAACAATTACGGTAGCCTTATTATTTAGAGTACATTATAAGATTATGACGTCCACTTGGGACATAAAAAATATTCATAACTCTACTAAAGGAGAAACCTTATTATTACAGACAGATTTGTCTAGGTCCAACATTACAATACCTAGACCAATTAGTTGGGATAGCGTAGTATACCCAGATAGGTGGCTACTAAAAGGAATTTGCCAACCAACATCTGAAACTCATCACCAGGAAAGTAGCTGAACAACACACAGAACTTTCTGAAATAATAAAATATAAAAATGGAAATATTGAAATAGGATTCAATAGATCTTCATCAATGAGATGCTCTTCGAGTGCCTCAGATTTTTCAGAAATGGATTTCCCATTCAAACAAAACCCTAGGTCATCAACATCTAATTTACTTAGGAAAACAAAACTCAAAGGAGTAGACTGTAGTACCCAGGTACCCAGACCAGTATACACTGTTGAGTCTGAGATGAGTGAATCACCTGGTTTGGTCGATGACTACAGATGCTAGTCCTTTTGATTTTCTATAGATTTTTAGCCAGTCTATAAAACCTATATAATTGTTATGTTCTTTAATATAACGCTCATGTTTTCTATAGCAACAATGCCTAGCTTTTTCTGAGTGTGTATTATAGAACCAAAATTTTATGGGTTTATGGTGTCTCTCATACAGATCCATCCTGAGAATCCTTGGATGCAAAGGTTCTTCCTGGTCCTGGTCAAATGTTATTACATTCAGTTCATTAATCCTAGGTTCTTGGCTAGGTGCTAATGATTGAGTTGGTGATGAAGGGAATATGGGTGATAACTGAGGTGATTCACTCATCTCAGACTCAACAGTGTATACTGGTCTGGGTACCTGGGTACTACAGTCTACTCCTTTGAGTTTTGTTTTCCTAAGTAAATTAGATGTTGATGACCTAGGGTTTTGTTTGAATGGGAAATCCATTTCTGAAAAATCTGAGGCACTCGAAGAGCATCTCATTGATGAAGATCTATTGAATCCTATTTCAATATTTCCATTTTTATATTTTATTATTTCAGAAAGTTCTGTGTGTTGTTCAGCTACTTTCCTGGTGATGAGTTTCAGATGTTGGTTGGCAAATTCCTTTTAGTAGCCACCTATCTGGGTATACTACGCTATCCCAACTAATTGGTCTAGGTATTGTAATGTTGGACCTAGACAAATCTGTCTGTAATAATAAGGTTTCTCCTTTAGTAGAGTTATGAATATTTTTTATGTCCCAAGTGGACGTCATAATCTTATAATGTACTCTAAATAATAAGGCTACCGTAATTGTTCCTGGTAACACATTAGTATTATGAGTTTGGATTTGAAGAGTTAATGTTTTTAATATTTGGGGATCTATAATAGACGCTACTATGTTTGGAAAACAGTTAAAAGATATAGGTCCTAAACCTAAACCTGTTTCTACCGTTCCTATTAGAGATTCTTTGAAATCTGTTAATCTAGCATCCCTTAAGACTGCTAGTATTGATGAACTTAACCCTAGTCGGGTTAAAGGTTTTAATCCAATCTGGACTAGGCCTATATGCATATATTTGAATTTTGAATCATAATGTTTTTGTAATGATTCTTTTGAAAGAAGTTGGATTGATTCAAAAGGTAATGAAAGTTGAAGATCCTTTTCTTCGGTTTTAATAATGTAATCTGTTTTGAAAAGATTTTTTAACTTCTTTTGATAAACTTGATTTTTACTGATCCTTGGAACTTTCCAACGATCAATTGATTTTTCAAAATTTTCAATAGTAACCTCGTTACTATTGGTAATGTATGACTTCTTAGAAGAAGATGATGAAATTTTATTAAGTAAAGGTGATGATGCTGAATAGTTTTTATGCGACATGTTATAAAAATTAAAATTTAAATTGTAAACAAATATGGTTAAAACTAATCACCAATATAATATGTATTGTATGTTAAATACGATTCTTAATCAATAAATTGCAAGTCTATGAATAACAAACAAGATACAGAGTATATGTCATGAAATTTGAGTTATGGAATTATTTTAAACTATCAATGCATGAAATATTTAACATTTAAGTTCTTGTTCTATCTCTTATAAGAACACTTATAACTTATAACACTTATCTACTAGAATTGGTCGTTTGCTAAACCACCGGTATTTATAAGGTTTTAATGCCCTGAACGCCTTTCACACGGCTTAAGCGGGACTTACAACCCTTCACCCGGATCTATGCATTACTGCAGCAACCTTACCTCTTCTATTAGAGTGAATAGCTAAGTTATACGTATTAGTATAAGCTAGTACTGAAAGGAGAGATGGATGTTTTGAAAACACAGAGAACAATACTAATGAATATTAACTACTGCATGTATGTATTGTTATATATATATTTGTTAAATCTCACATTGGTTAAGAGTAAGACATCAGTACTGCTTATAAGTCTGAGTAACACTTTAACTTACAAGTTAGTTTTTGGGTTAAGAGTTAGACCTGAGTTTCTAAGATGGTATCAAAGCTATGCTCTTGGCTTCTTCATACTCCCATCGGCCCTTGTGCTGTAAATCCGGACTCTAGTCGATGTGAAGGGGGGATGTTAAGTCCCACATTGGCTAAAAGTAAGTCAACGATGTTGTTTATAAGTCTGGACAACCCTCTAACTCATAAGCTAGCTTTTGGGTTAAGAGTTAGGCCTGAGTTTCTAAGTTGGTATCAGAGCTAGGCTCTTGGCTTCTTCGTACTCTCATCGACCCTCGTGCCATAAATCTAGACCGTGCCGTAAATTCGGACTCTAGCCGATGTGGAGGGGATGTTAAGTCTCACATTGGCTAAGAGTAAGACAACAATACTACTTATAAGTCTGGACAAGCTAGCTTTTGGGTTCAGAGTTAGACCTAGATTTCTAAACATATTAAAAAATATTCAATAAATATTAATGTTCTAACAAAGAAATAGATATATTACAGATACATATATATTTAAAATTAATTGAAAGAAAGAAAAAATTATTCATTTGAATCGAACTGAAGCAATGTCATTAAGTTAAAATTGAATCCATGTATTTAAAGTAATTATCATTACAATGAAATTAAAAAAAAATTGGAGTTATTTTGATAAATCCTATCTTATTTTTGTACCTAAACAACATTTATCTATTTGACATGACTAATAACTCTTATTATTGCCCGGTAGTAAAAAGAAGAAGAACTATAATAGCTCATTTTCTACCTCACATATACGTTACATAACTGATTTAAAAATTGAATATCTTTGTTAACATAGTTGTTAAATGACACATACATATAGAACACATTTTTACATAACGGTATTTTGTCGGCAAGAAATACTAAAGTAAAAGAAAAAAAACAGAGTTCCTGTTTTGATTAAAAAAGTTTTTTTAATTAATCTACAACATGACCTATTTATTAACTGAATAGACACGATTGACACGATTTATCACCCCTAAGTATGTAATTGGTCAAAAAAATCTCGCTCATGACGTGTTTTTTAAAAGAAAGTAGATTTTTTTTAACAACAATTGTAATCGAATCTTGAAAATTTTGGTTTCAATTTTTTCATTTTCTTCCTAATTTTATCATTATATTATAAACCCTTTTAGTTCCTTCATTTTGAACACAATTTACATGGATATTTAGGATGATAAAAGATAGAACTGCTTCTTGAGTGAGATTAAAGTTGAATTTCTTTAACATTGATCATTATTATGTGATTGATGCCAACTATTAACAAAATATTCCAATCAATAACATCAAATTAGATCAAGATATTAAATAAATAATATTTATTACGAATAAAAGATTAAAAATAAAATTATTTTTTTCATGTTAAAGAATTATAATGATATTATTGATTCATAGTTTTTGAAATTTTTTTGTATTAATTCATTTTTGAAAAATATAGAACGAATAAAGAATGTTCAAAAATATCATCTTATACATAATGCAAATATAGACGTGGGCTAATCTTTACTCTTGATTTCTCAACTATATATTTGTTATATTTAGAAATTTGAATTTGAATTTTAGTTATATATTTTTTTTCATATGATTGAATGAAAATTTTGTTTTTTCTTTTCTTTTTTAATTAAGAAATGTTAGAAGGTAACGTGGTCTTGTTGCTTAAAGGAACGGCACTGAAAAATTAATGCAACAGGCCTGAGTTATGAGTTATGAGGTCCTGATCTGTTAATGGGCTTTTTACGGGATCAGAATTATACACGTGGTAGTGTCAGAGAATGTAGCATAATTTGTTTTTTAATATGCGGATAAGAAGCATATTTGCTGATATTTATGTGATAACTTTATTATAAATCGTGATTAGATATACTTTATTGAAATTTGTATTATAATTATATACGTCAATAAGAATACATATTATTATTTAATTAAATAGTAATATATTTTAAATATTATTTAATCTAACAATAATATTTATTTTAAATTATAAATTTAAATAATATAAAAAAACATACAAAATTAAATAATATATATTATTATTTGTATTTTTTTATTAATAATAAAAATCACATAAGTGCATCTCAAATCTTAAATTTTATTTTATTTTATATCAAAAATTACATTAAATAAAATATTATATTTATTATATAAATTAAAAATTATATTTAATTAAAAACACAATTAAAATTATATATATATATTATTTGAATATTTAAACTTTATATCTGAACAAGTTTACCTAAATTTTTACCTAAATTTATTTGAACTGAAAAAGTAAAAATTATGAAAAAAATATCTTAAAAACAAAAACACGTACCCAACCAAGAAAAATGATATCAAGTCAAGATAAAGTATCTCAAAATAGTGAAGATATTTTTAGTTAATATTTTTATAATATTGAAGAATATAAAAAATGATTTAATTAATTATTAAATTGTTGTTTTAATTTAATATATTTTTAGCTCTATATTGTATCGGTATTTTCTTAGTTATTTTTTATTATTTATTAAATTTTAATTTATTATATGTAATAAACAATTTAACAATATTTTCAAAATTTTATTAAATCATTGTTTTAGTATGTATTAATTTAACTCTATGTTGTGTTGTAATATTTTTTAATCATTTTATATCATATAATTAATTTTAATTTTTATATCTAATAAAAAATTAAAAATATTTTTTTAATTTAAAAAAGAATATATGAATAATATTTAAAATGATAAATAATATTATATTAAATTTAATATGATATGATATTTATTTTTGGGTTGAAATAACAAAAAAAATTAATATGATGTTATTTATAGTATTAAATTTCACTTCAAATTTATTTTTGGGTTGAAATAACTTTAGGATAAGATGATGATATAATAGCAATTACATAGGTGCCAAAAGCTGACACTTTCTTTTTAAACTTTTTAATTAATTTCGACAGGTCATACTTGTTAGCCATGCGTGTTCTGGCTGTCTTCATCACCATTCACCACAGCTATTGGTCTGGGAAAAAAGAAGTTAAATTCATATTATACGTAATACCGAATAGTGATATTCATTACAATATAATATAATTTATTAATGATAATTATATAATAAATTAATAATTATTTATAAAAATATTATATATAATTTATATATTTTTATTATAATAACAATAAAATAATAAAGTATATTTTAATAATTTTATTTTTATAAATTAAATATATCCATAATTTTATTTTAAAGTAATTTATTTTAGTTATTTTACTTTTATAAAATTTGAGATATTTTTCTATTTAAACATTTATCAACTCTTATTAGTAAAATTAAATTAGATCTCATTTAAATTTTTTATCAAACAGATTATCCAGAAATATCGAGATTGACAAAAAATAATTAAATTATCTAAACTTATAATAATAATGTGATTAAAATATAATTTTTTTTAAAAATATAACTAATAAATGCATTATTTATTAAAATAAAGTGAAAAAATGTCAAACTATCCTAATAAAAACTTATTGTTAAACATTTTATGTTGGTACCAACTTTATTCGTGATCTTTAATTAAGTTAAATTAATCTCAATATTTGTTTTACTGTCAATATCAACCCAAATTATTTATTGAATCAATTTATTCTCACGTTTTTCTAATTTAATTAATTATATGATGTTTGTGTTTGTTTAGTTTTTTTCCGCTTTTTTTTGCAAAATAATAATGTTAGTTTAGTTAGAAATAAAAAAAAAACAAATAATTTGTATGTCTTGTGCTTCACTAATTTAAAGATTAGTTATATACATAGAATTATTGGCACTTGGTAGATGATAAAATTTGGAATAAATGACACTTAATTGTTCAAATAAAAAGTATAAGAAATCAATTAAATCGATTAAATTAAAAGATTTGAAATTAAATTGGCTCCTTAGAACTAAATCAATCATATATAAATAAATTATAAATTAAATTTATTAAATTTAAATATTTTTTCTAATAAAATAAGAATATTAATTTGTTCGATACAAATATAAATTCATTACATAATCAATTACAATGTAAATAAATATTATAATATCAGTATTTTTTTGAATTATTTTAGTGTTATTACTCATATTAATATATTTTTGTTTGTTTGTATTGGTACAAATCAATATCTTCAATTAATTTTATATATTTTATAAACTTGATCTCTAAAATATTATTATTTCAAACAAATAAAATAAGATATATGTATATAAGATTATATCTAAACAAAAAATATATTCATAAATAATAAAGAAAACATGTCACAAAATAACACTAGATAAAATTTACGTGATCTATCTAGATTTAGATGAAAAAGATCACAAATAAATTTTATTTAATAAATAAAATGAAATATAAAAATTTACTCAAATACAGAACTAACTTGGAAAGGATTGTAGCTTAGGAAAAATTTAAAAGATGGAAAATAAAAAAGAAAGAATTGTTAGGGTTTAGAGAGAAATATGAGAAGTGGCCACAGGATGAGAGCTATTTGCTTTTACAATAACAAATCAATTTTGATTAATTTGTAAAATTAAAAGATAAGGACTAATTTATCTAGTAAAAAAAAGGCATGATCAAATTGATCCTTCCAGCGATGTAAAGTTTTAATAATAAATTAGAAAAAAAAACATATATATGTATAATTTGTTTGTTAATTCAATTGCTTAAATTTATCTTTCTAAAATAAAGGCAATGTA
Source organism: Hippophae tibetana (assembly GCA_037013495.1). NCBI lineage: Eukaryota > Viridiplantae > Streptophyta > Magnoliopsida > Rosales > Elaeagnaceae > Hippophae > Hippophae tibetana. The sequence continues at coordinate 10,197,231 of CM072802.1, forward strand.
TGGAATATAATTCCAAATTTTTCTCGCATTTTTATAGTAGTGTCGAAAAAAACATGTATAATATTTTTTAAAATTCGTGAACACATAATTAATATCTATTATGTTTGTGACATATATTTTTAATATAGAAAAAAATTTCTGTTTAAAAAATTCATATTAAATGTTTTCAAAGTTGTTTAATTCAAATTAAAATAAATTAAACTCGTATAATATTGAATTCGATAAATTGTATCCTGTTAAATACTGATTATTTTTATTATTAATTATAAGTTTTATTAGTATAATTTTATATTATTTGATTTAAAAAATAAAATTTAAAAATCTCAACCACCATATTTACTAAAATAAATGAATCTAGCAGCAACTAAACTGCTATTATCCAATTAATACATGGATAACTCAACGATAACTCGACATACTCAGAGAAACATTATTGGCTAATTTCAAGAAAAAAATAATTATGCATTACTTTTTTATTACTTGCAAGATAGAGTTTACGTGAAAATTAAATTTTAGGCAACATAAAGTTAATTAGTTTGACTTGAAATTTTTTATTGTGACATATTGATATAAGGAATAAGTATTTAGGGGTTATTTTGACTCTCTCATCAAGATATTTTAATTATTTTATTTTTATAATAAGTATTTAGATAAATTTTTTAAATAATATAATATTATTTTATTATTAAAAAATTAACATAATATTAAAATATATTTAATGGGAAAAAATTATCATCTTAAAATCTTCATTCTTTTATACTCTTCTTTCATTTTCTTGTTTAGTTTTGATCTTATTTTTTTAATTATAAAACTTAAAATATCATCAATTTTTAATTTTATTATCTTCGTTTTATATAAATATTTTTTATCAATATTCTCTATTATCTTTATAGTTAAAAAAATAGATACATTATCATTCAACATAATAACCATTATTACAATTTGTAGCAATAATTGGTATGACTATTGATATATTATAATAAATTTTTCTTATTAACCATAGAGATAACAGGGAGGATAAAAAATATATATAAAATTTGATTATTAAAATTTTATATATAAGTTTTTAAATTTTTCAAATTTTACACTTAAGTTCTTAATTTTTAAATTATACAATTTAGTAATTATATTTTTTAAATATCACACATAGATTTTAGATTTTTTATTTACAAATATATATTTTTATAGTTAAGTTAGGAATTATGGTTGAAATTTTAAAAGTTTGTGAACTAAATTGTAAAATTTAAAAATTTAGAGACTTATATGTAAAGTTTTAAAAATTTAATAACTAAATTGTATGATTTAAAATGTCTTAATTATGTTTTATGCCTATAACGTATGTGATAATTTACAAAATTACGTAAAGCGTTTACTTTGTTGTTTTTATACTTACAATATATTGGTAATGATAAAAAAAATGGTTAAGAACGTGTATTTTTAAAATTACAATTATATTTATAATATATTAATAATGATACAATTATAGTTAAATTGGACTTATTTTTATTGTTATATATATATTGTGTGTATACTTGTTAATCATTTAAAAATTAAGAATTAATGTATAAATTTAATTAAAAAATTTATAATTAAAATCATAGAGTAATGATCCACTCTAATTTATAGAAAAATGGGTACACATTAAGGGTGTCCAACGGTCCGACCCGGTTCAGTTTTGGGAAAAAATATTTAATTGGATCGGACTGTTTGATTTATAAAACCGTTCGGTCCGATTCGGTTTTTTAGTTTGGTTCATTTTTTTGGACACCTTTAATGAAAAATAATTTGAAAATTTTAATATATTTATTAAACCGGTCCGGTCCAATTCGAGTGATTTAAACCGGACTAGACCGTTTGAAAAAATAATTTAATAAATACAAATCAGATCAGACTGTTTTGTTTGTAAAATTGTTCGATCTGATCCAGTACGATCCAATTTTATGATTTGGTCTGATCCAAACTGGTTTATGGACACCCTTAATATACTAACTACCTTGATTATTCCTTATTCAAGTGTACATTTTAGATTTATTTTTTTGTAAATTAAAGGAAAAAAATTTAACAATATATTTAAAGCAGACTTAAATATAATTATTAATATTAAATAAAAAATTATATTAATTAAATATTTTTATTATTAGATTTTTTTAATTAATTATTATAGTAAAAAATCAGCTAATTTTATTATAATTTAAATCACATATATAATAATAAGTAAATTTATAATTTTATTATCTTATTTACCGTACTCTTATAATTTAATGTGTCACCTATTTGACTTATTTGGTTCAAATTGGTTAATTTATTTGTCTAAATAATCTATTAAAAGATATTACAATAATAAAATATATAAATTGAAATAAATAATTTTAAAAATAATAAATTGAAAAACTTTCGGTATCATTAATGATTAAATGAATGTTTATTAATTAATTTATTATTACTTAAAATTGTATTAAAAAGTAAAAATGGAAAAACAATAATTTATAGTAACTGGCATTTATTAGAGTAGTTTTTTTCCCTCTTAAATACTATATAGTTCTTGGGACCAATTATTTCGTTATTGTTTACCTAATATTTCTAGAGAAGACTTTTATAATATTTCTAGAGAAGACTTTTATAATATTTCATTTCAAATTAGATATTGTAACTGTAATTAGTATTATTACTCTAAAAATTATCTTAATGTAATGATATTTTTCTGTACACGCTTAAAATGCCTGAGTTTGAATCACTATATAATGAAAAGAGCACCACTTAATAATAAAAAAAACAAAAATAAAAATTGAGATGCCAAAATATAATTAGGCATTGGCAAAACAAAAAATTTACACGAGTACTATTTTAACCTATGAACAGTTACTACCTCATTTAAATTCAATTACAAATTTTGAATGTTTGCCATTAATGTAAAATATGTCATTTAATCACTTATATTTTATAAAATTATTATTCACTTATATTTTGTAAAATCATTATTCACTCAATATTTTAATGTTTTTTTTTATAAAAAATTAACTATTTATTAAATATTTTAATATTTTTTATAATAAAATACCATAGTAAAAATTTATTTTTATCTTTTTCTTATTAACATATTTGTAAAGAAATGGCATAATATTTTTCCTCTTCTATATATTTTACATGCCCTTCCTAATAAATGGATAAAAGAGTTAGAATGCACTAGGAAAAGTTGAACCGATTCCTATTTTTATAACATTATTATATGTAACTAGAATAAATTGACATAGGATGTAACATTTTGTGGTTCAAGTGGTATTACAATAAATTATACGCCTTTTTATTTTAAATCTCATATAATTTTATTTAATTCAAAAAAATAGATTGATACAATTTAATTTGTTTATTAAATAAGTAAGTAATTAAGTAAGAATTCATACCTTAATTCACATAGCTTTTTATTATTTTGAATAGATTTTCTCATTTTTAAATATAAATATGTATTTTTTTTAAATTAATTTGACATTATGATCCTTTTATTATAATTTAAAAATAATATTTCTAATTTAATAATACTACCTTCATATTTTATAATTATTGGATATTGGAAATCAGCCAAAATATTGTATTAAAAAATTATAATATTTTATTTTAAAGTTTAATTTCTTTTATTACTTTATATTTCAAGATAAATTGATTGAATATACTATTTTCAAAAGTTGATGGAGCGAGATCGAAACTATCCATCTCCTTCGCTTAATAAAAACGATTGAGAGTAAAAGGGAATAAAGAGAAGAAGATGAATTATAATTGTAAAGTAATACTCATTAATTAAGAAAGTATCATAATATTGTTTATATACAACTCAAGCCTAATAAATTAAGAAACTGTTAGTAATGAAAACAATGCTAACATATCATCTTAATTACATAAATAGTATTACAACAAATACAATGAAACAATTCAGTTTTACATGTTTATACAATAATTCTAACATAAATAAAAGTAATATTACATCTCATTAACTGATTTTTTAGATAAAATTAGCACAAATTTAAAACGATATCCAAGAAAAATAATAATTTTTTCTTTAATATGGAAGCAATGTAATAAAATTTTACAGTTACCATAAAAGAATAGTATCGTGAATTTGAAGTTTTTTTTTTCTCAAATTTCACTGTTGAGTGTTTATTTAGTTTTTATATTTAATATCATTTTTAATGTGTAAGTTATTTTTCAAAACGTTATAAACAGTTTTATTTGATTTCTATAATACAATAACCTATCATATATATGTCATTTTCTTTTTATACGATTAGTTACTTATTACTTGCATTATATTCGAAAACTGCATTTAAACAACTAAAGATATAAAAATTACTCTTCTCTCTCACCTTAGTGCCAAGTCTAATTCCTAGAAAAAGAAAGCAGGGAGAGAGAGAGAGAAGAGAGGAGGAAGAGAGAAGATACGGTGAGAGAGATGTGCAATTTTATATTTTATAAATAAAGAGAAAAAATTTAATTTTATCCTTATAAAAATATAATTTTTTTAATTTTAAGAAAATGTTGAGGTACTTAATCACTTTGTCAAATATGATGTTTAGTATTTGTGTTTTAAAAAAATATTTTTAAATCCTTTTATTTATGAAAATTATGTTAATAAAGTTTATTTGTTTGTAAAAAATGTGTTAGTTAAAGATAAAATTAACTTTTCATCCTATTTTTTGTTCAATATAACAAAATAATACATGTATTATATGTATATTTATATTTTTCGATAATTATATACAAAAAAATTAATATTTAATTAAAAAATTACTTATTTTTTTTAAATTTATTTCCCAATTAAATAATTTTTTAATAAATCTTAAATAAAATTTTCATTATCTAATAATTAAAGTCATACATTAAACAATAAAAATTTAATTTAAGTTTTAATAGAAAGATTTGTCAAAAAAATTGAGACTTGTTAAAAAAATTAACTAATTTTTTAATTAAAAATTACTTTATTATATATATGTCTATTTAAAAATAAAATATGTATATAATATATGTGATATTTCGTCATATTTAACAAAAAATTAGATATAAAGTTATTTTTTCACTTATCTGTTACATTTTTCACAGATAAAATAATTTTAAAATAAATTCTCTTAACAAATGAATTAAACAACCCTATAATCTTAAATAAAAAGATCTCCATGATTTTTTTCCTTAAAAATTTGACCTAAACATTAAATTGACATATCTTAATAACTATACCACTAATTTATCAATTGTGTATTCAAATTCCAATAATTATCTTTTATCTTTAATAATAAAATATCTTTTATACTAAAAAGTGTGCTACAACCATACGATTGACATATCTTTATTGATTAAAATAATAAAAAATATTTTTATTTTATAATTAATTATTATATTAATTCTCATAATATATAAATAATTTTTTCCTAATAGCATGTGATCAATAATTTATCCTGTTAGTTTAAGGCGATGACATAATATGTCTTAATTACATCATGTAATTTAAATTAGCCAAGGAAAAGGTGACATTGGTACGTAGCTTTCATTTTCTATAAGCAATTTTATTATTATTATTATCTAAGATTAAGTGTAAATTTAGTTTCTAAATTTATATTTAAAGTTTAATTTCTTTTTTAACATTCCAATCTTAAAAAAATTTAATTTTTATTCTTAGATCCTTGAACTTTTAACCAAAGAGTATTTAATATTTAATATGTGGAATGTTGATTTAGATTCTATTCAAATAAAAAAAGTACAGTTATTATATATGATTTATATAGTATAAAAGTTAAAAAGTTAAAAAAGAAGAAGGCTTAATAGAGATTTAAAAATATAAAAAAATCACAATAACTTTTAACCAAAGAGTAAATTCATTATTGAATTTATTTGTACGAAAATAAAGAACCAAAAAACAAAAATTAAAAGTTCATAAATTAAAAAAATGTTTCATACACGAGTGAAAGTCAAGGCATAGCATTTAACCCGAATGATAAAAATTCAAGTTATTATGTTGTTAACAAACTCGATATCTACTTTTTTATTATTTTGAGAAAACAAAATCGATAATTTAGCACAATAAATACAATATTTTCATACATTAGTATGACACCTACATATCAACTGACACAATTTGTGAACTTATTATCATATTTATAGCACATAAAGAGAAGGATTAAAGGGGAACATTATTGAATACAAGAGAAAATTTACAAATATTACAACATATTAAAAAAATGGTTTAATTGTATTGTATTTTTATTTTTAAGCCCCTTCGTTAAAAGAAAAGTATATATTCATTTTTTTACAATATAAATAAATATATATTTTTTAACATTGTAACTCAACCATACGAAACTTATTTGAATATGTTAAGTTTTATTTACATATATATTTTTTTTAAGAAAAAATTATACTTCATTCGTTAAATCAATAAAATGAAAATACTTCAAATCATTGTGCATTAAAAAATTAACATTTTAGTAATTTTACTTTCATAAATTAAGTACATTACTCACATTCTTTAAAATTAATACACTGTATTTACATTATTATTGTATTTTAAACAGTTTAATTATTTATTATCAATTTTATATTTTTGTTGAAAACTTAAGTTGAATTGAAATAATATAACTAACAGGAGCACTGTTAAGAGATGTTTGAAGATAAAAATATCTTAAAAAATTAAAAAAATAAAAAATCACAAAAAATTGTTTAAAATGATTGAAGTATATACAAATGTAAAAGTAAATTTTTTAAAGTGCATTAATTTAAAATAAAGTTACTAATATATTAAATTTGTGAGACTAAAGTGATTACAAATGTAATTTATTTATGATTTATATTTAAGTTTTATTGAAAATAAAGGAAATTTTGTTACATGTGAACTAAAATTAATAAATTATTTTAAATAAAATATTGATAATTAATGGGAAATACAAAGCACGGAAAAAACGTGTACTTTTTTTTATAACCTCTCGTTATCAAAATTGGCCCCTGTTTCCGACCAATAATTCATCCATAGAATTTCTTCTTTTGAAAAAAAAATAATAATTATGATAATAATAACGTAGTGACTGACAATTTTATATGATCTTGACAGTAAAATATTTTAAAAAAATTAAGAAATTTATAATAATAAAAATAATATTTTTAATTACGTTAATCAATATAACTATTATTTGTATGATTACAATGATATTATTTTAAATATATTTGTGGTGTTTATATGAACACGTGTGTGTTAGGGAAGATTCATCTCGATTATTGATATATATATATATATATATATATGTGCACATTTGCTACGCTATTATATACATGAAAAATTGTTACTTCAGAAAATTATTTCTCGAAAAGGCATGGGTTGTTTTTGGTTGACTACACTCATTCACTGATGATGGCTTGGCTGCTATATATGTGATGCCAGTGAAGCAAGCAATTAATATTTGGACATACATTAGGCACAATGACTGGGTGGTTGTTGACTTGATTCCAATTAATATTAATCAATAACGGGATGTGGGACTCACAAGTTCCTTCTATTTATTATCTGTCTCTTCTCTGCTCACCAGTACTATTGATAATATCAAAACCAGTATGGCTGAAGAGTACTGTAATAGACAGAAACTGCTTAATGAAGAGTACTACGAGAATTGCCCAGGCTGTGACGTTGAAAGATACAAGGAGTTACAAAATGGTGTACCCTTTAAAGACCTCCTTAATATTTGGATTGTCGTTATCACTAATGGTAAGAGATTAGTTATAGAAATTTACAAGTTGTTTGAATGTTTACTTAATTTAATTGTCTGCGCAGCTAATTCAGTTTAAGAAATATATTTTTCTTCTAAATGCATGTGAGCTCTCAAGTTTTATTGGGCTTTTTTTTTTTCTGACAAATTCTGTTATGAAGATAATTTTTTTTAAAATTTTTGAAACTGATTTCATATTTTCTAATTCATTTGTTAAATTTGTTAACAAGTACTAATTAGGTTTTATATTTTCTTAATTATGTAAACAAATCACATAAAACTCATTTGATAAATCTATATTTTATATTTTGTTTTTAAGATTCTATATTTGATATTTGTCATGTGATCCGATCTAACTTTAATTTCTTTTTATATATATCTTTTAGCACTACCGACATCTTCTTTGTATCCATTCCTATATTTCATGGTGAGTTTCTCTGTTCATGCTTTCTTGTATGTAACTAATAATGACACTAATGCAGAAGAAAAAACCTGTAATATATGTTTGTTTGTGATTATTTTGTTGCAGGTTAGGGATCTTCATATTTCTAAACGAGAGGAAGATATTAGCTATTATGCTGGTTATGTGGGTGAGCTTTTAATCTTTTTACTCCATTCTTCAATATATTAACCATGCATGCATGTATTCCTAACATTAATTCTTTTGCAATTATAAAGGTGCTTCGTATATGCTTGGCAGAGCTCTGACATCTGTGTTTTGGGGAATAATAGCTGATCGCTATGGTCGAAAACCTGTAATTTTAATAGGGACTTTCACAATGTTAGTATTTTTTAATCAAATCCAATTAAGTCCATTATCATCATTATGTTCCTCTTACACAAGCATCTTATATATTTATTCATTTCAGGATTATTTTCAACACTCTTTTTGGTCTTAGTACAAATTATTGGATGGCCATCGTCACAAGATTCCTTCTGGGCTTTTTCAATGGATTACTTGGACCAATTAAGGTACAGTATTTTTTTTATTGGATATTATAATGTGGGCATTATTATATTAAATAATAATATTTTTTTCATTTGATTATATCATGAATTTATTGTAAATTTTTTATGTTAAATAATTACTTCTTCTTTTTTTTCCCTCTTAAATAATTAAAATTTACCTTGACCTTACTAGGCATATGCAAGTGAAATCTTACATCGGGACCATCAAGCTCTAGGAATGTCAACAGTAAGTTTATCTTTTCCTGCGTATTGAGTAAGTTGTTAAGTAAAATATTTGCACTAATTAATATCAAAGTTGAGAATTATGACTTTGTTTCAGATTAGTACAGCTTGGGGAATGGGTATGGTCATTGGCCCAGCTTTGGGAGGCTTTTTGGCTCAGGTACTTTTATTTCTTTTATGTTATTTTAGGTGTGAAAAAATGTGTATGTCTGAATATTGATAATTAAATTTTATTTTTTCTTTTTTGATTCTATATGCAATATATCAATTTGAGGGTCTCTTGGAAATATTATTATTTTTATTTCAGCCAGCTGAGAAGTATCCAAAAATATTTTCCAAAAACTCATTTCTTGGGAGGTAAAACCCTGGGACTTATTTTTATTTCAGCTATATAGCATGATGCATTTTATATTATTTTAGCAGTCAATCATTACTTATTCATTTACGATGATTTGGCATTATATGCAGATTTCCCTACTTCTTGCCTTGCTTCTGTATATCGCTTTTTGCTGTTGGAGTCACTACCGTCACTTTCTGGCTTCCGGTACATATCTTAATAATCCCTTTTTCCTTTACCAATTTATGACTCTGTCAGAATGATTTTTGCTATTATTATAAATGTATACGTATCAAATAACGTTTGAAAGGTTAATTTATTACGAGTAATTCTCATTCTCAATATATAACTTATGCAAGCCCATCCTAACTTGCCCGTGCTAGTGTACTATTTTTCTTTATCTCATATACACCATTAAAGAACTTGTTGTTTTTAGACATAGATTTTTTGTTATTAAATTAAGTGATATCTATAAGTATTTATGAAATATATAATTTAGTTTTAAATTGGGATATAATAAGATGTAATTTTAGTGAGATAGGTAAAAAATTTCAATATTATTAATTATCTCATATAACCAATAATGACATATTTGAAACCGAATTTATTTATTTTATGGAACTTATTTTCTTTTTTTTTCATAAAATTACTTAAATAACTAACGCATAAAAAGCCTAAAATAATAATTCATCATTGTATAAATGAAACTGCATTATGAATTCTATAATTTTAATTCCACCTTTAATTAGTTTAAGTTATGTTTTTCAAGTATACCATGAGATCAAGAAATCAACAAAGAACTCATAAAAAAAATACACATCCACTTCGTAACTATGTAACAATTATTTATTACATTGATTTTTCCACAATTTAACATGACATGTAGGTTGATTTCGTGGTTTTACGATACAAATTTGAATCATATCAATATTATTTGACTCGTGTAATGAAACTAGTTTTCCACTATATCTGTTCTTACAGGAAACATTGCATAAACATCATAGAAATAACAAAACAAACAGTGATTTGGAGACTGAGTCACAACAGTTGGAGTCTGAATCTTGTGACACTCATGCAAAGGAAGGTGAACACAAACTTGAAATAAAAAAAACTTCAAACAGTCTCATTAAGAATTGGTCTTTGATGTCTTCAATTATCGTTTATTGTGTCGTTTCACTTCAAGACACGGCATATTCCGAGGTACTTTTTGCTTCCTACTATGGTCGAGAAAATTATGGTTCTATCCACTTTTTTTTCTTTTTTTTTTTGTCTGTATTTTTGTTGTTGCCATCGTCATGTGGTCCTTCCTCATGCTTTAAAGTTTTCTATATTTAGTCAGAATCTTTGCTACCTATTCCATCCATATACTGAAGCATGATGCAATAAAACATATTATGCAGGAAAGTATTAGGTGTGCATTTTTCATTAAGGGTGTGTTTTCTCGTGTTTCTATTAAAAGTAGTTTATCATACTTTAAGTAAAAAAGCAATTTAGGAGAATGTGCTTTTAGAAATGAACTAAATTTTATTTTTGTTTTTTTTTATAAGCACAAAGTATTCTTTTGAGTCTATAGAGCACATATGTCAAAATAATTGATTACTAACAAACCACTAACGTAATATCATAACATAAGGATCTCCTCAACTCAAATTTTCACTAATATATTAGATGAGTCTCTTTCTTTTACTTCTATCTCATTTAAAGTATATCTTCACTTAATGTAACCTTCAAATATAATCTACTATCAACTTGATGGAATTCTTTTTAAATTCACTTGATAAGTCTTCAAAACTATCTACTTAACTTATAAATGAGAGCTTATTACACTCATCTACTTAACCCATGTGTTAGTGTTCAATAACTCAGGAAGAATGTTAAAAAAACCCTATAAATGAGAGTTCATTACACTCATCTACTTAACCCACATGTGAGTTTTCAATAATTCAGGAAGGGTGTTAAAAAAATCAAGTGAGGGAAAATATTAAGACCCAAATGATATATGAGGGAATAGTTGATGTTAGGATATACTCGTGGGTATCATACTCTATTGTGGGAGGGTCCGTAGACTCTATCTCCAATCCAAGATATGTTAATGAGTTTCTTTCGACTTCTCCAAGCCTCAAACTTGAGACGTAGTCCTTAAGTATCACATATTCATAGAAGTTGATACCAACTGAGACGCGATAATTTTTAATATAGTAGAGTATGAGATTCACAAATATATCTTAACAGTTGAAACACTTACTAACAACTCGTTTTTAGCATAATTAATTAATAAATCTACTCCAATAACTTAAAACTCTAATCTTTTAGTAATGTTGAATTAAATGTTTCTTTCTTTTCCAAATGGAGATCATATTATTCGTTTTTGTGATTTAATCGATAATGAATGGTACCAATAAGCAATTTAAGTGACATCAATCCTTATTTTGTAGATTTTCTCATTATGGGCAGTGAGTCCTCGTAGACTAGGTGGCTTGAGTTATACAACGGAGGAAGTTGGTGAAGTTCTTTCAATCTCAGGTAAATAAAATAATATGTCAGACAGAGTATACATGTAACATGATATGTCACATACGGAGAGGGCTAACTTGTTTAAATGTTTAGGTTTTTTTCTTCTTGTCTTTCAATTTACTCTATACCCATTGGTGGCAAGGATTTTTGAGCCCATAATGATCATTCGCATGGGAGCGGTAATTTTTACAATATACTTTCAATTTATTACCTTAAGCTATTTAATTTCCTATCGAGAGTCGAAGTAGCTTCTTTTCTTTTTGCTTCTTTGTTTTGCTAATTTAGAGTAATTGACATGATCTACAGATTTTAACAATTCCAATATTGGCAAGTTATCCATACATTGCTAAGTTGGAGGGATTAGCACTTACTCTTGTGCTAAATATTGCATCTGCGTTGAAGAATACTTTGACAGTAAGTGAACAGACTTTATGTACTCAATGACCTCATTTTTCTACAAGTTTGTTAATTTATTATCATCTTTGTTTGTGTTAAACATTTGAGATTTCTTGTGTGGCTAGGTCACGATACTAACTGGCACAATCATCCTTCAAAACAATGCAGTGGTAATTTTAAATTATATGTGATATTTATCATCCCTTAAGTTAAGAATTTAGTATTTGAGATGAACTTGATAAAAGTAATGTAAAAACAGGATCAATATCACAGAGGTGCTGCTAATGGAATTGCAATGACTGGAATGTCTCTTTTTAATGCAGCTGGTCCTGCTGGAGCTGGCGCCTTGTAAGTGCACATGTTTAAAGAAAAAACTACTAAAGTGTATTTTTGTTCAAAATTATAATACTATTCAAGTACCACACCTTCGTTATTAAAGGTTTGTGTCAAAGAAACCTAAGCATGCCTAGTTGCTAACCTAACTAAGCTTAAGGACAACTTAAATTTGGCATCTGAGCTTGTTCTAACAAATTAGCTTTTCTCATATTCGCTTTAAATTCTAACTTTAATATTGCTGGCGCTCTAAAGCATTTATACAGCATTTAGATCCTCTTTTTATCAGATTTTTAAAAAATAAAAATTAGGTTCTGTTTTGCTATCATATGTATAGTGAGAAGTGAAAGTTTTACACATGATCTTTGTTAACAGGTTTTCTTGGGCACAGAAGCGTATGAATGCCTCTATCCTCCCAGGTACTGTATCCCACAAATATTAATTTCAATTTTCATCCAATATGTTGGTAGTTGTTAGAAATGTTTCTCTTCTTGAGGAGGATCTGCATATAATTTATTTCTCATAGCAACTCTCTCATCCCTTAGTGGATAAATTCACCAGTAAAGAAATATAACTGATAAATGTAAAGAAATATTGTTAACTTCTTTTCCAAAAGTTTAAAATAGTTGATTTCATAACCACTTATATTATAATTAAAAGTTTTGTATTTAAATTTTAATAACTTCAATCGTTGAATTGTAAGTGTTTAAACTATGTCGTGTATAAAACTAACACTTATGAAAGAGTGATATTTGTATAAAAGTGTTTTCACACTCATTTAAACTTTTAATAGAGATGCGTTCCTAACGATATCTAACACCAACTAAGTATTCTTATCTCTCCACAAAATATAACTTATGCATATTTCACTTATGATGTTGAAATATATACACTCTTACAATCATACACATATTAGTATTTGGTGGGACTCGTACACATATTGGCATAGATGTATAAAAGTGGTATTTCTTTCGATATTTAAGCTTTTATAAGATTTGATTTTTCGAATTTTTTTAATATAGTATCAAATATGGAAGTATTATATTCAAAAACCCAATATCCCCGATTAGCAGGGTTCACATATTTCACTCACTATTGCTTGTTTACGTTTGCATAATGTAAATGGAGGAATTTTGTTGTTAGTAGTTTGTGTTTGGCATGACGGGTAAACATAAAATGAATTCAATAGAGTAGAATAATGACACAAAAAATTTAACGTGATTCACCCTTTAATTTAGACTAGGTCTACAGGACAAACTCCAAAAAATATTTCTTCGACTAATAAAATTAATGGGTATAAAGTGAGAGACAATACAACAAATTGAAATAAATCCAAAATAGTGTCACACAAGTGTTTCCCAAACTCACTATTTTGTCACTCCTCTTTTAGAAAAATATCCCAATATTTTTCTAAGATATTCTTTCTCCCTTTCTTACACACAATACTATTTTTCTTCAAAGGAAACTGTTCCTTTGGCTTTGCTTTGCTTCTCTTCTTATTTTGGTGTGTTGATGTATCTCTAAGGCAAAGACATTGTCTATTTATAGGCAAAATTACATATCAATGTTAGATGCATTTGTCCAATGTGGTTGCACCTACCATTTGTGGTTGCACCTACCATTTGTGGTTACACCTAACAATTATGGTTACACCTAACATTTTTATTTTCTTCCTCTTCAATGTATGAGGGACTTATAAATCTCCCCCTCTCGAATACATAAAGGGTTTCACCAATCTAGCAGCTAAACAATAATATTCAAAATTTTGTCTTGGGAGAATTTTTATCAACATGTCTGATCCATTTTCTTCTGTATGTATCTTATCAAGCTGTAATAGCTTCTTCTCCATTACATCCCTAATCCAGTGATATCTCACATCAATATGTTTTGATCTCGAATGAAAGGAGACATTCTTTCCAAGATGGATAGCACTCTAACTATCGCAAAATAACTGGTAACTGTCTTGTTACAACCCAAGTTTTTTTAAGAACTTTTTCATCCATAACAACTCTACTTCGGTAGTGGAAAGTGCAACACATTTTTGTAACTTTGATTACCATGACACAACTCCCCCTACAAATGTAATCAGGTAACCTGAAGTGGATTTTCTGGAATCCACATCACCAGCCATATCTGCATCTATGTATCCAACTAACACATGTTTGTCATTTCTAAAATATAGGCATATTTTGGAAGAACATCGAAGATACCTGAAAATCCATTTCACTGCAGCCCAATGTTCTTTTCCAGGATTTGAAAGGAATATACTCACAATTCCAACTGCATGAGTGATATTTGGTCGTGTACAAACCATGGCATACATTAGACTTCCAACTACGGAAGTATATGGAACCTCTTCCATCTCTTTGTTTGTACAAGGGTTCTACTTAGAACTTAGCTTAAAGTGATTAGCAAGAGGACAACTAATCGCTTTAGCCTTATCCATATGAAATCTTTGAAGCACTTTCTCAATGTACTTCTCATGTGACAACCATAATTTCTTGGTAGCTCTATCTTTGATAATAGTCATGCCAAGAATCTGCTTTGTTGGCCCCAAGTTTCGTGAAAAAAGACTTACTCAAGTGCGTTTTTAAGTTGTTGATTCTAGAAATATTTTGACTAACAATCAACATATCATCCACATAGAGCAAAAGAATAATGAAAGCACCATCAAAGAATTTCTGCACAAAAACACAATGGTCTGAAGTAGTCTTTTTGTATCCTTGCTCTCCCATAATAGACTCAAACTTTTTGTACCATTGTCTTGGTGCCTATTTTAAGCCGTAAAGATTTTTCTTTATTTTGTAGACATAATCTTCTTTCCCTTTTTTTGAAAACCCTCTGGTTGTTCCATGTATATCTCTTCTTCCAAGTCACCATGTAGGAAGGTAGTTTTGACATCCATTTGATCAACCTTCAGTCAAGACTTGATACTAACCCTAGCACAGTATGAATGAATGTCATTTTTGCAACTGGAGAGAAAATCTCATCAAAGTCAACACATTTTCTTTGGGTGAATCCTTTGACAACCAGTTTGGCTTTGTATCGCGAACTGGAACTGTGTTCTTCATGCTTCACCCTGAACACCCATTTATTTTTCAAGGCCTTCTTCCCTTTGGGCAGTTTCATGAGCTCAAAGGTTTTGTTCTCATGCAAGGACTTAATCTCATCTTGCATGACTTCAATCCATTTTTGTTTGGATTTATCATCCATGGCCTCTTCATAACTCTTAGGTTCTCCCTCATCAATGAAAGTTACATACTCATATGAAGGATATGAGATAGAGGGTCGTTTCACTCTATCACTTCTTCTCAGTGGAACAAGAGAAGCTGCAGGTGTTGGTACTGGATAATGAACATCATCATTTCCCTCATCTTTAGAACCAACTTCTATGGGAACATCATCTTCATCAGGTGGATAAACCTGGTCTTCATCTCCAACTTGTCTTGGCACTGATGTTGGAGGAATTAATTCCAAATCTAATAAGTCACCATTGGAATTAGGAACATCTTTCTTCATTTTGATAATATCTTCAATGGTCTCATCTTCAACAAATACAACATCATGGCTCCTGACAAGTCTCTTTATAATCGGATCGTAAAATCTATAGCCAAATTGATCTTGACCATAGCCAATAAAAATACATTGTCTTATTTTGGCATCAAGTTTGGATCTCTCATCCTTGGGGATATGAACAAATTATTTGCAGCCAAACACTCGTAGCTGATCATAGGAAACATCTTTTCCTGACCACACTTTATCTGGAACATCCATCTTGAGAGGAGTACATGGTGAAAAATTCAACACATGTGCAACTGTGAGTATGGTTTCACCCCAAAAAGTTTTAGGCAACTTTGTATGTGAGAGTATACATCTAACTCTCTCCATCAAAGTTTTGTTCATCCTCTCAGCTAAGCCATTCAATTGCGGTGTCTTTAGAGGTGTCATTTGATGCCGAATACCATGCTTTTTGCAATAAGCATGGAAAGGTTCTGTGTATTCTCCACCATTATCTGTCTGAATGCACTACAACTTCTTTCCAATCTGTCTCTCAACTGAGACATGAAATTCTTTGAAGACATCTAGCATCTGATCCTTTGTCTTTAGAAGATATACCTACGTCTTCCTTGAATGATCATCAATGAAAGTCATAAAGTATTGAGCACCACCAAGTGACTTTGGCATTGGTCCACAAAAATCTAAATGAATCAAATCTAAAATAGTATTCATTCTGAAAGGAGCGAAACTCTTGAAAGCAACTTTGTTTTGCTTTCCTACTAGCAATGAGCACATTTCTCCAAATGTACTTCATCCATTCCGGATAGTATCTTCTTTTTGAATAGACTTGTCAAACCTTTTTCACCCATGTCACTGAGTCTCTTATGCCATAACTCAATTGCATTATCTTTCTCTATGACATTTATTGTGTCGGTGGAGAACTCTGCTTGCATTATATACAGAGTTGTATGCTTCTCACCTTTAGCCACTACTAAGGAGCCTTTTGTAAGTTTCCATTTGTCATAAATGAAGGAGTTGTAATATCCTTCATTTGCAAGTTTGCGCACAAAGATCAAATTCAGACACATATCTGGAATATGCCTGACATATTTCAAAAATAGTCTGGTTCCGTTCTCTATTTCCAAGAAAACATTTCCTTTGCCTACAACCTTTGATAGGCCTTTATTTCCCATTCTAACAATACCAAAACTTTCAGGTGTGTATGATAAGAAAAATTCTCTACGCGATGTAGTGTGAACTGTAGCACCACTATCAATCACCCAGTTGGTCTCGTGTGATGCAAGATTTACAAAATCTTCATCATAAACGATATTGAACTCGTTATGGTATTTGTTTGCTCATCATCACTATTGTCGTCTTTCTTCGTTACTTTGCCTTTGTTTGTTTCTTGTTCCTTCTTGAACACCCGAAAAAATTTCTTAATGTGACTCTTCCTCTTTGAGTGATGGCATTCAACATTGGAAAATTTGTTTGATTTGCCTCTACTCTTGCTTTTGGGTTTTTGTTCTTTGTACAGTCTCCTTCCTCTAGACTCTGTGATAAGGGCTTGTGCTTTTGAATTTCTTTTCTTGTTTTGTTTCTCATATGAGAATAAAGCTTCTACAACAACTTCAAACTTCATCTTGTCTTTTGCATAAGTCAGAGTTGTTGTGATATGATTATATGATGAGGGTAGTGATGCCAACAACATCACAGCTTTCTCTTCATCGCCAAAACTCACATGAAATCTTGCTAAGTGAAAAAACTTGATGTTAAAATTGCTAACATGTTGCATCATACTCACATTATCTTCCTTCCTCATCTGATATAGCTCCTTCCACAAATAAAATTTATTGGCAAAGTTCTTTGACATGTACACGTTTTCTAGAGTCTCTCATGTTTCTTTAGTAGTCTTGCAATTTTTTGATTCAATATTTTGCAAGACACTATTTGAGAAATTTAGACGGATTGTATTAGTTGCAATCTCATCTATTTCCTCCCATTGTTCCTCGGTGACGGTTGCTACCTTCTTTTCTTTTCCCAGCAACGTCTTATGGACCTTCTGTTGAATGAGAATATCCTTCATCCTCCTTTGCAATAAAGATAAATTATTATTGCCATTAAATTTCTCAATATCTACCTTTTGGTTTGACATTTTTTTTTCGTTGTGTTTCTTTTTCTGTAAATAAATACCCCCTGGACCTAATAAAATCTTTTTTGATATGGCAGATCAGTCTATGCTGTAATCACAAAGTATATTAATAATTTTATTAGACCAGCTCCGATACCAATTGTTGGGCACAACGAGTAAACATAAAATGAATTCAATAGAGTAGAATAATGACACCAGAAATTTAACGTGATTCACCCTTTAATTTGGGCTAAGTCCACGGGACAAATTCCGAAAAATATTTCTTCCACTAATAAAATTAATGGTACAAAGTGAGAGAAAATACAACAAATTGAGATAAATCCAAAATAGTGTCACACAAATGTTTCTCAAACTCACTATTTTGTCACTCCCCTTTTAGAAAAATATCCTAATATTTTTCTAAAATATTCTTTCTCACTTTTTTACACGCAACATTATTTTTCTTCAAAGGAAATTGTTCATTTGACTTTGCTTTGCTTCTCTTCTTGTTTTAGTATATTGATGTATCTCTAAGGCAAAAACATTGTCTATTTATAGGCAAAATTACATATCAATGTTAGATGCATTTGTCAAATGTGATTACACCTATCAAATGTGGTTACACCTATCAAATGTGGTTGTACCTATCATTTATGATTTCACGTATCATTTATGATTGCACCAAACATTTGTGGTTACACCTAACATTGCGCCTAATATTTTTATTTTCTTCCCATTCAATATAGGAGGGACTTACAGTTTGTTATACTTTGACTGGTTTTAAGTTTAACAAAATCTTCTTTAATGCAGGCACCCAAATGGTATTTTTTATCTTAAATGTGATAATGGTTATCGTTGTGTTCATGTCCTTCAAACCATTTCTCATTCGGCCGAAATAGATAAAGTTTCAAGTTCAGTTTAAAGAGAGGTTGCATGTTCTTCAACATATTCATTAGGGGCGGATCATGTGATTATTTTAGTTCTTTGATTTTTTTTAAATAAAAACAATTATTTTGCCTTGCGTGCCAAAAGAATAAGTTTATCTCATTAATTACATATGGGAGAATTGTATCAAGCATCATTGATCGATTGAGCTGTGGAGTCAAAGTGAAGCATCAACCCTGTGACAAGTCAATTGCCCTGCTTCTATCATTTATGTAGTATCAAATTCAAGGTATTCAGAATCTAAAGTAACCATTTTTGTAAGCTATATCCATCATTGTTATTTATGTAAAATTTGATGTTTTTATATATATATATTGGTTTTCTCAACAAGGAATGAAATTTCAATAGATGAAAGATAATTGTTACACTAAAAAGACAGTAGTGAAATATTTGTTTATTATATATATAAAAACAAAATACTCGCATACTTATTTTTATTTTTTCCTTGTCTATCCATTTCCCCCTTAATTTTATTAGATATTAAAATTGATATTTAACCTTTAAATTCATGTAATTTAGTGTCAAATATTTTTAAATTTCATAAATTTTATTCAAAATTATAATTTTTATCCAACTGATTTAATGGAATTATAGTTAATTAACATATGATTAAAATATTAAAGATCAAATTATAAACATTGTAATAAATTATGAACTAATTATGTATTTTAAAATAGGTTGGGATATAATAAATTGAAAAAGTTAGCTTATAATATAATCAAATGTAACATCATTAAATTAATTTGATGATAGTTAAAATTTTGGATTAAATTTATCAAATTCAAAAACATTAAAGATTAAATTGTGTAATTTAAAATATTAAATATTAAACTCTAATATCTTAAATAAGTTAGAGATTAAATGAATAAATAAATCATTATTTTTAGTAAAATTATTATTTTTTAAAATATGATATTTAATTGTTAAAATGGATATATTTTTTATTATCATATGGGTAACAAGCGGACATAGGATTTTTTTTAATAATGTAATGGTATGTAGGGTTTTTTTCCCCTTAAATAAATCAATATTATTTAAACGAACATTACCATCCATTACGTGTATAGCGGATGTATAAATTATATTGAGCAATTTTCTTTCTTATTCTTCCTTTCTTAGTTTTCATATAAAAAAATGAAGCTTACTATTTGAACATATGTTCAAAATTATTGGGTGTTGAGTTAAATTTTTTTTAAGCCCATGGCATAATTTGTTAGTGATTCAATTACCATCAATTGCTAAAGTTGTTGAATTTTTGGTGATTTTGTGTGGATAAATTAATATTTTGATAATTGTATGATTATAAATTAAATATATTAATAATTTTTTAAAAAAATTTAAAAAATTATTCATTTTATTGTTATATTTTTAAAAAGTTTAATAATTTATTCTTAATTTTAGTTTTTATGATCACTTTTTTATAGAAAAACTTAAGTCACCTGGAATTTTTTTATTAATATATAACTGGTAGATGTTTGAAGATAAAAATATGTTAAAAATTAAAATTATTTAAATATTTATAAATATAACAGTAAATTTATGCATCAATTTAAAATAAAATTATCAATATATTTGATTTATAAAAATAAAGTGATCACATATATAATTTTTTACAAAAAATAAAATTAATGTTGTGCAATATTTCTAATTATATTACAGAATAATTGTTAAATATATCTAACTCAAATTATTATAAACTTTTTTTTTTATATTAAGTGATGACCGTGTTATCTTCGTTAACAAACCAATATTTTTACATAAACATACTTTGAACATTATATCTTAAAGACAATTCACCTAAAAAATATTTAAAATTAATTCGGGTTCTCTCCCAACAACATTAAAATTTGTATGAAATAAGGATTAAATGCATAGTAAATTTTAATATTTATTTTTTATATGTAAATAGTGCATTCATTCTAATCCCTATACTATTAAAACTTAAAATATTTTAATATAAATCCTAATTTTGCCGTCTAACTTAACAAAAATTAACTTTTGTTAACAAGTGTATTTGTTTCAACATAAATGATTTTATTCATTTTTCATAAACACAAACCCAAATTAAAAAAGTTACATTAATTAATATTTGATTAATTAACTTATGAAAAAAATCATATTTTTATTTAAGTATTAATTTTCACGTTAAAATTATATTATATCTCGTATCAATTAAAAATAATAATTAATTAATATTCATTATTTTAAAAAGTATTTATTAAGTTCAATTAAATAAAATCTATCATTCATTTAAGATTAATAAAACTATTAATTGAATAAATTTATATATTATTATCTTATATTTGACTTATCTATGATATAATTATTGTTAATATTGTGATAAATCATTAATATTTAGTTTTTATTGTTAATACAATAATAATTGTTATATATTTATTTATTATTAAAATAAAAAATCAATTAAATATTTATTTTAAAAATATTTGTACAAATTACTTATAAAATATTCTAACCTTAATTTTTAAATAATAGTAAAAATAATTAAAAATTTATATTTAAAGAATTATTTTTTAATAATTAATATTATTATATGTTTATTAAATTTATATAATCAATTTGTACGTCCGGAGTAAAAAAACAAGTTATTTAAAATATATCTTAATTTATAAGGAATATCATTTTTCCAAATAAAAAGTCAGATCGACTAGAACCAAGAGAAAGCAAGGGTCGCCACGTCGACGGAAATATTGAATGGCTTTTTGCCCCTTTACATTGTGTTAGGAATATAGGTTTTTTTTTATTTTGAAATTTTGTCTTTTTGATGATCAAATTTGGTAGTGATGGTGATACTTCATACTTGTCTCTACCTTATAATTTTAAACAAGGTCTCTCTTTCTGAAAAAAAAAATAATTTATCTTAGTGATTTGATTTGAATCGTCAAAAAGAAGTGTATATTATTATTATTTTATTCAGTTTCACACAAGTTTTAATAATTTCGTTTAAAATAGAGATCTACTAGAATCTTTTCTAGATGTATGTAGAACTGCCCCTTTGTCCGTTAATGTGTGCCAATAATAGAAATTATTAATTGATAAAGGTTTCAAATAGACACTACAAATAACATGATTTTATAAATTTATAACAAAAAGAGAATAAAACATAAATAAAAGTGATGTCATTTTCTTTTTATCATTCCAATTTATTAAATAAAATAAAATTATGTTATCGTTATATTGAATGATATATTTTTAATGATTTTTATGATAATTTTTCCAAATTTTAATATATAAGCAATTTAAGTCAATTTTTTACTATTTTATTCATTTTTAGTTACTTATTTTCACATTTATGTTAATTATTAGTTATATATACAACAAAAAATTAAAGAATCATACATTGAACATGATATTTTTACTTACAATAATTATTCATCCTAACAATTTATTTTTATAAAAAAAAAAGTGTAACAATCGAACTAAGCCATCATGCTATCACAAGTAACATAAAATATTTTATCATATTTTAGTTTTAAGTATAAATATTTCATTAATAAATATATAATATGTCATAATAATTTTTAATTTTTGACTTATAACATAATGTAACAAAAAAATTAGTTTAAATATATAACTTTTATCAATTTATAAAACATATAATATAAAATATTTTATTATGTTTTAGTTTTAAATACAAATATTTCATTCATAAATATATATCATGTCATAATATTTTTAAGTCTTACCTTATAATAGTACAAATTAGTTTAAATATATAACTTTAATCAATCTATAACAATAAAATTTTACTTATTTTTCTTTAATCACATCAATCAATTTCATTATATTTTTCTTTTTTAATTTCAAAATCATGAGGGATTATATTATTTGGTATTTTATTTTAATAATCTTTTTAATTTATTTGATGTGTTCTAAAAAAATTAATATTTTTTTGTTGCTATTATTAGTTTTTCTTTATTAATTTTTTCTATTTTTTAATTTTAAATTATTAATCAAGATATATTTTTAATTTAAATATATAAATTATATCTTATATTTTAGACTTTGATATGTTTAGTTTATTTTGAGTTTTAACATTATAATTAATCACTTAATATATTTATGTATGAATTTTATTATATTTCATCTTTTATTTACTTAAATAACTTTTACCAAAATATTATAATAAATTTTATATTGCAATACGAAAAAAATAAATTAATTTCCAATACCCTGAATAAGATTTTTCAAGCTCAACAACTTTCTTCTCAACTATAGTTCAAACAGAAAAATGACCTGGATAATGGAAATTCTTTTTAAATAAGAGAAACCTAAAACATATCATTTTGAATAATCAAATATTATTTTTTCTTTCCTTTTTTTTATAACATGGTTTGCAATGGGTTAAAGAGCACAAAATTGATATAGATATTATTGAAAAATTATGAAACAAAGAAATAAAACTGTATATATTTTTTATGCTTTTTACAAAGATTACAACACCACTATATACAACAATATTTAAGTGACAAACTTGATTAATAAAGAAATACAAATAAATAATATACAATATAAATCACAAAATATTAGTAGATATTTTCTTCCTTAATTATTATTTATAACAAAAAATATATATTAACTTATAATTAATATATTTTTATCAGTAGTTAAATGTAAAATTTTAACTCCTATATCTTAATTCTTAAATCTTAAATCAATTAGATTTAAAGTTATTTTAATATATATATTTTAAAGTATATTTTTTAATTATTAAATAAATTATTTTTGTTAATTTTATTGTTAAATGGAAATATTTATCATATTTAACTTTTTATTCGACTGGTTAAAAATGAAGCTATAATTTAGTTTATTTATGGTTTTGTTATTTTCTGTTCTTTCAATATTTTTCATTAATTAATTGTTTCATTAATTAATTCGGTTCTAAAGCAATGATTATTAAAATTAATATGTTTCAAATGGGCATTTTAGATGCCAATTCGGATATGCACGTTTCTTTGTACAATTGGTTTGATTTTTTCCTATTAATTTTAATAACAAGAACGGTTTTTAAAATATGTATAATTATACTGATATTCAATTTTTTTAATATATATTATATTTATTGAATTAATTTATATATTTATTAAAATAATTTTAATTTTTTATATTATTTATTAACCATTTTGTTTCGTTATCTATGTTGTTCGATATAAATTTTACACTTTAATTCAAAAATAATTATATTAAAAATTATTTTTGTCTGTTCGCATTAAAAGTGTCCAAAAATCGGTCCAGATTAGATCAAACCGTAAAACCATATCGAATCGAACGATTTTACAAATCAAACGGTCTGATCCGATGTAAACCGGTCGAACCAGAACAGATCGGTTTAATAAAATATATTAGAATTTTCACATTATTTTTCATTAAAGATGTCAAAAAAATCGAACCAACCCGAAAACTGAATCAGACCGGATCGGATTGAACGATTTTATAAATCAAACGGTCCAATCCAATTTATAATAATTAAAACCGTTTCAAACGCTCTCATCCGATTCGATATTTTTTCCCAAAACCGAATCGATTCGAACTGTTGGACACTCCTAGTTCTCATAGTCATTTCTATTTTGCATCCTTAATATTTAGACAAATAATAAAAGAATATTTTTTTTAAATGTGATATAATTATAATTATTATTAATATAATAAATAATTATTAATTAAAATAATAAAATTTATTTTTAATTTATAATTAAGTATAATACTAATACTAAAACTTATGATAAGTTAATTTTTTCATAATAAAAATATCACAATGTTTAATTTTTTATTAAATAACTTAGATATTTAATTCTATTAATATTTATAATATTTTGATAATTTTTAATATTACATTTAATTATTAATTTTTTAATAAAAATAATAAAAATATTTATACAATAATTTGAAGGTTTAGTGCATTTTTAATATGGAATCAAAATATTAAAAACATAAACTATATTTAAATTATGTATTAATATTAAATCAAAAAGAAAAAACATTCAGTTAGTTGTAGAACTATTTACTACATAAAGGAACAATATTTTTTTTATCAAAATTTACTTCATTAATTAAATAAATAGATAAAACATAAAATAATAACTAAATAAGCAATCCCACGAAACTATAAAATATAAACAAAGCTTAATCACAACTAGTTTTACAAAGCTTAATCACAATTAAATTGCATTTCAAGTTCATAAAATTGAGAAATAATAAAGATTAAATTGTATGTATTAATTTATTTATTTTACGAATATTTGGAAGAAAATTGATTTGTTTGAAATTAGAATATATTCGAAAGAAAATTGATTTGTTGGAAATTAGAAATCTATTATACTATTTTTTGAAAGTATCTGCCTGGTATAAACTCATACACGGATGATAAAGCATGTGATGACAGCGCGATGCAAAAGAAACAATTATAGTGAGTCAAAATAGACACTCGGTAGGTACTATGACTGGATAGTTGTTTTTTACTTTTAATATCCATCTACAACTACAAGACATTTAAACTCATGTGAGTACTTTTGCAAGTTTCTTCTATTTATCATTCTCTTCTCTGCTCAGATAGAACTATCAGTAGGATCAAATTAGTACCAAAACCAATATGACTGAAGAGTGTAGTACACAGAGACTGCTCAAAGAAGATTACTACGAAAATTGCCCAGGCTGTGAAATTGAAAAATATAAGGAGTTTCAAAGGGGTATACCCTTTAGAGATCTTCTTAATATTTGGATTGTCGTCATTACCAATGGTAAGAAGTTCTGATTTATAGCTGTTTCAAATTTTACTTTGTCTCTCTGCGCCGAATTCAATTTATGATTTCTTTCCTTTTTTAATATGTTTTCCTTGTGTGTGTGTGATGAATTGAGTTCTGAAGTTTCCTGATCTGTTGTTTTGTAATAAAAAACTTTTTCGTTTAATTATTTTTTTAAGGGAAAAAAGTTAATATTAGATTGTAAATTACATTTATAAAAAGTATGGTAGAAGTTAACTTTATAAAATTGAGGAATTTTTATTGCCTTCTTTTTTAAAAGAAGTAAAAATTTCAAGGCCATTATTTTTTGAAAAAGGTTGGAAATGTTAAATTTTGTTTGCATAAAAGTGGTACATTTTGTCCTCTGTGTGTGAATTATTGAAAGTGTTAAAGAAATCTAAGTATTTGCATGTCCTACACCATTTGTTTATTAGACAATGGCATTAAATTAACAAGAGTATCCAGTGCCTGGCTTCATGTGCTATGATCTAACTTTGTCAATCTTTTGTGATATGTTCCCAGCGTTGCCAACATCATCTCTGTATCCATTCCTTTATTTTATGGTGAGCGTAAACTTCTTTGTGCTTGTTGTTACCTTTCTTGTAATTCTCATTAGTATAGCTAGGATAGGATTAATATCATGCTTGCCTATATATGCTATTAATGCCACTAACTATCATGAACAGAGGATTTTATATCACATTCTATGACACTTATGTAGATTAAATATGTGCATATTTTTTATATTCAAATGTGTGATTGTGCATACTTGTTGGTCAATGTGATGATGGTAGTACTCTACACCATTTTAAAACAATGGGATCCGGGAAGTGTACTTTAAAACTAGCAACCTCGTTATAAATTTGAAGGTATGGAGACAATTGCTGAATTAACCCAACAATTAAAGGATTAAAGTGAACCACAATTACTAGGCTAACAGTCATTTTCCCTTTTTAATCTCTGGCAATATTGGTATTTCAAGGTTCCATTTGTTTATCTACATTTTATTCTAGTTTCTACTCTTGCAAAGGATGACAAAATTCGCTTATGATTCTGTTTATTTTGTTGCAGATTAGGGATCTTCATATTTCTGAAAGGGAGGAAGACATTAGCTACTATGCTGGTTATGTTGGTGAGGGAGGGGTCTTCACATTCCTTTATTCCTCAATAACCATATTTTTATGTAATTCAACATCTATGATTCTATTCCTAACATCAATTCTTTTGAAACTTCAAAGGTGCTTCATATATGCTTGGCAGAGCTCTGACATCTGTATTTTGGGGAATAATAGCTGATCGCTATGGTCGAAAACCTGTTATTTTAATAGGGACTATCTCAATGTTAGTATTATTATTATTTTTGTCTATAAGTTGCATATTTCACTACATCCAATTAAGTCCATATGGTTTGACCAAAAAAAAAAAAAATCCATATGGTTTTTTCTTCCCCATTAACATGTTTTTTAATCCTTGCACAATCATCTTATTTATTTGTTTCAGGGTTTTTTTTTAATCTCTTTTTGGCCGATATTGTAAATTGTTGAATGACCACCATTATAATATTCCTTCTTGACTTATACACAGTCGACATGTATATTCTTCTCAGGGTTATTTTCAACACTCTCTTTGGCCTTAGTGTAAATTATTGGATGGCCATCATTACAAGATTCCTTCTTGGTTCTTTCAATGGATTACTTGGACCAATAAAGGTACCCTATATGCAACTATTCTAATATAAATTTTTAATTTTCTTGTTAAATATAATAATTACTTGGGTTATCTTTGTTTTTCCCTCTTAAATAATTCAAATTTACCTTGACCACACTAGGCATATGCAAGTGAGATCTTGCCTAAGGACCATCAAGCTCTAGGAATGTCAACAGTGAGTTTTATTTTCATGCATATGGAGTAGGGGTGTGCAACAATTACCCGAATCAATCCAAACCAAATAAATGAAACTAATATAATCAATTTTATCGGTTTTAAAGGATTATTAGTTTAGTTTGTTTTTAACTTTTGAGAAACCGATCAAGTATAGGTTAGTTCGATTTTCAAATGCTAAGAACAAATCAAATCCGGACCAATCCATATATATAAGTTAATTTTCTCCTTTTAATTTATATATTTTTCATTATTCTTCTTTTCTTAAAAAAACTTTAAATTCCTAACATATGTTAAATACTCTCCTAACATATGTTTTTCACCTATTTTAAAAGCTTAGAACTCTAGTATTTAAACAATATCAATTATTTATCATATAGTGATACAAGTTGTAGAGCTTAAAGCTTGTAGAAGCAAATTAATTTTAAAGAAACACAAAAATATATGCACAATCTAAAGAAAAAATAAGACAAAAAGTTCAAAAACTATTCATTCAACACAAGGCAACGCAAATTTTTTATTTGGTTTGGATTGGTTTTACACATCTTATTGGTTCAATTCGACTTATATTTTTCAATAATTGATTAGATTAGGTTGTTTTGAATTTTAGTTCAAAATCAAGCCATCCTAAGTTTGCACACCCCTAATATAGACCAAGTTGTTAAGTAAATGCTGCATTAATTATCAAAGTTGAGCATTATGATGATTGTTTCAGATTAGTACGGCTTGGGGCATGGGTATGGTTATTGGCCCAGCTTTGGGAGGCTTTTTGGCTCAGGTATTTTTATTTGTTGATGTTATTTTAGGTATGGAAAAATATGGAGGTCAGAACAAAATTTCCTATTTTGAGTTTGTACTGTTCTTGGTGGGCTTATTCTAGATTCAAAATAAACAAAAGAGAGGGGGGGAAAATTTGTTGTTCAATCCAACATTTTATAACTGTAAAACATTGTATTTACATTTATAAATTATAAAACCAATTACAAATTGCAATGGAAAGTTTATCCACCCAACAGCAAGTTAAACCTTATGTATTTATTTGTTTACCTCTGGGCCAGTGGGCTAAGCCCTGAACAGCTATTCGTATGCTTACTGTCTGCTTGCTTGTGCTTTAAAAATGGTTTTAGGTACAAACGGTTTTAGAAGAAAGGGCTCGATTTCAGAAGGAGTACATATAATGTGTTTATGTCAAGAAGCGCAAAATGCATTCTTTTAGCTTTTTTTTTCATGTTTGATCTTGAAACACTTTTTGACTGTCAGAAATTTTACAGGATCTTATAAGTAGAGACACACAAACCTTTAATCATTGTTATTCTTAGCATTTGATTATCAATTTGACGTCTTTTGGAAATATTATTATTTCAGCCAGCAGAGAAGTATCCAAACATATTTTCCAAAAACTCATTCCTTGGGAGGTATAACCCGTGGACTTATTTTTATCATATATTTTAGCAGTCTATCAGTGATTCATTTACGATGATTTGGCATTATATGCAGATTTCCCTACTTCTTGCCTTGCTTCTGTATATCGCTTTTTGCTGTAGGAGTCACTATTGCTATTTTTTGGCTTCCGGTACATATCTTAATCAGCTCATTTTTTCTTTATATATTATGCCTCTAATAAATGTTAACATGACTTTTGCAATTATCATAATTGTTTACATATTACGATAACTAAACTTACTGTTAAAATGTTAACTTATTAAGATCATCGGTACATCCAACTACATAATCCGTTTGTGGGCACAATTAGGGAACCTGTTGTTCTTATCAAAAGATTAGAGAACCTGTTGTTTGATATTATACAAGGGTCATATAATTCTCTCTAGCACGTAAGAATGCCTTATTTGAAATCAAATCTAGTTTATGCAACTTGTATCCAAATTTTCATCATTTTTATAAGATGACTTGTATGCCTAAAGCAGTATATATTAAGCCCAACATAATGAACTCATTTTTTGTACAAATGAAACTGCATTATGAAATATTGTTTTCTATAAGGTACCCCATGAGAGTAAGAAATCATCAAGGAACGCATAAAAAACTAAACACATATACACTTCATCACTAAGTAGCACATATTTACTACATTGACTTTTCATAATTTAACATGTCATGAATTGTGGTTCACCTTGTGATCTAGCATCCTTCTCCTCCCCCGTTTTTGGCCTAAAAAACATGCATATACTAAAACTAGCTTTCCACTATATTCGGTTTTGCAGGAAACATTGCACAAACATCATAAAAATAACGAAACAAACAGTGATTTGGAAATTGACTCACAACATTTGGAAACTGCATCTTGTGACTCTGATGCAAAGGAAGGAGCAGAAAAGTTTGAAAGAACAAAAACTTCAAAGGAAAGTCTCTTTAGGAATTGGCCTTTGATGTCTTCAATCATCATTTATTGTGTTGTCTCACTTCAAGACACGGCATATTCAGAGGTACTTTACGCTTCCAATTATGGTTGAAATTTTGTTGTTTTTATCCACCTTTTTCTTTAAAAAAAAAAAGCTGATGCTTCTCTCTCCCCTCTCCTTTCTCCTTTCTGTAATCTTGTTGTTTCAATGATCATGTGTTCCTTCCTCGTGTTTTAAAATTTAATACTTTATAAAGTCAGCATCTTTGCTTAGCTGTGCATGACCTGAAACTTCTAGTCTTTCAGTAATATTGTATTAGATGTTTCTTTCTCTCCCACTTGTGTATGCACGCACGTGTGCTACTAGGTATCAATCAAATGGAGATTAAGTGACATCAATCTTTGTTTTGTAGATTTTCTCTTTATGGGCAGTGAGTCCCTGCAGACTAGGTGGCTTGAATTATACAACTGAGGATGTTGGTGAAGTTCTTTCAATCTCAGGTAAGTAGAATAATATAAGAGACAAAGTATACATGTAACATGATATGACACATATGGATGACAACTTGTTTAAATTTTTAGGTTTTTCTCTTCTTGTCTTTCAATTTACTCTATACCCATTTATGGCAAAGATCTTTGGGCCCAGAATGATTATTCGCGTAGGAGCGGTAATTCACAGAACCTATTTAATTTCCTTGTGAGAGTAGTTTTTGTTCTTGTTTGCTAATTTAGAGTAATTGACATGATGTGCAGATTTTAACAATACCAGTTTTGGCAACTTATCCATACTTTTCCAAGTTGGAGGGATTGGCACTTACACTTGTTCTAAATATTGCGTCTGTGCTGAAGAATATTTTAACAGTAAGTGAATAGACAACCTCGACATCTTATTTTAAACAACAATTACAATGTTGAACCCCATTTTCTACAAGTTTGTTAATTTATTATCTTCTGTGTTTGTGTTAAACTTTTGTGATTTTTTGTGTGGCTAGGTTTCGATACTAACTGGAACAATCATCCTTCAAAACAATGCAGTGGTAATTTTAAGTTGTGTGGTTTTCATCCCTTAAGTAAAGAATGTATTTGAAGTAAACTTAATAAAGTAATTTAAAAACAGGATCAATATCACAGAGGTGCTGCTAATGGAATTGCAATGACTGGAATGTCTCTTTTTAATGCAGCTGGTCCTGCTGGAGCTGGCGCCTTGTAAGTAGGCTACTCCTTTTTTTTTACCTTTGGTTTCATTATTAGAGATAAATACATTAGGAGTCCATAACTTTGAGGAATGCACTAAGTACCTTTTCTTTAAAAATATACTCAGGTTAGGTCCCATAAGTTATATAAAAGGTACAGTGCAATTTCTAAAAAAAGATTTCAGGTGCACCATTATTGTAATTTATGAGACTCAAGTGCATATTTTAAAAGAAAAAAGAGACTTGAGTACACTTTTGGACTATTCAGGTACCCAACACACATTATTAAAGGTTTCTGTCAAAGAAACCTAAGTATGTATAGTTGCTAGTTGCTAACCTAACTACGCTTAAGGACAACTTAAATTTGGCATCTAAACTTGTCTCATATGATTCTAAATTCTAATTTATTATGCTGGCATTCAAACTAATATATGTTTATCCTAGTATACAGTATCTTAGATTCTCTTTCTCGTATGTTTAAAAAAACAACAACAACTAAGGTTCTATTTTTGCTAATTATCTTTGTTAACAGGTTTTCTTGGGCACAGAAGCGTATGGATGCCTCTATCCTCCCAGGTACTGTATCCCTAAAATATTTTCAATTTTCATCCAATGTATTGTTAGAAATGTTTCACTTCTCGAGGAGGATCTACATACATCATTTTAGTGAAAATTTCATCGGTAAAGGATTCAACAAGGTGGTCTTGTGTCCCCACAAAATATAACTAATGCATATTTTACTCTTTTTGTTGTTGAAGTAAACAGTTATACACTCTCCCAAGCACACAAATATATTGGTGGGACTCCTACACACATATATTGGCAAGGTTCCAACCCACTTCACTTCAATGCACACTAAGAACATATGCCATTATACTGCAAGACAATTGACATATTCACTGATTGTTGTTTGTTTACTTTTGCATTCTACATTTTGTAATGTAAATGCAGGAATTTAGCTGTTGGTATTTTGTCACACTTGAATGGCTTGGGAGACAGGCTTGACTGGTTTTAAGTTTAACCATATTTGCTTTAATGCAGGCACCCAGATGGTCTTTTTTATCTTAAATGTGATTATGTTCATCGTTGTGTTGATGTCCTTCAAACCATTTCTGATTCGCACAGAATAGATAAAGTTTCAGGTTGAGTTCAAGGAAAGGATGCTCTTCAACATTATCATTAGGGGCAGTATCATATTATTATTTTAGTTCTTTGACAGTAATTTTTTTTTAATTTAGTACCAATTTTGCCTTGAATGTCAAAGAATAAGTTTGTCTCATTACAAGTGGAAGACTTGCATCAACCGTCATTGATCAAATGAGCTGAGGAGACAAAGTGAAACTTCCAAGCATATGACAAGTCAGCTACTCTGCTTCTATGTAATATTAAATTTAAGGTATTCAAAACCAATTTTGTATGCTACATCATTGTTTTGCAATACATTCTGGAGAGACATCATGCTTGGGTAAGATGCATAAATATAAGAAATGAAGCAAAGAGACACTATCTTTTCTTGGATAAATTATTCATTAGTCCTAGATCATTGCTAATATGCTCCATACCAATGAAATGCTATGTCAATTTTGTATAAATAAATTCTTCACTTTTAGCCTAAAAAATCAAACAAATACACAATGTGAATGTCATGGGACATCATGTTATCATGTTTTAAGACCAATTAATAATTCCTCCTTCAGAACAAATACCTCCACGTAATCAGAGAACATAAAAGAGAAAAGCAATCAGAACAAATGCTGGCAATCAGCAATTTCAGTGTCAGAAAAATATCGTGTAATATCTAAAGAGGACACCTTTTCTTCATGTCCAAAAAGTGTCTTAACAGGCTTAAGTCACAAGATGACCAAATCTGACATGCACAGTCAAAAAAGACAAGGCATGAGCAAGATTTAAACCAAAAAATTATAGATGAAAGTGCTTAAGAGTGAATTGCATGAAATATTTTTTTTAGATAAAACAAACCTTAGCTGTCATATCAAATGAAATAGTTGAAAAGAAATATTCCTCTTGAGGCTCAAATTTAACCTTAGAAATGTGTTTCACATGTTAAGGAATAATGTAAAAAGATTTACTCTTTCTTAAATCCCATACCCGACATGTGTTATCATCTCTCCTAATGCAGTATGCCTGCACATATCCTACATTACTTAAGAAGTTAAGGGATTCTGTGCTTATAAGGAGTGAACATTCTCTAAATGATATGATGTGTTTTGAGGTTTCTATTTAGAAGTAAAGTTATGAGATCTTGCTGAACTGTTAAGTCATGGTCGTGGATCCGCTGAACTTATAATTATGAACCAAAGCGAACAATCTCATATCACGTAGAGTAGGTCTTTTTTCGTTGTAAGCAAACAGATTAACCGTTCTGTATCAGTTAGTATCAAAGTCATGACCCCACTGAGCCATATGGACTTGCGTTTTTACGAGAATGTAAGATTTCTTAAGTGGAGTGTATGATACAATGTACTTGCACATATCTAACATTGCTTAGGAAGCTAAGCAGTGATGTACTTATAAGGGATAAACACTCTCCACATTTTGACACAGTTAATATACTTGAACAGATGAATATTTTCAAGACAATATTTTCGAGACAAAAGTGGAATGCACTACACTTTCCGTTAAATAGAAAAATTATGCTTGTTACAACAGTCCTAGAAATCAGGTAAAGAGTTCCAGATGTTCCTCAGCAGGATATAACAATGCATCTAAAGAAATGTGGTCATCCTAAACATTTTTTTTAAGCTTGACAATAACAAAACCATATGGAATATTCATCAATTCACAGCAACACAATCAATGAACATAACAACGGGAATTTGGGTTTTTTTTCTTTCCTTTTTTGTGGTGTGTGTGTGTGTGTGTGTGTGTGTGTGTGTGGGGGGGGGGGGGGGGGGGGGGGGGCACACAAACACTCACAGAAAAGGAGAGAAAGATATATACCCGGTGGCAAGGAGTTTTCCATCCTGTGAAAAAGAGCAACAAACAAGTGCCCTGATATCACCAATCTCACTGCAGTCAAGGACTAAATTATCGGCCTGTTTCAGAGCCCAATCTATCTCAGCCTCCAAATCCTCATCAGGATCATCCCTTCTCCTCCGTGCACGTTTAAGACGCAAGGCTGTCCTAACCAATGAGTAGTATCTTGCAATGTCAATTCTAGCATCCAAAAGAGCTTTTGATCCTTCTGTATAAAAGGGATACTGAAGAATCTCCTCATCTTCTTCCCATGTAGTAGCAGAAGATACAGCCTCCTCCTCTTCATGAGCTTTCATCAGTTTCTCCAACTGCCCTTCAGCATCTAATTTTGCCATAAGCATCCGCAGCTTGTCTCGTCTCTCCATCTCTTTTTCTCCAAAAAGCGTAATTGGCTCACCACGCCCATAGTACGCCTAAGCGACGGATCAAAATTATATGATATTAATCAATTTCGATGTAATCCGAGATAATAGGATTTAATAAATTGATATTAAAATTTATTTATTAAAATATTAAATATATAAATTTAAATTTTAAGTTAATATTTTTTTAATAAATATTTTTATTTATATTTATAACTAAAAAATAAAAATAAAAATACTTATATTTATATAATTATTAAATTATCAACATTTATATTTATTTTTAAAATTAAATAATAATCTAATATAATTATGATATGTATAATATTTAAATATATTATATTATAAAATAAAATATGTATTTATTTATTTATAATTTAATAATAATTCGATTTATATTAGATATAATAAATTATACAATTTGCTCGTCTATAAATTAAAATATGATGAATATGTTAAGATTAGTTGAATAGTATTATAAAAATATTATTGAATATTAATTTATTATTTTTATATTATTAAAAAATATATCATTAATTTTTTTTGGTTATTTTCATAAACTTTATAAAATATTATAAAAATACAATTGTTATATGTGTAATTTGTTGTAAACTAATCTATATTAATGATATTTTTATAATATTTTCTAAATTTAATGAAATAAAATGTAAAAAAAATATTAATAATATTTTCATAACAATAAAAAACTATTTACTCGGTATATATTAGTTATTAGTTAGGAAGACAACGAAACTCTTAAAAAGGTAATATTACAGTCTGATTAATTTACTTTTACCATACAGATTAAATATATTAGTTCATTTTTAATTTTTTTTATATATTTTAATTATTTTATTATTTCACTTTTGTTATTTCTTTTAGAAAAACTTAAGTATAATTCCATTAAATCTTATTATTATCCCCAAAAATTTTAAAAATATAATAATAAGATAATTAATATGCATCAATTTAAAATAAAGTTATCAATGTATAAAATTAAAGTCAAATAAGTACAATTTTTTTATCTAAAAACTATTTTCGTTTGAAAAAAAACAAAAAATATCATTTTTAAAATTTATAAAGACATAAATAATATAATTATCTAATTAATGTATGTTTATTATTTAAAAAAATAAAAAATATTTTGCAAGTCTTTTTGTAGGAGCTCTTTAGTCTTCTTTAAAAAATGTGCGACAAAGTTAACATTTTATTTAATTTTATATTAAATATAATAAAATAATATATATGATACATGCATATTTTTATTTTTTGATAGATAGCATCTAATTAAGTAAAATTTATAATTTTTTAACAAATTATTTCTATTAACTTAAATAATTTTCATTATTTAATATGTGATAAATTTTGAAATAATTTTTTTTCTTTTTAAATAATTTTTAATTAAATATTAATTCTTTTACATATATACATATCAAAAATATAAATATGATATTCTGTTATATTTAAAGAAAAATTAAATGAAAAATTAACTTTATTATTATCTAATATGTTTTTAACAAATAAATAAACTTAAATGACATTTTTTAACAAAGAAATATATTTAAAAATATTTTAAAATTATAATATTAAACAAGCCATTTGGCCTAAATAATTATAACATATAAACGTTTAAATCTTTAAAATGTATTTAATCAATAATTTCATAATTGAAATATATTTTTAATATTGGATGTAAATAACGAAATCAATCAAGTTTAATATTATTAAGATTATTTTTATTTTTATAAATTTTAAAAAAATCATATTTTTAGAAATTCGATAAACCAAAAAGGAGGAGGCGATCATACTAAGAATGTCATTTTCCTGTTTAAATTTGTGATATGTCACAAACTGTCACGAGTCTTTAAGAAGTCTTTAGGAAATTAGTCGTATAGGTTTGAAAGGTGTCGTGTAGATATTAAAGGTATATTTAATCTCGTTTTTAAGTTTATTGATTTGTGAAAAATAAGTTTTTATGTTATAACAAACTGTCACGAGTCATTAGGGGTGTCGTATAGGTCTTGAAGATCTATTTAATCTCATTTTAAGTTTATTTATTCGGAAAAAATAAATTTTCATACAATATATTATTAAATATAATATATATATTTATTTATTTATATCTAATAATTTTTTTATTGCTTAATGTGTTATTTGTGTATTAGACAATAAATTTTGTTAAATTTTAAAAGAAAAAAAATTCTTAAAAAAATATACATAGTTTTTTAAATTATTTTATGCATATATCTATCTAAAAAATACAAATATATATACTATTTTATTATATTTAACAAAAAATTAAATAAAAAATAAATTTTATCTTTATTTGAAATATTTTTTATAAATAAATAGAATTAAAAGACAATTTTTTAAAAACAAAAAAAAATTTAAAAATATATTTTTAAGCTAAAAGGAGAGTATTTCGCTCAAATAAAATGAGAATTTAAACACTTTCTTGTATTTTATTCATTTTGAAAACTATACTACAGTTTTTTACTCGGAGAGACTATGAAAGGTCCCCCCTCCCTCCTCTCCCCTTCTGTCATTAATTTCTCGAAGTGATAAACAATATAAAATGGTACATGCGACCTGTAACCACAGGGATGTTAATTTAAATATTAAAACTTAAATTTTAAGAAAATATCGAAACTAATATCATTATCTATTTTTTTAAAAAAATTATAAAAATTCTATCAAAATCATGAAATTTATTTATAAAACATCAAAACAATAAAACTATTTTCTTATATAAAATATATATTTATAAAAGTTACGGTATTCAATTTGATACTAAGTAAATTAATTAATCAAAATATTTTAAAATGATTAATTAAAATCTAAAATAACTATTTATACTATAATTATAATATTATTATAAATAAATAAACTTAGATGTTACATAATAAAATTTATATTAAAAAAATTATAAGTAAAACTAGTAAAATAAATGTGAAAAATGATGTATAAATAAAATATATATATATGGAAAGAAGTATAAAATATTATCTAAAATTAAAATAAATAATTTTTTGATTGAAGATAAAAAATATATATAAATAAAAAAATTTAAAGATTCTTTGTTTAAAAAATAAAAAAATAATATGAAAACGATATTTTATCAATATTTTATCGATAATTTCATAACAATATGCAATGTATCAACAATATTTTGGCAAAAAAATGATTTTTTATGGTATTTTCTTGTCAAAGATATTTTGTCAATAATGTCACAACGGTCTCAATATTTTAGCCAAAATAAATAAATAAATATTACATTTTTATATCGAAATGTATAAAAAGACAACAATATCATGACAATATTAACGATATCATATTTTTCAATCCTTATCTGTAACTTATTTTATACCGGATGTATCTTACGTACATGTGTAAGATAGAAGTTTCCCCAATTACACTATTTTATTGCTAGAATTCTTATGAAAAGATTTATTCCTATGAATTTTCTTTTCTAAGTTTTTTAAGTACCTAAATTTAGTCTATTCCGCTCAAAGTTTTAGTGAACTTAATATGGTTCGACACATATCAAAATTTGCTTAGATTAAAAGTAAAATGTGGTGATAATATAAAGCATTTTTTTTCATCAAATTTCATAAAATATTAAATTATTATCTCAAAACTCGTAACTTAGTACTCATAAATGTCAAAATAATCTTAAAACACAAGTCAATAAAATAAAAACTTAATATCTCCGACAATTAATAATGAGAACCAATGTAACACGTTACATCTTCATGTATCTTTACATATATCATAATAAATCTATCTAATTTCAACAATCCATCCGGTATAACTTGTATTACATTCATATGTATATTTATATATAACTTGTTACATTCATTATAATTCTTACAACTTACTAAATATAATATGATGCATCAATTTATAACTTTATATGTAACATGATACATTATATCTACATTTATATATAACACATTACATTCATATCTTACAAGGTTACCAAAAATGAGCACATTTTGAGTCATTGGACAAAAACTAATAATATCAGTGACATTATCTGTTAGAGATGTAGTAGAATGTTACATTTATTTTATTTTATCAAAGTTGTAAAATAAGAGTATTTTTATGTTTTCATTATATAATTTGGTGTAAAACTATAAATTCTAAGATAAATTATTTTTAATTATAAAAACTTGATAAATTTATTAGATCAAATTTACATAGTAACTTTTGGGATAGTTATGGCTTTAATTGGTAAATCCAATTGCAAAGGTAAACCAGTGAAAATGTAATGAAACTTGTAGATCAGAATCAAGATGAGATTGATTTGAATAAAGTTTTGCTTAATGTTTTGTACTCTATCTATTGAACCCAAAAAAAAGAAAAAGATACAGATTTCCAAAAGGTAAAATGGAAAAACCGAGAAAGCTGTGATGTTAAAGTAAAGAGAAAGGGGAAGAAAATGTATATTATGCACTAACAGACAGATCATTGAAAGAGAAAGGAAAATAAAAAAAAAATTATGTTCATTGAGATACCTACACTACTCTTGTTTCTGATGAAATTAAATGCATAATTCTTTCCTGATAAAAAAAAAAAAGAAAAAGAAAAAAGAAATGCGTACAGTGACTCTTTCCATATATTATTATATTGTTTCAAGATATTGGATAATTGTGCGTGAAGCTTAAGTCAACGCTTCCTTTTTAGCTACAACGCTTTACCACTTTGAATATAGAGCATCTATTCCGAATTTCCGATAGTTTTTAAGTGCTCGAATCATACGTATAATTAAATAAATAAATAATTTTATTAAATAACCAAAAAAAAATTAAAAATAAAATCAGGATCACTATATATTAGGCATTTTTCTTAAATATATGATATCTATTAAAAGAAGCCATTAAAGATTGATTTAATGTGATAAAACCCAAACTTATTTAACACATGAACATTTCTGTTGGTTTATTTAACAAAATATTTTTATTAATAATAACATTTATATAATTACAATGATATAATTGAAAAATTATGATTAAAATATACTATTTTATTTATCTTATTTTATAAAAATATAATATTTATATTAATATTTTTTATTTTTAAACAAAAACAAAAATATTGGTATTCGTTTGTTAGGAGGATTTAAATTAATCAACTACTTATGAAAGCCATCTTCACAACATGAGAGAAAATATCATCAAAATCAATACCTTTTCTCTCACTGAATCCCTTGACGACCAGTCTAACTTTGTATCGTGGTTGTGAATTGTGTTCTTCTTGCTTCATCCTGTAAACCCACTTGTTCTTCAAAGCTCTCTTTCCCTCAAGAAACTTTATTAGCTCAAACGTGTGATTGTCATACAGTGACTGCATCTCATCTTCCATAGCACCAACCCAGTGCACTATGTTTCCATCTTCCATCGCTTCTACATAACATTGATGCTCTCCCTCATCTGTCAATAACACATACTCATATGTATCATACCGTGTGGAAGGACGTCAGTCTCTGGTAGACCTCCTGGGTGGAATTTCTGGTTCTGACAACTGATCAGTAGTCTGGTGATATGTTTTAGCTTGCATATCTGCATCATCTGAACCATGTTGGTCATCTTGAAAATTTTGTTCCATCTGTACTGATAAAGGAACCAAATCTAGGTCATTCAAACCATCACTATACTGATGGACTCCTTTTTCTATCTTCTCAACATCTTGTATAGTTTGATCTTCTATAAACACAACATCACGACTCCTTACCAATTTCTTCTCAATTGGATCATAAAATTTGTAGCCAAATTCATCCAGACCATAACCAATAAAGATACACTGTTGTGTCTTCACATCGAGCTTAGATCTCTCATCTTTTGGTATATGCATAAATGCCTTGCAGCCAAAAACGCGAAGATGATCATAAGAAACATCTTTGCCAGTCTAAACTCTGTTTGGTACATCAAACTGAAGAGGAACACATGGTGTGAGATTAAGAACATGTACAACTGTATTCAAAGCCTCAACCCAGAAAGATCTTGACAACTGAGCCTACGAAAGAAGGCATCTTACTCTTTCAACCAATGTCATGTTCATTCTCTCAGCCAACCCATTTAACTGAGGAGTCTTGGGAGGTGTCTTTTGATGTCGAATGCCCTGATGCTTACAATACTCATCAAAAGGACTTGAATACTCTCCCTCATTATTTGTTCTGATGCACCACAATTTATTCTCAATCTGTCTCTCAACTAAGGCTTGAAACTGTTTAAACACGTCTAATACTTGATATTTTCTCTTCAAAGTGTATACCCATAACTTTCTTGAACAATCATCTATGAAGGTCACAAAATAACTGGCACCGCCCAAACTTTTTGTCTTCATAGGACCACATACATCTGAATGTACCAAATCAAGTATGTATTGTTTTCTTGAAGGAGTGGAACTCTTAAAAGAAACTCTATTTTTCTTCCCTGCCAAACAATGAGTACATCTTCTTAAACAAACATCATTCATTCCAGAAAGAAGATTCTTTTTAGTCAAGATTGCCAAGCCTTTCTCACTCATGTGAGCAAGTCTCTTATGCCACAATTCTGATGTGAGCTCATCTGTCACAGCATTAATAACGTCTTTAAAGAGTCTCGCCTATAGTATATACAAACTAGAATGCTTGTTCCCACGAGCAACAACCATAGCACCTTTAGTAAGTTTTCATTGACCATTACTAAAGGTATTGCAATATCCTTCATCATCAAGTTTACCTACAGAGATCAAGCTCAAACGAATTTCAGGAATATGTTTTACCCTTCTAAGAAGTAGCCTTGTGCCATTATTCATCTCCAAACACACATCTCCAATACCAATGACTTTAACCAAGCCATCATTACCCAACTTCATTATCCCAAAGTCACCTGCTGTATAGGATGTAAAGAAGTCCTCTCGAGACATAGCATGAATGGAGGGTCCACTATCAATAACCCAACTAATCTCGTGACATGCAACATTGACAACATTTTCATTATAAACAACGAGAAAGTCTTCTGAACTAGCGGTGACAACTCGATCATTTTCCTTGCCAACATCATTATCTTGTTCTTTGTCTTTTTTCTTGTTATCCCGCTTTAATTGCCTACAATATTTCTTGATGTTCCCTTTCATGCCACAGTGATGACACTCAACGTTAGAAAACCTGGACTTGCTTCTTTCTTTTTCTTTGTTCTTGAAACCTTTGCTTTTACTATTCTCTCTTCTTTTTATAACCAAAATCTCTGACTGCTGAGAAGACCCATGTGATTTTCTTCTCATTTCTTCATTCAAAACACTTCCTTTAGCTAGATCCATATTGATTACACCATTTGGAGCTGAGTTACTTAATGACATTCTAAATGTTTCCCAAGAGTCCGGTAACGTACCCAATAAACACAACTCTTGAATCTCATCATCAAACTTGATACTCATTCCAGCTAACTGATTGATTATTCCTTGGAACGTATTCAAGTGATCTGTCAACAGAGTTCCATCTTGGTACCTTAAAGCCATCAACTGCTTTATAAGAAACATTTTATTATTTTCTGTTTTTCGAGCATACAACTCTTCAAGTTTATTCCATAGTGACAGTGCATGTATTTCTCCACTAATATGATTCAAAACATTATCATCTACCCACTGCCTTATATACCCACAGATTTATCGATGTAATAAAGTCCATTCTTCTTCAGATAACTTTTTTGGCTTCTAAGAGGCAAACACCGATAAATGAAATTGTTTGACATAAAGAGATCTTCCATTTTTCCTTTCCAAGTATGATAATTAGAACCATTCAAAGTAATCATTCTACTCAAATTTGCTTCCATTATTCAACACAAGAAATTCCACAATAATAACCACAACTCTAATACCACTTTGTTAGGAGAATCACAATTTCAATACGAATTTAATCAAGTTCTAAACAACGGAATTAAACCTATTCTACTTCTTTGTGTGAATCTTTTAGGAAACAAATAATAGAGCTCAAAATGAAAAATATGCACAAAATTAACACAAGCAATTTACGTGAAAAAAACATTCCAGATGTAGGAAGGAAACAACCACGACACTCCTCTCTAAAACTTCCACTATCAAAAAATAATTGTACAACAGTTCTCTCTAAGTAAAACTAGAGACAAACAATCAACAACATCATAAATAATACACTTATTGGAAACTAACAATTATTTCAAGAAAAATGGAGAGATATAACCCAATTCGTAGTCACTGTTCACTGCTCAGAATTTCTCAAACCGGTTAGCCAAATCCAAATCCCTCTGCACAGATTATAGAGCCTTGAGTCGTGAACCTGCCCGTAAAATTTCAGCTTAATTGGAACACAAACGACCTTCCATCGGAGCACTTGATGAAGGCTTACTAGAGAGAAAAAACTGAAAAACTGTTCTTAGTTTTTCTGCTTTGCTGCACACGTTTTTCTCTAGCTGCAACTCTTAATTTCTCTGCAGAAAACTGACTCATCAAATCCTAAATGTGTTTATTAATGAAGTAATGAAATAACACAATTATCCCTTCTTACTCTATGGGCTTCCCTTGGGCTCTTCCAAATCAAGAGAAAAATCCAACAACCCTCTTATACAAGATCCATTTTGCATGATATCCAAGAGATTTCTTGGTTCCACATAACCATT
Organism: Hippophae tibetana; assembly: GCA_037013495.1. NCBI lineage: Eukaryota > Viridiplantae > Streptophyta > Magnoliopsida > Rosales > Elaeagnaceae > Hippophae > Hippophae tibetana. Next base: position 10,240,498 of record CM072802.1, read on the forward strand.
GTAAATGTCTAAAGCCCAATGTAAGAACCAGTAGCGGACTCTAATACACCTACCCTAGGCTTGACTCAATGAACTAAATGTCAAAATCAGTATATTTCATTATTATTTTCTGTTCTATATCTTTTACAAGAGTTTACAATATATGTATATATGGAAAACGAAAATTAAACAATAACCATAAAACCTGCACATCCAGGTTTTATGGCTCCACTAATATTATTGTCTGCTCAATGTTTTACTCCATTGAGCAGTTGTGTCTGCCACTGTTATAGCACACACCAACACTCCTCCTCAAGTTGGTGCATATATGTCTCTTATGCCCAACTTGTCAAGTGAGTTGTAGAAGTTCCTTGCAGACACAGATTTTGTGAGTATATCAGCTAATTGATCTTCTGATTTAACAAATGGAAGCTTAATAATCTTTTCTTCAAGATTCTGTTTGATGAAGTTCCGATCCACTTCAACGTGCTTCGTGCGATCATGTTGAACTGGATTGTGAGATATGGCAATGGCTGCTTTGTTATCACAAAATAAGTTCATTTCAGAGTTAGGAGCAACACCAATCTCAGTTAGAAGTTTTTTCAACCAAAGAAGCTCACATATTCCCTTGACCATTCCTCGAAATTCAGCTTCAGCACTGGATAAGGCAACTACATTTTGCTTCTTGCTTCTCCATGTGACAAGGTTTCCCCCCACGAAAGTAAAGTACCCAGCAGTAGATTTCCTATCCTTCATATTCCCTGCCCAGTCTGAATCTGTATATCCAATGACTTCCAATTGACCATTCTTTGAAAACATAAGTCCTTTCCCAGGGGAGGATTTTAAATAACGAAATATTCGCATGACTGCATCCATATGGGTACTAGAGAATGGAGGGGTACATCAACCACTTCATCTTCTGGAGATTCAATTACTACTTCAGCTTCAGTTCTTGGAAGTTCAAGCTCGGGTCTAGATACGGGCTGCTCCATATTATTGGCACGTTCCGAGTATGTTGGGCTCGTGTCTAATATTTCAACATCATGCCAATTTCGTTCTTCACCATAACTCTCCTCCTGAAGAGTGTAATTGGATACTGGTGATGGGAAAAAACATTCTGATTCGAGGAAAGTGACATCCATGGTAGTATAGTTTCTTTTAGCAATTGGATCATAACATCAGTACCCCTTTTTTTGTACACCATACCCCAAGAATACACATCGGACAGCACATGGATCCAACTTAGTTCGTTGATTTTTATGGAGGTGGACAAAAGCAACACATCCAAAAATTCGGGGCGGAAGCATCAAAATAGTAGGCAAAGGAAGATGATCAGATAACACCTTTAATGGAGTCTGAAATTGTAAGGTCTTTGTGGGCATTCGATTCAGTAGATACACAACTGTAGTAACAGCATCACTCCAGTATTTATTAGGCATATGTGCACCGATTAGTAAGGCCCGAGCCGTTTCTAAAATATGCCGATTTTTTCTCTCCGCAGTCCCATTCTGTTGTGGGGTTTGTGAACAGGAGGTTTCATGGAGAATACCATGGTTGTCAAAGTATGTCCGGAATTGTTGATTAGCATACTCCCCTCCATTATCAGACCTAAGTATCTTAATTTTTTCATAAAATTGTGTTTGAACCATGGTGTGAAACATGTGAAATGTAGCAAATACTTCATCTTTATGTTTGAGAAGGTAAAGCCATGTCATTCGTGTACAATCATCAACAAAAATAACAAACCAACGATGACCCGATGACGTAATGACCGGGGAAGGTCCCCAAACATCAGAATGTACCAAAGCAAAAAGAGCCACACTTTTATTCGTGCTCATAGGATAAGACGCCCTATGACTTTTTGCTAGGATACAAGTATCACATTTGAAATCTAAATGTGTGATATTTGAAAATAAACTGGGGAGTAGGTGCTTTAAATACCCGAATGATGGATGCCCAAATCTACGATGACATAGCCAAATCTGTCGTTCCTTGTTACCAACAGTATGTTGCATGTGATTGGCTCTTCTTGAACTGAGGTCATCCACATAATATAGCCCTCCTCTCCTAGTACCACGCCCAATGATCTCCTTGGTGAGAATATCCTGTAGAAGGCAACAAGTAGAATACATCAGTACTACACAGTTAAGGTCTGAAGTGACCTGACTTACAGACATTAGTCGGTTTGACAGAGAGGTACAAGCAAAGTATTAGATAATGATAATGAAGGAGATAAGGTCACTGTTCCAGCTCCTGTAACTGGATAAGTGACCCCATTTGCATTGGCAACACGGCTCCGTCTTGGCTGGGTTGTATTGGAGAGATCGTTTGGATCAAATGTCATGTGATCTGTAGCTCCAGAGTCTAGAATCCACTCATCTTTCTCATTACGAGTAGAGATGTGAAATGCTTTACTTGAAATACCTAGATCTTGGGAAGATTCGGCCTGAGAAGTAAGGGATAATGAGGCATTATTGGTAGCCACAGCTGCTCGCCCAGTAGTGTCCCGTTTCTTCCGTGCTTGAAGATCATTCCACCATTCTGGATACCCATGTAGTTTGAAGCAATTTTCACGGGTGTGTTTGGAGTTTCCACAATGGCCATATTTCATGTCAAGTGATGGTGGATTTCCCGTGGATTTCTTGCTACCCAAGGAAGTTCCTGTTTTTGGTGGCATTAGGTTATGATGTCCCTTGACCCCTTTAAAAGCCATAACAGCTCCGGGTGTCGTATCTACACCTGTGATCATCACGGTCTGCCTGACCTCTTCCCTACGGACGAATCCATAGGCTTGTTCCACCGTAGGGAATGGTTTGATCTGAAGCACATCACTTCGAGTTTTATCCAATCTATCATCAAGTCCATCGAGGAAGGTATACACTCGATCTTCCTGTACGATGGAGTTGTATTTTTGTATATCAATCGCACACTCCATTGGATTAGGACGACGGAAATCAATTTCACGCCACAACCCTTGAAGGTCATTGTAGTATTTTTCAATGGATCCACCCGCTTGTTTCGTACGAGTAACTTGACGGCGAAGATCATATACTTGAGACGTGTCTGTCCCATCATAGTAAGTGGTAGCCACCGAATCCCAAACCTGTTTTGCAGTTGGGAATCAGATAAAATTTGCAATTAAGGAGGGGTCCATCGAATTGATCACCATCCTTTGACAATGGCGTTTTCAGTACGTCATCTCCTAAATAAGGGGTCGGTTTCAACAGGTTGAGGAAAATCCCCATTAATATATCCCAGTTTATCTTTGCCAGAGATATACATCTCCACCACCTGGGACCACAAGGCATAGTTGTATCCTCCCAACTTGATACTAATGGGAGCAGTCGACGCTTCAGTTGACGGAGGTTGTGAGCTGATCTGAGCTCTAGTTAGAACTTCCGTCATTTTCGCCGTCAAATCTTTACACTTCGTTCGTACACTATATAAAGAAAAAACCGTAACCCTAAAAAAAAATTACAAATTAGCGCAGCTTCTTCTGCGCGTTTCTAACCCTAAACCGGTTTCAGAGTCGCGCAGCTTCTTCTCAGCCAGATTCACGCAGCTCCTTCTGCGTTCCTCAGCCAACTTCTACTTCGTTCCTCAGCGCAACTTCTTCTTCTGCGTGGTTTCACAGCAACTCTTCCTTCATGCAACCTCTGTGCTTCTTCTCAGCTAGATTCACGCAGCTTCTTCTACGTTACTCAACCAACTTCTTCTGCGTTCCTCAGCTTCTGTGCAGTTCCATCTCGTTCCAAGCTTGTCCGAGCTTAGAAGAACAGTATGGTTACCCACAACTGCAGATAGACCTACCAGCTACACGTACATAGACAAACCACAAATTATATGTTGCTGTTTTTCAAGTTTCACAGAGTCAGGAAACTGGTGCAGTTTGCCCACGGCTACGTAGATAGACTACGAACAATATGTGACTCCAACTGCAGTTCCTTCTCGTTGTGTTCTGTTTTTTTTTTCAGAAAGGAAACTGATGGTGGAAAGTGTCGAGAGATCAGAAATGGCCACTCTAGAAATCAAAATGGCCACCCCAGAAACAGATTCAGAGATCAGCAACCACAATCAGCAAAAAACAGAAATCAGCAGCCACAATCAGCAAAACAGAAATCAGTAGCCACAATCAGCAAAAAACAGAAATCAGCAGCCACACCAGAAATCAGAAATCAGAATTCAGAATTCAGAAATCAGCAAATCAGCAAATCTGCAAATTTGCAAATCAGCAATCAAAAAAATGGTAATTTCATCATAAATCAGCAGGTAGTTCATTAGTTAGCAATATCCTGCTCTGATACCATGTCAAAATCAGTATATTTCATTATTATTTTCTGTTCTATATCTTTTACAAGAGTTTACAATATATGTATATATGGAAAACGAAAATTAAACAATAACCATAAAACTTGCACATCCAGGTTTTATGACTCCACTAATATTATTGACACCAACGCTAAATTCATAAATAAGTCCCAAAAATAATTTTAAAACACATGCTTTATTCCTAAAATATTTAAAATTTCATGCATAAATTCCTAAACTATTAAGTAGAGTGATTTAGTAAATAAACTTTTAAAACTTTAAGAATAAATCCCAAAATTTATAATCATAAAACATATATGTAAAGTTTTAAATCATATAATTTAAAAGTGTAGGACCCGTATGTTAAATTTTAAAATTTTATGAAGCTGTGTGTGAAACTGCTGAAAAGTTTGGGACTAATGAATAATTAACCCTATATATAATAGTTTTAAAAGCTGCTTGGTAAGAAAGAACAGCTACAATATGCAGGCCAAGGCACAATCAAACTGTCAAACCAGCTCCACATAAGCTGTACTTGAAATTTCATTATCAAATCCTGACAAATATTGGAAGGAAAATTCAAATTCCTCATCAAAACAACAATTTTAAATAAAACCATCAAAATATCATTAAAAAAATCAAATTGTCCAACAAGGAAAGAACTCAATTAAAAAATAAAAATTAACATCTTTGCTATTATCAATAACCTTGGAACCCTTCTTTTGGAATTAAGCAACCTAAGAACACCAATCATACAGAGTTATTCGTAAATAAAAAGCTTAAATTTCTTGCTCTGCAACAAAATAAAACTTCCAGGCCCCATAATATTCTGTATTTCAGAATATGCTCTCTTATTGATTCTTCGTATGCTTGTTTGGAATCACCACTACCTTATCTTCACCCTCAGAAATTGAGTTCTAGTTAAATATCTACTTTAGCAGAACCAATGAACTATATATACCCCTCATAAATAACTTAGTTGATAGTTCTTTTAATTAGCCTAGCAATTTATCCCCTTTTTTTAATATTTTCATACCTTTTTTTCTTACATTGAGTTCATTCGCACATTATCATATTGCACTATGCAATATTTCATTTAAGAAATCTTATGTTTAAGTAGTTGCAGCGTATAGCTTTCGAGTTTCTTAACAATCAAGCACTTCTTAGAATAGATCAGTTCTAGAAAATATTGTAACTGTTAAGAAGTATTTTTAGTTCTACTTAAACATCATAATCATATAGAAAACTTATCTAGGGCTGAGCAATAAAAAAATTAGTTAATCTAGTTATGATTACTACAACGACTACACGAACCATGTCGACCGAAACACAAAGGGTAGTGGTGATCCAGGACGCAACAAAAGAATTCAGTACAAGAGCAATCAAAAGGGTCCTGCAAGGCTTATCACTTAAGCCTGAAGATGAACTTACAATTGTTGCAATTCTTCACCAGTTTAATAATCCTAGTATGTTATCTTGTATTGGAGCTGGAAAGCTATGTAAGATTATAATAAGCTTTTGATTTCATAGTGTGAGTAGAAAAAATATTAAGGAACTAGTGGATAAAAATAAGCTCAGGACTTTATATTTAAACAATATTGTCATTTGTTTTTCCTTCTTTAGTTCACACCGTCTTTTCCATATACAGTGGGATACAGAATTAAGGTGGATTCTGTTTCAATGTTTGGAACAAATAAGAAAATTATTGAGGAAGAACGTTCGAGAAGGGAAAAGGATTATCAAAAGAACGTTGAGATCACAGAGGTTACTGAGCTATGTGAAGAAAAGAAGGTCAGACAAAGAAAGTTACACCTAAATTGAGTTTTTCTTGCAACCCTAGTTCTTAATTAGCCACTGTTGTTTTCTTACGGCAGCATTAGAAAAGTAGAGCACTAGATCCATGAAAAGAACTTACTAGTACTTAGATGTATCTCTCATATATTTAAAATGAACTATATTGATGGTTTTTATTCTTTTTTTATTAAAATATTTTCAGATTAAATTTGATATAAAGGTGCTTGCTGGATCTTCTTCAAAGATAGTTGCTCTGGAAGCCATCATAAGACTAAAGGCCACATGGGTTATTCTTGATAGGTATCAAAAGATTTAAAGTTTTGAGATTGTTATGGATATAAATTTTTTCTTATGTATGTTTGAATACGTAGATCTTTAGCGAAAATGAAGTGCAAATAGGGATAAAACTATAAACTCTAACATAAAAGTAGAATCCAAGGCAAGATAAGAAACCTTTATAAAATGCATAAAGAAAGCAGTTAATTAGAAAATTATATCATTTAAAATGTTGGTCCAGGGACATGAAGAAGGACAAGAAAATTTTCATGGAGGAGCTTTCATGTGTTGTTTCAAGAATCAGACGCAACGATTCTATTGAAGCTTTGGCCGGACCAAACACAATATTAGAGAGGAGCAGCAAACAGCCTACTGAAAGCAGCAGTACTACCAGAAGCAGTAATGTAAAATATGATGAAATGATTCCGGGAGGAAGCCCAGAGGAAAAAAGGCCTATTCGGAAAGGTGAGTAATTTCTCCATTCAAATCAATCAACAATGGTCTTTAAAATTGAATATGAGTTGCATCAGATAATATATTCTTATGTTGAAATAATCCTTAATTTCATAAAGTTTATGAAAATTGAATTTCAATCAATTTGAACCCCAGAGCTCATGATAACACTTATGTTTTGATCCTATAGAATTTCTATGATGAAAGGCTTCCTAATTTTGTTGTTTTAACTGATCTCAAGTACCTAACAGACAATAGGACAGTGTCAAATCACAAGTCTAAACCAAGCATACAAAATTTTCAGGAACTCCAAGACCTCACAGAAAAAATATAGCCAGTAACAACCAGAAAAGGCCGGTAACTATGGCTTCCAGTTCAAGTGTAAGAGATATAAAAGGGCAACTTCAAGAAGAAGAAATTACTAATACTATGAATACAGAACAAGAAATGGCAGAAGATAAATCTACAAAAGAAGCATATAATGCAGGAAGCCCAGATGAACAAAAACAAAATATCAACAACAATTATTGGATAGAAGAATTGTATTCTGATATGGAACTTAGAAATTCTGTTTGTTCAATATGCAAAAATAGACGGCCGAAAATAGGATGGAAGAGAGACTTCACTTACTTAGATCTCCATGTTTCTACAGAAGGTTTCTCCCCAAAGAACTTCTTATCTGAAGGTGGATTTGGTTCTGTTTATAGAGGAGAAATTAAAGGAATAAAGATTGCTGTAAAACAACACAAAAGTGCAAGCAGTCAAGGAGAGAAAGAATTCAAAGCTGAAGTTAATGTATTAAGCAAAGCAAGACATGATAATTTAGTTATGTTGCTTGGATCATGTTCAGAAGGAAAAAACAGATTGCTTGTTTATGAGTATGTTTGCAATGGTTCATTAGACCAACATCTATCAAGTAAGAGCTTAAGTTCATATCAGATATTAAAAAAAAAAATTACATTACACAATAAGAAAGTCTGATCCTAGATGAACCTGTTGATATGTTTATGCAGAATACACACGCAAACCACTCAGTTGGCGAATGAGAATGAAAATCGCATTGGGAGCTGCCAAAGGTTTGCAATATCTGCATCAGAACAAGATCATCCACAGAGATATTAGACCAAACAACATTCTTGTGACACATGATCATGAATGCCTGGTAATGAAGAACCAAGTCTTGATTATAAGCTTTATGTAGTAAGAACTGATTAAGTGCAACACACTCATGGCTATCTTAGCATTTTTAGCCTTAGATTTGTGAATCAATGAAATTCAAGAATCTCTGTTTACCAATAACATTAATCAGACATCTAATATGATCATTTAAATGTGATTAGCTAGGGGACTTTGGCCTTGCAAGAGCACAAAATGAAGACCCAGATCACTCGTCAGAAACAAAAGTAGTTGGAACTTTGGGATATTTGGCACCAGAATATGCAGAAAGTGGAAGAGTTTCAACAAAGACAGATGTATATGCTTATGGGGTCATTCTATTACAACTAATCACAGGACTTAGAACTACTGATAAGTCACTAGGAGGAAAGAGTCTTGTGGGATGGGTAATCAAATATCTATGAGTTAAAAAAAAGTAGATTTTTATTTATTTATTTATCATACACTACAGACAAATAACATTATAAGATGTTCTTAATTACAGGCAAGACCATTGCTAAAAGAAAGGAACTATCCTGATTTAATTGACCCCAGAATTGTAGATTCCCATGACGTTCACCAACTATTTTGGATGGTTCGAGTAGCTGAGAAATGCCTTAGCAAAGAACCTCGCAAAAGATTATCTATGGATAAGGTAACTTCAATGAATTTTCGTTCACATGCATGATAAACAAAGATATTCTGCAAAATAGACTGCATTGAATGCTTTATCTTCACAATGAATCTGATGTAAAACTAAATTAGTACTGTTATTCATTATATCAACCTAACATGGAAGGTAACAAGAAGATTTAAATGTGGCTGTGTTGGGTGGTGGAATAGGAATATTTGGTGTTTTCCATATAAATGTTCACATATCAACTTTAGGGAACAAAATAGTAGTTTTGACACCACTCTTACATGGAAAATAATGATTGGATAGATAATAGTGAAATTTGTCAAATATTGTGTTTCTCTCATAATTATCATGTATCTTTCATTATTTTTTTTGTTCTGTTTTTCTATACAAGAGTTTAATTATATGTGTACAATGAAAACGAAAATTAAACAATAACCCTAATAGCTACACATCCATGTTTTATAGCTTCACTAATATTATTGTCTGCTCCATGTTTTACTCCATTGAGCATTGATGTCTGTCACTGTTGCAGCATGCACCACAACACACACCAACACTCTCCCTCAAGTTGGTGCATATATGTCTCTTATGCCCAACTTGTCAAGTGAGTTGTAGAAGTTTCTTGCAGACACAAATTTTGTGAGTATATCAGCCAATTGATCTTTTGATTTAACAAATGGAAGCTTAATAATCTTTTCTTCAAGATTCTGTTTGATGAAGTTCTGATACACTTCAACGTGCTTCGTGCGATCATGTTGAACTGGATTGTGAGAGATGGCAATGGCTGCTTTGTTATCACAAAATAAGTTCATTTAAGAGTTAGGAGCAACACCAATCTCAGTTAGAAGTTTTTTCAACCAAAGGAGCTCACATATTCCCTTGACCATTCCTCAAAATTCAGCTTCAGCACTAGATAAGGCAACTACCTTTTGCTTCTTGCTCCTCCATGTAACAAGATTGCCCCCCACAAAAGTAAAGTACTCAACAGTAGATTTCTTATCCTTCGTATTCCCTGCCCAGTCTGAATCTGTATATCCAATGACTTCCAATTGACCATTCTTTGAAAACATAAGTCCTTTCCCGGGAGGATTTTAAATAACGGAGTATTCACATGACGACATCCATATGGTCTTCACTTGGGCAGTGCATAAATTGACTCACGACACTCACAACATAAGTAATATCAGGTCGAGTATGAGATAAGTATATGAGTTTACCTACTAACCGTTGATATCTCTGTTTATCTGCTGGTACTTGGTCCACATATTCTCCAAGTTTATGATTTTGGACCATCGAAATATCGACAGGTTTACAATCTAGTAATCCTGCCTCTGCCAGTAAGTCTAGAGTATATTTCCTTTGGGAAAGACATATACCTTGTTTTGATCTTGTTACCTCAATGCCTAAGAAGTATTTGAGCCCTCCCAAATCCTTCATTTCAAATTCATTTGACAGTTGTTCTTGAAGCCTAGAGATTTCTTCTTTATCATCCCCTGTAATGATCATGTCGTCTACATAGACTATAAGGGTTGTTATTTTTCCCAATCGATGTTTTAGGAAAAGAGTGTGGTCAGAGTTGTTTTGTTGAAACCCATATTTTCTCATTGCTGAACTCAATCTGCCAAACCATGCTCGAGGTGATTGTTTCAGTCCATACAATGCTCGTTGTAATCTACATGCAGTTTCTTTTGCTGATGTAATCATATATCCTGGTGGAATATCCATGTAAATCTCTTCTTCTAGGTCACCATGAAGGAAGGCATTCTTCACGTCAAGTTGGTGCAATGGCCAATCTAAATTTGCTGCAAAAGATAGCAAAACCCTCACAGTTTTTAGTTTAGCCACAGGTGAGAAGGTTTCTTGATAATCTATATCATGTTTCTGTGTATACCCTTTTGCTACTAGTCTCGCCTTGTATCGATCAACTGACCCATCTGTTTTATACTTAATGGAGAAAATCCACTTGCATCCTACCATCTTCCTCTCTTTAGGCAACTTGCTTAACACCCATGTGTTATTCTTCTGCAGTGCCTCAAATTCTTCTTTTATAACTTGAGCCCAATTTGGATCAGATAAGGCTTCTTCAACGCTGTTTGGAATTTGACAAAAGGAGAGTGTTTGTGCAAAAGCCCTGATAGGTTCTGGTAACCCTTGAGTAGATACATAATTGGCTATTGGATACTTGGATTATCGTTCCTCTTTGTCTGAAGAGTATCGATTCGGAGGTTTGCCTCGATTGCTTCCTACGTATGAATCCATAGGCTTATTCCACCGTAGGAAATGGTTTGATTTGAAGCACATCACTTCGAGTTTTGTCGAGTCTGTCATCAAGTCCATCGAGGAAGGTATACACTCAATCTTCTTATACGATGGAGTTGTATTTTTGTATGTTATTCGCACACTCCATTGGATTAGGACGACGGAAATCAATTTCTCGCCACAACCCTTAAAGTTCATTGTAGTATTTTTCAATGGAGCCACCCACCTGCTTCATACGAGTAACTCGACGGCGAAGATCATACATTTGAGATGTGTCTGTCCCATCATAGTAGGTGGTAGCAGCAGAATCCCAAACCTGTTTCGCAATTGGGAATCGAATAAAATTTGCAATGAATGAGGGGTCCATCAAATTTATCAACCATCCTTTGACAATGGCATTTTCAGTACGCCATCTCCTGAATGAGGGGTCGGTTTCAGAAGGTTGAGGAAAATCCCCATTAATATATCCCAGTTTGTCTTTGCTAGAGATATACATCTCCACCACCTGGGACCACAAGGCATAGTTGGATCCTCCCAACTTGATACTAATGGGAATAGTCGACGCTTCAGTTAGCGGAGGTTGTGAGGTGATCTGAGTTCTAGTTAGAACTTCCGTCATTTTTGTCGTCAAATCTTCCAATATGAAATTGGTGGTTAAATCTTTAGATTCTGACATGAAATCTAAATTTTTTTTCCTTTTTTTTTTACACTTCGTACACTATATATTGAACATTTCGCGTAACCCTAAAAAAAAATTCCAAATGAGCGCAACTTCTTCTGCGTTCCTAACCCTAAAAAAAATTCCAAATTCGCGCAGCTTCTTCTGCTGCAGTTTCACAGCAGCCCTTTCTTCACGCAAACTCTGTGTAGTTCCTTCTCGTTCCAAGCTTGTCCGAGCTCAGAAGAACAGTATGGTTACCCACAGCTGCAGATAGATCTATGGCTCCAACCAGCCACACAGAGACAAAACACACCTATATGTTGCTGCGTTTCAAGTTTCACGGAGGCAAGAAACCGGTGCGTTTCAAGTTCCACGATCAACGAGCAATCTGTGACTCCAACCGCAGATACAAAGAACGCGACTTCAGCGCCATTTATCGTTGTGTTCTGTTTCTTTTCCAAAAAAAACTGATGGTCAAACCGGCCACACTATGAGGCAACCAGCGTTAGAGCCAACCAGTTAGACCGGTACGGTTTTAATGAGTAAGTCAGAACGACCACCTAGATCAAACCAGTGTCGAGAAAAATGTAAACCAAAATGGTCACCCTAAAAATCTGATTCAGAGGGTAAGTGTAAACCATAAATCATAAATCATAAATCAGAAATTAGTAAAAAAAGCAGAAATCAGCAGCCACACCAGAATCAGAAATTAGGAGCCACAATCAGCAGTTACACCAGAATCAAAAATCAGAAATCAGAATGGTAGTAGAACATAAATAAGCATAGTAGGTAATTTCATTAGTCAGCAATAACTTGCTTTGATACCATGTCAAATATTGTGTTTCTCTCGTAATTATTATGTATCTTTCATTATTATTTCTGTTCTGTTTTTCTATACAAGAGTTTAACTATATGTATATAATGAAAATGAAAATTAAACAATAACCTTAATAGCTGCACATCCATGTTTTATGGCTCCACTAAATATTATTGTCTACTCCATGTTTTACTCCACTGAGCATTGGTGTCTGCCACTGTTTCAGCATGCACCACAACACACACCAACAAAATTTATGTTGTCTTCATTGCTTGTATGATAACATACTTTGAACAATCATAATTTTACAAGTGGTGGTGCATGTCACTGATGAGTCTCTCATGCATTATCTTCTTACCATATCAAGATGAACAGTATAATGTAGCTCAGTTTAATTTATTTTATGTTTGAAATCAATTAATTTTTAGGTGGTTGATGCTTTAAGTTACCTAATAGATTCAAACACGGCTTGCATTATCAAGGGTTTTTCCCCAGCAGATTCAGATTCAGCAGGTAGCACACCAGAGTCAGTTGAAGCACTTGGTGATGCCTTAGAAAGTACAACAATTGATATGAATCGATTGGGTGCAGCTCTCTTTCTTTCACCTTCAACTCAATCTACTACTCCAGAAAGATCTGGCATGTTGACATTGTCTGAGGAATCCACTTCCGATAGTGGAAAAGAGCACTTTATTTAATTCAAGCATTGCCTTTATTTACCAACTGGAGCTGCTCAAGTTGGTATTTGGCTTGTGTGGCTTTAAAGTCACGAATCGAACCCCACTAAAAACACTTGTGTATACATTTCTCCCCCCCCCCCCCCCCCCCCCCAAAAAAAAAAAACATTGCCTTTATTTATATTATTATATACAAATAAAGACGAATGAGAGTTCAGTTTGAGATGTCACAATAAAAAAATTTCGGGTTTATTATCATAAGTAATGATACTTACATTCCTAAGAAAATTTATTTGATCTATTATTAATATCTTCTCTTTCGAAAGTGGAAATTATCGCTGGTGTGGTGATCTTTTGATTTGGTACCTACTACCTAACATGAGAACTCCTCTGAACTTCAAATTAAAGAAAGAAAAAACCATGAACATAGAGAGACTAAGCAAAGTCAGTAACAACCTCTACATTGCTAAAAGTGAAGATAATGAAAAGAAACAAACATATATGTAACGCAAATGACCATCTTTATCCCGAAGCAAGAACTAACTAACTACAACAAGTTGAACATTTCAATTGAATTCATCTGATTACAAAATCCATGGAAAACAGAATGCTCAACATTTGAAATATGCAGTTATAAAACGATCCTTACAGAAGCAGCACAAGCAACTTCTCAGTTCATTTAGTTCCATATTTGTGTGCTCTTACACAATATTAGAACCAAATCACAAAAAGCCACCAACAAAATAATCAATGTCCAAATGAAATAATACCATTATCTCACTGACCTTTCTTAGCTTGGTACGCCCCAGGAGTTGACTGCTCAGTTTCCCAAGTCGTAGAATCTAGTACAAATTTCAAGTTTATACATTTGAGAGTGCAAAATTTTAAGAAAGATCTGACATTTGACAAACAGCAGGCATGTTATTCCAGGAATGGGAGCTAAAACCCAATTCTTTTTGGGTTGATGAAGAACTTCCAGAAGCCATTTGCTTGTAATCAGTCACCAAATCATTACACCAAGAAGTGTTGCAATTGGGTCGGTGTCAACAGCTTGGTCCTTGGCACAACAAGATCTTTGCTCAAGTCAACCCCGAGCAAGTAAAGCATCAGGAAAATTCACTCCAAAAATAAATACGGATCTAATTAACTATAGTTTATTTTTAACCTATATTGTTGAATAGTTTATTTTTAATTTTTACCAATTTATAATTTATTAATATAAACAAAGCGATCAGACATGCAATTGTGTGTAAAAATAAATATAAAAATAAAAGAGTAACACACAATATTTTTAAATAGAAATAACCTAAGTCACAATCATGATCTAAGAGAAAAACCACCGGTACACCAGACCACCTAACTTTCCACTATGAAAATCAAATATTTAAGTACAAACTCGTCTTATGCTACTCTATCTAGGATACTACCATAATGTACTTTACTTACGAGTCTCTGCTCTGTTTTCACAGTTTCTAAAATTAGCGTAAGGGGTTTCTAGACCAACGTTCCAATAAACTTTTCGTCAATAAGATCATTCATAAATCAACTGTAAAAAGATTAGTACAAAAAAAAACAAATGTCTTTGTGTGTTCTAGGATGGATTTAACAATGAATAATCCTAACTAGATGATTCAAAATATATGTCACTTAAATCAAATTAACTAGTAAATCTTATAGCAAAAATATTAATCATAAGTTCAATGAAAATTACTTCTTCAAAATTTAATAATTAAATCAAATAATCATAATTGTTCATATAATTATTAAATTTAAATATCCAAGATCTTAATCATAAAATAAGTTATATGAATATGAATAATTAGATTAATAAATATAAAAATAAAATTCAAATCAAAACATTAACTTTATTCAATTTCATACTAAGAAAATATATGTTCTCTACTGCATCAAAAGTAATTACCTTATTGAATAGCCTTGATTTGCAATATTGGTTTGTAAAATCTCATGGATCACCTAATGATTAATATCTCTTATTGAAATGTTTGCTTATCAAAGTTTACCATTTTCTACTATCTCTTTGCCTAATTACTCAAATGAATCTCACAGAACTTCTTGATTCAAACTCTGACTTGTTGTATAATTACAAGTTTTAAACCTTAATAGCCACCCACTTTTTCTTTAGCCTCTCATACAATCAATACATTTTTTCGTAGCAGTATTCGGCTATACTATTTTGCCACCAGTTTTTTCTTTTTTCTCGATAGTTCGATTCACTTCAAAAATTATTTGACACAACACTTTTAATCCTAATCTTATGTATATATATAAGTGATAAACATAAACTCTTACAAGTAGAGTTTGAATATTTTGTGTTTTATTATTCAATACCTATTTAAAGTTTTAATTAAAAATATATATTTAAATCATATTTTAAAAATATTAAGACACATAACAAAATATTCAAGCACTAAAAATAATTTTAAATTTATGAAGATACTATTAAATGTATAAATATAATCTTATGTATCATATTTATAAAAGATATACCTCAAATACAATTATCTAAAACTCGAACATTTATTTGACTCTTTTTTTATAGAAACAAGTAAATATTTTATCCACGAAAATAACTAATACTCGTATTCCTTAAACACTTTTCATTTGCTCATTTTCTTCAAAAGCTATCAAATCTGCATCAACTGGTTCTAATTTGACAATACTTTTTGGCAGCACAGCCAAAGAAGACTAAAAGAACATGATCATCTCTCTGACTCTGAACTTTGGAATATTGAAACACTAAAATCAATTATAACAAAGAAAATCACTCTCCCCTTGGTTACTGATCTGAATCAACAAAGTTCTTACAACAACAAGCCATCAACAAAACCCGAAGAAGACCAATTTGGAAGAGAAAAACAATGGAAGATTAAAGCTTGTAAAATGTTAAAGATGAGATCTGAATTCAACCGCAAGTTGTGAAAGAGAACTGATAGTATCTGATTGTAGAGAGAACAACGCATCTGAGATTGAGATGTACATAGAAAGAAAGCAGAAGAAACAGCTAGAGGGCACTTACACAAATAGAAAGCATAGAGACATATAGAGATAATTGTTATGATTGATTAAAAATAATATTAGGTTTGTTAGTCAAAATAGGAGGTGTCTAATTTAGAAGAAAATTCATGGAAGATAGCTTACCATATTGTCAAAAATGTAGGTGCCTAACCTTGTTTGAATAAAGAATAGGAAAATTAGGTAGCCTAATTTTGTTGAATGAAGAAATGTTTGACATATGAAATGAGAACTTGAAGGCTATAAATATGACTTCATTTCTTCATTGTTAATTATCCCAAAAATAGAGAAAAACTTGTATGAGAAGTTCTTGAGTGAGAGAATTTTGTGGGAAAATTCTCTTGGTCTTGTAGTTGCTCTTGTCTTTTGGGTGTGTGAGAAAATTACTGAGAGTGTGGTTGTAACAATTTTCCACATAGTGAATTTTTCTCTGGTTGTCTTTTGACAACGAAAGTAATTTTTCTCTAATTTGGAATTTCCACTATAATTCTTGTGTTGTGTATTATCTATTTCTCTGTTATTTGATATTCTGTTAAGGAAGATCTTGAGAAGGAGAATTTATGATTATATCATTTTATCCAAAAATTTTAATAATATGTACGTGGAAATAGAAATAAGATAAATGGAAACATTTAGTGAGAGAACAAAATAATAGAAGTAAGAGAGAGAGTCGGGTTTTAGGATTGGTAATAGAGGAGATACAGGTGAAATGGCGAGAGCAGAGCAATTTCAGTCTCAGAACAAGGTGTAAAGGAAAAGGGTGTATCTCTCTCTCACTCTTTCTTTCCTTAATTGTTTTGTTATTTACATTTTTACCATTTACTAAATATAGTTTGTAACATTTATGTCTACAGTGACAGAAATCTTAATATGTAAGAATTTTACACACGTTCTTATATTGGCATTAATATTATTTTTTAAGTATTTATATTAGGTTATTTTATCTTTACATTTTTTACTATTTTTTTTTTAAAATATTATATTAATTTAAAACACTCTATCATTACGAATTTACGATAACAAAATAATTACACTTTTCTTAAAACACAATCAATTATCGGATTTTTTTTTTTACTACATTTAATCACCACTACTTTTTTTTGCCTCTGTGTCAGCCTAACCATAAATATAAAAAAAAAAATGTTTTTTATCCTCTATCAATATCTACCCTCTCTTTTTTTCCACTATCAATATCTACCTATTGTAACTATTTTAACATCTACTTAACATTAACACATCAATTCGTGTAAAATAATTTAATATATATCACATTATTTTAAAGATTTATTTATTTCTAGTTATAAATTTTATAAAAATGCTTTTAATAACTAAAAATACTACAAAATCAAACAGAAACAAAAAAACTATTATATGCTAATATATATATATATATATTCTTAAAATTATATATATTTTTTTAAATAATTTTATATTTATTAGTGATCAATTTAATGATATGGTATTAATTCCTCTCAAATTTTAAATTATATTATCAAATTATACAAAAATATTATTTAATATAACAAATTTCTATCTCTAATAACCCAATAAAACAATTTTTCTTGAAAATAATTACAATCTCATTCTTTTAAATAACGTTTGTCTTGTATTAATTACTTAAGGATGCGGAATAAAGTTTGTCTTTCTTAATTACTTAGAGGATGCGGGTTGAAGAGATACTTATTTTAAGTTATTAATACTATGTGTTCTCTTAAATTAAATTAAGTAGTATCACATAATTCTATTATTTTTAGAAAAATATATTTCATTAAATACAAAATATATTATTTTAATAATTTTAAAAAATAATATTTTAATATAAAAATAATATAATTTATTCTTAAGTAATCATTTTAAAAAAAATAAAAAATTAAATAATATCACTTATAAAATAACCCAAATTACTTAATTTACAAACTTCTATAATAATTTCTTATATTTAATATAGGCTGATTTTTTTTAATTAAAAGTTTAACTTTTAAAATTATATTTTTTTCTATATTTAAATATTTTATATATAAATATTATGCTAATATTAATGTCTTTTTCCTTTTTATACTAGTTATTGACCTTCATAAGTGAGCAGGGTTTGAATCTCCTCATTCATAATTATAAATTTAGTTAATTCCAATTCGATGCTCATCGTTTAAAAAAAAATAGCAAAATGCCTTCTATTTTTCAATTTTTTCTTTCTTTTCTATCTTCTAGTTGTGTTCCATAATCAGTTTTTTTTTCTTTTGTCAAACACAAATAAATTATATTAATAGATCCGAAGAAGGCTAAAATTTGAATACGCAAACTTAATATCATACTCCTGAATAAGATACAAAGGAAGCCAATTGACATGGATGAAACACCGAGACTAGTAACAAACTAATGACGACTTAATCCATCACTACCAGCGCTACTCCAGCTAGATGTATTGATATGAAGATTAAAACACCAAAAGCAAAACAACACAATCTAACGATCTAGAAAAATAGTAGCGAAAACTAAAATAGCACAACGATAGCAGCCTCAAGACTTTTAAAGTGCAAATATATCACCCACGTCCCTTTAAAACATACCCAATCTTGATATATTGCTTTATTGTTGTCTGCTACCCATATCTTAACCACAAGACCATTTTCCAATGCAATGATCAACATGCTTTCAACAGAATCAGTATTGTACGTACGGTACAACACACATAAATTTTGTAAATCTTATTTTATTTATTTTTAATGCATTTAAATGATAATGAAATAATATTATAACGTAATATCTTATTTATTTTAAATATATTCAAGTAAAATTATAAAAAAAAAAATGAAACATGATTATATATGATAATGATGATTATTTATAATAATTATAAATTTACGGTGGATAATTTTAAATTAATATATAATGATATAATTTTAACTCATAAATCATAAAACACCTTAAATAAAACATAACATATAATAATCCATTTTATATTTATAACTATCATTATATCTACCTGTAAAGAAATTATAAGCCATATATAATAAAAATAATCCTAAATAAACAACATCAAATTTTCATATCAATTCCCAAGAAAGACCGCTCACCAAACCTATTATTTGGAGTCCATCATGTTACAGCAAACAAGGAATTATTCAATCATCAAACTTGTCCCAATAAATTCAGGTATATCATCCTTGGGCCAAATCTTGCAAAAGAATATACAAGGAACCGAAAGGTTGACAGATTTCTAACAATGCAACACCAAATGCATTATTACTACGTAAGTTCGGTTAGTTTATTGATTATTATGTCTCATTTTGCTTTTATAACAAACGAAACTCCGATGGGGGATTTTTCCTTTTTTCTCACGGAAATAAAACCAATTATTAGATAAAATGTACTCATAAAATAAAAAGAAGGATAAAATGCATTACTATGTATTATACTATTTAGGAAAGAGAAAAAAAAGGTAATACTATTACAGTATTGTTGGAATATTATGGATCAAAATTCTCAAAATTGAAAAACATTCAAGAATAATTTTCCAAAATATTTAAAAATTCTCAAATTTTTGTTTCTGATTTTTTTTAACTTGATTATTACATTGTTACTAAGAGATATTTATAAAAACAACTAATAAATATAAATCATACAATATAAACCTACCAAAACAATCTAAACAATACGCCTATCTCCTTATCTAACCCATTGATTTTCTTCTTCCTACCAACCATGAGTTGTATCCTTATCAATCCAAATTATAACCATAGAAGCTTCCATGAGTTGGACTTCAAATGGGCTAGAATATTTCAAAAAGTTTTTATTTTTATTTTATTTTTGGGCTTGTAAACAAGTTTACAAACCAACACTCCCCCTTAAACTTGTTTTATGATGCCAAACAAATTTCTCAATATGAAAAAGTCTTCTTGCTTGAGCGGTTTAGTAAAGATGTCGGCAATTTGATCTTGTGATTTTACATACTCGAGTTGTACATCATTTCTTGTGATGCACTTCCTCATGTAATGATATCGAGTATCTATGTGTTTGCTTCGATCATGGAAAACAAGATTTTTGGCTAAGGCAATGGTTTACTTATTGTCGACACATATTTTGGTTGGCTCTTCTTGTGTCATACTTAGCTCCTTTAACAAGTTTCTCAACAAAATTGTATGGCAAACACATGAGGTAACTGCTACATATTCTGCTTCACAATTAAACAAGGTGACAATCGGTTGCTTTTTCGACATCTATGTAAAAGTAGTATCTCCCATGAAAAACACAAATCCAGAAGTACTTTTTCGATCATCTATATCTCCACCAAAATCGCTATCACTATATCCAAAAAGCTTGTAATCATTAGAAGCCGAATAGAACAAGCTAAAATTAATTGTACCTTTTAGATAGCGTAGGATTCTTTTTGCAGCTTTGAAATGGATGATTGTCGGTTTCTCCATATAACGGCTAATCAATCCAACAACATACAGGATGTCAGGCCTTGTGCATGTGAGATAACACAGACTTCCAACTAAACTTTTGAAAAATGTTGGATCCATATTTTCACCATCTTCATGCTTGGATAGTTTGATTCCACATTCCACTAGTGTGTTGATCGGCTTGGAATCGTTCATCTTGAACTTCTTTAGTATCTCCCTTGCATAGCTTTCTTGAGAGATGAAGATGCCTTCTTCCTTTTGCTTCACTTCAATTCCAAGGTAGTATGTCATTAACCCGATATCTGTCATTTCAAACTCTCAGGTCATCACCTTCTTAAAATCTTCAAATAGTTTTGGATTACTTCCGGTGAAGATGAGATCATCTACGTATAGACAAATGATTAGAATATCGCCATCTTCAATTTTAACGTAGAGTGAATGTTCATAGGGACACTTGGTGAAGTTGTTCTCCAAAAAGTACTTATCGATACGGTTATTCGATGCTCTTGGTGCTTGCTTTAACCCACAAAGAGCTTTCTTCAACTTCAACACCTTGTCTTTGTGACCTTTTGTTTCATAGTCTGATGGTTGCTTAATCTAGACTTCTTCTTCAAGGACTCCATTTAGAAAAGCCTATTTTACATCCATTTGATGTATCTTCCACTTATTTTGAGCTTCCAAAGAAATGATTAGTCTTATAGTTTCTAATCGAGCAACATGAGCAAATACCTCATCATAGTCAATTCCAGCCTTTTGACTATATCATTTTGCTACTAGTCTTGCCTTGTGTCTTTCAATCTCTCTCTTATCATTCCTCTTTGTCTTGTACACATATTTGACACCTATTGTCTTATGCCCTTTGGGAAGTGAAATAGGTTCCCATGTGTCGTTCTTCTCAATTGCATTGATTTCTTCGTTCATATCATCTTTCCACTTCTTCTCTTGTACAGCTTCTTGAAAGCTCACTGGTTCACAATCAGCAAAGAGACAGAATAAGGTAAGATTATCTTGTCATTCTGTTACCTCATAAAGATCTAAAGATTTCGTGTATGTGTCACGGCTCTTTCACTTCTACTTGAAGATGATGACGGATCTTCATGAGTGGTTGACATTGGTGAAGAAGGTGGAGTCGTTAGCTCTTGTTGAATTTCTACAAATTTCTCCCTCATTGTCTGCTCATTTTCTTTAAAGTGAGGAAAGAAATTGAAGTTATCTGCATGAGAGTTAAAATCTCATTCTCCTTCTTCGTCGAATACCACATCTCGACTAATCATAATCCTTTTATTGTGTGGATTGTACAACTTATATCCCTTTGAATTAGCATCATAACCGATGAAGATAAAACTATCGTTTTTATCATCAAGCTTCGTTCTTCTCTCATCCGGTACATGAACATGGGTTATACTTCCAAAGACTCTTAGGTGGGAAATACCAGGCTTTCTTTCACTCCATGCCTCTTGCGGTGTCTTTCCCCATACACTTCTTGTTGGAGATCGGTTTGACAAGTAAACTTCACATGCTACTGCTTCTGCCCAAAACTCTTTGGGTAGTTTCTTGCTTTTGAGCATGCTTCATGCCATATTGAGGATTGTTCGGTTCTTTCTTTTAGCTACACCATTTTGTTAGGGGGATCTTGGCACTGTTAAAGATCTATGAATTCCATTTGCTTCACAGAACTCTTGAAACTCCTTGGATGTAAATTCTCCACCTCGGTCTGATCTCATGACTTTGATTTTTCTATCGCGTTCTCTCTCCACTATAGCTTTGAACCTCTTGAATACTTCAAAACTTCTTATTTCTGTTTCAAGAAATATACCCAAGTTTTTCTTGAAAAATCATCAATAAAAAGAAGAAAATAGTTACTGTTACCGAGAGAACTAGGCTTGATCGGTCCGCACACATCAGTATGGATTAGCTCAAGTGGCTTCTTGGCTCTTGAGTCTGACTCCTTTGGAAAGCTTTTTCTGAATTGCTTCCCGAGTAGGCACCCTTCACAAAGTTGATTAGGGTGGTTAATGCAAGGTAGTCCCTTCACCATCTTCTTCTTAGACAATAGCTCCAATCCTCCAAAATTGAGATGTCCAAATCGAAGATGCCATAGCCACGATGCATATTTATAACAGGCTTTCAGACACTTTGCAATGTCATTTTTATGCTGATCAAGAACATTATATTCTTTGACATCGGCACGTTAGCAATGAGGTTATTCTTATCATCTTTTATAGAAAGATTACAATCCTTCATATGAATATCATAACCTTTCTCTAATAATTGTCCTAAACTTAAGATGTTACTTTTCATATTTGGGACATAGTAAACATTGGAAATAAATTGATGTTTCCCATCTTTCAAACGAATAAGAATGTTACTTCTTCCTTTCACTGCTACGTTTGAATCATCTCTAAATGAGACATTTCCACTTACTGACTCATCTAGTTGCACGAACATGTATTTCCTTCCACACATATGGTTGCTTGCACCGCTGTCAAGATACCAAGTATTTGGTTGACTACTATCACCCTCCTTCCATGCTAGAAAAAGAGTTTCTTTCTCATCGGTCTTCTCTTCTATGTAGTTGATTTTCTCATCTACTCTATTATTAGGAGCTCTACATTCTGAAGCATAATGTCCAAATTTCTGACAATTATAGCATTGAACTTGAGATTTGCCATACCTTGAGTTCATATTACCTATTCATCGACTTTGTGTTGAGCTTTCTGCTCTCTCAAAGTTGTTGGAATTGTTGTTGTAATTCCAACCTTGTCCATGACCGTGGCTTCCACCTCGTCCATGGCCTCTACCTCTACCTCGGCCACGTTGGTTTCTATCATTGCCTTGGCTTTCATGCTTATCCTTGAATTGCATCTTGAAGAGTTGCTCAGTGATCCCTTGCTTCTTCTTATACTTTTTTTCATATGCTTGTAATGACCCATTAAGTTCATCAATGTTCATTTCTTCCAAATCTTTTGTTTCCTCAATCGTCACGACGATGTGTTCAAATTTGGAATCTAATGAACGAAGTATCTTTTCCATTATTCTAACATCTCTCAACATTTCACCGTTTCTTTTTAATTGATTAGAAACAATTACGACTCTTGAGAAATAGTTGAAAATAGATTCGGAAGCTTTCATATGTAAAGATTCAAACTCACCTCTTAGTGTTTGGAGACGAACCTTCTTCACTTTCTCGACTCCTTTGAAAGAAATTTGAAGCTTATTTCACGCTGTTTTTGAAGATGTTGTATATGAAATCTTCTCAAACCCATCATCATTTAAGGCTTGATAGATAAGAAATAGGGTTTCCTTCTCTCTTTCTCAAATCATTCAAAGATTCTTTTTGCACTTGCGTTAGAGTAGTTTCATCGTCTGGCTCACTTAAGCTTTTTTCTATGACTTTCTACACATCATGTGCACCCAAAAGAGTCTTCATCTTGATACTCCAATTATCATAGTTGTCGTTGTTGAGTGTCGGGACTTGAAACGATGACATACCTCCACTTGACATAACTCTAAATATAGTGAGAATTTGTAAATTTTGATCGTATAGATGAATTCAGAACGTCAAAAAACCTTATGAGGAACTCTGGAAAAATATGATTTTTTTGGTCAACAGTCAAAGTCATCTGTTTAAGTCAACTTTTGATCAACTGTCTTAGCGGTTCGATCAACTCGACTCGACGACTCGATCAGCAGCTCGGTCAACAGGCGTCACAGCTCGGTCAACTCGGCTCAACAACTTGGTCAAATGGCTTGGAGGCTCGGTCAACAGGCTTCACAGCTCGGTCAACTCGGCTGACTCAGTGAGTTAACTCACTTTCTGGCAGAAACTTCCGAAGGATCGTGGCGACGCGTCCAAACTCCGATCGGGATGATTATTACGGATTCAGATTTGTCTTGTCGAGAGCTTCGATTTGATATACAATAGTATATATTTATTTTTCCATCTACAGCTCTGATACCAGTTTGTTGGAATATTATGGATCAAAACTCTCAAAATTAAAGAACACTCAAGAACAATTTTCCAAAAATACTTAAAAACTCTCAAATTTTTGTTTCTTATTTTTTTAACTTGATTATTACATTGATATGAGATTTATTTATAAAAATAACTAATAAATCTACCAAAATAATTTTAAATATACACCCATATTTTTAACTAATCTATTGATTTTCTTCTTTTTCACATTGTATGATTATGGTTTCAGATTATAACCACATAAGCTTATATGAATTAGACTTTAAATAAGTTAAAATATTTCAAAGAATTCTTTTTTTTTTAATTGTAAACAAGTTTACAAAACAATAATATTACTTACTAACTAAGCCTCGTGACCCAAAACAAGCTCCAGGAAGCCAATACGAATACTCAATGCCAAAAGAAATTGCGTTAAATGTCCAACATCGAAATCGCAATTTCTTTCTCTCACCAGTTTTCTTTATTCCAATCCAAAGTTGAAGACGATACAGTTGAAAATCACTCAAAAGGCGTAGGGCCTTGGATCCACCAGAGGTTTAGCTGCTATCTGGTATCTTCCACGAACGTTTTTCGATCTCTCTGTTTTTCATTGCTGAAGCAAATTGTACTTTGCGATTTTGAGCCTCTTGGGGTTCTAATTTGTAGTCCTTCTCGATGATAATTCTGGAACAAAAAAAAAACTATTGTATACTGAATTTTCTTTTTTCTTATCACTAGTTATATGGCTTCTCTAATATCAGGATCATTACTTTAATCTCGTATACTCTGATAGAGTTTGCAGATTTAGAACTTTTATTTACACCATTTATAACTAGTATCAACTTTGTCGGTACACTGTGTATGATCTTTTGTTTTCTGAACTGGTTAAGCCATTTATTCATTTGAAATTATTGCAGCTGTGAACATTTGCTAATTAAGTAGTAATGTTGATTTATTAATACGAATTTATGAATTGTTTTCTAGATTGTGTTATGGAGAGCTTAGCACAACTGGAGGCGTTGTGCGAGAGGCTATACAATTCGCAGGACTCAGTGGAACGAGCACACGCAGAGAACACCTTGAAATGCTTTTCTGTCAATACTGACTATATTTCTCAGTGCCAATACATTCTTGACAATGCACTTACTCCATATGCTTTGATGTTGGCTAGTTCCAGTTTGTTGAAGCAAGTCACTGAGCATAGCCTTTCTTTACAACTCCGACTTGATATTTGTAATGTGTTCTACCTGTTTCACCAATGTAATTATAATGCATGTGATTTCTTGATTGAGCATGTATGTACTGAACGTTGGGGACTGTTGCTGCAGGGAACTACCTTATTAGTTACTTAGCCACAAGAGGGCCTACGTTGCAACCATTTGTGGTTTTGTCTTTAATCCAACTCTTGTGTCGAATCACAAAGTTTGGTTGGTTTGATGATGACCAATTTCAAGATTTGGTGAAAGAGTCAATGAACTTCTTGAGGCAGGTGATAAGATTTCTGTACATTCCTTTATTAACATGTTGTTTTGAAGATAAAGAACTAAGTAGAAGAGTATAAACATTTTTTTTTGAAAATCTTATGTGTTGGGGCGGGGGGGGGGGGGGGTTGTTGGTCAGCCACATTCTCTTACCCATTTATAGATTTTATATGTTTTGTTTACAGTTGTCTGAGAGCTTTCCTCCCTCTAAATACTTCTTTACAATGGAATATTAGCTTATAATACACCACCAAAAACTATTAATATATATTGATTGATATCCTAGAGTTCTTGTGCTGCAGATTCATTGATTTAATCTTGTAATTTTCTAGAATAAAACTGAATTTACAATGTGCTTCCCATCACTAAACATTTTAGATGCTCATATTGACACTTCTAACTTTACGGCCTGCATTTTTCTTCTTAGTCAGTTAACCTTGAAAACAGCGTTTTTGGACATTCTTACAGACACATATAAGCTTACAAGCATTTTTTCTCTCTGTCAGGGAACACATGATCACTATGAAATTGGTCTGAAAATATTCAATCAGCTTGTTTCTGAGGTGAATCAGGTCAGCATTAAGCTTCTTTTTTCTTTTTTAACGTTATTGTAAAAGTTGTTCTTTGAAAAAGTTTCCCAGACTTGAAGTTAATAATTTTATTCAGATACTTAAGGATCAATTATTGTCTCCTGTACTGCACATAGCCCAGCTTTCCATCTTTTAGTCTACGTGGTTAGATGAACACATGCATCTGATAATTTTTTTCCTACTTTTTCTTTTATATGATGCCAGAAGTTATCACCTTCTTGCTACTTGAAATTTAACATTATTATCCTACTATTTAAAAAATAAAAGTGATCCTCTTATCAATCCTGCTTCCATATTTTGTAAATTTTGAAATGTTTGGTTGTGCTTATGTATATTTGCAGCCTAGTATTGGGATGCTGTCAAGCCATCATCGAAGAGTTGCATGCTCCTTTAGAGATCAATCACTTTTTCAAATATTTCATATATCTTTCAATTCATTGCGCCAATTGAAGTTTGATGGTAATATAACAAAATGAATTATTGAGTTTTATGCACTCATCCGGTTATTTTTTGGCTCTCTATCAAACAATTTATTTTTGCTTGATTTGTTTAATTGGTTTTGCATTTAATACCATTTGCAGCTGTGGATCGACTGCAAGAGTTGGCTCTTTCTCTTTCGCTTAAATGTTTATCTTTTGATTTTGTTGGCACATCAATTGATGAAAGTTCTGAAGAATTTGGCACTGTTCAGGTATTACTTGTTTTAGATCAACTACAAACCAATTTAATCAAGTGCGCTAGAACAATGCGAAATGATGGTGTACTTGGTGATCTTTTAGATTCCTTCTTCTTGGAGATCAGTATTGGAAGAGCCTTCAACGCTTCAAATATACTTTGATTATTATGCCATTACGAATCCCCCTTTGTCAAAGGAGGTAATACTATTTTCTTATCTAATGTCATGAGCTCTTGGACTTTTGTTTTCATCAACCTTTGTTTTGTTTGATGTGTAAGGAGTCTGTCTCTATGATGCAATACATATGCTAAAATCGAGGAAAATGTGGAAGCCCAACAGGCCAATGGGCCTCTCATAAGTGCTATTGGATTTCAACCTAAAAGGTCGATCTTGTTAGGAGGAGTAGCCCAAGCACTTATATACCCCTTTTAGTTATCTTATATTTTCATTGTGGGACTTTTGTTTGTGTTTACTCTAACAATTCTTCCCTCAAATGAGTCACCTATGGCTTTTCCTTTGAACCGTAAATCCCTCCTTTGAACTTAACATGTGGTCCACTTTGTTGTTGTCAATGTGGCGAAGGTTAAGATATGACATTCTCTGGCACAACCCTTAGGTTCACACTCCAAGATCACTACATGGTGGATGACGGCCATGTCTCTAGCATCTTAAGAGTTGTTTCGAGTTTACCCGCAAACTTTGCCCAATCCATTCGGGTGTTCCCTCAGCAGACTCCTTACATAATTCACTCAGGCTCATCTGTTTAATTAGACCCGTCACTAGCGTGTAAATGTTTGTTGCGTGTCTCCTTTGGAATTACCAAACAAAGTTCATCTTTGGACCCCTACATGGACCCACATGCATGTGTCGATAATCCTTCAACCTTGCTCTGATACCAATTTGTGGAAGTCTAACAAGTCAATGGGTCTCCTATAAGTGCTATGGGATTCTAACCCAAAAGATCAATTTTATTGGGAGTAGTAACCCAAGCACTTCTACCCCTTTGGATTATCTTTTATTTTCAATGTAGGACTCTTGTTTGCCCTTACTCTAGCAGAACAACATTAGTTTCTTAGTTTTGATGCACTTGGCTTTGTAGTTCATGGTTCCAAAATTAGTTTCTTAGTTTTTGGATCTGTAGTTTGATTTATTTTAGATTATCTTCACTTGTAGTGCAGTAGTGTCTGTATTTTGTATGGTCATGCGGGATGGTTTTATGCTGATTTTTGGGCTGTCCAACTGTTACATATCCCCTTCATCTATAATTTTTTTGTGAGTCTGAGTTGCCTTTACCTAGATTGCAACCAGTTAATATTATGATTATGGCAGGGCGAATTGAACACCATATAACATGGTAAATCTCAGCTGGAATTCTGATTTTGATTTTAAGCATATAAATGATATCCATGACATTGCTTTTATATGTTTCAGCTTTGGAGCATCTGTCTCCTCCATTTCTCTCTCTCTCACACACCCACATCCAGTTCACACATTATGTTATATGCTTTGAATAAACTGTCTTTCTCAGAACTGTCATTACTTGAACAGTATCGTGGGGAAAAAAAGAAAGAAATATGACTCAGACGGGATATATTATTGATATCTTCTAATGATGGCTACAACCGTTTGTCATGTGGAAGAAGCACCTTTGTGAACATAATACTCGTTTTTGCCAAATGTTAAAGCATAAAATAGTCATGTTAACTTGTTCTACTGATAAGTATGTTCAATTTTGTTGAAAGTAAAAAGTTTCTTTCTAGGCATTGGAGTGCTTGGTTCGACTTGCTTCTGTAAGACGATCTTTATTTACAAATGATGCTGCCCGTTCCAAGTTTTTGGCTCACTTAATGACTGGAACCAAAGAAATCCTACAAACAGGGCAAGGTGTCGTTGGTTTGTCAGATTCTTCATTTTTCCATGCTCTTTCATCATATAATGATTTTGCACGAATATCAACGTGTAGCTTGCATTATTGTAACATGTCATTTCAACTTTTTATGGTAAGTAACTCCTTTTTCTTTTGTAAATCTGCATGACAAGAGAGTTTTATTTGAGTATATTTTTCCTATTTCATAAGCTCTTTATGTTAAGAAATGTATATTTGGATTGTGTTTATTATATTTAAAAACAAATTTGTGATCTAAGGATCATTTATTATAATTTCGCTGGTTATCATTTGAGGAAAGGGGTTACATCCCAGTGAAGATTCCTGGTTCTGAAAAAATGGCCTTGATTAATTTGCTATGGGTTTTCTCCAGCTGAATTTTTTAGTTTTTTGTTTGGACATGTGCACATAATGCTATTTACTTATTGTTATATATATTATTATGTTCTCGGAACTTGTGATTTCGATCAGTTACCATGTTTGACAAGTTATTTTTTCTTCTTTGGTATGCAATTGTGTATCGGTGTCAACATTGTGTTACTTTGCCAAGTACAATATGGACGAGTCTTAGAATATTTTTGGAATGGTTAAATTTGTAATACCTGCAATTGCCCTAAATTTGCGTTTGCTTCCTTTTTTCTTCCTGAAAAGAAAATTTTCTATTTATTTTTTTTGTGTGTGAAACTTTGATCTCTTATTGGTCAAGTATTCTGTTGGTGTCGTTGACCCACATTTATTTATTTTTTAAATCCTTTCTTTTATTTAAGAGCATTATTTGGGTTTGGAACAGGTCTTGCTGATCATGATAATTATCATGAGTATTGCCATCTTCTTGGCCGTTTTAAAGTGAATTATCAGGTGAAACTTTAGCTTCATTCTATTTTGGCTTAGGATATTCAACATTGCTATATGGCTTATTGGAGTTTCCAATGGGTGCACCATTTTATTCATTTATGGTAGCTGAATAGCTGCAAAATGTTCATGGCCTTTATGCTTGTTTTACAAGGGCACCTCATGTAGGTACAATGTAGCATGGGCTATCTTTTCTATAAGATCTTTTTTTTATAAGACTTTCAGCATTGGTAAAATATCTTTCATAAGAACTTTTCTTATGTAATCTTATGCTTCTCATAATAGCTCTATTAATTTCTATGTATCAATTGTCTAATTGAGTGTAAATGAGTTTCTAAGATGCCCCCCTTTGTGCTTTACATCTTTTTCTTTTCAGTTTTTCTAAATGTCTATGCATTGGTCTTTTATTATATGAATGTTTTGTGAAAATACGGAATTGTAGGTAGTCCTTTCATGGTGAATGTAGTTAATAATATAATCCTGTGAATGCATCTATTTTGAAAAGGTAACATGCTCCATTTGCTCAAAAAACAACCAAAGAAGGAAAATGGTAATCACCATTAACTTATTTAAGAAGGAGAACAAGAGCTAAAGATGACTGATGCAAACCGGATGACTTTAGGATTTGTTACCATGTTATGCTATACTGTTATGGGACACAAGAAACAGGTTTATTTATTTATTAATTTGGTCGTAGGAGACATAACTTTATGATAAGGTAGCATATTATTTATTTTGATTGTTTGACTATTATTTTAGTGTATTGATGTATGAACTCTGCTGTTCAACCCTTTCTGTTTGTTGATTTCTTATATTCTTTAACTTTCAAATCATTTTGCTTTAAAAGTTAAAAATTAAATAAAATCAGAACAAGTAATTTTACCATGGATGTCAACTCTGAACCCATAATCCTAGTTCCTAGATATTTTCATAAAATTAATCAGGGTTACCTTGGTTTGAGGATCTAGAAATAGTGGGGAAATGGAAAAGAAAAGAAAAGGAATATGTCTAGTCATTCACTGCGCAGCGATAGTGATCTCATTTTCTTTTATGTTATAGCACTTTGAAATTGCCAATTTAATTTTCTGGTCTTAATTTGCGACAGATGTTGATATATGATCCTTTGCTTCTTTTAATGATAGACATGGTGAAGTTCTCTGTGTCTGTCTCTCACTAATGTTTATTGCAATTTATAATGGCAGTTGTCAGAGCTTGTGAATGTGGAAGGCTATAGTGACTGGATTCGTTTGGTGGCAGAATTCACTCTAAAGTCCTTGCAGTCTTGGCAGGTTACTGGTTTTCATCAGTCTTGAATTTATATAAGGATAAGTTTACATACGAAGGTCCAAATAAGGGCTAAACTAAATAAGTTAATCCAGATTCAGATGTTTGGAAAAACTGCTACAGCAATTTGAGATACTAACTGATCTTTGATTTTAACTAGTGGGCAAGCAGCAGTGTGTATTACCTCTTGGGGCTGTGGTCCAGATTAGTAACGTCAGTACCATATTTGAAAGGTGATGCACCAAGCTTGCTGGATGAGTTTGTGCCCAAAATTATTGAAGGTTTCATTACATCACGATTTAACTCTGTGCAGGTGCCATGTCAAATTTTTTTTTGGTGTATATTTTATTATAGTTCAAAGTTGAAAAACTAGTGCTTTTGTTTGTTCTCCATTTGTTTTGCCGGCTGGATTACCAGATGATCTTTCCGAGAACCCTTTGGATAATGTTGAACTGCTTCAAGATCAGCTAGAATGCTTCCCATACTTCTGTAGATTTCAGGTTCTTCCTTTACATTTGATTGTTTTGGCAACTTTTCAAGCTTCCATATAGCTAGGATGAAGTTCCCTATAGAGGAACTCTCTCTCTCTCTCTCTCCATGGACTGCACATAAATTTATTATAAACGAAATGTACATTATGCTTGTTTTCTGATTTTATTCTCTTTGTGGTTCCTTTGATTTCTTGCGTTGCAGTATGAAAGTAGTTGCTCGTATTTAATAAATATAATAGAGCCCATTCTGCAAACTTACAAGGTATGTTCACAAAGAACGATGTTTTTTTTTCTGAAAATTGCTCGTATTTAATAAATATAATAGAGCCCATTCTGCAAACTTACAAGGTATGTTCACAAAGAACGATGTTTTTTTTCTGAAAACAATGGGACTAAATATTTCTGGGCTGAATGAATTAATATTAATTTCTCATTAATACAGGAAAGGGCTCAAGTGCATACCATTGATAATAGTGATGTCTCAGTTATTGAAGCAAAACTTGCTTGGATTGTGCATATCATTGCTGCTATTGTCAAGATAAAACAATGCACTACTTGTAGGTAAGTTCCTAAGGATTTCTTTAATTTTATTTAAGGAAGTTTTAGCTTATTTTTCGCCAACTACAGAAAATATTGCCTTTTAGATTTTTTTCCGGGGTCAATGGCATTTATAACTTTCTGACTTCTATTTACTTTGCACATCTCTTTTGTAGTACCGAGACACAAGAAGTACTTGATGCTGAACTGTCAGCTCGTGTTTTGCAATTAGTAAATTGTACTGACATTGGTCTACACAACGAGGTACACCAAGCTAGAATTATCTCCTTTATGATAATTTTTTTGGAAGTGGGCCTCTGCTTCAAAGTATCACTATTAATGTTCTTGTTCTGTTAATGGTGTTCTTCTGAAATTTAGAAGGTTGGCGGATTTGGGTTTGAATATCTTGAAGATAGAGAGATAGGTCCCAGGTACCTTTGGTATAATATATATAGTTTAGGTAGCTGAGCTGTAGAGGTCCCTAATATTAAGTCTAAGTCATTGGTGTCATTTGGTTTCTTAAATTAAAAATGATGTCACTTAATCCTATTGTTTTAGAAAAAGGGATCGATTAAAGACAAAATACATTATTTTAATAATTTTTTTATTAAATATTGTTTTAATACAAAAAAAACATTAAAATAACGTAGTTTGTCCTTAATTGATCATTTTTTCTAAAACTAAAGAACTAAATGTCACTACTTATTATCTAAGGGACCCAATGATACAAATGACCTAATATAAGGAACTTATATGACACTTTTCCCTATTGTGGTATATCTACCAATTTGTGGTATTTTTGAAAAAAAAAATTAAATAAAAGAACGTGTTATGTTTTAGAGAAAAAAAGCTTTGTGCAATTGTTGTGTTATATTGGGCTTGTTAGAGTATGTTGGTCGTAATTTCTCTCAAGATCTTACGTTAATGTTTGGTGGGCCAACATTTATTTCATCTTCTAACACTATCAAATGTGGGCTCTACACGTATCCAATGCTTGAAATTCAAGAATTTGAGATTGCAGGGATCAAACATAGGTCACTCGTTTTTATACTTAACGTATGTTGGTCATCAATTCTTCCAAAAGCTTTAGTTAATGAGAGATAAGCTAACATCTCTTTTATCTTCTAACAGGGCTGTTATCTCTTAAAAATAAAGAGCCAAATGTTTGTTTATTTATTTATTTCAAGTTGTACCTTACATTAAGTGGGCTTATTATTATTGCTTTGAACTACCATCTCTTGGCTTATGATAGAGATATGGCCAACAAAGCAAGCAAAGGCTTGACCGTGCAATTCTTACCTTCTTTCAACATTTTCGGAAGTCATATGTTGGAGACCAAGTCATGCATTGCTCAAAGGTAATTTGAGTATTTTCATGGGATCTTTTAAGAAGTATGATGCCATTATCTATTTTGAGGCTTCCATTTCTGTTGCAGCAGCTATATGCACGCTTGTCTGAGCTTCTTGGAATCCATGACCATCTACTAATGTTGAATGTAATTGTTGGCAAGATAGCTACAAACCTCAAGTGTTACACTGAGGTGAAAACTCATTCACACTAAATGCAATGTTACACATGTTTGGATTATGTTATAGTAATAATATCTTTCATATACCAGAGTGAGGAGGTCATTGATCAAACATTAAGTTTGTTATTGCAGCTGGCATCTGGGTATGTTTTATCATTTTTAGTTGACTAGTGTTTGAATTCAGTCCGGTTTTCATCATCGGGTACTTATTTAATTGTTTGTCCTCACTTTAACTATGTCACAGGTACATGACTGGGAAGCTGCTTTTGAAGTTGGATACTGTGAAATTCATAGTTGCAAATCATACTGTAAATCCGAATTTAAAATGGCTTAGTTTTAGTTATTCTTTTTATGAAATATATGTATTTCAATGTTTTCTCCTGTTTTATCTTATAGTTTAGTTTTTCTCTCTTCTATTTTCAGAGGGAGCATTTTCCATTTTTGGAGGAATACAGATGTTCTCGCAGCAGAACAACTTTCTATTATATAATTGGCTGGTTAGTTTATATGGAGGATAGCCCTATAAAATTCAAATCTTCAATGGATCCTCTTTTGCAAGTACCCTCTTCTCTCTCTCTCCCTCTCTCTCTCACACCCATCCACCATCCACTCACTCGCCCACTTAAACACTCATGCATGTATGTGCATGGTTGCAGTTGCATACAAAATGGTAGTGGTTTTAGAATTTCTAGTTCATGTTGATCATATAAGATGTTTCTGTTTTTGTGAAGTAGTTTGATTGTGTTAGTCGGTTAGAAACTACTCACATGTCTCTATTATATAAGGAGGCCCAGCTTCTACGAGCTTAACCTTTAAGAAAAGTTTAAAAGACCAGCACTTTTGATGTACCACATTATGTTATTCCGATTTGCCTCTTTGTTCCGCTGTATTGGTGTTGACACGACATGACAAGGACACCGGTACGGGATATGTGTCCGATCTGGCGAATTATTATTTTTGGACATGGGAGAAAAAAACCGATGGAGTAAAAAAGAAGAAAAGATACTAGTGTGAGATCTATGTCCATTGTTGTTGTTGCTGACTGTTGAAGATTTGAGAAAGAAGCGTGAAGAAGAAGAGGAGGTGGAGGTGGTGGTGTTAATGGGCCAAATATTTAACTTCTGGATAATGGGTTTTTTAGCATCACTAACAACCTATATTTATAAGTCATCATTTAAAAACAATTAATTTAATATCATGTGGACTCTAAAATTATTATCAAAAAAATAGTGGATTCTTAAATAATTTTAATGTCCCTAATCCCAAAAATATTTTTCTTATTAAAAGTATTTATAGGTTTTTCTTTATATATTAAACAAATAAATAAGAAATTCTAAAAAAAGAAGAAGATGAAACTGAAAATAATGGAAAATGAAAAGATGTTAAAAACAGAAGTTATTTATAAAAATCGCAAATAAAAAAAGGATATTAATCCTTAAAATCAAGGTATAATTTTTATTATTTTTGCTTAGCTTTATATATATATATATAGAGAGAGAGAAAGAGAGTCTAATAATAATAATATAACTTTATTAATAATATACATGTCTAAGTGTCCGTGTCCAAATATTTGACATTTTATATTCGTGTCCAAGTGTCTTAAAATTCTAAGTTTAGCAAGTCTGATACATACCCGTATCTGAATCCGAGTAACATAGGTATCACATACACATCTTGTACATGCCTTTGGCTTCCGAAACTCAGTAGGTAATACTGGAAATGTTTGTTCATATTATTGTATAGGAAAAAGAACCAACATTCTAATGTTATCCAATTTTCTGTGAGTTGAGCTTTTAATAGGAGTGTTACCAACATAGTTTTGCATATTTTGATTTTTCAAGGTTATAGAACCGGTGAGAGGTTGGCTAACATCAGCTTTATTGTTTTTCACAACTTAACATATTTTGCTTTCTATTGGGTGCTTATGGTTTCTGTTACTCGATGCAAGTAATTTATATTCTAAGCAAACTAATTAAGACTTTGGTTGTGGCAATGCTCTTTTTTATTCTTTTGATAGAAAGCATATAAAATTTTATTTATTACAAACCATAATTACAAAGAAGTTTTTGGTGGTATTTTCTGCTATATAATTTTTTAAGGAAACTTTATCATGCTATTAACTGCTATTTGTACCATTACTATCATAACACTCTATTACCTATCTGCCCTATTATTACTTGCATAGAATTTTACAGCTATTTTGATTACTTTCTTTGAGTTGAAAACAGAGCTAATTTTGATATCTTTTTTTTTTGGGTCAAACTAATTTTTGATTACTTGAGAGGATATTTATGGTAGTAGTGTTGGTGATATGTCTAAAGTAATTTTTTGTTCTTGCAATTTTCAATTTAAATGTTATATTTCTATTTATGGTTTCTTAGGTATTTATCAGTTTGGAATCAACAGCAGATTCAATGTTTCGAACAGACATTGTCAAGTGCATATTGATTGGATTGGCGAGGGACCTAAGAGGAATTGCTATGGCTACAAATAGGTATGTGATGCTGGTTTTTTTTTTTTGCCTTTTCTTCTTACTCTCCTACAATAATTTGGTTTTTAGTTTTGAGCAACTCTCTTATGAATTTTTTTGTTTTCCTTTTCAAATACTTACAGTCGAAGAGCCTATGGTCTTCTGTTTGATTGGCTCTATCCAACACACATGCCGCTTCTTTTGAAAGGCATCTCACACTGGTCAGACACACCTGAGGTAGACAATTAATTTCATTCTTTATATAGAAGCTTAAACAGTGTTCTAGCTTATATTTGTTGGTTGTTGTAAACACCTCTATCTGAACTTTTTTAAGTTTGGAGTTGAACTTTCTGAATTGTTTTAGTTTTAAAGGTTGAGAGATCAGTATTACTCATTAGGAAGATATGGGCAAGCAAAAGCAATATTCAATACATTTTGCATGAATCTTTGAGTTATATTTCATAAGGGGGTTGCTTTTGAAGAAAATCAAGGACTGTTATTGTTGCGTGGAATTGGTTCTTGCTTCAACCCTTTCGCTTTACGCCTCTCTCTGAAACTTTATTGCATATGTAAACAATTCTGCATGAGAAGAAGAAGAAGAAAAAACACTAAGGTCACATTTATGGCATACTTGTGAGATGGCTTATCTCAAGATTAGTTAATAAGATTACTATGTAGACTTAGCTGCAGCCTTTTAAGCTTTTTATAATCTTGCCTATAATTGAAATATGGAGCATTTGGTACCCATTTGGTTTTCCCAACATCCCTTTCTGTTAGAAATTTTTTTTCTGTATTTCATTGTATATTTTAATTTTGTCTTCTATGCATCATTCTAAATTTGGTCGCATTTTTTTCAATTGCTAATTTAGACACCTTTTTTTGGGTCTAATTTTTATATAGAAATGCTTCAGGTTACGACTCCATTACTGAAGTTCATGGTGGAGTTTGTGCAAAACAAAGCCCACCGTTTGACTTTTGACTCATCTTCTCCCAATGGAATACTTCTGTTTCGAGAAGTCAGCAAAATAATTGTTTCTTATGGTTCACGAATTTTGGTTCTTCCAAATGCTGCTGATATATATGCCTTTAAATACAAAGGAATATGGATTTCTTTGACAATTCTCACAAGGGGTAATTCATGAACTGCTTTATTTCTCATAATTTGGTGGACATGACCCATGTTACTTGGACTATTCATTTTCTTGTGAATTATCCGTGTTCAAGCCACATGATATGGGCATAGGTGTGGGTACTCAAATGCTCTAATTTAGTGTAAATTTACGAAAAAGGAAGAAAAAAAAGAGTTGTCCAATACCTGGATACGTATCAAAAAATTTACAACTCTCGGTGACTTAAAAGATTCCATGTAAGATAGGATATGACGACTTTTTCTTTGAATTACACATTGTTTGAAATGATTTTGTGGATTGGGAATTATTTTTAACTTGCCTCTTTTTTGTCAAAGAAAATGTTTCTTACCAAGCTTTTGACCATTGAGGATTTTTTTTCTTTCTAATTTCCAAAAAAATTAAAATTCTAAAAAAGGAGCTTTACTTTTTTTAGTCTCGTCCAAATTCAATATGAATACTAAAAAAACCATTGAATAGGAAAAACAATGTTTTAGAATACCAAGAAGGAATAGGGTGGAACCAGGAAGGAAGAAAAGGGGATTAGTAATATTTGATATAAATCTGGTCTGACTATAAATTCATAAATGTTATTCATAAGTTACCTCAGATAATCTGTTTATGACTTGGATCCTAATATTTTAGAGATAAACTCCAATTTGCTAAGATAAGCAGAATTCTATAATAATTATCTTATTTTGCATCACAAATGTAACATTTTGATTGCCAATTACATAGAATTTTGGAATCGAAATGCAATATAAAAAATGATTGAGCTATATGCTCCTTCTAAGATGGAGTTTAACCAAAGGACCTTCAAAAATGTAAAAAGATTGAATACTCTACATGATTGAAAATAAATCCCTTGCTTGGTTTTGGTTGACATTTGTTTTTAGAGTTTTTTCTTTTGTAGGATTATCGATATTGTTTGAGCTAGCAACTCAATGGTTGTTGTGAATTCTTAATAGCATTCCATATAGATTTACCCAAATAATTTATATTGTGGTTTTGCAATTGACAGCCCTTTCTGGAAACTATGTCAACTTTGGGGTGTTTGAACTATATGGTGATAGAGCACTTTTTGATGCACTCGATATTGCATTGAAGATGACATTATCAATTCCCTTGGTTGATATATTGGCATTCCGTAAGGCATGTGAAATTGTCACTTGAAAGTCTGATTGGACTACTATTATATATTTTGGTGTGCCATATATTCCGTCATGACAACTCTTGATTATAGAAGTGTAATTATGCCAAATTCCATGTTTGTCTTATTCTGCCAAAGAAACAAGTTCTTGGCATTTTGATTGTTTTCTTCCAAATAAGCATGTTTAATTGTTTTCTTTTGGTGAGAGTTTAGGGTTTTTTCTTATTGTAATGTTTTATGTAATTAGGACACACCAATTTTGCTACAAAATAGTTCGCAAAGGAGCTGTAGGACTTGTCAGATCCCATTTAGCTTTACTCTGAGCCACTAAGTCGGGCATTTATTGTTTAGTTATCATATTTTGGCATTTGGGACTGCTTTACTCGATTTTAGTTTAAGAGGAATACCATATATATATATGCATAGACATGTATAGGTTTCTTTAGTTTGTTCTTACCTTTTTGTTTCCTTTTGCAGCTAATGAGGGCATACTTTGCTTTTGTGGAAGTTGTGTTCAATGGTCACCTTAACTTTATATTGAACCTGGATAGAAACACCTTTATGCATATTGTAGGATCCTTAGAATCTGGTCTAAAAGGTCTTGACACCAATATCTCATCCCAGGTACATCAACTACAAGGATGCTCCCCTATTCTTCATTGTCTAGTTGTCTGATTGTATATAGATATTTTCAAACTTAGCTTGCAATATTACTCTGACATGGCGATTTGTTTATTCTGTGAATTTTGATGAATATTGCTCTTTAGCTTTCTTTCGGCTGTACTCATTCAAGCTCTAACTTAACATTATGTTTCAGTGTGCATCTGCTGTTGACAATTTGGCTGCTTTCTATTTCAATAGCATCACAATGGGAGAAGCAGAAACATCTCCTGCTGCAATTAATCTAGCTCGTCATGTTGTCGATTGTCCCAATTTGTTTCCAAAGGTAAGGGAACTGGGTGCAGTCAATCTTCCTTGCCACATTCTTTTGGTTCTCCCCTCCCCTCTCCTCTCTCTTTCTTATGAGTGTGTTTGCATGCTGAATGTTTCATGCTCCAGATATTGAAGACTTTGTTTGAGATTGTTCTATTCGAGGACTGTGGCAATCAGTGGAGTCTTAGTAGACCAATGCTGAGCCTGATACTTATCAGCGAGCAGGTGGTTTGCTTACCTAAGTTTACATTTCTGCTTCATATTTATATCTTTGGTGCCCCCTCCCTGATTTTCCTTCTAGAATACAAGTGTGTGTGTAACTGTGTGTATGCTTACTAGTTACTACACATGCATACCTATATTTTGCTAACAGTTTTCAGTTTGACGTGTAATTTCGAAATTGGTTGGTTTCTTACTGTCTGTCTTCCATTTTCATATGGTTCTGGTTCTACATTCCTTTTTTAATTATTTCATTATCCATTTTTAATATTTGCATTAATTACTTGGATAAGCAGCTTCTAAAGTATCCAAACTTTAAACCATTTAAAATATAAGTATCTGAACTTTTTTTTCTTTAATACAAAGATACGTAATCTTTAAACCCAATAATGCATAAATCTTAAATAGGGATTTAAAACGCCAAATGATTCATTAATTTGTTCCAATATATTTTTGTCATGCCATTTATGATGTGAAAAAGGCCTCCATGATGGTTATCGAGTGTGAAAACAATAAAAAAAAAGATTAGTCATTTGGCGTTTAAATTTGGGTTTGGGTGTAAAGTCTAGGTATCTTTGTATTAAGAAAATAAATTCAGGTACCTTAGTGTTAAAGAAAAAAAATTCAGGTACCTATGTTTAAGTAGTAAGTTTGGGTATCTCAAAAGCTGTTTAGTGTAATTATTTCTTTTTGTTTCTTCTAGAAGTTTCTACGTCTCTGTGGTAACTTTTTGTGGCTCATCTGATTGGCCAGTAATTAAATGCTTATTCTTCTCTGCTTCTTTCTGAGTTCAACTTTTGTTTATAGAGAATATCTGCTAGAGTTCACAAAAGTCATATTTAAGCTTTCTCTATTGTGTGCTTTCTTGACATTTAATAAATCTATTGCATTTATAAATCAACTTTAACCTGCAGATATTCTCTGATCTAAAAGCCCATATTTTAGCCTCACAGGTTAGTTTTCTTTTCTATGTTAATTATCTTTCCCTCCTCTCTCTTTCTCTCTCTTCCTGAAAAGAAATGTCCATCAGTTGGTTAAGTATGAGCTTGGAGTGAAGGATGTAAAGTGAAAGACCGGACCATTTTTTATGAATCCTCATTATCATGCTATCAAGAAGGGAAATATCTTTCGCTTGAGCAAAGCAATGCCTTCCCACGTTTCTTTTGTTTTTTACTTCAAAATTGCATGGCACTAATTTTTATTTTTTTCATTACCGTATTTTTTCTTTGCATCTCTTCATATTCCTTAAGGACCCTCATCCTAAGCTGAAAATATAATGAAATAAAAAATAGGGGGCGAAGCCTTGGAGGTCTTTAAATTAGGCAAGTGTCATTTAATCCTTTTTATTTATAACGAGTGCTCCTTAGTCTCTAAATATGTTCATATGAGGTAATGTTTTAATATTAATTTTAATAGGGTTATTTTAATCGTTTTCTTATTCCCTCCTTAGCAAATAAAGAGCAACCCAAATGATTCTATTTTTTTTATAAATATGTTCTTTCCAAGTCTATCTTCCATCAAATCACCTTATTCTAAGGTAATAATATTTTTGGACTTTTATATTAAAATAATAATTTACGGTCTTAACTAGCACATTTTATAAAATTAATGAGGTCAAACGACACCAATTACAAACAAATAAATAAATGACATTACTAACCTATTTTAAAGGACCTTAATAACACTTTTTTTCTAAAAATATATAATTTTCAATGATGTCAACAAAAATCAGTGGGTTAGCAAGTCTGATGAACCTAGTTGGGTAGTTTATTTGAAGGATACAACATTTGCATTTATCTTCGCATTGGTCTCTTTGTTTCCAAGTTACCATTATCTGTGGTACCCAATTGATCTTTTATCCACTTGCAGCCAGCGGATCAGCATCAAAGACTGAATTTATGTTTTGACACACTAATGGATGATGTTACTCGAAACTTGGATTCCAAGAACAAAGACAAATTTACTCAGAATTTGACGTTATTCAGGCATGAATTTCGGGTTAAGTAGTATAATTTATAGAGAACGATACCTTTGCTAGGAGCTTCTTCCGAAGATGTGGAAGTGATGTAGTTGTTTGAAGAACCTTCAGCTCTACAGCAACAAGTTGAGGTGGAAGCTCTAGTTTTTCCTGAGGTGTGATGTGATCCTGTAATAGGCTGCTTCATATTTTTGCCTGAAAGAATGAAAACCGGGTCTGAAGTTTCTGAAATTTGGAACATTGAAACGTGTGTATCAAATTCTCGTAACATACTGTATAGCTTCTTTGTAGTCAGGCAGGGAGAGGGAGGGAGGGAGGGAGGGAGAGAGAGATATTAATGTAACATAGATGCTTTACTAGGAACATATTTCAGATTTGCAGCAGCTAGTGCTCGGTTGACGATTTATTAAAGTGGATAGTGGTTTCTTAGCATGGCTTCTTTTTTTCTTTCTTCCTTCTTCTTCTTCTTCTTTTTAAGCTAGAAGATATGTAAATCATTCATTTGGTTTGGTTATA
This sequence comes from Hippophae tibetana, assembly GCA_037013495.1. Taxonomy (NCBI): domain Eukaryota; kingdom Viridiplantae; phylum Streptophyta; class Magnoliopsida; order Rosales; family Elaeagnaceae; genus Hippophae; species Hippophae tibetana. Next base: position 10,282,625 of record CM072802.1, read on the forward strand.
GAAGGTACACGTAAATATTTGTACGTTAACCTATTTTTACATATATAGAAATAATTATATTTTATATTTTTTCACACAATCTCATATATTCAAGTCAGTTTTATTTTTTTTAAGCACATGTACAACAATATCCTATTAAATGTATACTTGCAATTATATAAAAGATTGTTGCACATGCATAAAATATGCATATACTAATTGGATTAAAATAACAATAAAAAGATTAATATATGCACTTTAGGCTATTTTTTCCTTTCGGACTATTTTAAGGATTTATTTTATGTGAAAATCAAAATTGTCGGAGCGAGAGGACACGACACAAGCTAAAGCAGCAAAGCAATGACTTAACGACTTGTATCTCTGGAAATAATGTCAATTCGTAAATTTTTGATTTGTAATTAAAAAACAAAAATAAATATCTTTAAAATTTATAATTATAAAAATAATATTTTTTTATTAAATTTTTTTTATATTATTTCATGTTAAATATTATGTTACGACTACTTAATATTTTTACCATCCAAGAAGATTAGATCAAGTAGAAACTATAATGACATGTTTGTTACACATTATTAAAGATCTTGTATAATATTTTTGTAGAATCACGTGTTTGACTGTGACATCATATTATATCGTACATATAAAAATAAAAATAATATAATTATGTAGAAATTTAATACAATTAGAAAATATGTGTATAAAATGTACTTAAAAGATAATTTCGTCTAATTAAATTTTTAATTATAAAATTATATGTTTTAATTTTTTTTCAAATTTTTATGTTAAAATATAAAAATAAATTAAATATTATTTTAAATATAAATTATTTTATTAAATATTTTTAATAAATTTTATTTGATTATATTACCTACATAATTATATTCAACACCCAAATCATATCTAAAACAATTTTATTTCAAATTCCTAGTGTTTAACAAGTCTCATTGTGGTTCTTAATTCTTGCTTTAGCATTTATGCCTTTTTCTCTAATTCTTTCTCATGAATGCAGATTCTGAATCTGGCTGTTTCACTTGCCAAAGTTGCCGATGTGGAAGGAGTATACACGATGAAGATGCGGCAGTCAGTGAATTTCAAGAAGCCTTAAAGTTGCTCGAGTCTTTAACGTTAAAACCTGAAAAACACAGCTTCAGCAGTGGGTAATGTTTCCGGTGTGAAATATTTAGTAAGTTGTCTGTAAAATTCACCCAATTTTGATAACTAATTCAACATACTTTGAATGCAGAGACATTCTGTTCTAGAATTCCTCAAGAATCAACTTGCATAAAAACAAACTGAAGTTTATTTCCCGTGGATCCGTGAAAAGAAGTCCAGGCAAGCATTACTTCTATACCTAACCATCGCAATCTTCAGTTTAGCAAATAAAGCTTCATTTCTGTACCCTCACAAGCTTAGCGTAAACATTTTACACAAGATTAGTGTTCTGACAATAACGGCATTCAAGGAGAACAAAGTGCTTCATGTGTTCACATTATTATCTCATTCTCACTCAAAATAAATTAAATCATTTATTAATTATCGTGAATCCTATCTGATTTAATAGTAAAATTTATTTATAACAATTAATAAAAAATAGATACATTGGTAATCCTCATGTGTAATTTAGAACTACTCCTTTGTGTTATGAGCTTTCGCAATCTTGCTCTTCATCAATTCATAGGAAAATTAGTATTTAGTAATTGATCAATTGTATACAGCGGTATCATCTCGTAGTAACTGTTATAATGTAGAGTAAGGCATCTACTTTATTTTATTAAACATCTTGTTTGTTATTTTATATTAGCTTCTCTTGACCCTGTCAGATTTGCGATCTGATACTAAATGACCCTAAGTTTTCTTTTTGGACCTTCTTGTTTAACGTATATATATATATATATATTTAAATTATATTATTTTATTTTTATTGTATAAATTGATATTAGATGTTAACTAGACTTATGTTATAATCTATTAATTTTCATAAACTATATCATTTTATCTCATTTAATTTTTTATGAGATAAGATGATATTAATTAAAATATTTTATTTATTCTAAATAAACCTAAATGAAACAAGTAAATATACAAAAATAAAAAAAATATAATATATAATTATTTATAACGTGAAAATTTAATACGAAAAATGATAATGTTTAAAGTTAAACACATAAGAAATACAATTTAAAATAGATGAAATGATATTTAAATAATATAATATTGTACCTTAAGTTCATTAGAAATGTTGAATGAATCTTGAGATGAAATGAGATGGCTCATTTTACATCTCTAACAAAAACATACTCAAGAGTGTTAGTATAAATATGTGAACAAAGTTTTATTTATATATATATATGTTGAATTGTTTTAATAGTTTTGTCAATTTGTACTATTAGTATCTTAAAAGTTTAGTAAGTTTGCAAATTATGATACTAGAAGTCTTTGATAGACCTATAGTGTCTCATCTTTCAAAGCTAATAGATCTTCGTTATGCCACAAGAAATACACCCGAGATTCGTTAAGTTTGAAAAATGAGATAGTAGATGTTTATTAGGTTTAAAAATTAAGACATTAGATATTTTTACTAATCTATTAATTTTGTAGGATATTTTTCGAGATAAAGGTTACAGGGTCCTTTTATTTTATAAAATGAGTGAATTTAGTCTCCTAATTTATTTATGGGTCAACTTAGTCTTCCAAATTTATGTAAATAAGGTATTTTAGTGTAAAAAATACATTAAAGTTCATGATATTTAATAATTATGTAATTAAAGCACTTATTTTTAATAATTACAAAATTAAATATACTTAATTTTAATAATAACAGAACTTATAGTGATTGACATAAAAATAATGACACTAAATCGATTCTTTTCATATAAAAATGTGACCATTATTATCCGTATTTTTTCCTAAATAATATTGTTGTATGCATAAATATAGGGTCAAAATTGAAACTTCTTGAGATAAAAAAATAAATTGTTGTCATTCCTTATTTGTAATGGTTAATAGATTTTTTTACTATTAAATTTGATAGTAGTTGTTTTAAAAACAACATTAAATTTTAAACATTATAAATTATTATTAAAGTTCTCTTGTTGTTACATGAATATTATCATAGTTAAAATTTGTCAAAAAATAACAAAAAAGTTACATGAGTACCATTATTCTTTAAATTAAATTTAGGTTGAGGTGTCATAAAAGTTCCTTAGATTAAATCATTTGTGTCATTTAATCTCTCGGACTAGAAAATGTGTTATTTAGTTTTGTAAAAAGAGTCTATTAATGATAAATTTTATTATTTTAATAATTTTTCTTAAAATATTATTATTATTAAAGACTTATATTTTCATCATATTTAATCAATTGATAAAAAATAATAATATTTTAATAAAAAAATCATTAAAATAATATAATTTGTCATTAGTTGATCATTTTTATATAACTAAAAAACTAAATAATGTTGTTTTTAATTTAAGGGTTAAATAGTACAAATGATAATATTGAGTTCTACAAGTACTATAATTATTTGATTTATATATTTTAGTTATATAATCTTTTAAGTGAATTCTATTAGTCTAATTAATAAATTTAAAATTTTCAAAAGTTTGGATTTTTTCAAGAATAAAAATGAAAAATATATTTTTTATTAAGAAAAAAAATAGCACATATCCTTTCATGGTTTCTCTCTCTTTCAGTCACTCATTCTTACTGTTATTTTTTTCTCTCAATTTTATTTTTTATTAATAAAAAAATGATGAGAGAGAAAGAAAGAGAATTTAACAAAATGTATAGTTCTCGTTTTACTTTTGAAAAAAAAAACATAATTTAAAAAAAAAATTAACTTAATTAATTATATTTTTAAATGATAATACTAATATAATTTACTTAAAAAGTTAAAGGATTAAAGTATATAAATTATATATTACAATATTAAAATGATCATCCATCTATAAATAACTTAATATAAAAAATTTGATTGATATTTTTCTCCTAAATTTAATAGTTTATACTATAAGCAATTTCACCAACACGAGCCTATAGTTACTATTGTATCTTCTTCTTTCCTTACTAAACAAAGTTAATATAGATTATTTTTCTACCATAATAATAATATTAAATTGTAAAAAAGAAATTAAAGGTTACTTTTGTGAATAAAACATTATATAACATAACGTGAGAAATCATGTATTATGTTTTATGATAAATAAATAAAAACTTAAAAGGAAAATGCTATACCATCACAAGTTTTAAAATTTTATTAGATAAAAGCGAACATTAAGGGCTGCTTTAGTTTATTGTCCAAATTACTCAATTTTATGATGAATCATGGTGTTCTACCGTAATGATTTATAAATGTTAATTTCTTATAAGTCTTATTTCATTCTTTTTAAGTATGATTGCCTCTATTAATTACTTCCTAGAAATCATTGCCCTATTTAACACAGGGGTTAATCTTAATTGCATCATACCATCAATAGTTCTCAGAAGGTTTTACAAACCAACTGAAAAACAACTTAATTCAACCAATAAATCTCAAATGAATATTATTGGAAAAATTGAGGTATCTATCTAAAAAGGATCATAACCTATCAACAATCCATTTGTCATAGTATTTGACATAGGGTACTCAGTCATATTGGGTACTCCCTTTATGGATATCATTACCCCATACTCTGTTAAACATGACAGGATTTCTTTCAAAATAGGAAGAGAAGCCTTCAGCTTCCCCTTCATCGAAGAACCAAAAACCAGAGATTTTAATCTCATTAAAACATATTCAATCTCTCCAAAAGAGATTTTTGTTCTTATAAATCATAGTAAAAATGATCTTCTCTATCTCAAATCCAAACTTCAGTTTCATACTGTTGAGAAAGAACTTCAAATCCCAGAGATCAAAGACAAAATCTCTAAATTACAAACATCTTTTGAGAAAGAAGTTTGCTCTGAATTACCCAGTACATTCTGGAAAAGAAAAGAACATATGATTTACCATATGAATCATCCTTCAATGAGAAGGATATTCCTACAAAGGCAAGGCCTATTCAAATGAATGGTGACCTTGAACAATTCTGTAGAAAGGAAATCACTGATCTCTTATCTAAGAAACTCATATCAAAATCTAGATCGTCGTGGAGCTGTGCGGCCTTCTATGTTAACAAATCTGTCGAGATTGAGAGAGGAACTCCTTGGCTAGTTATCAATTACAAACCTTTGAACCAAGCCTTAAAATGGATTAGGTATCCTATCCCGAATAAAAAAGACTTACTTCAAAGATTGTATTCATCATCCATATTTTCAAAGTTTGATATGAAATCAGGCTTTTGGAAAATTCAAATCAAGTCTCAACATAGGTACAAAACTGCATTCACTATTTCATTTGGGCAGTTTGAGTGGAATGTTATGCCATTTGGGCTCAAAAACGCACCTTCTGAGTTTCAAAGGATTATGAATGATATATTCAACCCTTACTCAGAATTTTGTATTGTGTACATCGATGATGTACTTGTATTTTCAAAAGATGTCAGACAACACATCAGACATCTCAAAACTTTCTTCCATATCATCAAGAGGAATGGAATGGCTTTATCAGCCAAGAAAATGACTTTTTTCCAAACAAACATTAGGTTTCTTGGACTTAGTGTATCCAATGGAACAATAATTCCTATTAATAGATCCCTATAGTTTACAACTAAGTTCCCTGATAGGATTATTGACAAAATCCAGCTACAAAGATTTATAGGTAACTCAAATTAGGTATTAAGTTTCTGCCCAAATATTAACAGGTTAGCAAAACTTTTACATAATAGGCTTAAGAAAACTCCTGAGCCTTGGACAGAAAAACACACCAAAATTGTGCAAAAAATTAAAGCACAGGTTCAAAACATTCCCTATTTACATCTTGCGGATCCTACACTCCCCAAGGTAGTAGAAACTAATGCCAGTGAGCTTGGCTATGGTGGGATTTTAAAACAAGTCCAAGATAATAACGAACAAATTGTTCAGTTTGTCTCTGGCCATTGGAATGATTGTCAAATTTTTTTTACTAAGGATTGGTTGCAAATCTTCAAAAGAGATTTTATTAAAAGATGTTAAAAATATTGCATAAAAACAATTTTTTTCCAGATGGAAAGCACTATTAAGTATTTTTTATTTTGATATAGAATTTATCAAAGGAGAAGAGAATTCATTACCTGATTTTCTAAACAGATAATTTCTTCAAAACAGGTACCACAATGAGCAAGAAAAAGAAGGGAAAAGAGAAGAGTGAACCTCCAAACCTAACCATTATCAACCTTTCATCGGCTAAACCCATCATGACCTGGTCTCAGGTTACTCATAACCAATCATCACCTCAACTCACTCCTGATGATTTAGAATTAAATAATCGCATCCATGAATGGTTGTAAAATATGGATTCTGAGAAAATCAGAACTGTATTTCGTTGTATCCCAGAAATTGGGGGACCAACTGTTTCATCAAATTTGGAAATCATATCTTCCAAATCAAAAACATTTTCCCAAAAAACAACATGAACAATTTCTCTTCAAGAAAGAGGAATTACATCCTCAACTTATTTTCCTCCCAAAGGAGTAGGGGAAGCATTTCCCAAAATAAAATCATCATCTGAATATTTTGAGAAACAACCAACTCAGGTGGTAACTATTATTGAAAAACAATTTTTCAACCAAAAACCTTACTTGACCGTTCAAAATTATTTTGAAAAAAGGATTTTCTATCGGTCATCTTTATCTTCAAAAACTCCTCAATACTATCAGAATATTCTAGAGATCACTGGTAGTGTGGAATTCAAACATTTACACTATCTTAAATCAACAGAAGTGTAGTTTTCAACTGTCAAACTCCATAAAATCATATCTACAACAGTGTAGTTTTCTAAATATTTTTTAAGATGACCACAAAAATGGCTTTCCAAGTTTCTTTTATTTTTTACTTTAAAATTGTCAGGCACTAGATTTTTTTTCATTACCGTATTTTTTTTCTTTGCCTCTCTTCTTCGTGTTTCTGGAATTCGTCAAAATATAATATTATAATTTAAATATATATTATTTTAATTATTTAACTACCATTAAAATACATAATTTAATTATATTTATAATTTATACAATGCATTTAATATATATTAATTATAAATTTAAATTTATTTTATTTTTGACACAAATTTTGTTAATTTAGAATATAAAATATAAGTTTACGACTTGTCCAAATTTGATACCTTTAACGAAAATATAATTTAGCTTTGTACATATTAGACTCTTTAACACCATGTTTTTTTTGTGAAAATGTAACAATATAAATTTATTATCTTTATAAAATATATTTTTATAATTTTTTTATAAATATTATAGATTTGTGACGTCGCATTTAATAAATAGGAGAGTAAAATATATTTTTGTTAAAAAATAGTAAAGTATGGTATCATTTTTACTTAAATATATAACTTAATTTGTATATTATTTTAATACTCAATCTTTATAAATTATTTGAAATTCCGTTAAAGAATCTATCACCTCGTCCTCACAGACATTTAGCGCGGAAGTAAAGATGTTAAGTTCGTCCTCGTTACACACAATTGCCAACACTAATCGTTGCTTTTAATGAAATTATCTCAGGTTGTTAATTTTTTAGGATTAATTTTATCTATTAATAAAAATAACGAGAATTATAACATTAAATTAATAATTTTAAAATTAAGTTAATTTTAAAGCACACTTTCAAAATTAATAATGCAATTGTTGCATGAAAGAAGTTATCAAATTTTTGAGAAAAATTTCACAGGTTACCTCATAATAGTGTGATATAGCAAAGGTGTAAAAATTTATACGATTGTGTGCTTTTAGCATTTTTAAAAAGTTAAAAAAGAAAGAAGAAGAGAAAAGAAGTCAAATCTTTTGGCGCCAAAAAAACCCAAACATCCGTTACATCTTTTCAAAAAGGATTCTATCAAGTAGCCGTTTTCGCCGTTATCATTGCTGTCCAAGCAATTAATTTCACATTAACCGCCACACAATATCTAAAGTATCTATTCTCTTCCAAATCTTCGAAACAAAAAAACTATACTTTCCAAGAAAAAGAACGTTTGTAAAGCTTGCTGATTTCTTGGGTTTCGCATTTTGAGTCCACTGTCTCTCCGACATTTTCCCTTTCCAATTCAGCGGCGAAAATGGATTCAATGCCTTCTTCTAGCTCTCCCTCACGAACCACCTGTGCTTCTTTCCTCCACGAATTGCAGGTTCTAGCTCTCTCATTGATGATCTTGTTTACGCTTAGTTCTGACTTTGACTGTAATTATTCGTTCCAATATATTGTGTTGTCTTTAATTTAGTACTTGTAAATTCCATAGAGTAATTGCAAATTCTGTTTTTGAATGGTTTTTGTGCATGTTAGATAATATGGGATGAAATTGGCGAGGGTGAGAGTGAGAGAGACAAGATGCTTCTCCAGCTCGAGCAAGAATGTCTTGCCATTTACCAGAGGAAGGTTGAAATGACTAGAAAACACAGGGCTCAATTGCATAAGTCTTTGGCGGATGCTGAGGCAGAGATAGCTACTCTTGTTTCTGCTCTCGGTGGAACACATGGTGTATTTTCTCGGGTTTGAATCGTGACTTTTACCCATGTCAATTTTTACTGATGCCTCTTATGATTTTTTTTTTTTTTGTTCTGAGTTTGTTGTTTGGGAATTTTGAGAAGGGAAGGGGTGCTTTGAAAGGACAGATATCTGCAGTGAAGCCTATTCTGGAGGACTTGAGGCTGAGGAAGAAAGAAAGAGTTAAGGAATTTTCGGAAATCCAGTCACAGATTGCACGTATCAGTGGAGAGATAGCCGGCAACAGTGATCAATCAAAGAATGATAATGGTATACTGGTCAATGAGAATGATTTGACTCTGAAGAAGTTAGAGGAGCTCAAGTTGCAACTTAAAGAACTTCAGCATGAAAAGGTTCCCCTAATTGCTGTAATTATTATTTTGGGTTGTGGCACAAGGCTGGTTAATTAGTTTTTATTTCGTGTAACACATGTTTGCTATTGTTTGTTAAATTTTCTCACAGGATTTGCGCATAAAGAAAGTTAACAGCCAGCTTGCTGCAATTCATGAGCTGTCAGCTCTGATGTCCTTTGATTTTTCTAAAACAGTTTCTGAAGTTCACCAAAGCTTGAGTGATCGTTCAAGTGGCCATTCGAAGAGCATCAGTAATGAAACACTTGCCGGATTAACTGGTGTGATCAACACTCTGAAGCATAATAAATGGGAAAGACTACATAAGGTGATTCAATTTCCCACTCATAACTTTCTAAAAATTTAATTTAATTTGAAATTTTTTGTGACATAGTAATGGAGGCATTTTTGATGTAGGCAATTAACTTTTTGTGCCTCTAAATTTTATAGTCTAGGTTCTATGGGGGAATCTTTTTTCATTGATTCCTGTTTTCTTTCTCTCTTTCGTCATTTGTTTGGTTGATAACCGTAGCAAAGGTAGCTCAAGGAAATGCAGCTTCATGGTTATTCAGAGTTATGTTCAGAGGTTACTTCATAGTTTTAGTTGACTAACTAGTTAATGTGGAAGTTAATACCTAGAGCCTCGTTTTTAATCTATTATGGAGTTCACATTGATGCCAAATGTAAGGACTACAAATTTCCTTGTTCAATGGTTAAAATAGTGGTTGCCCAAATATTATGGCCCGAAGCTTCATTTATACCGGTGGCTTTTTTCCTGTTCTTGATTTTTAGTTTTAGAAACTTTTAGATAAGTTTTTCTTACTCAACGTATATTATACTTTAGCTGCAAGATCTTTGTCACAAGCTGACGGACCTATGGAATCTCATGGACACACCGTCTGACGAGCGAAAAAGATTTGACCATGTTACTTCCCTGATCTCTTTCTCAGTGGATGAAGTGTCAGGGCAAGGATGCCTTGCTCTAGAAGTTCTTCGGCAGGTACAGTTTTCATTCTCTCTCTTTTTTTGTAACCACGAGCAGTTATTCTCTAAACCCTTGAGTTCCTCCATTAAATGCTTTTCAAAGAGATTTATTGTGTTGTATATTTCATATTTTTTCCAATTTTATAATTTTTAGATCGAGGAAGAAGTTGAGCAATTGAACCTTCTTAAAGCTAGCAAGATCAGGGAGCTGGTATTTAAGAGGCAAGATGAGCTAGAAGAAATATACAGAGAGGTCCATATGCAAGTAGATAGTGTTGCAGCTCGACATATTCTGAATAGTCTCATTGATTCTGGTTTGCTTAATTCCCATTTTCAATTCTAGAAGTATGGACTGTACTAATTAATATGTTAGGTTTAAATTACAATATCCTTTACCTCGAGTTCTCGTGTTTTTCGTTGGATTTGTTTTTTATATTTTTAGTGAAAACCTTGCACCTGTTGTTCTCCCTTTGATTTCCTTGTTCATTTTGATTGTTATTTATTCATCAGGAAGGTGAAAAAAAAGATTTTCTAATCTTTAATATTTGGTTCGTATGGTACATATAATGAATTGTTTTTTTATTTAAATTTTGCAGCACGGGCTTCAATCAATTAGATTAAGAATAAAATTTTATGAGATTTGATTTATTAATATAATTTTCTCTTTACTTGTATACACGGTGTTAAATGTAACTCAACTCAACTTAGTTCATTTAAAGTTAATTTAATGTAATCGTGAGTTAAAAAAGTTCAATTCATTTTGTTTATGAACTCAAATGAGTTAGCTCACTTAGTTCATAAATAACTGGCGAGTTCATTAAAAAATTCTTTATTAATGATAACATTTTTATAATTACAATAATATCATTATAGAATATTGCAATTAAAAGATAATATTATTTTTTTATAAAAATGTAATATTTATATTAACATTTGCGTTTACAAATAAAATTATAATTTTTTTATTTTTATTTTTAAAAAGAGTTAATGTTAGTTTATTAACTGTTTATTTCAATTTATTTAAAAATTAGTTAAGTTGAGCTAAGTTGAGCTATATAAATTTAGATGAGTTAGCAAACACAATTCATTTGACACCTCTATGTAATGCATCGGTCAAATGTCTTGGCAACTATATGTATTGGGGTTTTGGCAAGTGAAGCTCAGTTCTAGGCTGCCTGCCACTTCAATTGAGTGATGCTCAAATGAGGAAGAGTGACATTGTTCTGATTTTTAGTTAGACTTCGTTCTGAAGCTGGTTTTATGTTTGGGTTCTGTCATGGCTTAAATGGCTACATCCACCTTTTTTGTCACTTTTTCCTGCCCTAATTTTTTCGCACGCTAAGTTGTTTCAATCTGATGTATGATATTTGAAGTTAAGAAGTTAATTGGTTGGAAATATTTAAGTAGTACATAGTTCAAAATTTTCCATAATACTTGATAGTTATTGCAATAATATATAACTGGTTTCATTTTCGAAGGATTTATTACTGGTGTTGGATAGAGTTTGTGGTTTCCATGATGTGTCTGAAACATTGCTGAAATGTTCAACCTAGTCATACTATCCTTAATTCTACAGTTTATCCTTGGATGTTTAGTTTCCAAAATCAACATTCAAATTCTCGCAAATTAGCTATCTGAAAAAGTTTCTCTTTTTTTTTATGAAAAAAAAAGTATTATCTCTTTAGGAATTCCAGTATATGATTTTGCTAAGTTTGGTTATACACTTCTATTAACTTTTCTATTTGCAAACTTGCTCAATAGTAATTAATCTTCTTTTCTCATTACTTTGCATAATTTGTGTAACATTAATTAAACCGTTTACAGGATATTTTCTTCTTGAATTTGAAATATGTAAGCCATCAACCTATAACGAGTAATGTCAGTAATTGGTTTGGGAGTTGATTTGACAGTTATGTTATTGCATGCCTTTACAGGTGCTATTGACGTGTCTGATATACTCACTAGCATGGATGACCAGATTGCAAAAGCCAAAGAACTGGCCCTAAGTCGGAAGGATATCTTGGACAAAGTAGCTAAATGGAAATTTGCGACTGAGGAGGAAAAGTGGCTTGATGACTATGAAAAGGTAAAGAATGTTTGGGAGTGTTACTATTTTTGGAACTCAGTAGATATTTTCGTGCAATGGCTTCAAAGTCCCACAAATGTTTACCCGGTGAAAACTTATTATGGTGATGTTAAAATCTTTTCCTTTAGACTTTTTGGTCGCATAGTTTTTCTTAGATTAACACGTATGTTTTAGGGCTAAGATACATACAGATTGTATGTTTTATTAACAGCTCTCTTTCAATTTCAGTCTTTTTGTGTTTAGATTGTCATTTAGAATTTACATCTAGGTTAATCCTTTTTGTATTGGTTCATTGGAGGGCACGTTAAGCTCATTTAGGCCACATGTGGTATGCCTAGCTGAGCGAGCTCCTTTGATCGGGCTAGACTGATTCTAGTGCTATATTTGACTTGAATTCTTGCAAAAAGAGCAAAAAACTACTTTGGTTAAGTCAGAGATTTAAGTGAGATTCAATATATTTACCTGGAGATATAATTAAATCAAAATACAATTAAAATTTTCATATATGCTGAATTGCATTTTCCCTCTCCAGGATGAAAATCGTTATAGTGCAGGAAAAGGAGCACACATAAACCTCAAACGTGCCGAGAAAGCTCGAATTCTCATTGGAAAAATACCATGTAAGCATACTCTTTTTTTATTTTATAATTTCTCCGGTACTTTACTTTTTGGACAAGTATGTTTTTTATTAATTTTCTTGTTTAAGTATGCTAATTAGTCAAGAAAAGTTTCTCTTGGATTTTGATTTATTTCACATAATTTGAAATTTTTGGCACTTATAATCCAAAATCTGAAGATAATTCGGTTTAAGGAAGGCGTTTAGAAGGGAAAAAAAGGACGCTGTCCAATTTCAGTCTGCCATTTGCCTTCATAATGGGTTCACTTTAACCTTATTTGTGCTCTGAATTGGACTACTGAATTATTTATGTTGATATCACTCTCTTGTCATTGTCTTCCCTCATACTTCTTTCTTCAATTCTTGTCATGTCACTTGTTTTTGAAGTGGAAGAGTACCTTGCCTTGGATGCAAATCGTGCCTTCTAGGCTAGGTGGTTTGGGCAATGCACCTAGGCCTGTTCATTTTGTTTCAAATAGCATATGCATGAGTGCAAGAACTAAAAGAAGTGAATTATGAAAATATGTGTTTGTCTTTTATTTCGTCATTTGGCTGGAGATAAGCCTAAGAAATTTCAGTGATAAAGAGGCCTATGAGTTGTGGAAATGGTTATTATGTAAATGCTGCACTGAGCTCATAAAATACCTCGTTTCTATAGCACTTTCTAGAAGATATATTTTCTCTTAGCTGGAAAAGATTTGATAGGACTAGGAGATTTGTTGCTGTATCTTTTTGTTCTATGGATTGTCTTTTATGTCGTTTAATCACTCAAAGCTCAATTAGCTTGATGGTCAACATTTAGCATTGTATGGTTTTTATCTCTTTTGTTTTCCTCTTACAAATTTTATAATGTTACCAGCTATTGTTGAGAGTTTGACTGCTAGAGTTAAGGCCTGGGAATCGGAGAAAGGAATTCCTTTCTTATATGAAAAGGTATTACCATTGCTATTACAATTATTTTCCCCTACATAAAATTATATTAAGTTGGCCCTTCTAAATCACAATACAAACTCCAAATTGTAGGTTTCACTTTTGAACATGTTGGAGGAATATAATGTGCTGCGCCAGGAAAGAGAAGAGGACAAACGAAAATCTAGGGTGTGTTTCAGTTTTTTTTTTTTTAATAATGTAGGTTCTTTCTTCAACACGTATCAGATTATTTTTTTGAACTTGTTCAATCAGTTACTTTTGCTACCAGTGGAAAGGCTTTGCATAAACATATACCTCACAAGTGGCCATATGAATTCTGCATTTGAAATTCTTTCTGCAGGAACAAAAACGATTGCAAGAACAACTTGCTGCAGAACAAGAGGCACTATATGGTTCAAAGCCCGCCACAAAGAAGCCACTGGGTCAGAGCAATACAATGGTGGGGACCCCAACTGGCCGCCGCCTGGGTACTCCTATGGGCCGTCATGGGATTTCATCTGGTAAGGAACGTGGAGAAAGTGGCAGGTTGAGTAATATCACACCTATTAACTATGTTGCTCTTGCAAAGGATGATTCAATTTCTCGTGGTACTTAAAGCTCTAATTTTTCTTTGGAGTAGATAATAGGTTTATGTCTTCATTCCCCATATAGCATTATAACCCCTTGTAAATGGTTATTTGATAGTTTTTGTTTTCCCTCCTTTTATCCTTACATTCTGAGACGTCCAACATATATAGGTAAAGGAATGTTTTCTATCAAGACTATACCCAAATACAATTGGATTTGCCCTTGTAAATGGTTATTTGATAGTTTTTGTTTTCCCTCCTTTTATCCTTACATTCTGAGACGTCCAACATATATAGGTAAAGGATTGTTTTCTATCAAGACTATACCCAAATACAATTGGACTTGCTTGCTGATGCTGTTTAAGTGTTGTCTGTTTTCTTATTGTTTGATATATTTACTTTTTTTAATTTTCACACGACTTTTTTTTTCCCCTATGATTTAGGATGGAACCTAATTCTTGTATTTTGTAAGAGGAACAACTTCTACTGAGGCATAGTAGAGTGGAATTAGATTCAGTATTCAATTTGGGCCTGATTTTGAGCGAATTTTTTTTTAGTGTCTTGTGTTGCATTTGAGTTTACTAGGTTTAAGATGTCAGAATTACATGAGAAAAAAATACACCAAATGGTCTAATGAATTTTATGCATTGATAAGTCTGATGTACATTACAAAGATTAAAACACAGACGTACGCTATAAATATAATGGCACTGTACCTATAAATATAATGGCACTGTACCTCCCTCCGAGTCCAGTATGTTCTTCAATCTTCTTATTCATATTCATAAAATCAATTTTCATTCTTTGGATTTGATGGATCCACAATTTTGAGGCCTGTTTAACATCTCAAGAAAAATTAATACAACTTGATGAATACCCTAGTTAATCCTCAAGGTAATCATTTAACATCTAAGGTAACATCGAAAACTAACGATAGAACAACCCTGCACAATAATAGACTTCTTTGCAGGGAGATATTCACCAATAATCTCCGCAAGAACAGATTCCGTTCTTGAAATGGTGGAACCGTTGCATATCACGCACAATGATTTCCCTTCCAGTCAAGAATGAAATGTACTTGGTGGCATTGTGACAATCACCACATACTCGTAAGTTCTTCCTGATGTGTATAGTTGTACCAGGGCTTGTATTTAAGAGTCCAAATGCGATAGCCAGCTTCTCACTGTGGCTATTGAGCACTTGCTCCTTAACATTGTCTTCCACATCATGAACTGAATTGGTCTCAGGTACATACCCAGCAGCCTTAATTTTATCTCCCAGTGTCTCCAGAAATGTATAAATTTGTTTTGATTGAGGATGGTCTGTGCTTCCAGAATGGAAAGTGTGGAACTCATCTTTTAGATCTAATAAACTGCAACCTGGAGTTTTCTTGAGTTCTTTGCTCTTCATCAACATGCGTACTTTGGAAACTCTATCCCACATTGAAGCCGTGGCATATATATTAGAAAGCAATACGTGGTACCCACCATCATCTGGTTCCAACTCAAATATTTTCTTCGCTGTCATTTCAGCTAGTTCAACATTATTATGAATTTTGCAAGCACCTAACATGGCACCAAACACAGTAATCCCTGGCTTTAAAGGCATCTTTTGAATAAAACTCCAAGCTTCATTAAGTCTACCAGCTCGACCAAGAAGATCAACCATGGCTCCATAGTGATCCATTGCAGGCTCCAAGCCATAATCTATCTTCATGCTATCAAAATATTTGAGGCCCTCTTCCACCAAACCAGAGTGGCTGCAAGCAGAGATGACACTCAGAAATGTCGTTACATTTGGCTTGGTTATTCCCATTTGCATCTCATTGAACACATCTAAAGCTGTTTTTCCGAGCCCATGTGTACCATATCCATCTATCATGGCATTCCATGTTATGACATGTCGTTCTTCCATCATGTCAAAGAGTTTCTTTGCGGTGTCAATGACTCCACATTTTGCATACATATCAACAAGAGCAGTCATCACAAAAATATTTTTGTCCAAACAAGTTCTAATGACAAGTCCATGAATCCACTTAGCTTGGCGTGTTATTGATAATTCTGCAAGAGCAGAAATCACACTTACCATAGTGAATGAATCGGGTTTTATGTTCTGAGATTGCATCTCACAAAAGTGACTTAAAGCTTCATTGACACATCCATTCTGGGCATAACCCAATATCATTGCATTCCATGATACAGGGGTTTTATTCTGCATGTTTGTGAATATTTTGGATGCAATATCTACTCTTTTGCACTTGCAATACATGGATATCAAAGAATTCATAACTGATACATCAGATTCAAGTTTCATTTTATGTGCCAATTCATGTATGAACTTTCCCTGATCAAGATCACCCAAATCAGCACAAGCATGTAAACCCTCCATTATAGTGACATTGGATGGCTCAAACCCTTCATCCAACATCTTCTGAAAAATTGCCAATGCTTCCTCAGGATTTTCACTTTGTACATACCCATCAATCATAGAATTCCAAGTAACAATAGTCTTGTCATTCATACTATTGAAAATCAAACGAGAAGTTGTCACAGAACCTAATTTAGAATACATGTCTACCAAAGCAGTTGAAATATTGACAAGTGACTCAAATCCAGCCCTCAAAACAATTGCATGAATTGACTTTCCAATCCTTAAAGATCCAATATCAGAAGCTGCAGGCAAAATGGTGACCAATGTGATTGCATCAGGCTTTTGCCCTTCGTCCTGCATTCTTATAAGCATATCCAAAGCTTTACTCGCAAACCCGTTTTGTGAAAAACCAGCAATAATAGTATTCCAAGACACCAAATCCCTAAGAGGCATTCTATCGAACATATTGTACGCGTCACCAATCTGCCTACATTTAGCGTACACATTCACAACAGCAGTCATCGTAAACAAATTCTCAGCAAACCCATTTTTTATAACCTGAGCGTGAATCTCCTTACCCCTCTTAAGGTCCGATTCATCACCCAAAATTTTCAACAAATAAGTAAAATTATACACAACAGGGTTAATATCATCATACCTCATTCGACAATAAAACGAAAAGGCATCATCAGATAATGAATTTTTCGCATACCCTTTAAGCAATGTGTGGTAAAGAACGTCAAGTTTCTCTTCAGTTGAGTCAAAAACTCGAGCAGCCTCATTCGGGCTGCCATATTTACAGAACAAGCTAACAAATTTAGTCTGGAAAAGAAGTTCACTGTATAAGCCGTTTTTAATGACATGAGGGAGAATTTGATGAAGTTCTTTAATGGAAGTGCAAAGCTCAAGGAGGAGAGAGGAAGGGTGTCTGTAGACATGGGAAGGAATGTAAGTTCTTTGGGAAAGATAGTGAAAGGTGCGAGAGGATGAGAGAGGAAGTATAGAGGGAGTTTTTGAAGGAGATGTCGAGTTGATAATGGGAATGAGAGGGGGTGGTGGTGTTAAGAGTTGTGCGCTCGTCATTCTGTGTCGTCGCTTTGCTCCCACCGGCTTTTTATCTACAATAACTTTCCCAACAATTTAAAAGCATTAAATTAACAAATAATTTAGATAAATAATACTAAAAATAATATTTTAATAAAATTATTTAAAATTATAGATATTAATAAATATAAAAATTTAAATTAATTAATGATTATTAAAATTAAAAAATATATCTAATTATAATTAGAAATATATATACACATTATGTAAAAAAAATATTTGTTTGTATTGGAATTACTGTCACATATATATTTATAATTTGAGTCTTAATTATTAATTATGAGTATATAAATAACTAAATTATTTAAAAAAAAAGAAAAAAAGATAAGAGGTGCGAGAGGAACTTTTTACCCAAAAAAAAAATGGTTAAATCTCGGAAGTTTTAATTAAAATATTTTAATTCTATAATTTTTGAAAAAATATGCACCAAATCAGCATTTTTTGAAAAAATGTGAACCTAATATTAAAAACTCAAAAAACAAAGAAGACTGAAGTTTACTTTTATAGAGTTAAAAAATTATGATTTGCCCAAAGCAAGAGATAGCTAGCGCGCTTCTCCCAAAAAATAAATAAATTATGTTTTCCTTTTTTTCTTTTCTTTTCTTTTCTTTGTCTTCTTCCCTAGAACTCTCACATTATTTGCTTAATTATACTCCTGTCTTTAAATCTTACCTCAAGCGAGCTACCCAAATTTCAAAATTATGCTTTCAAAACCTCCGTATCGTTTCACTCCAATTGCAGACCAAGTACCTGTTGTTATGCTCTGGAACCGACCATGTGATGCCTATCTAGTTGCAACGCCGTCTAAATCACAATGTCGGAGCATGTGCCCAGATTCTTCTTACAGTTCCCATGTTCTACTGGTCATCATAAAGGTATATGACCCTATGCTCCATAGACATACACATCAGGAAGAAGAATCTAATAGGATTCAAAATGGGGTTCTTGTTCTTCACCTTGCTGCTTATAAAGATCCTAACAAGGTGGATTTATGATTGGGTAAATCAATGGAATTCTTCTATTGGATTGAAGCCAATTTTGGTTTCTTCTGGCTATGTATTGTTATTTGCTAATTTAAATGCTTCTTTTTATTTTGACTGCAATGGAAGTTTCTATTTGTGTGAAATTTACCTCTGTTTTAGGAATTATATAGAGGACATCGTATGCTGGCGATATCAGCTAAAGTATTAGAGAGTATTTTTATTTGACTATATACCATCCTATATGTGATATTAATGCTCACTAGTTGGAAAAACATATGAAATACATTTTTTGATGAAGACCCAAACGTTTAAGATTGTTGTCTGAAAAGATTTTGTTTTGTTTTCGTTAATGATGATGGCAGGTGGGTGATTTATCGTTCTATTGGAATATAATAAGTAGGGTGTCAATCTCTAAGGCAAACATGGCATGATACTTAGTATGTAAAATTCATTATTTTTTATTATTATAAATAAGCAACACAAAAATAAATATTTGTGTCAACTAATACGAAAACCCGATTCGATTAAAACACGACACAAACACGGCTAACAAGACACGATTACCACCCCTGCCAGCTTTTGTTTCTGGATGCTCAAGACTAAAAAAACATTAACTCGTTTATCAATTCATCTGCCGATTCAGATGTGTTGTAACATACCAATATAAATTGGTGGTCTTCTTTCGTCTCTCAAAATTTACAACACAAAGACCTTTACGAAGAGACCAGTCAAAGAGCTGTATTATGTTATATATCTTCCTTGGTCCCGAAAGATGAGAAGGAAGGAATCAACTGATGACTGGTCTAACCAGTGTATCAACGAAGAAAAAGCAAACTGCAAAAAAAAAAAATTGAAGATTTTCTTCCCAATGAAAAACCAATGGACACATTTTAGAGCAATAATTTGCTTAACTAATGTTCATGTGGTTTTTCTATTTTTATTTTTAATCTATATCAATTACAGGATCCTCATAAAGAGTTTCAGTTTATAACTTGTTCTGAGCGTTAAATTTGATACCTTTCCTATTCAGCTCTCCGTGCAATCAAAAGGAGAAATCTGCAGTCAGAATGGGAACAGCTGAATCACACTTTCAAGCTCAAGGTTGATTGTTAGGTTCTCACAGCAACTCAGACAAAGCCTTCTTGTCTTCTTGAATATGAAAAATCCTCATATATGAAGACTAGTTCTACTGGAGTTGCCTGAAGCTAGCTGGGACTAGTTTGGTATAATGATGCAACGATAACGTTTTGGCTGATCGTATCTGTTTATTAGCTAGCATGGATTAGTTTTTCCTGCAAGACAATTAAACCGACATTAGGTATGGAGTCATTGAAAGAAAGAAATAATTGATCCTTCAAAATTAACAATAAATTACAAATGTGGACTCTGGACTTTTTTTCTTTCCATCCTCCTTTTACGTTTCAAACTAAATAACAAGACATAATAACAATATAAATTCATTGCAACTTTTTTAACAAGAAAGTCTACAAGGGAAAGAATCATAAAAAAAGTTAATATTTCCAAAAAAGGAGGGGGGATAACCACTATGACAGGCTAAACCTAACTGTTTTGTGGCTACATTGCCTTGTACGGCTGCAAATTTGGCAAGTTGATAAATTTTGTCAAAATCCTTTCGATTCATTGCTTCTTTATCAAATATGGCATCTGATAAAACAACCGATGATGCTCCTGAGGCAATATATTCCCCAATTGATTCTGTATCACATTTGAAAAAGAACAATTAGACACTTGGGTAGTAGCATTATATATCAAGAAATTAATATCTTCAATTTTTTATATATTTATGATAATGGTAATAGATCTTTTGTATCTTTTTGCCTAACACTTACATTCATGAAACATGTAGGATGATGGCAATATTGCCAAAATGCTACAAGTAGTTGATACAAAACTATTGATGCACTTCATTCCTTCCAGAGGAATAGAAGGAAAAGAGGAAAAAAAAAACTACAAGTTTTACCAATGGAGAATTTGATCGTAGTGTCTTCACCAATAAATGCACTACCAGCAATATTGAGAATTAAGTGTACAATTCTGCTCAGAACCTTTCAAATCAAGGATTAGATTCCATATACTGTTTTTCTCTTTTTTAAGATGACATACTTTTTGAAAGATATCCTTTATTTGAAGCTTCAAACATGCAGATAAATTTAGCTTTTCCCATACTATGCATTTGTAGTTGCTTTCTATGTGCAGTCCATTAGTTTTAGGGCAGTAATACAAAGTTACCAACCAATAGTTATGCCTTGGGAAGCAACCATTGAGATGTGAGGAAAAGGCCTTCGAATAGCTGAAATATACCGCATACCACCCAATGCTGAAACAGGATAAACCTACAATTGACCACCATAAAGAAAAGGATTTTCCTAGGCCATATTTGCAACCCCAAAAAACAGAAGAAAAAACAGTGTCTATAGGACAAACCTTGACCATTTTGACACCAGCATCATATGCAGATAATATCTGTAAGGATTGAATAGATTTTCTTAGGTTCCTCTTGACAGGAAAAGGCAATCAGTTTTTACAATCTCAAATAGAATGTCGAATACATAAAATTTCTTGTCTTCTAGATTTTCCAGTGAGGCAAAGCAGAGACTTATGAAATAATTACTTACTAACAAATTAAAGTGGAAGAATGGCTCTTCATAAGTTTCAAATTCTTAGCTATTGTTTAGCTAGAAACATGCTCTTACCTCAGTTGGGGTCATCACACCAGGTATGTATAAAGCATCTCCATTCCGAAGATCATCCATAATATCCTGAATAAAAAATTCAAACAATATTGTCACCAATCATTTGAGCTAATAAAGAAATTAATCAAGACTTTAAAAAAGATTGCAAGAATGTTCCAGAATACCATTCATATGCTAGAAAATTCTGTCAAAAAGCTTAGTACTTGGATGTAAATGCTTACCTTGACAGTAGCAGGACTCATGAGGAATTTGGCTCCAGCATTTATTGTTTTTTTGGCATCCTCGATATTTAACACAGTCCCGACCTGTAAGGTACGAGGTGACTTTCATAAATCCATGAGAAACAATAACAATATACATATAGATGAGCGAGAAATGTTAGATGCACTCACAATTGCACTCTTTTAGCACCCAAGTCAATCCTTACATGCCACATTATACTTAAAGTCATAACTTCTTAATTTTCTGAGGTGATAATGCCATGTCACTTGCAAGGATTCATTTAAGTACAATTTTATGGGCAGTAATGTGTGCAATTAGCATTCCTATTGTAGGAAGCTCTTGCAATACCATACATTAAAATAATTTTGCATTACATGCATCCATGACCAAGTATATAACCTCAAATATGCCAAATGGATAAGACAGAGGAGGAGTGCATATAGAATATGCGTCAAATGTTCATCATAAAGCTAGAATGACTTCATCTTAAAACATTTTTGAAGAAAAGTACTTCCAAGGGCAGAATAGTTAACGTTTCTTCATTTGTGAACATTTATGTCTACGTCCCACGCATATATTTCACTAAATTCTGGAGTGAAACACACAATCAAAGCATACTAAAAATCACAATTAAAACGTATGAAAATTCTAAATAAAATAGGAAGCAATTACGCCAAAAACTGTTGCAGGGTATTCATCCACGAGTTGCCGAAGGACCTGCACAAATGAGAACAATAAGCATGTAAAGTCTCAAGAAGTTGGCCATTGAAACACGGAAGAAAAAAAGGAATTATGTAGTATTTATCAACCTCAAACACACCTGGGGTGGATGATATGATCTCCAGCTACATATAAAAAGTGATAAAAAGAATTAGATTCCAAATGTTAGTGATCAAGCATGAAAGTACATGCTTAAATTATGTTACATAAATGCCATGGGGACTAGTAAATTCTTTTTGAACAATCCCATGAGATGCAAGTCGAAACTAATTTTAAGGAACTTGCATACCTCTAGTACAGACAACAACTTAGTCAATTCAGCTCGGTACAAAATGTTACACAGTCTCTCTCCTAAGATACAAAGAGTGTCCTAAAGCAGCTATGAATCCACTGCTTAAAAATAAAATCCATGAAAGTAAATCCCATAAAGAGAGCTTACGACTGAGATGCCACCTCTAAGTGCAGCCTGCGCAGCTTCCATAGCCAACTCCGCACTGCAAAATAAAAAAAATTGTAAGCCAAATTTCCAAGAAAAAAATTTAGTTAAACTCTATGATACATGCAAAATTAACACACATACACACAACAATCTTCGGAATAAATCTGTTTCCTCTAAAATCTCAAAAGTGGCACATGCCAAGCGCCACCCTTCCTCAGCTACAGAACTTGGGTTCTAATATAAGAAATCTTCCTGAGATAATCAAGAGTCCATAACTCCAAACTCACTACAAATCTGCAAAGTTCATTTGGGTCCAGTATGTTTAACGGACCATGTTATGGGTAGTTCACGTTTAGAACTAACTAGCCATGGTATCATCATTCCATGGAAATAATATGTCGAGCAAAGTTAGAGTTATGCATGAAGTTGTTAGGTTTTCTTCCAATATTATTCAGCACTGATTTTAGACGAAACTTTGCAATAACAAATATATTCCTTTCTAAAGTCTGAACACAAATTTGTAACCTATCATTCCTATCCCACCGCCACAATTAAAAAAAAACAGTGAGCATTAAGAACAAGGAAAAAGAAAAGGTTCTTAATACCTGTTGGCACGAAGGCAAGCGATGACACCGGAGGTCTCAATTCGCCGCAAGGTCTCGTCACTGGGAGATAACGAGAGCCCGTTTCGTGTAAAGCAATACAACCTCATACGATGACGACTAGGTGTTGATGGTAGTGACCTCCGATGGGAGAAGAAACACGGTAATGGCAGTTGGCCGAGGCTCGCGCTTCCAGAGACCATATCCAAATTCTCAGTCTGCCTTGTCTTGTCTAGTGAGCGAAAATATGCATTAATTATTTCAGGGGACGAGATGTTGTCGATATTAGCATTATTATATTATAAATATATATATCAATTGGTATTTTTCTTTTAGTTAATTGATAATTTTGTTTTATTCTTAAAAATGAAAAGATTAAAGTATAAAATAATTAAATATTTTATCATATAATTTAATATTTTAAAAATAAAAATATTATTATAATACTTAATAAAATATCCTTCAATAATAAAATTATATTTTTTTATTAAATATAGTATCTAAATTTAATTATAATTATAAATAATATTATAACATATTATTTAAAATTCATCACAAATTTATTATATATAATTTTTTTCAATGAAGCACGACGACCATGGAACGGCGTCTAACAGTTTTGTATTTTTTTAATAAAATTTAATTAATAATCACATTGCATTCCCATTAATAATATTGATGCTTCCTCTTTTTAATAGAATATTTGAAAGAAAATTATATATATTTACATATATATTAATTATAATATAATATATATTTAAATTTTTATAATATCCCTATTTTCATTAATTTATTAATTATATTTTAAAAAATTAATTAATATTTATATTTTTTAATAAAAATTATTGTATTTATAATTCAATTCATTATATTATCAATGATTAATACCAATATATAATTTTTCTTACACAACTTCTTATTCTCACTTGGTTGTTTTTTTAGTAATGCACCATATTATATTTTATTAATTTAGGATAATATATCATAATTTATTCTAATTATATTTATTTATATTTTTCAAATAATCATTAATATTAATAAAAATAAAAATATTATTAATACGATCATTCTAATTTATTTTAACCCTTCTTGCCATTTTAGATGTATATATCTATTTAAATGAATATTATCTATTATTATTTGA
Organism: Hippophae tibetana; assembly: GCA_037013495.1. Classification (NCBI taxonomy): domain Eukaryota; kingdom Viridiplantae; phylum Streptophyta; class Magnoliopsida; order Rosales; family Elaeagnaceae; genus Hippophae; species Hippophae tibetana. The sequence continues at coordinate 10,307,059 of CM072802.1, forward strand.
AAAAGAAATTATTAATAAAAAGGTGAGACTTTTAGTCAAAGATTTGTCAAGTCCACCAAAAAAACGCACTGTGCTGCAAAAATCTATCGATTGTAATTGTGAAAAAGTTAAAAACATGAAGTCAAAACCACGGTAACAAAATAAAATAGACTCCAAAATTAACCAATTTTTGAATAGGTTAAGATAAAATTATTTTGTAATGTGAATTTATTTTTAAAATATGGGTCACATGTTGGAAGAAAAGTAAAAATAATTTTTTAAAACACAAAGAGAAATATGAATAATTTTTTTAAAAAAATATTATTTTTATTACTGATATAATTTAGAAAGTAAATAGTATAAGTATAATTCAATTCATTTCCTTAATTTGATTTTTCTTTTGATATACGTAGAGTTGCAACGAGTATAGATATTTATTTTCTTTATTCTTTATATTCTTGTAGCTTAATTACTTTGTATTTTTCTTTAATTGATATAAATTACTATATTATTATGATTGAAAATGAACCAAATTTTTTGCTTTATCCACTCAAATTTATTATTTAATTTCTAAATCCAACATAAATATCAATTAAGTATATCAATGTTTATTTTAAAATAATTCAGTTGGTATCTCAATTAAAATTATATATGTAAAATTATGGATTAAAAATTGAGTAAGTATTTATTTTTATATAACTAAATTATACTTATTATTAATTTAAAAATTGATTGCTATTTAAAAAATAATAATTTATGCAATAAACTGAGATTATCATATTTCTTTCAAACTTTTTCTTGTGTTCTTGAAAAAAAAATCTAAAAAAGTGGTATAGTTAACTTTGGCGATATCATGCCACGTAAGAGACTTGTAACTTTATCGTCATTATTTTTGCAATAATTTTTTATTAATTTTTTCAATTATCTTTTAGTTTAAAAAGAAAACACTCACATTTCACTATTAACCGTAAGTGAAAAAACAACAAAGATAAAAAAAAATAAAAAAATTTATGTCAAATTTATAGTTCTTATTATTAAAAAAATTTAATATATTTTTATTCTTATAAATTTAAGAATACTATTATTTTGAAAAATAGGTTGATATATATAATCATTTTTATTAATCTTATTCCAATATAGACATTTTCACTAGAATCCCGAGTTTGCCCTTTTTAGATTAGCTAGGTTTTATTTTCATATCTTCCTTTATTAGTCATCATTCCTATCTCTCAGTAACCTCGGCTCGGCTCACTACGGCGAAGAAAACTAAGACCTCAACGACGGCATTCGTAGAAGAGCTTTAAACCTTTAATTGTTACGAAGCTTAATTCCACTACTTTCAAAAAGGAAGATACAAAGTGAAGATCGAGAGTGGGTATATGTCAACTATTTATAGACTCACTACTCTAACATTAGAACAACATAGGTGCTACTGAATGTTTGACTCATGATTAAATGATTTTATTCTTTTATCATGTGATTACTTTCCAGGATTTTATGTAGACAACTTGTTAGCTTCCCATATACAATTTTTATCATATTTAAAAACACATAAATATACATAATTAAACTATATAATCAAAAATAAATATTATCAAAATACAAGGATTGTTATAATAATTATTATTATTTATTAATATATTAGTTAATTATTTTGAAAATTGTTTTTAATTAAAAATAAAACATATAATAATAAATATAATACATTAACACACAGTTTAAAAAAATCTAATTATGAGATTATTTTTAACACCAGTTTATAGTTTAACTAATTATGTCATAAATTAATATTTAAATTATATTTAAATTCTTAACTTTAATTTTACAAAATCTAAGTAACTAAGATTAGATTTCATATTACACATTTTTTTATCGTATAATGATTAATGATATAATATATTAACAAATCTAAATCATGAAGAATGTAAATGTATACTTATTAGATTTAATTTATTAATTATGTTAAATTTTAAAAAATAGATAATTAAACTAGATAAGATTATAACTATTAGTAACTTTTAACAAATGTATCAACTTTACTTGTCACAAGTATCACGCGAACAAGATATTATTTTAAATAAAAATATCTTAAACTAACATTAAACAAATACATATAATAAATAAATTAGTTACTTTAATTCATATAATAAATAAATTAGTTACTTTAATTCATACGTGTATAGTTTTGAAATCTAAACATAGAATTAAACACGTCAAAAATCAATAATTGAATCTAAAAATCTATCATAATATTATATTAATTAAAATCATAATCTATGGTTTAAAAATTACTCATAATCACATAAATAAATTAGCTATGTATGGAACATCGAATTATAATTAAAATCATAAAAAATCGAGAAAAAAAATAAGAAGAGACAAATAACTAATTTCAATAATTGATTTCTAATTTCTTAATTGCCTATTTGAATTTTAACTTCTCTATAGTATTCAATTTCTTTGCAAACTTATATATTTTTTATAATTTTTTGTGTTTATAATCGAAGACTCCATTGTTTTATAGTAAAAAAAAAAAATGTAATTAGAATTAGAATTATACAAGTGTAAAACAAATTAAAATGATAATATAATAAATCTAGATCACTTTGAATAAAAATGTGTTGAAAATCAAGCTTTTGAGTACAAATTCGAACGTGTGTCAAATCTACTCATGTGTAGCGTGAGACTCTTTCTAATTTTGTAATATTTCGTCTAAGAAGCTCATGTCGTAGCGCAAATATATTTATATTATAACACGTTCTTATTTTTTTAAATTTTATGTTTTGATAATTGTTTGATGTATTCTATATAATTTTTTTCATTTAGATTTTATAATGTTGGATAATTATAGTATGATTAAGAAATTTTGTTTGATTATTTATCATTTATATATTTTGATGTATAAAAATATTTAAAATATATCAAAATATAACACATAGTTTTGAAACTAATTAAATAAAAATATAATATTAAAACTTAATTATCCTAATTAATTTTTATACGCGTAGCAATTTACTATATAGAAAAAAAATGTTGGACGATATATTTTTTTATTAAAAGAAAAAAATTGTCATGCAATCACGTTGATTTATTGACTCCGTTCAAACCGACTGAAACTCTTTGACTTTTCGAATAAAGACTTTAGGATCTGATGATGGGTTCGATGGAATTTATCTGATATAATAATCATATGTCAATAATTTGCTGGTCCTGAAATTAGATTCTGTTTAGGCGTGCGGTGTTTCAATTTATCTTTATTTTTTATTCAATCAGTATCCCAAATCTGACAACATGAAGAAGAAGCTCGATACACGTTTTCCTGCGGTAGGTTTCTCTCTCACTGTTCTTTAGTTGTTAGGTTTTCAAATATTTAATTTTTCCGGAAAATTAATTAAAACATGTAATTTTGACTTTTCGATTACTTTTTTTGTTGTTGTTGCTAAAGTTGTAGTTTTTCGATTGTCATTTGTCTTCCTGAAAGATATGGAGCTTACCCATATTGTGAATTAAATTCTCGATTATGGGTTATTGGGCTCGTCTATTTGACGTGGAGTGCATACGATTTTCGATCTGGGCGATTGGTACTCAAAATAAGTTGATGGAAATTTTTCCTGGCAAATTTTGATGGATTCGCTGATGTGGTGTGATTTTTATTTTATAAAAACATATCTGTTACTAAAATTAACTGAACTGTGTGGTAGTATAGTTTCGACACTAGTTGGTCTTTGTATGAATTTTAAGGCTCTTAGGATGATGTATAGCTAAATGATTATACGCTTTTCATCGCATTTAGGATCGATATTGACTTGACCATTTTAACAATATGCAATGCTCTGGTGGCCGTATTGACTATATAGTCAGTCTATATGTGATTTAATGAAGGTAAACTTTATTTAAGAACGTTTTTTTTTGTGTAGAAATTGGGTTGCTTTGCTTGTATGACTTTTGTCTAGTCTATAGTAAGACTAGCGTATGGAGTTCTATTATTTTTTCTTAATTTTATGTTAAGAAATGTGTATTTGTGTTATCTTCTTTTAGACTTGAGAATTAGAGTTTTAACATGCTACATGATGCTTTTGGCTGTATGGTCAGTTTATAATGCTTGCTTCCTTGTATCCAATGGATCAGTCACTGGGTGATGACCTAGTTGGTATTGTATCGGGTTGACTGTGTACTTCATGTTTATTGTCTAAGCATCTGTAGCCTTTTTTGTGTGTGGAGATTTCTAGACTGCCATAGGTCAGTTTTATGGTGATTTCTAATACTATATTAAAAGAGTTTCTAGTTGGATTTAGAGCACAATGCAGTAGCCTTTCTTTCACATCTAAGAAGGGTCAGTTAATTGGAGAATTTTAGATGTTCTTCTAGAGAGGTTGCTTTTATTCCCCACATTATATTGCTCTCTAATATTTCTGAAATATAGTTCCAGACTTCTTTCATTGATCCCCGTAAAAGTGTAATAGGTTTGAAGTAACTATCTACAACATTAATCAAAGAGGTGAAGATAATACCAGTATTTATATTTGGTGGTCACCCTGAAAATGTTGTTAGAAAGCAGGGAAATTGTGGTCATGACACTGGAGATGCTTATTGTGGTGATGGTGTATCTAGTTTATTGTAAAATTGTGCCAATGGATCAATATGTTAGATACTAGGCTGATATCAATTCTGGCAGTGATATTCATTGAGTGGTGCTAGCTATGGTATTTTTGGAGTCCATAAATGTATTATGGTGTGTTCATTTACGACACTCCAATAACAAGTGTGGTTGCATTAGCAGTTCTATTGATGATGTATCTCACAAATTCATGGTGCCATTGGCAGTATATTTAAACTTGCTTGTTATTTTTCCTAATGGCCTTTGATTGGGATAGCAATTAAGAATCTAGTCATGTTACTTTGAGAGATAATTTTGAACTAAGGAATCATGATTTCAGTGAACTCCTATGGATCTTAGACTTGCTGTTTGTTCTCCTTGAAAACAGTACCCTATTGAGTCATGTTGAGCAGAAAATTGTGTTAATGCTATGACATTGTTGTGGTTACCAATGTTGTTAATATGCACTACTCTTTTAAAGGTGATCCTGTACTACTTCTGTGTCTGTTTAGGGAAGCGCTAACTATGTTATAGACAACTTCAACTCAGTTGTTTCAACGAAGTTTCCTCATAAGTAAAAATCTGAAAAGCATTCAAATTTGGCAGGTTCGAATTAAAAAAATAATGCAAGCTGATGAAGATGTTGGTAAGATAGCATCGGCAGTGCCTGTTTTAGTCTGTAAGTAACTTTGACTTTCTGTACCCAGGAATTTAGAAGTTGTAGTACTTTTGTTTTTCTTCCTTTTTTGCACTCATGCTCCTTCATATCAATACAGCAAAGGCAATGGAACTATTTTTACAAGACCTTTGTGATCGTTCATATGAGATAACCCTTCAAAGAGGAGCAAAGACTCTGAATTCATTGCATTTGTAAGTGTTAGACCTCATGTTTGTGAAGAATGCCTAATTTGTAATTTATGTTTAACTCATTATTTTTAAGCACTTGGGGACCAAGCAACAAAAGGAGTCAGTTCTTTTCCTACTTAATACTCATTATGGAGAGCCCCTTTCTCTTGTTCAAGAGTGCACAAGTTTCTCTTTTTATTTTTTTATTTGCTTAGAGATAAATTATATTTAACTTATCTCCTACTATGGTATTTTCTGACAGAATTTGGTCCTTTTTTAATTTATTTTTCTTCTGATTATAGACATCCAAGTTTTTGTTTGTTTTTTTTTTCAAAAGCAATAAACACCCATTTATGGTGTGGGGAAGGGGATGAGATTGGTAGGTTCAATTTTGCTCTCTCTACTTGAGGGGTTGACTCGACCAAAGAACTAGCAAATCAAAGTTCAAAGAGCCTCAAGCAGTCTACAACAAACAAAGAACTAAGAGCTAAGAGTGGGAATTTACCTGTCAATGAGGTTTCATTTGGTTAAATGCTGTCAGCTTTGTCTGATTAAATTCAATATTAAGAAAAGATAATAGGAGAGTCATGTTGCATTTGATGTTTCCCCAGATTTTAGTGTCTTAACTTTTGTTGCTTAATGCACCAATTTTCTTTGCATTATGTGTTAAATACCATATTAAACGGTTTTTATCTTGCAGGAAGCATTGTGTACAGAGTTATAACGTGTTTGATTTTTTGAGGGATGTAGTTAGCAGAGTTCCTGATTATGGTCACGGTCATTCTGATGTTGCTGCTGATGATAGAGCATTTTCAAAGCGAAGGTTTGAGAATAGCTATTATTTACTGCTTTAATTACCTTATGCAGATGAGCTTGCATTTTTGAGTTTTACCATATGCTTAAGGAGGAGTACTGATAGATACATACATATAATATAAGAAGATTACAATGAAATGCCAGTATTTCTATTCTAATGAACCAAATGAGTGACTAACTAGGAAAATAGAAAACAAAATAGGCTATAAAGAAACTATGGTTCTTATAATAGTGATAGAGGGTTTCAATCTTGTCGCTGGCTATACTTGTGAAAAGGAGTCCATTTCCACACGTGAAAGTGATTCTGTTGGACATACTCTGGTTTAGCTTCAGGAGCAGTGACAGTAAATCAATGATTTTTTGTCTGTTATGCCAAGTTTTGTTGCATTATGTGTTAGATTAATTAATGGATATCAGTTTTTGATCATTAACGTATATAAAAAGAATAAGTACCAAAGGGCAGTATCTGTTGTGCAGCCATCAGAGTGATGAAGTTTGGGTCCCCAAATGAGTTGAAATATAAGTGCAGGAACCATTACTTTATTACTTCAGTATCCATTGGGTCAGGATGGAGTATATTTGTCATATGATCATATGATCATTAATCTGAATTAAAAAAATAGTAATTTTATTTACTTATAGAGATTTTGGTTTGCTAGGAAATCTGCGGGTGATGGATGCAATGACAGTGATGAAGATTTAAGGAGAAGCAAAATGGTAAGAGATCATAATATAGCCACCAGACTAGCTACAATATCTTTTCTCTCTTTTTCTACCTTTTATCCTGTTAAAATCTAGCACGTGGAGTAACTTTGACCTATTTATTAAGTATGTGTTATCTTTGAATTTCATATGAAACTTTATGCCTAATGATTTTCAGTGGATACTATACATTTTTTTTTATTTTCTTTTTTATACCGATTATGAGGATCAAAGGTTCACCTCACGATGCTGGAATGAAAAAACAAGAAACCCGTTAATGTCTCTGATCAACAATTTTTTCAATGATTAGTTTTAAAGGGCTAGTGTCAAAGCTGACTTTTATGATTTAAGACTTAAAGGAATTATTGTGAATGTCAACAAAAGCAGTCAAGCACCAACAATGATTTATTTATTCATCTTATCTGCAGCTTGAGATCAACCATGGCAGCAGCAGTGGAATAGGAAGAGGCCGGGTTAGAGGGCGAGGACGTGGACGAGGTCTCCGAACTGTGGAAAGAAAGGCTCCTCATGTTGACACTGAATCTGACCCCTGTACTTCTATTCCAAGCTGTATCAAACATAGAACAAACTTTAGCATGCTAACAGATAATGCTTCTGATTCAAAAGAATTATCAAAGGAAAACATTAGCATATGTGAAGGTGATCCAGCAGTTCAAAATTTTGACTTCAATTCAGATGTACCTAAGCCAGTTGCCAGGAATGAAAACATGAAGAAGACAGAAGCTATACAAGCAACTAAAGTACCATCAGCTGAATCTGTTTCTGAAACTAAACAAGAAGAATACCCTGGTTGGTCTTTTCCTGACATGGACCAAATGGCAGTTGATCCTATTAAACTTGCTGATCTCACCACCGGAATGGACGAGGATGACGAAGATTATGACGAAGAAGGGTAAAGGTAAACATGCACTTAGAAGCAATTTCAATTTTCAGGTAGAGTGCTCTTGAAGAAAAAAAGTTAAAAAAATAAAAATAAAATAATGTCAAAGTTCTCATTAGAGATGGAAGGTGCTGCCGAAGATGTATCTTTTTTTTTTCTTTTCCTTTGATATAGAATTTCCTGACAGTTGTAGACATGTTCATCTCTGCACCTCCTTGGAAAGATGTAGTAACATTATGGTAGTGTTTATAAAGATAGATGGTCTTACAAAACTATGTTTCTCTAGTCATTATACTATTTTGTCGTCTTTTTTTTAGTCACAGAACTCGTATCTTTTTCTTTTTTTGGATCGGGGGAGGGAATCAGTTTAATTTTAGTTACTGTTGGTATATTTGGTCACTTGTATGGTCGTTTTGTGCTAAAAACATTAATAAAATGGATTTTATGATTGAAATCAAAAGAACAAATATAAAAATTTATCTAAATATTTGTTACTAATAGTGGGATTTACTTGGGAAAAAAATAATACAAGTGTTGCAGGGGTGGATATCACATTTTTTTAAACAAAAGTCACCAAGAATTGCTTCTACGCACGAATTTAAACCTTACATCCAAACGGATTCTTAAGCTGGCAAAGCCATTTTTTTTTGGGCGAAGTGCTGGCAAAGCCAATACTTTCTTTCAAGTCATTAATGCCAATACTTTCTTTCAAGTCATTAAAGTCGTCTAAGCATGCTTTTTACCACTTGCTATGTTCAGGAAGGCTTTTTTCTCTCTAGCAATCCGAAAGTAGATCCTTGCATCTGCATGCATGTGACACCTAAAAGGGTTGTAAACTGAGATCAATTAGCAATTAGTTTCCAAGCATTTTTTTTTTAACATATTATTCCCACCTGTTTTTTTTTAACATATTACACACCTGTTTACAATAAATGAGATTTGAACCCGCATCCCCTTAGCAACCACTAAGCATATGACATTGCATTACAATTCATGGCTTCTTGTGAATGAGGGTGATGTAGAGAGTGAAAGATAGCAGGTACGGTCAAGATTGAAGTGATTTTCATTATGCAATATAGGCATTCAAACTATTATGCAAGTATATCTTAACTAACATCACCACGTAAAATGGAAATGAAATACAAAAGCAAATTGACATGATTGAAACATTACAAGATCGACACTTAAACTAGTAGAGCAAGTCAAGAGCTGTCTGGCTCCATGTGGTTCGGATGGAAGGTACCTTCATTATTCTTAAGAACTTGCATCTAGTATTATTTTTAAAGATAGACTTGCCCTTGCTATATATAGCTTAGCTGTCGGAGCATTAACAGTTTATACTTGAATTTGTGCCAAGGACATAAAGAACAAGTCTCGAATATTGATCATAGTAATAGATTGGTTAACTAATTAATAATATACTGAACAGTAATATCTTTGTACATACTTTGTGAACAATGAACTCCCTTGTTGGAAACGTAGCCAGAAAACACACTTCGTTGCAGAAGTGAAAAACGTGAACAAAAATAATACATAAAGTTACAACCTCAACTGATGAGGAAAAAACTACAAGGCTCTGCAGCAAATTAGCTACAGTGCTTCAAAAATAGTCGGTAAAATGTTACAGAAGATAGAAAGTACTATAGAGCTATACTAAAATGAGGAAGGAAAAACACGAGTACAATACATACCCATATAAAATCCTCTCTTCAACCAGCAAACGAGCCCCCATCAAAAATAGACAAAGGGAAAAATATGTATTTTTATGATTGAATGGCGGAGAAAGACTAGTACGCAACAACACATTCATTAGTTCAGCTGTTCCTTCTCAAAAATACTATCTCTGTATTTGGAAGAAGCTGGTGAAAACAATCATTGATCATTGGCTTTTTTTTGTTTTGTAATTCTGTCTTGATCTTTATCTGCAATTTGAATTAAAGCATTTAGAGTTGAAGATTAATGGTCATCTTGTTATTCAGTCATACGTGCATCCAAAGAAACCTAATTTTTTGGGGTCCTTTGTAAATGCAAACATCTGAAAATAATATAAACAAAAGATGAACCTGAATGTCCACCTCTAGCATGGTGATACTTCTGTTCTACGTTTAGACCATTGAACCAAAAATCCCCAGTTTGAGTCAACACCATTCACCAAGAAAAAGCAGCAAGGAAGATTTTTCGAATGAATTTGAACTCGCAATATAAGGTACACTTTATCCTAATAGTTGATTCATACTGCACGCTTTAGTTATATATAGTGTCTGTGACTCACAACTCTCTATCTCAATGTTGACAACTTTAAGGCAGTTTTATGGCACCTTTTAAGACATTGTTAATGTCTCGTTAACCAATCCACAGGTACATATCTGACGTCTAATTTGCTGAGTAATTTATTAGCCACAAAAAAAAAGTCAGCTCATGAAATAGCCAAATAGGGTGTTTCAAGTCAGAATAAATGGTTATTATGAAAAGGTTCTGGATGGGAGAGAATTCCAAGGAAAGCCTGGGCTCCTTGGATGTGTTGGGTCTGTAGCCCTGCTGGGGCCCTTGTGGGTGTTACGGATGGAAAGAAAAAAAACGTTTAGTGGACAATAGCAGTGCTCCTCTCTGCTTCTCAGTTTCAGATTTGGTGCAATTGGAAGTTGGATACTTCAAGCATTTGCGTGTCATTGTGAAACAGATTTATTTGGTTCTACCTAGGGCTGCCGCAGCGTCTTCTTATTAAATTGGGTATAAATTTTGTCTTTAGCATTATAAGTTGTTCTCTATCAACAAAAGAAAAGGTATTCACCCCGGTATTATGTAATTCTATGTCACCTTTACTTCTTTCTATAAGCAACATTCTACTTTTCACATATTAGAATGTTCCACTGGCCAAATACATAAATTAGAGAGGTAAGCACCAAATTTTCACCGTCACTTCACCCACCAAAATTGTAGCATACCTCTTTGGTAATTTGAAAGTGAACTTGCCCCAAGAAATATGCCATGATAAAATAGTGAACTTTTCTAATGAAAATCAGATGAAGAAAAATGATAGCACATACCTCATAGTGTTGAAGCAACGTTGCAAATAATGTTGCTACTCCCTGCATTACAAATTTCTGACCAACACAGGCACGTGTGCCAGAACCAAAGGGAAGAAATGCTGCATTCCCATTGGGATCGTTTAGAAGAAAAGAGTCTTCACCTAGAACCTCAAGTTCTTTATTAGCTCCTGGAAACATTTATTCAGATATTCAATATTCCTGTAGACAACTTGATATCTCCAATTCCATTATTCTTGTTCAATAAAGTCAAACCTGAAAACGGTGTGTTCTTATAGTCGGATCCTTTAATAGCCTTTGACAAAAAACGGTATGGATTGAACTCACAAGCATCACTTCCCCAACTACAACCATCCATCTGTACCAACTGCACAGGCACAACCAGTACTGCTCCAGCTGGTATGGTTACACCACTTTCAAGACTGAAATCTTTTAAGAAAAGAAGAAGAGGTGAAGTTAATGCCTAATAAAGATAAAGCAGTACAAAAGTCATAACTAACAATGAATTTGGTAGCCACAAGTAAGCAATATCTGAAAATGAATGTTTCTAAGGGAGAAGGCAAGGACAAAGAATAATTTCATGCAGCTTTTTTTATTCTTTTTTTTAATTAAATAAAAGAAACATTACATGAGTAGGATCGAACTTGGGTTCATGGTGGTGGGAGTAGAGAGTCATACCACCTGAACCACGATCCAATCCCTAAAAGGAAAAACGCTTGAAAGAAAACATTGGAGCATTCCCGGAATTGAACTACAGACCTCTCGCACCATACGCGAGAATCATACCACTAGAGCAAATGCCCATGCAGCCTTCTCCCAGCCCAAAGTGAAAAAATAAAATATTCTTGGTGCACAAAACTGAACGAAACTATACCTAACCAGTATAGTGTGAAAGAATGAGCAAACTTACCATGACTCAGAGAGCATCTCTGAAGCAAAGGTCCAGCTGGAAGAAGTCTAGCAGATTCATAAACAGTTGCCATTAATAAAAGCATCTTATCTACATTTTGATTGGTTTGTTTTGTTGAAATTTGCTGTGTCGTAGTTATTTCAGAGTAAATCTGTAGAGAAATATAGATATAAACTCATGATCTCCAACAGCTTCATGGTCATTGATGTCAAAAAGTCACCCAAAATGCAACAAACAAAGCATTATGAGTTCGTTCTCAGTAGTGATTCACTTGAAAGTAAATTCAGATCCTAATCAAACAAATATGTATAAAATCAACGATTAAATAATAAGTCAATTCAGAACACGAGAAAATTAATCAAATTAGGGTCACTGATGTGTGAATTTTCAAATTCCCTAGTGAACAGAGGGAAAGAGACAGAGAACAACAATTTTAAGCATGCTTTGTAGTTAGAGAGCTTGGCTAGAAGCTTTATGAAGACAATTATGATGTGCATAACATATGCAGGCAAATAGTACATGTATTTAACACAGTATAACACCCTACCTAAAAAAAATACTTACAGAAAAACAATTGTTAAATAGCATACTATCAAACTGGGAACCAGATGGGGAAAATGATAAATGTACCTTATCCTGTATTTCTGGGTGAATAGCCAGCCTCAACAAAGCATTATTGATCAAAGCTGCGGTGGTTATGCATCCATGAAACATAAGTCCCATAATGTTACTACATGGTTCTTCTTCTGTTTCATTAAGACGACCTCTAAGCTCCTGAAAGATAAATCTATTTGCCATTATATCCGCTTTTCCTGCATTGGTTTCTCTTTTGCAGTGACAGTGGTCCTTACTACAAAATAACACGTAGTTTTCTCTACATTGTTGAACGATGTCTCGTGTCAAGCATTTCAGCTTTGTGCATAAATACCTATACTTCCAAAATCTGCGCTTCCAGAATGGAATAACATTGTATGAAGCCCATAAGCCTGCATCCTTGGCAATCATCATTAAAAGCTCCTCATAATTAGTTGCCTTGGACCAAGATAAGAATGCATCTCCAAAAAGTGTAGCTCCCAGAAAGGTAAAAGCTATATGTTGAGAGGCCAATTTACAATCAATACTACCTTTCTCCATAATGGTTTGTATTGTCTCCATGATGCAGTCAACAACTGATCTAGGAATTGCATTTGCTTCCTCTAGTAATATTTCATTCAATTCAGTCACTAATGTTTCCCTTTTTTCTTGCACCTGCACAAGAATAAAAGGAATTAAGCAAATTAATTGTTGGGAAAAAATAGAAGTAGCTTCAAAAAAGAAAAAAAGTTGAATAAGAACACATGTAGAGTTTTCAACAATCCTGAACACTGATGACCCAAATTGACCGTTAAACCCAATCACATGAGACAAGAGCATCGTTAGATCAAATTGCATGATCTCAAGCCAGCCAATTTTTTGAATAATTTACCCAATAGTATCACAAACCGCACCACAAACCGCTCACCCTTCTCGATTGTCACCAAAGTGCCCAACTTTAGTGTCGATTTGCAAGTCATACCTAACCTAAAGAGTAAAGCTGTTGGCATGTGAGCTACTGATTATGCTCAATTCCACCAAGAAATTTGAGAGCACATCGAAAAAATGAATGCACAATACAAAACACAAGCAAATCAGCATCGCAGGCTTTCACATTTTCAAGTTGGTGAGCTAGTCATGATGCACCTCAACAAACTCCGACTGTCACAAGGCACATGTATAAAGCTTTAGTTCAAGAACTATGGCCCTTTCAAAATTCTTAAGAAAATCAACGACAACGCTTATGTCATTGATCTTCTTGAAAAATGGAACATTCTCAACTCGTTCAACGTAACAGATCTTTGCAAATACTACTCCACAGATGCAGCTGATGTGATCAATTTGAATTCGAGGATGAATTATGCTGAAGAGGAGGACTATGATACAGAGAATGAACAATTAAGCAACTGATTCTTCTTTTATTTTCTTTTTGTAACCGAATAACAAACTTTGGGAGCCAAGATGCACATGAGTGCGCACATGGTGGCCGTTAGGCTATTAGCAACGTTGGTGCATGTACATATGAGGTGTGTTTGTGTGTAAATGGTGCGTACGCACATGGAAACAGTTAGTTTTGATGCCTATAAAACCCGTGCATGACCACAGCTAGAGACACTTGTTTTTGCTGATTTTGTTTTCTTTTCACAAAGCTTGTTATGTGAATTCTAGAGTCCAAACCATAGAGTTGTTCTCTGTAAATCAATACTACTACAATTTCTGTTCTTGTTCTGATTTTTACTACATCAATTCAATCTATGTACCCTAAAATCCGCATTGCACTCTTCTCCAGAAATCACAAACTTCCATGGGAGTGGAGTGAATTCAAAGGGGCCAAAGGAACTACTTACTGATTACTGGCGGTAACAGAATTATTTTAGAAAAAATTACACACCAGTCCCCCGAAACTCTACGGGTGAGGGATATGGGCTGGACTAAGGAGCTCCCCAGTTCTAAACAGATGCGCAACTTTCAGAATAATACTCGAGACAGATGGAGAGAATAAGCAAAAAAAAAAAAAAAAGAAGCTCGTATCACGTATGGCGTACCTTATCAAAAGAAGCAGCAAAGAGACTAGGTCGTCCAAAGGCCAAATGAAAAGCCTTCCCAGTCAAGGGCAATTTATCTTCGGCCTTCAAAAGCATCTCTCTAATAAGTTTTGGATCCTTTATTGATACCAATAGCCGAGTCGGACCCAACCACAGCTTCACCACCGGTCCATATTTCTCGTGGGAATCCCGTAGAACATCTACAATACCAAAAATATCAGGTTAAATACTATAAATAAAATTCATGTAACAATCTTTTCCTTTTTCCAAGTTAATTTCTACTCATCATTCATTTTCTCAGAAACCAAGGGCAGTAGCATAAACTCACCGCTGAGATTCTCGCGGGAAACAAGCTTGCAGTGGCCACGAAAAAAAGGGCACGGAGGTCCAGGGATTCGATTAGCTTTGTTCCATAGTCTGCAGATCTTAACAAGTTTCCTTAACAGCAAAGCGGTCATTGTGATGAGAGAAATCCAAAGAAATGCATTGAATTCTCTGGTAGCTATGTCCTTGAGGAAATTAATCCAAGTTCCTTCTTTAAAAATGTAGCCACTGGATCCTGATTGAAATATCAAATTAATCAAACTGTTTGGAATCGGAGCTACCCATGAAGGTCTCATTTTCTCATCGGGGAATTGCTTCCGATCTCACTGGAGTCCAGTCGTTGAGCTTTGAGCCCGAGAGTTGAGAATTCTCTTTTTTCCAAACCTGAGCCCTTGTCCTTGACTTTTCTAAGTGATGTATTTGGGGGGAATCATCTAGCTAAAATATAAATAATTATAAATATAATATAGTTATACAGTTTTATAATTTTATTTTATTTTTGAAGAATATATATTATATTTATAATCGTGGATATAATTCCCGGTTGTATGTGCTCAGACGGCTCCGTTAATGCACTGGCTGCCACGTACTTCTCTTCCCTTTGACCATCCTAATCTTCAATCCTCTATCTTTATCTTTTCATTAATTATTTTACTAAAATTAAAAAATATATATAATAAATATAAAATAATATTATTTATAATTATAAATTTTAAACTATATATTTTGTAAAATATCGTTGATATTTTTTCTATTCAATTAAGATAGAGTTATACTAGTTCTTAAGACTAAAATATTTAAATCCATTTTCTTTAAGTTGGATATCTAATTTTTAAATATAATATTTATTTTTAAAAAATAAAATAAAATATTTTTTTCATAATATTTTTAAAAATAAGATTAAATAAAAAAAATTACCTTTCTCTTTTTTATTCCTAAATAAAACAATTCATTTATTAGTCTCTCTCCTAAAAGTTTTTTTATTTATATTCATTAATTTTTTTTATATAATATGTAAATTCGAATAATATCACTTTTAAACTAAAAGTTATCATACATATAAATGAATTAGAGATACATAAATAGCATTGTGTTCTATTAAAATGAGAAAGAAAATATTTGTTAGAAGTGAGATAGATTTTTTTTATTTTTTAGTTTTAAGATAAATTAAATTTTATTACTAAATTTTTTATATTTTAAAAAAATTAACTTAAGTGAATATATTTAAAATTTAATACTTAAATTTAACAAAAATACCATAAATCTTCAAATTAAAACTTAATTTGTGGCTAAATCAGTCATAATTATAAAAGTGAAACCAAACTAAAAATTGTAAGTTAAAAATCATTGAGTATGGGAGCAATTTTTTGAATGTTATCTTAAATTACAAGGAATATAAGTTAATTTAGATGAATTTTTAATTTATTATTATAAATTTTAAAAGTATATCTTCTAAATGTAACTACTTTGTTTATAAAGGATTTATGACTTTTTCAATTTTCAATACAACTTAATTATCCATTTCGTGAAAATTATCTCAAGAAATGTAAAAACATATTATAGATATTTATGTATTATCTAAACTCTTAATGCTGTGTTTTTTAAATACTTCACTGTGCAGTAACGTCTATACGCCTGTTTTAAACATATATTTCAATTTTTTCATGAACTTTCAGTTTTCGACGTTTTAGTTTGACCACATATTCATGTGATTTAAACCCTTTTTTTTCTTCTTTAAGAACATAAATCAATTGAACACTTTATTTTAAATATATGTTAACGTGCTTTCAAGTTTCGAACGTGTTAAACACATTTATGAGCCCAACATGTTCAAAATTGTTCACATGTTCCTTATTAATTTTAAACAATGTATTTTTAGCGGTTGCTATGTTTTTAATATTTATTTGTGCGACCCTTAAAATTGAACACCTATTTTAAACACTAGTTTCGGAGGATATCACGTGCTTGAAAGTATTATTGTATTTTACTTTAATAAATTTTGTATAATTAATTAAAAAATCGAGATAAAATAATATAAACTATGCATGAAGTCATCAAATATATTGTGTTGTATGTTTGTATCTTTTTGTTTATTCGTATTATTTTTGTAGTCATTTTTCTATTATCAAAATTTACATATTTTTATATTTTTATATAAAAAATTATTTAATTAATTTTACATTTTAAATGTCTATTTAGAATTGGTTATTGATGTGCTAAAAACTAAAATAAAAGAAGACTACTACCGATGAGTTTAAAAATCTAGAATTTAAGAGATAAAGTTTGCATTAGGATGAAAGAATAGAATACAAGAGAAAACAATAAAATCACTATTATTAATAACAATAAATAAATAACGTAACTATTATTTGTTTTGTTCAAAATTTATTAATATTTTTTATATTAATATAATTTCTTGTGATAACATTTCATAATATCTCAGTTATTTATTAAATATACTATATTTTTCTTAATAATATATTACTATTTTTTTAATTATAAAAAAAATACATATTTATAAATAATAATAATAATAAAGTCGCGTAAATTTAAATTATTATAAATGATTAATTTTATTTATATTAAAAATATTTGTATATTATATAATAAATGAGTTAAGTAAAAATATTATTTAATATAATCAATAACTAATATATTTTTTATATAAAAATATTAATTAATTATTTTTAATTGTTATCAACGTAAAACTAATGAGTTTAATATACATAGGATCAATTAATTGGATATGACTCTTCATTAAATATATAAGAAAGAATATTGTAAAGTGTAACTTAATTATAAGTGTAATAACTTTCATACTATTAACCTAATTATGAAAGGGTAATAATATAAAAATAATACATAATAAAACTATCAAATATAATTATCATAAAAATATAATATATTTATATAAAAATATTGTAATATTTATTAGTGTATAAGAAAACTAATAAAAAAAGATAAAGTAAAAAAATAAAAAATAAAAGCAATTTAAAACGGTGAATTCAATGCATAAATATTAATGATTAATTTTTACTTATTATCTTCAATACAAATATTATATGTTTATAAATGAATTGATAGATTTTGACATGGTAACTAACTTTGTAAATATTGATTATATAATTATCACTAGATTATAAATATAACAACTTTTAAGTGATTAAAAAAATGATTAAATATAATGAGGTAAACAAAATACATAATAAATTTATCAAATACATTATTCATAAGAGTATAATATGTTTATTATACGAATATTTCGATTTTTTGATATAAAAAAATAACCATTTTTAAAAAAGAAAGAAATAAAAAAAAATAAGGATATTTTGGTCCTCACAAACCCAAAATCAACTATCAAATTTTGAGATTCTTGGTATAGAAAAGTGACAAAATTTTTTTTAAAAAAATAAGAGAATAAAAAAAATATAAAAACTAAGGATATTTTTGTCCTCTCAAGCCCAAACACAACTATTAAATTTTGAAATTTTGTAATATATAAAGATAAAAAAAAGTAATACATTTTGATACTCCTGTATCCAAAAGAATTATCAAACTTATAAATTTTTGGTATAAAAAAATAGCAATTTTAAAAAAAAAAAGAGTAGACCATTTTTGTCATTACAAGCTCAAAAACAACTAACAAACTTTGAATTAAAAAATAATAATAATGACATTTTGGTCTTTATACGTCCAAAAACAATTATCAAATTTTGAAATTTTTTATATGTAAATAAGTGGATACCATTCTACAATTTTCAAGACACATTTGAACGTATATTTATGTTATCTCTACTTTGAAAATAATTTCATGTACTCTAAATTTTAAATTTATCACTCTATTTTCAACCCATGTTAATATCCCTTCAATTTTGAATGAACTATTTTAAATACATGTTAATCTATATTTTCAAGAATGATTTTCGTTCTATATATTTTTTAGTTCTATACTATATTTACCTAAATTATGAGTATATAATTATCTTTTGAAATGTTAGGGGTCAAAATATTTCATATAATAAAAAACTTGTATTTAATAGAAGAAAATAATATTGAATTAAGATTATATCCCATAAAACACTATTTTTTATAAATATAAATAAATTAATAAAATTATTATTATCAAAATCTATAATATATATAAATAATTTGATAAATTATATAAAATAATATCATTAAATTTATTATAACAAAAATAACATTAATAATATTAAACGAAATAAAATAAAATAAAATTTAATATTAAATTATTTTTAAATATTAGAGTTTAATTTATATTATTTTTAAATAATAGATGTTTAATATGTAGTATATGAATTAAAATTTATTTATAATAAAAAGATAAAAAATATTATTTTTGGAACTATAATTTTAATATTTTTAGCTTAAAATATAAGATTTTTTAAGATTTAACCATGGCATGTAAAAGCAAAATATAATGGCAACAGAAATAAATAAGTCAAAGTTGACACGAAAGGGAAATATTATCTGCAAATTTCTCGTCTCCCCAAAGAAAAAAGAAAAAAAGAAAAAAAAGGAGAGTGAAAGAAAATGAAAATCTACTGCTAAATGAGTGCAGTACGTGACTGTTTCAGTAAACCACTGGAACGCCTCTAGAATTTAGATAATACAAAGTCTTACACTCTAAACCCCCTAAACCCTAAACCCCTTACTCATTACCTTTCGCTATCAGTCGCCTCTTCTTCCTTCCCGTCGGTAATTACCTCTCGCCGTCGCTTTTTCTTCTTTCAGTTTTTTTTTTGCTCGGGATACTATTCTGTTCTCTTCACCGTCTGTAAATTTTTTAAGCCGACTCTGTTCAGCTTGTATAATCAACTTGAAGCGGAATCATACCCATTGCAAATATTTTGCATTTATTCATTTTAGAACTGATAATTGAGCTCATCTCTGATATGCTTGTTGAATTTATATTCATTTTGAGTACTGCGATTATGATTTCCATGTAGGAGCCTGGTTGCTAAATTAGAGTAAGAATTATGATGTTTCTAAGTTATGCTTTTACATTTAAGTTATCATGCTTTTATATTTAAGTTACACTTCAAACCTTCTTGATGATAGCCAGTTTAGTGTCCTTTTCCTTATTTTTCGTGAATATTCTTAAGAGGAACTGAACATAGAGCAGCTACTCTAGATATCTGTGAGTTTGATATTTAAATTGTTTGTTGATTTTTTGGGATATGTGTTCTTTCATTAAAGGGATAATACATCTGAAATATGGTGTTAAGTGCTTGGCTTAATTAACCTGGTAGATTCCTAAACAGGATTATTTTTCACGTTTTTATTATGGGAAGAATCAGGATAAGGTGGCATTCTTTGTTCAGAATATAAGACACTCACATCATAATGTAATCTTTTATCTAAAATTCATCATGTTGTACTGATTGTTTTCGAATTCCATCATGGTTTTATAATTTGCATTGGTTTCTTCTACTTGAGATATGCTTCGTTTTTTCTAATTCTATTGATTGTATTTAGAAAGAGGAATGCAAATTTGCAATTTCACGAGACAGGTGAGAAGATGAGGTACCTCTTTGGGGTTTTCAGATAGTTACAATTGTTATTGCGACTGCACAAAGAAGAGGAAAGAAGACATGGAGATTAAGAGGAAAATGCCTCTACAACTTGAAGTACTTGAGAAATTATACTTAGGTAGCCAGCATAATCTATCTCCCTTTCTCTGGTTTGGTCTTTAGCAAGATATGCAACTTTGCTCTGTTGTTGCTTACCTTGCTGTTGGCTTTAATTTTTGGAACAAACAAAGATACTCTTTATCTTGGCTTCAGAACCAAGTAAAATTAATAAATGCTCTTTCAAAATCAATTACCTTATACTATCTTGTATTTAGCTAACTAAAACCAAGACACTTTGTTTTCAAATGCAAGGAATAAAAAACGGGTATGCATCAAATATATGTCATCATCAATGGCTTAGTTTTGATTTTCAAAGTACCATCACTACAGTTGAGTTTAAAAAATTAAATACTTATCAACCTCAGTTACAATTTAATATAACATCATGTTTCATATGACAGAGAACACGTATCCTACACGAACTGCCATGGAGGATCAAGCTGCTTCTCTGGGGTTGACTTATGAGCAGGTTCGGGGTTGGGTTATAGAAAGGAGGAGGAGGGATAAAAGTGAAGATAAAATAATTATATCACAGAATACATGTAAAGAATTATCAGCTCCTGGCGGAAGAAGCTTTTCAGGAGTCACCACTAGAAGTATTTTTAAAAATGCATTTTCATTCTCAAAATGTATAGAGACATCAATTGTTAGTAGCAAGATTTGCAAGAAAAAGAAAAAGCATAATCAGCTTCAAGAATTGTTTGCAACTGACTATATTCTCCAGAAGGTGTTACGTAAGGATGGATCTTCCGTTGGTGTGGATTTTGAATCTCCAGGTGCATTTTGTTTTCTTAAAGGTTTTCTGTGTAGAGTTTTATTATGGAATTATATCACCTTACTAGAAATCTTGGGCACATTGATTTTCTCCAGCAACCAGTTAAAAATCCCATTTTATTAGTTTGAAATTTAAAACTGCTAAAAAGGGATTCCTCGCATGGGTTTCTATTTTGAAAACTGAGCCCATTGCGATTTGTGATGCATGTTATGAATTACATAATGATCTAATTTTTATATTATTGTGTGTTACAGTCTTTATTTTTTATTTTTTATCTCATGTGTTTGCTTGTGATTGACATTTGACTACATTTAAAAGTTAGTACTTGGATGAAAATCCCTTTTGGGGATCCAATTTTATAAAAAAATGAAACAAGGAGTAAATTAGATATGAAAATTTTCCATGACTCTAATGTGGCTAATCCATTGTAATCAGCATTTTATTTTATTTTTAATTTTGGCATACGTTAGATATCACAGGGACAGTAAATGATAAATCTAGAATTGCCTTTTCAAGTTGAGCTTGACTCCTTCAATGGGAAGTTGTCGACAGACCTTTAATTTTTTGTCAATCTGATACGTGTTCTTTTATTTATTTTCTTTACTGCCCTCTCTGTTTCATCTTTAAAATGTATGTTTAAGAAAATGATAACTAGTCGGTAATCATCTCACTAGTCACATCTTGTTTTTGAAAACCGTGTTGTATAATTGATGACGACTACATCCTTTTTTGGCATTGTTTGTGCGAGTTGTGGATATAATGTACTCTATGGGAAATTGTTATAACCTATTACCTTAGGTCCGGTTATTAAATATGCAACAGATATAATTTGATAAACTAGTGGTTTTTTAGGATATTATATAATCATCAATGTGATAGACCAAGCATTAGTTTGTGTTTCTTAAAGTATCTTGGACATGTTTAATTGTGTTCTACTAGGGTTCAAAATTTTATTTATAAGGTATGGCTCATAATTTTATTTGTAAGATACGGCTCATAATTTTATTTGTAAGATATGGCTCAAAATTTTAGACCAACCTCTCATTCTCTTATTGTTTTTATTTAGATCATGGGAATTCCTATCGTGCTTGTGACGAGAACCAAAGAACATTGAAGAGGAGGAAGGTACTGAAAGAACATTCAAGCTAGGAACTTCTTCCCAATTTCTTTCTCCTTGGGTCTTCTTTTGGCCTCATATCTACTGCTTTTCACTTATACAGTTATATTTTTCCTTTTTAATTAGGTTTCTAAACATGTCATAAATCAAACAATATCAAATGAGAAGACATCTCTAGCCAGAAGTCATGGTATTGGAAAAGGTTTGATGACGGTTTGGCGGACCACTAATCCTCATGGTGGAGACTTTCCGTCTGGCATTGGCTTTGCTAATAGAGAAGTCATTGATATATCACCACCATTGACATCTAAATCACAAAAACCACGCATTCTTGATAGGAGACCTAAACAACGAAAACTTCTCAATGTAAGTTGCTTATTCTAGGATTAAAATGTTTTCCTTCCATACCGATATATATGCATGTAGTTGTAAATGGAGAATCTTTAAGTTTGATTTATTGGTGCATTATAAGTTGGCAATGATAGGTTGCTTATTTAAAAACAGAGAAGTTTACGAAGTAGAGTACTAGAAAAGAAGAAACCTTCTGTCAAAAGAAAAGTGGTAAATGAAGTTTTTATTTGATGTTTTCCATGGAAGTTGTTGCAAGATTTTGGGTAGATAAGCCTGTAATTAGCATCATGTGACACTTGCTCATATATGCCAGGTGCAATTGAAGAAAAGTGAGGACTTGAAGATTGAAAATAACACAAAGTGTGAACTTACATTGGGAGTCGGTGTTTCTCCAGAGATTTGTCGCCAAGTTGAAATGCTTGTAGATGATGAAGAGCTGGAGCTCAGTCAGATACAAGCAGTATCAGAACAATCAAGTTGTTGTCATCATTTTGCAGCTAATTGGATGCAAGGTTGCTCACTTTGTAAAGGTTTGTTTTGTAATTCTTTTATAGATTTATCATTTGTGAAATCACGTACATGTGTTTATATATTATTTTGTATTGTGCTGAAGGAGCTTCGTCAATAATTTCAGATTTGTTGGACAAGTTTCCTCCAAATTCTGTTGAAATGAAGCAACCTTTATGTGTGCAACCTTGGGAGTCATCTCCTGAGATTGTTAGCAAATTATTTAAGGTGCGTAGCCAATCTGACAATGGGACTTCTTGTTACCTATTTTTAAGTTTTTATGTGGGTTCATGGTGGAGGAAGTTAAGGTTCTTAAATAATGGAACTTCCATTGTAAAATTTTACGGCAATGTTAGCATAGATACTACTACCAAGATTCCAAGAGGCGGAAACGGGTATCAAGGTGGTTGTCCCAAATGAGCTAGGGCATAAACCTCAAGGCAGTGTGAGACATAAGCTTCAATTAAAATTAAAAAAAATATATAAAATTATTAAAATCCTATTATATAGAGAAAAAATACACTAAAAGTTAAGACACAAATCATAAAATGTAAGAATAGCATAAATAGTTTAGATATAAAGTTACAAACCATATAAATAAACTTCTAGAGTACAAGTTAAGATCCAAATAAAGTCACAAAACAAGTTTCAAAATGAACCACAAATAACACACAAAATATATTTTAATATGTTGGTCATTGTTACTTTTTGTCTCTTCATCCCTTGAGTCTACTAATTCAAATCCTCACTCATCACTCATCAACACCCTCGTCATTACTTGTTTTATCATTTATTGAATCATTATTATATCTAATTATAATGTCTTGTTCATCTTCATCAAAATCTTTACTTACCTTTACCCATAGTATTTATTGTGGATTTTTTCTTTTAGTTTTAAAAGATCCTTCACTTTTTTGGAGTGATGTTCCTTCTTTCCCTCCAACCAAAGGCTCATCATCAAATTCATTTGTATCATTCATAATTTGATTGCACATCAAGTACTAAAAGATCCTCTTCTTCATTGAGTGCCTTAAGTTTCATGTGCTTATGTTTAAGTTTCTTGTTATAAATAATGCAAATAAAAAAATTCATCCTAAGTGTGCGCAATTGGCATTTTTTTTTCCATTTAATGGCTATTGGGTTTTATAAAAAAACCTGGGCCTAGCTTGAAAATAACACAATTTGATCCTTTATTTTTTCATGAAAGAAGCTTAAGCCTTATGATGCCTCAAGGTGTATGCCATATGGTAAAAGGCGTAAGCCTCAAATTAAATAGATGAAGGTCTAGCTTCAAGGTCCTCATTAGCAGCCTCGCCTCAAGGCGCCGCCTCAGTGCGTTTTTTGGAATCATGACTATTACATTAATTAAGTAAGGGGTGGCTGTGAGAGCTTATAGATATGGAATCTTTTTAAGAATACATAAACTCAAGATGGCATCCAATAAATGGATGAAATGCATGCAAGTGTAGTCGATTTGATTTTACGGGATTTTCTAGATCAGCCTCACTTTTTATGCATTCATCTCAATAACCTGGGAAAAGTATTGACTTTCAATTATTTGTTTCAGGATAGCTCATCCTTTCGATGTTACATTCATCTTCATTGCTTCTTTAGATACAATTATGCCACTAGCAGTATTTTCTGCTGCCTTTCAACTGGGTCATCTTGTAAATTCTACAGTGACAAATCAAATCACCATATTGAACTAGGGTGGCTTGTGTTCTTCATTCTCTTCTATCTTCATAGCTCATTTATATCTTTTCTTTTTCTAATTGGAAATAAAATCTTGATCAAATCAAATACCGAGGCATAATGACGGACTGCCCCCATAATTGGTTCATCATCCATCGAGGAAATTCGGAAAATCTATTTGCCAACCCCCTTAAATTGATCTGTTATTTGAAATGAGGATTAGGTTGCCTTAAGATATTGCTGCCTGAGGACACTAAGGAATCATCTTACTGGTTCTTTGTCATCCTATCGTGTGTATATAAAATTTTCAATATTTGGAAATAAGTGAGCTCTTGATGTTTATTAGTTAGTGCTTTATATTTATATTTATGCTTCTTTAAAATCCTTTATGGACGTGTGCTATGATTCTTTAACTTTTGAGGAATGAATAGTAAACACGCTAAAAAAGAGAGAGCAAAGGATTCTCTTAGTACAATTCGTATATCAAACATTCTTTTGGAAATAAGTGTCTTGGATTTAAAAGAAACTTCATTTCATCCAATTTGTCAAATTTTTATGAGAATCCAAATTGTCAACTTATACACTGACTTTCCTTTGACAGGTTTTCCATTTCATATATACGTATGCTTTAGATGTCAATATCTCTTCCTTCACTCTGGATGAGTTTGCACAAGCATTTCATGAAAAGGTTATATATCACATATCTCATCCTGGTTTATATATTATTGAAAGTTACTTCCAAAGTTTAACAGCTTTAATTTTTCCTTCTTAATTTGAATGTCAACGAGTGCATTCAGTTGGCTTAATAATATACATGCTTATGCTTAATAGGACTCCTTGTTACTTGGGAAAATTCACGTGGCCCTCTTAAAGCTTCTTCTATGTGATGTGGAAGCAGAGGTTAATAGTGGACTTTTGCCTCAGTTGAGCAAATCTTGCAACTTCCTTGTGTTACTTCATTCGGTAAGTTATATGTATATGCATATCTTTACTCACAAGCATAATCATATGTATATGATTCATTAGTATGAATAAAAAGACGAGTCATTTAATGATAATTGTTTTTTTTCTCCATCTTGGCAACTTCATTTATCTGCATCTTATAGATGATATATGTCAAGAATCAACTCTGTCCAAATTAAATTAAACCAAGCGTTGTATGCTTAAGCATCTTGGTGAACCAATTTTCAGGTTGAAAATCAAGATTTTGTTCTAGAGTTCTGGAAGAGGTCCTTAAACCCTCTGACATGGACAGAAATTCTGCGCCAAGTATTGGTTGCAGCTGGATTAGGCCCTAACCAGGGATCCATTTGCAAGGAATTGCTTAGTAAGGTATTTGAAATATAGTTTTAACTGTATGATATTTATTGGAGCTTCATTTTGGGCCAAGAAATCTTGAGATGTATGTTATTAATATTATTAGCACTTTGCTAATCCCTTTTTAGGGGAAACTTTTCATATATGTTTCAGATGACATTTTAATGCATGCTCATTGTGGGGAATCTTAAGATTTTTCAAGTTTCTAGCAGCATTGCTCTTGCATTTGCTTATGATAACTGTGTTTTATGTAGCGGTGTACCTGTAGATAGCTCCAACTTTTAATTGCTTTAATAAAAATTACTAGAAATATAAAATAGGTTTATACGAAAACAAATATTAAAGAATTAAATTAGGTAGAGAGGAGAACTTGAAAATCAAAGAAAAACATTCTAATTTCAATTCATTATAATATTGAAAGATTGCGCATGTATTTATAGGAATAATAATATTAAAATCCTAATCCTAGTAACATTTTAAATTAAACTCTTAAACTAATAAAGAAGCATAATTATAATTATCTAATATCTACTATTATAATATTAATAATATTAAATATCTAATATTTGAACTCTCCTCTTCAAGTTGAACATAAATACGTTTAGCTTGACTAATTACAAAAGACATAAAATAGAAATAAACAAGAAACTAGAATAGATTTGTTACAGTTGAAATTGAATCTTAAAACTGCTTATAGTAATCTTGCCATGAGTATAAAAGTAGTCACCGAACTAACTAGTAATAAATGAAACTAATGGATTATTTCACTTTGTTGAGTATGTTAATCTTGATTAAAGTTGTAAGCAACATATCGTAGAAAGTCTCTAAGAGTGTAGGATAACACAGAAAATCTTTTAAGATATAGAAAGTGATAGAGGATATGGTTTGATAGGCTAAACAACAGTGAAACCAAACAAAGAAGGTAAGTGGTGGAGTATTGCTAATAAAACAATGCAAAACCACATTAAAAATGACTTTTTGAAAATTGGGATGGTCAGTAGCAGAGACAATTAAGGGATATTGATGCAAATAGTGATAACTCCAAACAAACCAAAGTTGGTGTAAATTGTTATCGACACATGTAGAAGGAAGACATATTCTATCTCTTCTTCAAATTGGAGCATAAATATCAAATATACCCAACTTGAATGATAAGGTATGAAAATCTTCTAATAATAAAGAACCTTATTATAGGGCATTAGTAGTAGAACTCGAATTTTATCGAGCTTAACATTATAACCTTTGAATTAGGTTTATATAAAACATATAACCAAATAATCTTCGATCCATTAAATAGTAACCTCAATTAATGCATATAATTCACATAATAGCAGTAACATGAAAGCATTCCAATATAATAGATCTCATAGTAATAGAATAGAGAAAAACTAACTAAACTACAGAAGAACTAGCACAATAAGTCAAATGTCAAGTGTTCAATAAAAGATTGTAACACGAAAACTTCCCCGTCATCTGCAATTGGAGTCAGCCAACCAACACATTTATAATAGACAAACCCATGATGATAATAGAACAACACAAGTTTAATGTGAATGCTATATGTCGGAGACCAAAAATCCAATTAATAACGCACCAAATCATCTCAGATTGTCCATATAACCAATTAATGCAGACGAGGTTCTCTAGATGTGAAACGAAACCAGGCGTAGTCTCATCAACAAGAGGAGGAGTGATTGGGTGCATGTCTCTGACGATGCCGGCGAGTGCATTCCAAGTGATGGTGACTGATTTCATGGTGATTGGGTTAGACAATCGTCGGATGTACGATAACTCTAGTGGCGTATGGTTGAGATTATGAAGATGGTAGCTAGGTTTTGGTTGGGTTTGGCAAGTTGTTCTCTTTCTTTTTTTCTTCATGAATTTTGATTTTTTTTAAATAAATGGATAGAATGGAAAACCAAATTTTTTTAGTTAAAAAATAGAAAAAAATAAGTATTGAAAATTGAATGCAACTCTAATATCAAGTAGAAAAATAAAATAGGTTTATGCATAAACAAATGTTAAAGAATCAAAATAAGTAGAGAAGAGAGCCAAAAAATCAACGAAATACATTCTAATTCTCATTCATTATAATACTGAAAGATTATATATGTATTTATAAGAGTAAAAATATTAAAATCATAATTCTATTTGGACTCTAAATAAAACTGTTAGATTAATAAAGAAACATAATGATAATTATCTAATATTTAATATTCTAATACTAATAATTTTAACTATCTAATATTTCAACTTCGTTATAGCATCATGGAATGTTGGATGATTCCTGAATTGTATGGAATGTATTTCTTTCTTTTCTTTTGATAGAAAGAATAAAAGACTTTGATTTTGAGTTGTCAGTATCTATCTTGGGGCATGTGGATTGTAAGTTAACGTTACTTTGACAGAATTCAACAAAGCAAGTTATTTTCTTTTACAGAAATATATTAAAGGAATAGAGGATAATTGCTAAATCCTGAAATGCTGTTGGTAACAATTTTCCTCTTTCCTCCTAGATTTTCAAAGGAATCTAAAGTAATAGTTCGTGACTTTCTTATATGTGATAGAACTGTTTGGTTATGTTTTTGGTTGAAAAGGGTTTTCTGCTTTATATTGCAGTAACCTTTGTCATGTTTCGATATGAAGGATGACACTGTGGTTCTCCCTACATGGTTTTCTACTTCTAATATAATCATTTTGTTTCCTATGCAATAAAAAAATATTGTAGACCAAAACTTACTTGTATCTTAATGGTGCCCTTAAGTTTTCATCTTATGCCCTCCAATCTATTACTGGTGATAATTGCCTTATAATCTTTTGATTTTGTGTGGAATTCTGCCATGTCTGTTTGTAGGAAATGAACCTTATGCTGAAGTATGGCCTCCGTTCTGGTACTTTGAAGGGTGAATTATTTAAAATTTTGTTAAAACAAGGAAATGATGGTTTGCAAGTCTCTGATCTAGCAACATGTTTGCAGGTGAGCTACTTCGATATTTATTCAATTTTTTTTTTGGTAAAGTTGTTTGTAAGTGAAAGGATGCTGTTATGTTGTTTCCAGCACCATCACTTTTTTGTCAATCATCATTGATTATTTATTCATCCCTTTAATTTTGGCGGTATTACAGATTGTTGAGCTGAAACTTGCTAGTAAAACCAAAGACTTGGAATCGTTGATAGCTTCTGCATTATCAAGTGACATAACATTATTTGAAAAGATTTCTTCATCAAAATATCGTCTTCGTATTAATTCTGTCACAAACAAAGTAGAGGCATTTCCGTCTGACTCTGAGGACTCTGGAGCTGTTGATGACAATCCTGGTGAGAATGGCGCATATATATGCAATGAAGATTATGGGGATGATGCAGCCTTTTCTAGTCTCATTGATATTAAGTATATGACTAGTCGTAAACACGACACTAATAAACTAAAAAAGTTTACTGAAATTGATGAGAGCCATCCTGGAGAAGTATGGTTACTAGGACTCATGGAAGGTGAATATTCAGATTTAAGCATTGAAGAAAAGTTGAATGTACTAGTTGCTCTAGTCGATCTTCTTAAAACTATCAGAATGGAGGTAAATTATCAGTCATCTTATCTTTATCCTACACGTGAAGTTAAAATAATATCCTATCCATTTTATTTTCGATTGATTCTATTTCATGTAGGACAATACAAAGGCTATTGCAGAATATATTCCTAATACCCACCATTCTAGTTCGGGTGGAAAAATAAAGAGGTCAACACCTAAGCAGCAAATCCTGGTCCCATATTATGGCCATGGACGATCAATGCACGGTGTTAAAGATGCATATACATGTTCAAAGTTTCACGCAATAGATTCTTCAACATCTATATCTAAGTTCAATGGGAGGTCCTCTGGCAACGGAAAAGTTGGAAACGAATTTGAAGTTGGGTCTTGCTTACATCCAATGCAATCTGTCTTTTTAGGGTCTGATCGTAGGTACAATAGATATTGGCTTTTTTTGGGCCCTTGTAACACAAGTGATCCAGGCCATAGGAGGGTTTACTTTGAATCTTCTGAAGATGGTAACTGGGAGGTGATAGATACTAAAGAGGCAAGTATCTTGCTATTATGCATAGGCTTGCTTAAATTAAAAAGTTTCCCATCCATTTCCTGGCATTTCCTAGAACTTTAAGCGTTCTATTGCATTTTATGATTTTTCTTCAACTGTTAGTGTTGCTTATAAATTCTGACGCATGCTTAATTTAAATGATTCAGGCTTTGTGTGCCTTGCTGTCTGTTTTGGACGACAGGGGTAAACGAGAGGCTCTTCTGATTGAATCTTTGGAGAAACGGAAAACATATTTATGCCAAGCTATGTCAAGTAGAACACTAGATGATATGGAAATCAGGCATTTGGCTGAATTTGATCAATATGAGCAGAATATGGTGAGGGAAGAAAGTTCTTCTCCTGTGTCTGATGTGGATAACAACCTTCTTGTCGCTAATATCAGAAATGAAGCATCTCTTTCATCTGGGGCTGTAATCCTTGAGCTTGGGAAGAAGGTTGGAGAGAAAAAACAATCATGGAGTTTGATTCAGGAGTTTGATTCATGGATATGGAACTCTTTCTACTTAAATCTTAATGCAGTGAAATATGGTAAAAAGTCATATTTTGATTCACTGACTAGGTGTCGAACTTGTCATGATCTGTATTGGAGGGATGAGAAGCACTGCAGGATATGCCATACCACATTTGAGATTGATTTTGATCTAGAAGAAAGATATGCTGTCCATATAGCCACATGTAGGGAGGAGGAAGCTGCAGACGTGTTTCCGAAGCACAAGGTCCTATCATCTCAGATTCAATCACTGAAAGCTGCAATTCATGCAATTGAGGTGAAGCCTTTCTTCTCTATGAGCATTTCATTCACTCATTATAATCAATTATGTGCCGCTCTCTCTTTATCCGTGTCAGATGGTAATTTTTAACTCATGGCTTCCTATATTTGTGCAGTCAACAATGCCTGAAGATTCCTTGGTGGGAGCTTGGAGAAAATCTGGTCACAAGCTATGGGTCAAACGCCTCAGGCGCACCTCAAGTTTATCCGAGCTTTTGCAGGTTATATTTTTTGTTGTTTTATTATTTTTAATCCCATCACCAGCATTTTTACTGGTATAAGCATAGCTATAAATCTTTTTATCTCATAAACTCCAAAACATCAGGAGTTTTTTTTTTTTTTTGCGAGAAGACTAAAACATCTAAAAACACTAAGGACCTTTTCTAAGACACTCCAAAAATCTTCTCTCTCTCTCTCTCTCTCTCTTTTGGTTTTAAATGAGATTTTTATCTCATCTCTTTGGCATAACAAGGTCTTTGTAAGGCATTTTCTTAGCTATCTTCGTTTCCACTCTATGTAAAATCTTGCAGGTTATAGCCGATTTTGTGGGTGCCATAAACAAGGACTGGCTCTTTCAGTGTGATGTAATGCAAGGTCCTTGTGATGTTGGTGAAGATATCATTACGTGCTTCACATCTATGTGCCATACCACATCTTCAGTGGCACTCTGGTTGGTAAAATTGGATGCTTATATTGCACCCTACTTGAGATAAACCGCAGGAAATTGTCACTGAAAGTAAAGGTACAACTGTTGTTTACTAATGTTTCATAGCTGGATCAATATCTTTGAAGAGATAAACTTATGGCTCTCATTCCAGAAAATAATTGTAACATTTGATCTTTTGGTTCAAACAAGTGGAGTCTGATATATATTGCTATGATTTCTGAGAAAAGAATCTAATATATTTTTTGTACAAGGGCTGGAAAGAAGTTTTATTTTTATTATTATTTATTTTTGATGAAACAATGCATGCACGTCATATGTTCCTAGCAATAGAAGAGAATGGAAAGAAGGGTCCTCACTTGGATCACATCGTTTGGTTGTCAACTTAAGTGGTGTTTTGCATGTGTAATTGCTCTGAAAGCAGTATGTCTTCCTTATGCAGGTTAGAGAATGGAGCAGCATTTTCTAGGAATAAAATGCTTCCTAAAATGCCTATTGCAGATTTAGTGCAACATCTGCAAGCTTTATTGGTGATTATATTTTGAGGTCCAGAACAGGGTTATGAAAACACTATGTGCAAGGCTGGTTTTTTGAATGTATTTTTGATTGGCAATTATTTCTCACAATGTTCAAGGTTTTGAGTTATTAGATGTACAGCGCTCGGAATAATTTAGACTGTTCAGGAAAAGAAATGAATTTCTTTTCAAGAACCCTCTGATTTTGCAATTTCATCCTCTGTTGTATTTGTTAAAATAACCATTACCTACCTCAAGTTTTCAGGGGTGCAGATTCTTTCATTGTATACTCGTTCTAGCATCAGTGGCAAAGAGCAGTTCGTTAATGTATAGCTACTGAAATAAAATAAAAGTTAGATTTTTTTTAGCTTTATTTCGGATTTTTTTTATCTAAGTTCTAAACATAAAAACTTTATTAATAAATATTTACACACTTGCATTCGAACGCAAGTGCTAGAAAATTATTATGATCATTTTGGACGGATTTTTGAATGTGAATAATGCCAGGGTTATAAATTTACATTATATGTATTCTTGTCAATTATTGTATAATATATGTTCTCTTTAAGGAGAGAATCAATGCTAATGAGTTAAAGTGATACGCAATTCCTCCGTACCTCCGTTCTTTCTTTTTTATTTTCTTTTTCTTTTTTTTTGAAGAAAAAGTGTTCTTAAATGGGTGAAAGTATTTTTAAAAGTGTTAGCAATTTTTTTGAAATTTTTGTTTATTACTTTTCTATTTTTCTTTCCAGTAAATTTGTTACCTTTCTGAGATTTGAAATAGTTTTTTGCATCTTGAAATCACTTTTTACTGATAAAAAGCACACTTTTTACGAAACTCTTTTTTTTTTTTAATTACATGGGATAACTCCATTTCACGTATAAATTTTCTAACTCCCTTTTCAAAAAATAAAAATATATGTTAATTTTTATTATATAGTAAATCAATGTATATTTTTTAACATTATAAAAAATAAATATACATCTTTTTTATTATATGATTAAAAATGAAACCAATTAAATAACTTCTATTAGAGTTTCTTTTTTTAACCTACATGTCTTGGTAGAGTTGGTTAGATATAAACTCGAATGTTATCTCAGGGGTTTGTAATTTATTTTCAATATAGAGATATAAAATTATTGAATAATAAAGTTTTTAACGGGTACAATTATAAAAAAAAACCTTATATATTAAGATTTTATTTGTACAATAAAAAATACTCATTTGGAAACCTTTTCATCAACATAATATTCGTTTTAAATTATATATAATTTTATTTTATTTTTACTAATTTCGTCATATACTATTATTTCGATTTTCTAAAAATAAAAAAATTATATATCCGTTTTCAGATTCAACGATGGGCTCCCAAAGAGTTGTAAGATTCTTCTTTTATTTTCTCTTTCTGAAAAATGTAATCAAAATCAATTAAAGAAAAAAGGCAAGAAAATAGCCAGACCACAACATTAATATTTATTCATTTCTCCCAAATATTTCTTTTTTAAAAAAGAACTTCATTAAATAAAATCAAAACAGTACAATAAATAACTAAAGAAATAAAATCAAATTTCTCCCAAATATTGAGACAGTTTTAATTATTCTAAGGCCGGAGGGAGAAAACGATAGATAATAACTACTAATGGCACCAAAAAAGCTCCCAAAGTTCTTACTATCTTAGGATAACAACTGGCCAATAATATTATTTTAATTAATTTATCAGTTTTTATTGTCTTTATTTATATCTTTTGATGAGTTGATTCCTTTTGATCTATAATAAATTTTTCATGGTCAATTATTTTGTCGATGATAAAAAGTTATTTTGTCGATGACAAAAAGTTATTTTGAATGTTGTTAAGTTATATTTGATATTGTAATTCATTTGTATTATACTTATATTATTTTACTTGTACTATACTTGTACTATTTTACTTATACTACACTTGTTACAACCTTATAAATATGCTTCTCTATGTACATTCTAAAACACACCAATATAATATTAAATCATTATTTCTTCTTATCTCTCTATATTCTTCACATGGTATCAGAGCCTCTTGTATAACTCTAAAATTTCTATCAAAATTTTGCCTATCTTCATCATAGCCAACTCGGCTCACCCTAACTTGATTCACTCTCAACCTGGTTCACCCCAACCTGGCTCACCTCAACCCAACTCACTCCAAACCCGACTCACCTCAACCCAGCTCACTCCAACCCGGCTCACCTCAACTCAGCTCACTTTAATCCGGCTCATCTCAACCCGGTTCTAGGCTTGTTTTCAACTCCTCTTTTCATTTTTAAGGATATCTTCTTTACATTGTTTCTATTTATTTGCTTTATATTTACTCCATTATTTTGTTAAAATGGATAGAAATGATGTCCCAAAACCAATCTCTACCACCCATGATGATACTAACTACCTAGCCTGGGCACAAGCAATGAAAAGTTTCTTGAAAGGACGCAAGCTATGTCGTTTCATAACTGGTGATATCTCTATACCCATCCAAGAAACCATTGAAAAAAACTTCTTATTTGTTGACCGCCTTGAAGATTGGGAGAGTAAACATCATCAAATTATTACCTGGTTCCGTAACACCACCTTACCTTCCATCCATGGTGAATTTGGGCATTTTGACACTGCCAAAGAAGTTTGGGAATTTCTTGAGGCTCGCTTCACTACAACAGATTTGGCCAACCAATATCAACTTCTAACAACTCTTCATACCAAACATTAAAGGGCTGATCAAACCATTAACCAATTTCTCTTTAAAATGCATACTATTTGGGATCAACTCGCTCTCTCTGAACCAACTTGGACGAACAAGATTGATGCTGAGATGTTTACAACTTACTGTAATCACCAACGTCTTGTTATTTTTCTCATGGCTCTCCATGATCGATTTGAACCTATTCGAGCTTCCTTACTCCATCAGAGTCCTTTTCCATCCTTATATACTGTTGTGACCGAGCTTCACTCTGAAGAAACTCAGATGAGGGTTTTCAAAGTTCATCATACAGATTCTGTTCTTGCCACCCCCTCTTATCGCCCTAAAAGAGGTTCTAAAGAGGGCTTCAAACATCAAGGCTGCACCTACTATCACAACCCCAATCATGAGCTTCTTACATGTCCCATTCGGGTATGTATATATTGTTACAAGAAGGGTCCAAGACATTTTCACAGAGATTACTTTCAGAATCCCTCTTGGAATCCCTCTCAACATGCTTCAGGTAAAAATA
The DNA here is from genome assembly GCA_037013495.1 of Hippophae tibetana. Lineage (NCBI taxonomy): Eukaryota > Viridiplantae > Streptophyta > Magnoliopsida > Rosales > Elaeagnaceae > Hippophae > Hippophae tibetana. Next base: position 10,342,490 of record CM072802.1, read on the forward strand.
GTAACTCATATATCACTGCTGCTGTTTCTGAGGATAATCATGACAAATTTACCTTCTCTACTCAAGAACTTGAATGTCTTTTTAAACTTGTTCTCTCACAATCTAGTAATCCTTCTCCTACTACCTTGTCTCTCACATCAGGTAAATCTTTATGGTATTTTGATTCTACTTGTTGTAACCATATGACTCATGATTCTCACATCTTCTTTCCCACATAATCTTCCATCTCTAAACCTTTAATTCAAACTGGCAATGGTTCACATATGCATGTTAATGTTGTAGGATAAGTTTCCACATCTTCTATATCACTTTCTGACACCTTTCATATTCCTAAACTTACTCTAAATCTTATCTATATTGGTCAATTATGTGAACTTGGTCTTACTATTACTTTTTCCTCTTCTGGTTGTCATGTGCAGGATCCACAGACAGGACAGATCCTTGGGATAGGCGGTAAGGTTGGACGATTATTTTAACTTATCAACCTTCATCTACCCAATTCTCCTCATACTTCCGTTGCTGCTTCTACTACTCCTATCAACCTATGACATGCTCTTCTAGGCCATACATCTATAGGACGTCTTCGTCCCTTATCATCTTCTGGTAAATTAGGATCTGTTTCTATTTTTGATAATGTAAATTGTTTACCTTGTCAATTGGGAAAACAACATGCTTTATGTTTTAATAAAAGTGATTCTACTTCTACCTCCCCTTTTGACTTAATTCATTATGATGTTTGGGGTCCATCCCCACATCCTACTATAGGGGATGTGTTTACTTTGTCATTTTTATTGATGATTATTCAAGATTCACATGGATTTTTCTCATGAAACCTATATTTGAATTACCCAAAATTTATTATGATTTTGCTCAAATGATTAAAACCCAATTTTCTCAAAATATCAAAGTACTTAGAGCTGATAATGCTATGGAATATAAAGAAACAAATTTTTTAAATTTTCTTCGATAAAATGTGACTCTTTCTCAATATTCTTATCCTGACACATCTCAATAAAATAAAAGAGCTGAGCGAAAACACAGACATATTCTTAATACTATTTGCACTCTCCTCATTTCTAGTTCTTGTCTTGAATGCTTTTGGGGTGAAGCAACTCTTACGACTGTTTATACCATCAATCGTGTTCCCATGCCTATTATTCACAATCAATTTCCTTATAAGCGTCTCTATAGTACTTTTCCATCTTATGAACTACTCAAAGTGTTTAGTTATGCCTGTTTTGTTCTTCTTCACCCTCATGAACGCAATAAATTAGAACCTCATACTCGTCTTTGTTGTTTCTTAGGGTATGGAATAGAACACAAAGGCTATCGTTGTTGGGACCCTATCTCTAAACGATTGCGCATTTCTCGTCATGTCATCTTTTGGGAACATAAAATGTTTTCTTCTATTTCCTCATTTCATGTCTCATCTCCTACCTCACTCTCATTTTTTAATGATTCAACTATTGATTTATTTCTTCTTGACATTGCTCCATTACCTTCATCATCGTCTACTACGGCTTCTCCTGATGTGTCTGCTCTTTCTACTGATCCTACCATAACAACATCTTCTGAAGACCAACTACCTGATTGTCTAGAGTCATCACTTCGTCGTTCTACTTGTGTAAGTAGTATTCCTTTTCATCTTCGTGATTACCAATGTTTCTCTACTATTTTGTCTCATCATGAACCCCAAAACTATAGAGAAGCTAGTTCTAACCCTCATTGGCAACAAGCTATGACAGATGAATTACATGCATTAACAAAAGCACATACATGTGATCTTGTTGATCTTCCATCTAATAAATATATGATTGGTTATAAGTGGATTTTCAAAATCAAAACTCATTCAGATGGGTCTGTGGAATGATATAAAGCTCGTCTGGTTGCAAAGGGTTTTACACAGGAATATGGAATCAACCATGAAGAAAAATTTTCACCTGTAGCTCGCCTCACCTCTGTTCAAAGTATCATTATTGTTGTTGCTGCCCGAAATTGGAACATGTTTCAAATGGATGTCAAAAAAGATTTTCTCAATGGAGACATAACTGAGGAAATTTATATGAAATCTCCTCCTGGATACACTCATTCACCTCATCAAGTATGCAGACTTCGTCGTGCTCTCTATGGCCTCAAACAAGCTCATCGGGCTTGGTTTGCTAAATTCAGCTATACACTTACTGAATTTGGCTTCACTTCCAGTTCTTATGACTCCGCTCTCTTTATTCGAAATACTTCCACTGGTGTAACACTTCTACTTCTTTATTTAGATGATATGATCATAACAGGGAATGACTCTAATGAAATTATTGATCTTAAGAAGTTTCTGAGCCATCAATTTGAAATGAAAGACCTTGGTCGTCTCCACTACTTCTTGGGCCTAGAAATCTCAACTGATTCTCAAGGATATTATCTCTCTCAAGCAAAGTACTCTTCTAATATTCTTAATTGGGTTGGCCTTACTGATTGCAAAACTGCATCAACACCTCTAGAAACCAATGTCAAACTTACTCCATTAGATGATACTATTCTCTTAGATGCCACATTATACAGACAACTAGTAGGTAGTCTTGTTTATCTCACAGTCACTCGTCTTGACATTGCCTATGCTGTTGATCTGGTTAGTCAATTCATGTCTGCTCCACGGTCTACCCATTATACTACAGTTCTTCGCATTCTCCGATACATCAAAAGCATCATGTTTCACGGTCTCCACTTCTCCAACAAGTCTAATCTTCTTCTTTCCGCCTACTCTGATTCTGATTGAGCAGGTGACCCAACTAATCGTCGCTCTACCACTGGATATTATTTCTTTCTTGGAAACTCTCTCATATCTTGGCGAAGTAAAAAACAATCCCTCACTTCTCGATCCAGCACTGAAGTTGAATATCGTGCTCTTGCTGACACCACTCAAGAAATTATTTGGCTTCGTTGGTTACTTGCTGATATGGGTGTTCTCCAATCAACTGCAACTATCCTATATTGTGACAATCAGAGTGCTATTCAGATTGCTCACAATAATGTATTTCATGAACGAACAAAACATATCGAGATTGATTGTCATTTTGTTTGTCAACATGTTCTTCAAGACACTGTTTGTCTCAAATCAATATCCTCCACAGATCAAATAGTTGACATCTTCACCAAATCTCATCTACCAAGTAGATTTCAAGAATTAGTTTCCAAACTCAAGTTGATTGTTTCTCTTCCTCCTTGAGTTTGAGGGGGGATATTAAGTTATATTTGATATTATAATTCACTTGTACTACACTTGTACTATTTCACTTGTACTACACTTACTATTTCACTTGTACTACACTTATACTACACTTATAATACACTTGTTATAACCCTATAAATATGGTTCTCTATGTACATTCTAAAACACATCAATACAATATTAATTAAATCATTATTTCTTCTTATCTCTCTATACTATTCACAAATGTGATGCATATATTAGAAGTATTCCTAGTTTTGAGGTTAAATGTATAAATGGCGTGCTCTGATATGAATCCATTTTGTGTTTATATTATCATATATATAATATATCCATGTTGATGTATGTATACAAATTTCTTGGAGAATTTCATATCTGTTAGGATTTGAAAGCCTTTCACTGGCATATGTAAAGCTTGAATTCTCATAAAGAATCCATTGCAAATTATCGTTTTAAAATCAGTATGTTTTCATTCTACACGTGTTCGCCCAATAGCCATAGCAATGCAAAATGACATCAGATTGAGTAGAACTCATATCTCTTTGATTTAGATAATATAACTCTCACCAAGATAGATTTTAAGTTAATCTCCAAATGTAATATATTTGTGTGAAGTGAGACTGAGGACCATATATATAATTTAATTGAATATATTGGAAATGTATTTACAATCTTAAAATACAATGAACTAATACATGTTTAAATACAGGAAATAAGAATCTGCTTTTTGGAAAAGTGCTTTTTAGGAAAAGTATATTAGTTGCATACAACTAATATACAGCTAATAAAGTATATTAGTTGCATACAACTAATATACCATTAAGGAATTATTAACACTCCCCCTCAAGTTGTCGCGTAGATATCGATCATTCCCAACTTGCTTAGTGAACCGTATAATGCCTTCTTGGAAACTCCTTTGGTAAGTATATCTGCAAGCTGCTCTTCTGTGGGAACAAAAGGAAAACTAATAAGTTTGGCATCTAACTTTTCTTTTATAAAGTGACGATCAACCTCTACATGCTTAGTGCGATCATGTTGTACTGGATTTTGTGATATATCAATGGTTGCCCGATTGTCACAATACATCTGCATAGTATTTTTTAGTTCGAAACCCAAATCCAATAACAAAGTTCTTATCCACAACAATTTGCAAACCCCATGAGCCATACCTCTATACTCGGCCTCAGCACTAGATCGTGCCACCACTTGCTGCTTCTTACTTTTCCATGTAACCAAATTTCCTCCCACAAAGGTGAAATAACCCGATGTTGACTTTCTATCTGTAATACTTCCTACCCAATCTGCATCTATGAATCCACAGACTTCAAGAGGATTGTTGTGTTTAGAGAACATTACTCCCCTTCCTGGAGCCGATTTCAAATACCTTAAAATTCTCAAGACAGCATTCATATGGTTCTCACTTGGATTATGCATGAACTGACTCACCACACTTACTGCATATGCAACATCTGGTCTAGTATGAGCTAAGTAAATCAAACGTCCAACCAATCTCTGATAGCGAGCTCGATCAGTTGGTATCTGATCTAGATACTCTGCTAAACAATGGTTTTGCTCAATATGAGTGTCAATTGGTTTGCAATCCAACATACCTGTCTCTGTTAGCAAATCAATAATGCACTTCCTCTGACACAGATATATTCCTTCTCTACCCCTGGCTACCTCAATTCCTAAGAAGTATTTTAGTTCACCTAAGTCCTTCATCTCGAATTCAGAGGCTAGCTGTCTTTGTAATTTATCCATCTCAATAGTATCATCACCAGTGATTACCATATCATCAACATAAATGATTAGGGCTGTTACCTTCCCTTGTTGATGTTTGAGAAATAGAGTGTGGTCTGAATTACTCTGTTTGTAACCAACCTTTTGCATGATCTGTGAAAACCTTCCAAACCAGGCTCGAGGGGATTGCTTGAGGCCATGCAAAGACTTCCTTAATTTGCATACAAAATTACCAGGAGAATCAACTACATACCCAGGTGGAAGACTCATGTACACCTCCTCGGCTAATTCTCCATGAAGAAACGCATTCTTGACATCAAATTGCCGAAGTGGCCAGTTTAGGTTAGCAACAAGTGATAGCAGAACCCGAATCGTGTTCATTTTGGCAACATGAGCAAAAGTCTCATCGTAGTCTACACCATACGTTTGAGTAAACCCTTTTGCTACAAGACGAGCCTTATACCGATTTACGGATCCATCACCATTATGTTTTATAGTAAATACCCATCGACAACCAACTGCCTTTTTTCCTTGTGGTGGTGACACAAGTTGCCAAGTATCTTTCTTCTTTAATGCATCCATCTCTTCATCCATTGCCTTCCTCCATATTGGATCTCCCAACGCATCCTGCACTTTGTTAGGTACTGATACACCAGATATTTGATTCACAAATGATTTGTATGACTTAGATAATCTTTTAGTGGACATGAAATTGGCTACTGGGTATTTTGATTTTGCATGAATATTTGGTTCATACCTTTTGGCTGGTTGACCTCGAGTAGACCTATTTGGTAACACATACTGTCCAACATTAGACTCGATGTTATTAGTATAAGTAGGTGTACATACCTCAGATAAGTGACCTTCAGTACCAGGGAGTTTTTGATCAAGGGTAGGAGTAATGCCTGAGGGTACAGTTCTGTCTTCAATGTCATTTGTTGTAAGTGAATTTGGTGCTTGAATACTTGAAGCATCTGTTTCTGTAATGACTGGATTCAATGAATTAGAAGTCTCATCTGGTCTCATTGAAACATCAGTTGGTGACTCACCTAATGCCTCCCCCTCACCATGATACAGTTCTTCGAAATATGTATTCTCCCCCTGACGAGCAGTATCAGGTGAGGAAAAATAACTCATGTCCTCAAAGAAGGTAACATCCATAGTAACATAATACTTTCTGGTTGGTGGATGGAAGCACTTGTACCCTTTCTGATAACTTCCATAACCAACAAATACACATTTAATTGCCCGGGCATCTAATTTAGATCTTTGATTTTTAGGAACATGCACAAAAGCAACACAACCAAATACACGGGTAGGAATATTATGAAAGGATGATAAGGAGACATAAGATGCGAGAATTTGGAATGAGATTTTGCCGTTAAGGACACTAGATGGGAGACGATTGATGAGATGGGCGGAAGCTTGTACACCATCACCCCAAAGGTATTTTGGCATATAAGCACTAAATAATAGTGCACGAGCCATATCAAGTAAATGACGATTTTTTCTTTCAGACACTCCATTTTGTTCCGGTGTTTGCGGACAAGTAGTTTGGTGAATAATCCCATGTGTTTTGAATTTTTTTTGAAAAACATGATTAACATATTCCCCCCTATTGTTAGAACGGAGGATCCGAATGATGCCATTATATTGTGTTTGAACAAAGGTATGAAAATTTTGAAAAACTGAAAAAACTTCATCTTTTGTTCTTAGAAGAGAAATCCACGATAACCTTGTACAGTCATCGATAAATGAAACAAAATATCTCATACTCGATATAGTGGGCTCTTTAGATGGTCCCCAAACATCAGAATGAATTAATTCAAAAGGAATAGTACTTTTATTAGAAATACTAGGAGAATAAGTAACACGATGACTCTTGGCCAAAACACAAGTCTCACAATGCAACACAGTCTCACTAACACCAATAAATAAAGTAGGCATGGTTTTTTTCATAAGACTAAAAGACGGATACCCTAAGCAGCGATGCCACAACCAAATTTCACTTAGCTTATCGGAACTAGAAGTCAATGCAGTGCTTGCTCGTGCTCCTGGTTTCTCCCCTCAGTAGTTCTGATCCAAGCGGAACAATCTTCCCCTCAGATACCCTCGACCAATTATTTCCCTGGTAAGAAGATCCTGAAAAATCACATACATAGGATAAAAGATTACAAAGCATTTAGACTCAATATTCAACTGTGGGACAGATATTAAGTGATGAGATAAGTCAAGTACATATAAAACATTATGGAGCTGTAAAGATGGAGTGATATGAACTGACCCCTGTCCTAAGACAGGAAAGGCCTCACCATTAGCATTTGTAACATAAGACACTGGTGGGGGAGATAACTCATTAAAATAAGATTTATCATAAGTCATATGATCAGATGCACCAGAATCAATAATCCAGGTATTAGACCCAATAGAGTGAGAAACATTTAAGGTCATACCAATCTTACCACGACCAGCTATTGAAGCTGTAGGGATACCTCCACATTCTAAAGGATGATTCTGTCCATAGTAGTCTGGTTCTTGGAAAATTTGCACGGCAGCTGTTTTTGCTTTAGAACGATACCCATTTTGTCGTTTTGCCGCATAGTAGTCTGCTTTTGGTTTCAAGTGTGGATGTAGTTTCCAACAAGTCTCACGAAGATGCCTCTGTTCATTACAATAAGAGCAGGGAGAACGAGGGCGATTGGTAAAACCCGGTGGAGGTCCCTATTGATGAAGTGGAATTGAATTTTGCTGCTGGAGGAAGGGTGCCTTTGATTTGGCTTGAATGGCTAGGCTTGATACCTCAATATGTGCCTGATGAAGACTCTCTTGCTGAGATTCGTCTTTACGGATGTATGTAAAAGCAGTAGTCAAGCTCGGAGGGTCTGACATTCGAAGCAATTCACCTTTAGCACTATTATGTTTTGTATCAAGACCTCTTAAAAAGGCATGTACGCGTTCAAGCTCCTTCTCCTTCTGGTACCACAGAAGGTCTTCTGAATTTTTAATTTTACACGGGCGTTTCTGGTCAATTTCAACCCATACATTTTTCAGCTTGGTAAAAAAAAGAGATATTGGTTGCCCATTTTGCTGCATGCCGGCAGCTTTGCACATGAGTTCATGAACTTGAATAAAGTCAGACTCATTTGTATAGAGATCGCTTAAGGTATTCCATATGGCCTCAGTAGTTTCACATTCCTCCACCATTTGTAATATATCATCAGTGATGGCTCGAAATAGAATTGACATGACAAAGCCATCATCATCTTCCCACCTAGTATAGGCTTCTATATCATCTTGACTAGGAGCCCGAATTGATCCAGATACATGTCCCATCTTATGCATCCCACGAAGATAAACAGACATAAATTTTTTCCATGTTTGAAAATTTGTACCATTAAGTTTAGTACCCCTGAAAGAACCAATTTCTGAACTCTTAACAGAAACTTCAAAATTTGGAACCTCATGAATTCTGGAAACTTGATGATGTCTTGAATCTTCCATTGAAATAATAATAATAATAATAATATATCTATATATTGTGCAGCGGGAATTTTTTTTTTTTTTGGCGGGGGTGGGCTAAAAAGTGGGTTGATGGGCAGAACTTAAAACTGATGGGCTGATGGGCTTAGGATGATGGGCTTGGGCTTGGGCTTGGGCTGATAGGTTGTTGGGCTGAGGGGCTGAACTTAAAAACTGATGGGCCAGGGCTGTTTTAGGGCTGATTAGGGCAGAACGGCAGGAAGTAAAACTGAAAAAAGGGAAACAAAATTTCCAAAAAACTGAGCAGCTCAGTGTGCGGACTCACAGAAAATGCAGGGAGAAGCTTGGACGGCGCGCAGGAGAAGCTGGACGGCGCGCAGGGCTGCGCGAGCTGGACGGCGCAGGGAAAGACGGCGCAGGGCAAGACGACGTAGGGGCTGAACGGCGCGCATGGGCTGAACGTCGCGGACTGGACCTCGCGAACTGGACAGTGCAGGGCAAGACGACGCAGGGGCTGAACGGCGCTAGGCGGCGCTACTTGCTCAAAAGCCGGTAAATTTTTTTATTTTTTTTTCTCTGCTCTAATACCAAATTGAATATATTGGAAATGTATTTACAATCTTAAAATACAATGAACTAATACATGTTTAAATACAAGAAATAAGAATCTGCTTTTTGGAAAAGTGCTTTTTAGGAAAAGTATATTAGTTGCATACAACTAATATACAGCTGATAAAGTATACAACTAATATACCATTAAGGAATTATTAACAAATTTTTCATTCCGTTAGGGATAAAATTCTCGAACATTATCATTCACCCCGCATCAAATTATCAATATATTTATAGCTAATCACTTACAATTTTTAAACGCATGTAATAGAAGTAATTTATGATAAATTAACTTATAAAAGTATTATTAGTCCTTTTATAATAGTAATTGGTTTTTAAAACTTAAAATATTGTTAACCCTTCTTATAAGTGTTTATTTTTCAATAACTTTTAACAATTTATCATTTGTATGGCATTAAAATGGACATATTTAATGTAATTAGTGTTTCTTTCCGAATGGTTGCGTTCTAACACCTTAGAAGCTGTTGGATTCCTGGGCAATAGGCAAATGAATGTGGCCATAACAAGGGCAAGCAAACATGTGTGCTGTTGAGTGTGACAGCTCAACAATATGTCATAATACCTTCTTGGCAAGGTCTATTTTGGAAGGGAGAAACATGCAGAACCTGGCACTTTCGGGGATCAGGACTTCGCAATGTTAGTCAGACTTTTTAGAATACTGAAAGTCATAATTTTTTTAATAGATATAGACGTCTAGGTTTTTAAGATGTTAATTTTTTTAAAAATTAATTTACATTAAATTAAAATATCTGAATAATCATACGATATTTATATTATATCGTTAATTTATAACATAATTTTATGCTGACTTTCCTAAGTTAAAAATTGGCTATGACGATCCACTACAACATTTCACGAATTCCTCATAGATCGAAAGTTCTTTTCAGGACACCCATTGTGCAGATGCTTGTTCTCTTTTTCACCTTCATCTGCAATTAACCTCACCGATTACTGTACAGGTGCTTCATTTTGCCAGCAACTAAACATTCTTATAGTAGTCACATAGGCTATTTTTTTTCCGGTTTAGGTGTCTATAATTGTTGCAAATTGTTTATCCCTAACTTGTATATATATTGTCTCACCATGTGCTATATATAACACCAAGGTTATAACCTGTTGGTCATTTTCTTCACTTGCTTCTAATGATCTGCTATGATTATCAAGTCAAACAGCATAACCTGTTGTCTGAGATCTTACAGCAATGATGCGGTTTCTTTTGCCTTAAATATTAGTAGTGAGGGAGGGAGTGAGTTATTTCAAGTAATCAACACCGATGTTTGAATGTAATTATTTTTCACTTCTCGAAACTTATTTATCAAATACATATTAAAAATATATGTATTAAATATAAAATTAATTTAAAATATAAATAAATAATTATTTTAATGATTTATAATTTTTTATTAAAAAATTCTATAATTTTACAGAGTTTTCATAAATATTATGAAATTTTATAAATATTATATTACCAATGATAATACCTTTAGTAATTTCATAAAATTATATATCAATATTTTATGACATTGACATCTTAAACCTTAAACATAAGGAGCCATGTTTCTTAATTTTTGGTCTTGCTTTAGCTCTTTTGATACTATTAATTGTAGGGATAAGGGGACAAAGTAAGATGAAGTTAGGAGGAGGTAGGTTGGGGCAAGGTAGGGCCAGAAAGATTATTTATGTCTGATGAATTTTTATAATAAATACATTTAATATAAAATTATTTATATTATTAATTTAATAATTATTGTAATAATTTATGATTTAAGTATTATAATATTAAATTTTATAATTAAAGTATTTATTTATTGATAAAAATATTATTTTTTATCAATATTTATTTTATTTATTTATAAAATATTACAAATATATAATTTATTTTAATTTTATTAAAAAAAATTGTGATAGGCAGGGTCTCGCATGGGAGTATTCCTTATTGATGTCAAAATAACAAAAGATAATAAAAGTCACAAATTTCAATTTTCACTAGCCGAATTAACACCTTTAAATAATTGTAACACAAAGTATCAATTAAGAATGTAATGATATTTATCCTTTTTAAGTCCAATGTCACGTTATATTAAGATCGGACGAGAAAAAAGGAGGGAATCCGAATAAAATGGGATAGATTCGAATCTCCGAACTTGACCCGATTGAATTATACTTGTTTGGTTTATCTAATTATTTAATGTTAATGTACTTAATATTAAAAATATTTTTACTAATATATGTATGATTTTGAATTTATAATAATTGTCACTACATGCATTTAATATATTATGATTATTTATTAAAAAATTATCAATTTTTTACAAATAATTACAATTTTAATTATTTATAGATAAAATATTAATTCTTACTTATATTATATTGTAAAAAATTTCATAATAATTTAATTTATAATTTTTTTTACTTTTATAAAATATGAATATTTTTTAATTTTTGATATTTATATTGTTGGGTGTAGCTTAATACATCTCAAATTACAAAAAATGAGTGATTTCATTTATTATAATGCTTTATAAGCCAACCCAATAAACACAAAGTAATCAAATAAGTATAATTATTAGATAATATCTTTAAAGATATAAATATGATGATAATTACCAATTAATTGTACAAAATAAATAATTACAAATAAATAATCATGATACTATAGTAAGTCTATTGAGTAAAGAATATATATCAGATTACTACTTATATTTCTTAAATATATTGAATATTGTACACATTCACGTATCATCTTACATCTCATTACTAATATCTTTTGAGATCTAAGAACAATAAATATTCAATTTCTTATTCGTTAAAAATCTGATGGTCAAAGGACATTCCTATGGTGATGTGAGCTTATATCCTAATTCCTTTGTCTGGTAGATCTATGAAAAATAATTTTATCTAATTTTGATAAAAATAGACAATACCATATAGCTAGGTTACATATTTTTAATGTTATTTCATGAAGTATTGATCAAAATTTTTTTTTTTTTTTATAATATTACTTTTATGTTATATAAAAATATGAAACTCAAATATTCAGATAAAAGTAATAAAATATTTTCACATAAACTCATAAACTATAATATTCAGATAAAGTATTAATTATTTTCATAATTTATTTAAAATATTATAATATAAATGTATTGTCATGAATAAAAATAATTTTTATTTAATTATTAAATATAAATTTTTACTTATACTTATAAAATAAACTACGTATTATAAATTTATAAAATTAATAATTATTTTTACAATTTATTTAAAATATTATAATAAAAATAAATCCACGTGCACGACTTGTAAATTTATACAAACACAAGTAGGATGAGTCCAATAGAATATAACATGCTACCATCCATTGATTTATTAAATGGATAACATAAACTCATAAACTTCCAATCTTGTTAGGGCTGAGAATATTATCTTAAAAAAAATAATCAAACATCTTGCAGGAAAAAAAGAAGAAAAAGAATTTGAACATAAAAATGTACACGTAAAAATATAATTCATTAATCCGCCATAGATTATTTAATTATATACTTAGTTTTTATAGATATTTTATGAATGGTTGAATAATTAAAGCAAAGTAAATATAAAAAATAATTATTCATTTTAGAATAAATATAAATTTCAAATTTCAAAATAAAAATATGTAGTTATGTAGTTTATTGAGAATTTAAGACTTGTTTAGCCGCATAACTTACTAATAGTTCTTAAAAGTTTTTTTAAAGTTATGATTCAAAAATAGCTTTTAATGATTTTAAAAAATAATAAGATATTTAACTAATGTTTTTAAGAACCATTTAAAAAAATGCATTAACAAGAATTGTCAAGTTGTTTAGTGAAATCTTCTCAAAATTTGTTTTCATAATTAATGTTTTTTTTAACTCATTAACTTTTATTACAATTAATCCGTTTTTTTTATTATCAAAATCTATTTAAAAATAATGAGTTATCTAATTAGTAAGAAATATGATAACTACAAGAAAATATAATTTTTTTGTTCAATATAAATTAAGTGAGATAAGTAATTTAATATATTCTTTAAAAGTTAATATAGTAAAAACAATTATACAACTCAAACTTCCACCCATATAAATGTTGGATGCTTTGGTGACCGTTTATTAGTGGTAACAAAATTTATTGAGGGATAACTTTTAATATAAATTCACATGTGGTACCTTCAGGGATGATTTTCATCAATTTTTTCCTCTTTTTATAAAATACTTTATATTTGAGCATCGTTTAGTTATACAATTATTTTACAAAATCTATCATTCTAGTACTTAATGTAGGTATATTATTACATGCACTAGATATTTTAACTATAAAAACCAAGTAGATCGGTTAAAATAAGGGGATAAAAAGTTTATTTTATCTAAGTTATGGGTGGTGTTTGGACATATATCATGGGACCTCGTAGCTCAACCTAAGCTCGCGACCAATAAGCCTGTTGTCCAACTCGAAGACAGGATCAGTGAGCCCATGACCCTAACCCAAGATCGAATTAATATGAGTTTTCGATTCATTTTAAAGACAAGATCAATGAACTCGTGACCTAACCCAAAGACCGAATCAATATTAGTCTCCAACCTAGAGTCAAGGCCGATGACCCTGAGGGATAGCCCGAAGACCAGATTGGCACGCTATTCCTCAATTTACACATCCCTTAGCTCAACCTAAGGCTCAACATGCACCTTAAGTCATGTACATAGAACAATCGGATTTGACCATGTGGATTTGTTGTATAAATAAGAGTTTGAGTAATTTGGGAGCTTTTGGACACTTAGACATTACTACCTTTTGTAGGACTTTTTCTCAAATAGGTGGTTATTTGCGAGTTGTGTTAAAATTATCTATGAGTATATGATAGTTATATTTAATTTATTGCAAATGATATTTTTATCATATTGTATAACATGTATAAAGTATATGATAAAACTATATATTACTATATTACTTTACACATTTTGATTAAAATAATTACCAATAAGATGTTAAAGTTAATTTTTTTTCTTTTTGATCCAATGTTCACTTCGTAAATAAAGTTTTTCCTATTTTTTTTAAATTTTAAAAAACAATGAAAAAACATATTACTCGTTTTTTAATTTTTAATTTTCTATTTACAAAAAATTTAAAAATTATAGTCAAATAAGTAAATTTATTTTGGTTCTTATAAACAGAAAATTGTTTCTGAACTATGTGGCCAAAATAAGTACCAATTGCATTATTGACGATGTAAGAGTTATTTTTTTGCATTTTGGTTCCGTGTTTACTTTGTACACGAAATTTTCCCTTTTTTTGTTAAATTCTAAAAAGTAATGACAATACCTCTTACTCGTTTTTTAATTTTTTTTTTTCATTTACAAAATCTTTAAAAATTGAAACTTAAAAAATTATAATTAAACAAGTTAATTATTTTTAAAAATTGTTTTCTGTTCTCATGAATATAATTTTTTTTCTGAACTATGGCCAAAAATAAGTACTAATAGCATTACTGATGATGTTAGAATTAATTTTTTGCTTTTGGGTCCTATGTTCACTTGGTAAAATAAGTTTTCCCCCATTTTTTGTTAAATTCTAAAAAGTAATGAAAACATCTCTTACTTGTTTTCTAATTTTTTTTTATTTTTTTTACAAAATCTTTAAAGATTAAAACTTAAAAATTGTTTTTTGTTCTCATAAAAATAAAATTGTCTCTGATTTTAAGGAAATATTTGATTTAAATAAATATGTGATCGAAAATGTTATGATTTTGCATGTAGAGATTTAATTAGTCAAAATAAACTTTTAATTAATGACCTCTTTTAAGTCAATAATCAATAACATCACATTAACTGTACAATCTTTGATTTGCACTCAAAATTGGATTCGTTCATCTCCAATCATTATTATTCAAGAGTCACTTGATGAAATTGAAGCTCTAGAATCAGGTATATTGCATAAATTTTTTAAACATATATAGATTTATTTATTATCAAATATATATTATTATGTTTATTAGCTCGTTATTTATGTATATTTTTAACTTTTTAATTTTTCATTGTGTAGATATTCTTGATGGTATTGGTGACTTAAACCTTGAATGATTATCAAAAAGAGTTGTTGTTATTAATTTTCGTAGAGTGAAGTTAATTTATGTAATTGATATTTAATTTTTTGGAGCTAAATTATTACTATGTATATTTGGAGTTAAATTATGTAATGAATGTTTAATTTTTTCTTTTTGATTATTTTTGTTGAATTATTTTTAATCATGTTATCATTTACTTTTTAATTTGTATGAAAAATATTTTTATTTATTATATGTAATTTTTCATTTTATATGTTGAAATTAAATCAGATTTGGATTTATTCGGATTTACATTTATAGCGGTTCAGATCGGATTGATATTTCATAATTTGTTTATTTATGTAATTTTTAAATAGATTTAAATTAAAATTTCGGATTGAATAATTTTCGAATTGGATTGGATTCAGATTGACTTAAAATTAACAAATTCAGATTTGTTCGGATTGACATGTACAACAGATTGGTTTCGTATTGAATAATTTTTGGTTTAAATTATTTTTGGATCGGATCGGATTCAGATTGACTTAAAATTGGCGGTTTTGGATTTTTTCAGATTGACATGTACATTGGGTCGGATTCGGATTGAATAATTCATAATTTGCTTTGGATTGGATCGTATTCGGATTGACCTAAACTTTGCAGTTTCGAACCGATATTCACCCCTACCTAAAACACAAACGATGTATTGAGCTAATCTTATAAAAAAATTACAATAAAAGAAAAATTGTCACATCATATAATATATAAATTAAAATATAAAAAATCAACAAATATATATTGTAAAATTGAAAGTATCAATCCTATTAAGAAAATATGAAGGAAAATAAAAATTTAAAATTGAGATAAATTCTTAATTTATATAAATAATCATTTACACTGTCGTAGCTCTTAACTACCCATCTTTTGTGTAATATAAATAATTTTAAAAAATATAGTATTCACCAAATACATCTCTCACTTCTTTCCAAATGATAAAACAGTATTAAATATTAACATTTTATTATCATTATTATTATTAACATAATTTTTAATATTAGTTTAAATAACACATTCAATATCAAAAATTATTTAAATGAATTTTATAGTTATTTAGGAAAAAAGAAAGAATAGAAATAATACAAATTATATGTTAAAAGAGTGATTTCGAATAACGAGTTGTGATTTAAGGATTTTTAATTTTAGGATATAATTATCGTTATTAAAATGATAAAATTATTTTATTGCCCTTGTTAAAATTATATATTTCTTCTCATGTGATATAAATACTATTTTTTAAAAAAATTATCTTTTTATTATATTTTTTGATAATTAATAAATTTATAATAATTATCTAATAATTAATAATTTTTTTTATATTTAATATTTTCTGTGATAAAACTTAACATAAATCGAAACTGATTGTTTGTTTTTGTTTTTAATAAATGACATTAAAAAACTAAACAATATTTAAAATCTATTTTTTTAATAAATAACATTAAAACACATAAGACATTACGTGGATTAAAACTTGTTACGTTGAATCTATGTTAGATAGGACACCTAGGATGATAAGGTAGTCCGTGCTAATATCGATATCCAAAAAATATTAACACTTTAATTTTATAAAAATTAATAAAAATATTATTGATATCTGTAAAAATTATATTTTTTTTGAAATATCTTATAAAATTTCAATAAATATTAAAATAAATAATAATATACAAATTTAATAATATTTTAATAAATATTAAAATAATTAATAATACACAAATTTAATTTAATTTAATTTAAATAATATAGTTATGACATATATAACATATATAATATATATAATAATAATAAAATATAAGTAGAATATTTATTTAATAAATATAAATTATATAATACAACTCCAAATGCATTGAGATGCATGCAATATAAATATACATAAATATTTAATTAAAATAATTTTGTCACGATTACCCAAATTTTAAAACTATGAAAACATCAACATAAATATAGACATATTAATCACATCATGATATCAAGTATTAATAATTTTACTTTTAATTATTAATGTGTGAT
Source organism: Hippophae tibetana (assembly GCA_037013495.1). Classification (NCBI taxonomy): domain Eukaryota; kingdom Viridiplantae; phylum Streptophyta; class Magnoliopsida; order Rosales; family Elaeagnaceae; genus Hippophae; species Hippophae tibetana. Next base: position 10,359,679 of record CM072802.1, read on the forward strand.
GTATATATTATCTAATCTCACCAACAATGTCTATATATAAAAGAAAATTTAGATTAATTCAATTGTTATGGTTACAAAAATATTTATTCTAAAATAAATATTTATGCTACCTATTTGGTATTAACCAAATATTAGGTACACGATCCTAGAGACATAAGTATCCCGCTCGTTGTAAAGGTAGCTTATGCATATTCGCTCGTGCACAACGACTTGTAAGACTTGAGTATCAAGACTTAAAGGCCAAGATTTAGCCTAAGTAAATGACCTGGTACATCACCCTTATATAAAACTACTTTGTTTGTACTTTAGTAGCTCGCATGAGAGAATCAACCTATATAACCTTGACATATGTCTAATAGATACTATATATATTTCATTAGTGAAAAGAATAAAGGATCTGCTCATTATCAACATTTCCTAAATCTTTCTAAAATCACTAGAATCCTTAACATACTATATTTTCTCCAAAACAATTGGTGCCCACCATGGGGCATTAAATTTTTCTAATTCATAGTTAGCATTTGAGATATTGTATTTTATTCCCTGACATCATATATTGAGCAGGCTAATAATCTCACGCGCCTAACTATTGAATTTGATCCCAACGACTAGATTCATCGCTCCTCGCCAACCATGGTGTCACATGATCATGAATTGGGTAGTTCATAACCATTAGTTAGTGAAGAAATCCAAATCCCATCCTGTCACAGTATGACCAGACCTGCCAAGATAACCCAACAATCCACAAGTTCATTAAGCAATAGTTCGGAAAGTACTTCTCTTGAAAAGAACGTTATGGTGAAGAGTCTTTAAAGAAAAATAACTAAGCTACAACAAGCGTTTACTAAATCTCAAAGAGAGAATAACAAACTTAGGTCTAGATTGATACAAGAGGAATATTCGGAGGTTGAGAGTTCATTTCATTACCCTACCCCACCTATTTTGGACAATCACCCTCCAATGAAGAGGTGTGCCTTACGTATTACTTACCTACAACAACCTGAGGGAGTTGTAGAACAACACTCTCATACAGTTCCAACCCTAACCTCATTCTAGGATTTTCACAAATGAATCCATCGATTCATTAGCACTTAGCATAACAAATACTCCATTCGCTTCCAACACATTTGGGTTTGAGGAATGTTGTTACTATGGAATTTTCAAAGGCAACATGTGACCCAAATGATGCCTTTGATAGAAAATTGAAAGACATCAAGGATAAAATGTGAGCTAAAATGGATGATCAACTTAAAGGAAAGAAGAAGTTAAGACCTTGGGATGACATCGAAACTGTGTGTGATCAGTTGTCAATTTCACCTTTTTCAAACACCTTAGAGTTAACATTACCACCAACAAAATTTAATACTCCCAAATGTCCCGCTTATAAGGGGACGAAGGATCCTATGACTCATGTTCTCCAATTTAAGATGGCTATAATGCTTGTGAGCCTTTCTAAGAACAAAAGAGAAGCAATGTATTGCAAATTGTTTGTCGCTATCTTGCAAGAAATTGCACAACAATGGTTTGTTGAATTGGCTCCCAAAAGTATAAAAAGCTTTGATACACTGGTAAAGGAATTTATTACCAATTACGCATACAACAAGCCCATAAGGAAGGAGTCTCACCATTTGTTTCCGATCATCCAAGAAGACAAAGAGATAATTTAAGCTTATATGAGGAGGTTCAAGATGGAAAAAATAAAAATTTCACAATGTCCCTAGTTCCATAGCCATCAAAGCATTCTGCAAAGGCATTAAGCAAAATATTGGCCTCTTTGATTGAGTTGACAAAAATCACTCCTCAATCTCTAGAAGTGGTTTATAAAGAAACTTATAAATTCATAAACGTGAAAAGGAGTGATCAACAGAAACAAGACTAAGCCTACCTTAGTTAAAAAAAAAAGAATTATAAGACTTTTGGGGATAGGCGCCCTATAACCTTCCTCATTTTAAACCTATGATCACTCTTACGGGAAGTGTAGGGATTTATCTCCTTTTAGAAGGTCTCCCACTACGTATCTCGTTGACTAAGATTGTGTAAACAATACAGCGTCTTAATAATGTCAATTGGGCTACCATCCAAGAAGGCTCCACTAAGAAACCCTAACAAATATTACGTATTCCACAAGGACATATGTCATTAGACCTGAGATTGCAAGCACATTAAATGGAAGAGTGAGAGATATGAACAGAGAGAGAGAGAGAGAGAGAGAGAGAGAGAGAGAGAGAGAGAGAGAGAGAGAGAGAGAGAGAGAGAGAGAGAGAGAGAGAGAGAGAGAGAGAGAGAGAGAGAGAGAGAGAGAGAGAGAGAGAGAGAGAGAAGGAGAGAGAGAGAGAGAGAGAGAGAGAGAGAGAGAGAGAGAGAGAGAGAGATGAAAAGATGTAAACTGTTTTTTAATTGTAATTTTTTAATTTTTTAATTAATAAATTATATAAATCTTACTTTATTCATAAAAAATCTAATTTGTTTTTACTTAATGGACCATGCTTTTAATTTATAGGATTAAATGATATATTTCTAATAATTATAGGATGACAGTGTATACATGTTATAATTATAAGATCCAAAGGACTCTGGACCCCATTTTCAAATCAAAGTTTTTCTTAATACCATAGTAAAAAAGATTCCAAATTTTTTTATTACATACGAATATATTTAAAAAAAACAGTTTGTTATGGTTTGAAATTATTAAATTAGTCTTAGTTAATCAAACATGTGTTTAATAAATATATTTTTTCATTATGTTTAATGTTTAATTTAGATTACATTATGTTATTTGGATTAATTTAATTATTTTATTAAATTATGAAACCTAATCAATCTAACTAAACAATTATAAGATTAAAATAAATATTTTAATAAACTAAATTGTTTTTATATTTTATTAAATAAACATGATACAATATATATAATGGAACATGGAGTAATATAGATAACTTTAGTGATTTTTATCTTTGTATTTTATTCATATATTTCTTTAAATAACTAACATAAACTAATATAATTATTGATATATACAATATGGCATGAATTAAGAAGTTTGGTGATGAGAATAATTATGGATATAATATTTTTTATTCATATATTTTTTTTAAATTTATCGATTCTAATTTTTTTATTACATATAATTTAATGATTATGGATATGATTATAAATTCTAAATTTTTTTCTTTCAAAAAGTTTAGTTTATTATAGTTTGAAATTATTAATTAATCTTAATTAATTAAATATGTGTTTAATAAATATATTTTTATTATATATAATATTTGATTTGGATTATATTATGTTAATTAAATTAATTTATTAAATTATAAAACATAATCAATCTAATTAAATAATTACAAAATTAAAATATATATTTTATTAAACTGATAAATATTTTTATATTTTATTCATATATTCCTTTAAATAACTAACATGATACAATATATATAGGAGGGGATAAGAAAGTGAAGTTTAAGGGTGAGAACGATTATGGAAGCTGTAATTTATATTTTATTCATATATTTTCATGAATCTATTCATATGATATAATATAATTTTAATATATATATATTGTTACATCGAATAATAGAGGTGTAAATTAATATGAGATGTTAATGAGATTTTCAAAACTCATCTGATATTATCCTATTTAATTTTTAGTGTGATAAAATAGTAATAAAAACGTACTAATTAAGCTATATCATTTGTCTTTAATAGATATTAATAAATATATTTTTTATTATATATAATATTTTATTTGGATTACATTATGTTAATTAAATTATAAAACTTAATCAATCTAATTAAATAATTACAAAATTAAAATATTTTTTTTATTAAACTGATAAATATTTTTATATTTTATTCATATATTTCTTTCAATAAACTAACATGATACAATATATAATATATATGAGAGAAGTTTAGGTGTAAAAATGATTATGTATGTTGTAATTTATATTTTATTTTATTATTTTTTATTCATATATTTTATAAATGTTTTGATATGATATACTATAATTTTAATATATATATTGGGACATTGAATAATAGATGTTTAAATTAATATAAGATATTAATGAGATTCATAATATAGTCTATTAATTTTCAAAACTCATATCATATTATCCTATTTAATTTTTAGTGTAATGAGATGATAATGAAAATATATTAATTAAGCAATATTATTTGTCTTTAATGAACATTAATGAGATAAGTAAGAATACAAAATAATAAAAATATGATATATAATTATTTATAATGTAAGTTCAATAAAAAATGATATAACTTAAAGGGACTCATCCACTTAATTATCGTGTTTCACGTTTTGAATATATACATATTTAAAAAAATTATTATTATTATAATAATATTATATTTAATTAATTTAAAATATCTTATCAACAATTATTTTAAAAATAATAAATAATTTTTCTCTTTAAGGACTGAGTGTTATTATTGATCGGTGTAAAAAGCATAAGAAATTTATAACCACAACTAACTAGATTTTTTTGTTCATTTGACATTTTGCTTAGGAAAATATATGCACTAATTAACATTTTCATCGAGTATCACACATCAACAATGAAAGCTTTTAATAACTTTTCCATATTATTATTACTATTATTGTCTCATATTAACTGCTTTTTGGGAACAAGTCTATTTTCCCTACTTTATTGGTTTAATGTAATTTTATGATAGTTAAAGTATAATATTGATTTTAAATTTTAATTAAATTTACTTATACATTTTAAATTTTTTAAAATATATAATTTAATCATTAAATTTTTAAAAATTAATACATAGGTCTTTAAATTTAAATTATACGATTTATTCTCAAAATATTTAAAATTATATATATAAATTCTAATTTTTTTAATTATAAATAAGTATTTTAGTAGCTAAACTATAACATATATGTAGAATTTTAAAATTTTATTACTAAAGTGTAGGATTTAAAAATTTAAGAATATATATGTAAAATTTTATAACTTTAAATATCAAATCATACGTACTAATCATTTATAGATATATCTGTAAATTTAATTAAAATTTAAAGAATAAATAATATACTTTAATCTATTATCAATCAAATAGTATGATGTCATTGTTTTTATTCCACTATAACTAACAATCTCTATTTAGGTTAAGTTTAATTGGTCTTATTTTTTTATAAAATAACCAAATAAATTTAAATTATAATTTTTATTTAAATAAAATAGAAGAATACATGTGAAAAACATATAATCTTTTTCTTTATAAATATTAGATGAATTTTAATAATTTTAGGAGTAATTGAAGCTTTAATATCCTTAAATTATGTCATTTTCATAGAAATCAAGCTCTTAAGGTCCTATAATTATACACTTCATATATTTTTACATTGTAATTATTGGAACGAAGTCATTTAATTATATAATTTTAAAGTATAGTAAATTAAGTAAAAAAATCAAAAATTAACATTTTTTTAAGGATAAATAGGTTTATATATACTTTATTCCTATCTCCAATGCTCTTTCCTTCTCTCCTCCCTGTTAGTCTCACTCATTCTCTTTCCATCTCTAGCTTTTTCTTTCTCTCTCTCTCACTCTTTATCTTTCTCACAATTTTTTTATTTTTTATTAATAAAATATTAAAGAGAGAGAAGAATGAGTGAAACTTAAGGGGATAATTCTAAGAGAGAGAATGAAAAGATTTAAATTGTTTTTTTATGTAAAAAAATTACATATAATTTTTTTGAAATTTTCAAAAAGTTTAGTTTGTTATAGTTTGAAATTATTAATTAATCTTAATTAATTAAATATGTGTTTAATAAATATATTTTTTGTTATGTATAATACTTAATTTGAATTACATTATTTTATTAAATTATAAAACATAATCAATCTAATTAAATAATAAAAAGATTAAAATATATACTTTACTAAACTCATAATTTTTTTTATATTTTATTCATATATTTCTTTCAATAACTAACATGATACAATATATAATTTATATATTGTAGGATAAGAGAGAGAAGTTTAGGGGTGAAACTGATTATGGATGTTGTAATTTATATTTTATTTTATTAATATTTATTCATATATTTTATAAACGTATTGATTTGATATAATATAATTTTAATATATATATTGGGACATCGAGTATTAGTGGTTTAAATTAATATGAGATATTAATAATATCATGATATAATCTATTAATTTTTAAAACTTATATCATATTATCCAATTTAATTTTTAGTATCATGAGATATTAATGAAAATGTATTAATTGAGCTATATCATTTGTCTTTAATAGACATTAATGAGATAAGTAAGAATATAAAAATGATACATAATTATTTATAATGTAAGTTAAATAAAAAAATGATATAATATATGTTCAAAGTTAAGCCCCAAACACTACAATTTAAATAAAATAAAATAAGATTATATTTAAATAAAATGAAATAATATTGTATCATAAATTTATTAAAAATATTAAATAAAAAATAAAATAAAATAAATTATTCTAGTTTATATCTCCTTAGAATAAAAAAGAATAAGTTTGGTCCTGATGAGAATAGTTACGGACATTGTACTTCTACTATTTAATGTAAAACTTTTTCATATATCCCCTTTTTTCATGAAAATTAAACTCTACGTACACCTTTACTCATACAATTTTGTTATATTTTTACTTTAAAAAAATGAAATACTTCCTAATTTAATTAGTGCTAGTGCTACATCTGGTTTTTTATAAAAATTATTTTTTATTGGACCCGGTGCAATCACATATAACTAAAAGCATTCAAATTTAATAGGTTAGATGGGGAGAGCATATAATCAAATAGAAAATAAAAAGGACTAAATGTATATAAAAAATTAATTTATATTAATTATGTTGTATTAGGTGACATAATTTTAAAAAAAAATAATCTATATTTTTTCAAAATTATTTTATTAGATGCAATATTAACTAATATAAATATAAATTTATTTGTAAACTTTTAGGTGTTAGCCAAAAATTTTTGGGTCCGAGAATAAGTTTGGTCCCGATGAGAATAGTGATGGGCAATTGGACATTATACTTCTACTATTTAACGAAAAACTCAACACATATCCCCATTTTTGTTGGACAATTATGAAATTGACAGGTATGGTGGAGTTTATTTTGGGTATTAGCCTTCCTTATAGATTTTAAGCAACACGTATAATTTTTGGGTCCTATAATTTAGAAAATTATGAAATTGACAGGTATGGTGGAGTTTACGTGGTTTGTATCACCCGCAATATGCATATTTTATTCGAATTTGAATAAAATTGTGAAATTGACTGATTTGGATGATTTTTTTGTGGTTTTTGTTTTGTTTTGATCTTAAGCAACACGTGAAAGAGTTATTATTATTATTATTATTATTATTATTATTATTATTATTATTATTTAAGCTGAGTGACGTAACAAGTATTTTAATTATTTAAGAATAATTAAGTATTTTTTTTAAAGTTAATTTTTTTTTATTTTTAAAAAATGATTAAATAAAGATAAATAATTTTTTTTATTTTTAACTGTTATTTAAATATTATTTTTATAGATTGTATTTTATAATACATAATAATAATTATAAAATTAATAAAATAAAAAAATTTACCATCAATTTTTTTTAAATAATTTAAATGTTGTTTTTATTATTAAGTAAAACAATTACAATTTGTAATTGGTAATTGGTATGTGTTATAAGTAATAAATTTAACTATATTATATTAAATTGTATCATATTATATAGTATAAAAATTATAGGATATTTTTAATTAAAATATAGGATTAACTTATTCGATATTTGGTGATATTAAATTAATAATATTATTTTGTTTAATTACCCTAATTTTTGAAACAATTTTTTTATATAAATAAATAATGATATATATTTTTCTATTTAAAAAATATTAATTACATAAAATATTTTCACATATATGTCTAGCATAGGTTTTTTTTTGTTAAATAAGTGGACTTATGTTCATTATTTTTGTGTAAGACATGATAAATATTATTATTATTAAAAGTGTTTACATTTAGTTTCATAATTATTAAAAATAAATATTTTAATTTCATAATTATTTAAAATTATTCACTTTAGTTTCAGAAATAAAAAATTATTTTTTATACTAAAATTATTTATTTTTATAAATAATTAGAGTAAAATAATTAATTTATAAATAAAAATATTAAATTAATTTATTTCTTATAATAAAAGGATGATTATAAATTTTATCAGTCTCTTTTTCTCTTTCTGTTACTCATGATGCGCTTCTTTACATATAACTAAAACACAAACGATGTATTGAGCTACATCACCCATCTTATAAAAAAATTACAATAAAATAAAAATTGTCACATCATATAATATATAAATTAAAATATAAAAAATCAACAAATATATATTGTAAAATTGAAAGTATCAATCCTATTAAGAAAATATGAAGGAAAATAAAAATTTAAAATTGAGATAAATTCTTAATTTATATAATTAATCATTTACACTATCGTAGCTCTTAACTACCCATCTTTTATATAATATAAATAATTTAAAAAAATCTAATATTCACCAAATACATCTCTCACTTCTTTCCAGAAAACAATATTAAATATTAACATTTTATTATCTTACTATTATAACATAATTTTTAATATTACTCTAAATCGTATAATTATTTAAATGAATTCTATATTTATTTAAGAAAAAAAGAATAAGAATAATACAAACTATATGTTAAAAGAGTGATTTCGAATAACAAGTTATGATTTAAGGATTTTTAATTTTAGAACGTAATTATCGTTATTAAAATGATAAAATTGTTTTATTTTCCTTGTTAAAATATATATTTATTATATTTTTTGATAGTTAATAAATATATAATAACTATCTAATAATTAATAATTTTTTATATATTTTTTATATATTTAATATTTTCTGTCATCCTTTTATCTTTATGATAAAACTTAACATAAACCGAAACTGATTGTTTTTTAATAAAAGACATTGAAAAACTAAAGAATATTTAAAATCTATTTTTTTTAATAAATGACATTAAAAAACACAAGACGTTATCTAGATTAAAACTAGCTACGATGAATCTATGTCACATAGGACACCTAATAGGATAAGGTACTCCGTGCAAATATCGATCTCCGAAAAAATATTAACACTTTAATTTTATAAAAATTAATAAAAATATCATTGATATCTATAAAAGTTATAAAAATTATAATTTTTTTAAAATATTTTATAAAATTTCAATAAATATTAAAACAAATAATATTACACAAATTTAATAATATTTTATAAAATTTTAATAAATATTAAAACAATTAATAATACACACATTTAATTAATTTTTATTTACAAAATATAATAACGACATATATAACATATATAATATATATAATAATAGTAAAATATAAGTAAAATATTTATTAAAAAAAATTATATAATACAACTCCAAATACATTGAGATGCATGCAATGTAAATATTTAATTAAAATCATTTTGCCAAGATTACTTAAATTTTAAACTATGATAGACATATTAATGACATCATGATATCAAGGATTAATAATTTTACTTATAATTATTAATATGTGATGTATATATTATCTAATCTATCCGACAATGTCTATATATAAAATAAATTCTAGATTAATCCAATTGTTATAGTAACAGAAGTATTCATTCTAAAATAGATATTGATGCTACTTATTTGGTATTATCCAAGTATTAGGTACAGGACCATGGAGACATGAGGTACCTCACTCATTGTAAAGGTAAATTATGCATAATCACTCGTGCACAACGACCTACAAGACCTGAGGATTAAGACCCGAAGGCCAAGACTTGACTTAAGTAAATGATATTGTATATCACCCTTATATAAAACTACTTTGTTTGTACTTTGGTAGCTCGTATGAGAATGCCAACCTATGTAACCTCGATACATGTTTATAGGTACTATATATATAACTCATTAGTGAAAAGAATAAAAGATCTACTCATTATCAACATCTTCTAAGTCTTTCTAAAATCACTAGAATTCTTAACATACTAAATTTTCTCCAAACAATTAGCACCCATCGTGGGGCATTAAATATTTCTAGTCTATAATTAGCATTTGAGATATATTTTTTTAATTCCTTAGAGAATCAGCTCTTGTTTAAGGACATTTACTCTGTACAAAATGGCCAACCTAACATCACATATTGAGCAAGCTAATAGTCTCATGCGCTAAACTATAGAATTTGATCCCAACGACTAAATGCATCACTCCTTGCCAACCAAGGCATCACATGATCACGAATTGAGTAGGGCACAACCTTTAATCAGCAAAGATGTCCAAATCCCATCCTATCATAGTACGACCAGACTTGTCAAGACGACCCAACAACCCATAAGTTCATTAAGGAATAGTTTTGAAAGCACTTCTCTTGAAAAGGACGCTATGATGAAGAGTCTCCAAAGACAAATAACTGAGCTATAATAAGGGTTTACTAAATCTCAAAGAGAGAATAATAAACTTAGGTTTAGACTAATACAAGAGGAATATTCAGAGATTGAGAGTTCATTCCATTATCTTAGCCCACTTATTTTGGACAATCATCCTTCAATGATGAGGCGTGCTTCACATATCCCTTACCCACAATGACCTGAGGGAGTTGTAAAACAACATTCTCATATAGTTTCAACCCCCAACCTCATTCCAGGATTTTCACAAATGAATCCATAGACTCATTAGTAGTTAGCATAACAAATACTCCATTCGCTTCCAACACATTCAGATTTGGGGAATATTGTTGCTATAGAATTTCCAAAGGCAACATTTGACCCGAATGATGCCTTTGACAGAAAATTGAAAGACATCAAAGATAAAATGTGAGCTAAAATGGATGACCAGCTTAAAGGACAAAAGAAGTTAAGACTTTATGATGACATTGAAACTGTGTGTGATCAGTTTTCAATTTCATCTTTTTCAAACACCTTAGAGTTAACATTACCACCACCAAAATTCAATACTCCCAAATGTCCCGCTTATAAGGGGACGAAGGATCCTCTAACTCATGCTCTCCAATTTAAGATGTCCATAGTGCTTGTGAGCCTTCCTAAGAAAAAAAGATAAGCGATATATTGCAAATTGTTTGCCGCTATCTTCCAAGAAATAATGCAACAATGGTTCATTGAATTCTCTCCCAAAAGTATAAAAAACTTTGATATGCTAGTGAAGGCATTTATTACCAATTACGCATACAACAAGTCCGTAAGGAAGGAGTCTCACCATTTGTTCTCGATCATCCAAGAAGACAAAGAGACAATTTAAGCTTATATGAGGAGGTTCAAGACGAAAAAAATAAAATTTTCACAATGTCCTCGATTCCATAGCCATCAAAGTTTTCCGCAAAAGCATTGAGTTGACAAAAATCACTCTTCTATCTCTGGAAGTGGTTTACGAAGAAAATTAGAAATTCATAAACGTAGAAAGGGAGATAAAAACCACTAAGGGAATGATCAATAGAAACAAAACTAAACCTACCTCAGTTAAAAAGGAAGAGAATATAAGGCTTTTTGGGGATAAGTGCCCTAACCTTCCTCATTTTAAACCTATGATCACTACTAGGGGAATTGTAGGGCCTTGAGGTAAGGCTTTATCCCCTTTTAGAGGTTTCATTCGTGCAACAAATAAAGCATCTTAATAATGTCAATTGGCCACCATCCATGAAGGCTCCACTAATAAATCTCAATAAATACGAAGTCATTGGACCAGAGATTGCAGACACTTTAAATGGAAGAGTGATAGATACGAAGAGAGAGAATGAAAAGATGTAAACCATTTTTTTAATTGTTATTTTTTAATGTTTTTAATTAATAAATTATATAAATCTTATTTTATTCATAAAAAATAAAAAAATTGAAAACTTTGACTCAATGGATCATACTTTTAATTACATGACTAAATGATATATCTTTAATAATTGTAGGATGAAAATATATAAATATTATAATTATAAGACCCAAATGACTTCGACCCCATTTTCAAATCAAATTTTATTTTAATACAATAGGAAAAAAGATTACAATTTGTTTTATTACATAAGATTTTGTTTTCAAAAATAATTAGTTTATTATAGTTGGAAATTATTAAATTAGTCTTACTTGATCAATCATGTGCTTAATAAATATATTTTTTCATTATGTATAATGTTTAATTTACATTACATTATGTTATTTGGATTAATTCAATTATTTTATTAAATTATAAAACCAAATCAACCTAGTTAAACAATTATATGGTTAAAATAAATATTTTAATAAACCAATTTTTTATATTTTATTCATATATTAAATTAAATAACCTGATACAATATAATTATTGATATATATATATATATTTTAATAAACTAATATTTTTATATTTTATTCATATATTACATTAAATAACCTATAATTATTGATATATATATATATATATATATATATATTTTAATAAACTAATATTTTTATATTTTATTCATATATTACATTAAATAACCTGATACAATATAATTATTGATATATAAATATTTTAATAAACCAATTTTTTTATATTTTATTCATATATTTCATTAAATAACTTGATATAATATAATTATTGATATATATATATATATATATATAATGGAACATGGAGCAAGATAGAGAACTTTGATGATTTTTTTCTTTGTATTTTATTAATATATTTCTTTAAATAATTTACATGATCTAATATAATTATTGATATATACAAAAGGACATGGATTAAGGTAGAGAAGTTTGGCGATGAGAATGATTATGTATATAATATTTTATATTTTCTTTTGTTATTTTGTTATTCATATTTTTTTTTAAATTTATCCACTTGATATAGTATAATTTTAATATATATATTGGGACATGGAATAGTAAAATTGTAAATTAATATGATATAATATATTAATTTTTAAAACTAATATTATATTGTCTCACTTAATTTTTAGTATGATAAGATGATAATAAAATATTATTAATTGAGTGATCTCATTTGTTTTTAATGAGCATCAATGAGATACAAAAATAATAGAAAATATATAGTACATAATTATTTATATTAAAAATTTAATAAAAAATGATACAATATATGTTTAAAATTAAACTGGTTATAATATAAATAAGATGAAATAAAATAAGATTTTATTTAAATAAAATGAGATAATATTATATGACAAGTTTAAAATAAAATAAAATAATCTATTTTATAGCTCTATTTAGTAAGAAAGACGCACGTTCTTGATGAGAATGGTTAGTGATATTGTACTTCTACTATTTAATGTAAAACTTTTACATATATCTCCCTTTTTTCCTGAGAATTAAACTCTATATATCCCTTTACTCATACAATTTTGTTGTATTTTTACTTTTAAAAAAATGAAATACTTCTTAATTTAATGTGTGTTAGTGTTACATTTGATTTTTTATGAAAATTATTTTTTATTGGACCCGATGCAATCACATATAACTAAAAGCATTCAAATTTCAGAGGTTAGGTATGGATACCGTGTAATCAAATAGAAAATAAAAAAGACTGCATGTATGTAAAAAAAATATTAATATTAATCGAATTGAAATCGACTGATTTGGATGAATTTTTGTGGTTTCTGTTTTGTTTCTTATGCAACAGATGAAAAATGTTATTATTATTATTATTATTATTATTATTATTATTTAAGGTTCTTGACGTAACAAGTATTTTAATTATTTAGGAATAATTTAATTTATTTTTTATTTTTTAATAGTTTAATTTTTTTATTTCTAAAAATTGATTAAATAAAAATAAATAAATAATTTTTAATTTTTTAATTTTTCCATATTTTTTAACTGTTATTTAAATATTATTTTTATAGATTTTTTTATAATACATAATAATAATTATAAAATTGATAATAAAATAAAATAAAATAAAAATAATTTTTTAAAATATAATCATTTATCTTGATAAAATTTTATAAAAAAATATTAAACTGTTACACTACATAATAAAAATAACAAATTAATGTAACTAACGTAACTAAACCTTTCATTTGTCTCCCTTATTTATTCGATAACTGAACGTTTTTCACGCACGAAGGGATGACAGGATAGTGAAATCTCATTAGTAATTTGTTTCTTTGGTTTTATGTTTAATTAAAGTTTTTTTTATTTTCAGTAAAGAGATATAATGGGTAAATTAAAATTGTAATTTGTTGAGAATAATTAGATTAATAACGGTTAGTTTAGTAACAGCTAGTTTAATAACGGCTAGACATTAAACAGATTTGGCTAGTCTAATGCCAAAATCAATTCAATAACTCTCTCAACAAAAATAAGAGAAAATCAACATGGTATCAGAGCAGATTTGATCTTGCTCCAAATCAATCCCACAAACAAGAACTATATAAGTTCAAGATATCTAGAAAATGTCACAACATATAGAGAGACTTACAGGTGTGCTGCTAAATGGTAAAAATTACCATCTTTGGGCACGTCAAGTGACTTTTGGTCTAATCGGCAGAGACAAATTTGAGCATGTCACTGGTGAGAAATCAAAACCAAAAGCCGAAGATCCAACACACCCAACAGTTGAAGAAAGAAAGGAAATTTCAGAATGGAGAAAGAGTGACAATCTAGTCATGAGTTGGTTACTGGCAACCATGGAACCCCATATCTCTAATCTCATGACATATCTAGATACAGCTCGAGATATGTGGGTTAAAGCCGAGACAATGTTCAAAAAGAAGAAAAACTACTCTCTTATTTATCAACTTCAGCAAGAACTTCAACAGTTACAACAACAAAATCAATCTGTCACCGAACTATTCAGCCAAATCCAAAAAAAGAATGATGAGATTAGAGTGTATCGACCTCTTACAGCCGATCTTGATGAAATCAAAAGAAGAGAGGAGCAGGATGGAATTTTCACCTTCCTCGCCAAGCTCGATTCAAGCTATGAGGGGGTACGCTCACAAATTCTTCTCATGGGTGAGCTTCCATCTGTTGATGAGGTTGTTGGGATGGTTGAAAGAGAAGAGACAAGAAGAATAGTGATGGGTACTCAACTACCTGATAAACCCGAAGCCAACGCTTTTGTCACCAGATCTAACCCTAGGCCAGAACGTCGGGGAGACCAAACACTCACTCGCTGCGATTATTGTAAGAAGGAAGGACACAAGCGTGAGAAATGCTGGTGTCTCAATCCTCATCTCCGACAAAAGGGAAGGCGAGGTGGAGGCTTCGTCAGAGGGGGAGATCAGCAACAAAATCGGGTAGAGAGCAGAGAGAAAATGGGTTACTCTGCACAAAAGGAAAAAGAGGATATGAGTACAAACGAGGCTGAAAAAGAAATAAAAGGTGAGGTGGATATGGATCAAATGAGGCAGCTGTATACACAATTATCCGTGATGTTTCAAGGAAAATCTCAAAAAACCTCTGGTATGATTACAAATCTTACTCAAAATTCTTTAAATTCCAGATGGATTCTTGATTCAGGTTCAACTGATCACATAACTGGAAATAAAAACTTACTCAATAATTACAAAAAAATTGAGACTAAACAATTTGTAATCGTTGCAAATGGTGAAAAAATGAAAATTTTAGGAAATGGTTCAATTAGTCTCCTTTCAAGAAAAATTTTAAATGTTTTGCATGTGAATAATTGTACATCTAACTTGTTATCCATTAGTAAAATCACATGAGACTTAAATTGTGAAATTACATTTACATCCAAAAATGTGATTTTTTAGGAATTGATAACGAAGAATATCATTGGTAAAGGTTTTCTAGAAAATGGGCTTTATATTCTAAGTGAATAAAAATACAACTTCAATATTAAAAAAGAAGAAGAATTAGGCACTCTTTGGCATAAGAGAATTGGACATCCTTCCGATAAGATTTTAAAATGTATTTTTGATTTCAAACAACTAGATTGTAGTAGTTGTGAAATTTGCAAATTAGGAAAGCACACAAGGTTACCATTTAGTTTATCCAATTGTAAAAGCAAAAAATCTTTTGAGTTAATACATTCTGATGTTTGGGGCCCTGCTCCAATTGAGTCATTTAATGGTTATAAAAGTGAAGTATTTTCTCAATTTCAAGAATTTTATAATTTTGTAGAAAATCAATATGATGCAAAGATTAAAACTTTTAGAAGTGATAATGGAACGGAATTTGTAAATCAAAATTTTACAAAAATTTTCAAGCAAAAAGGAATTTTACATCAAACAACTTGTATTTACACACCCCAACAAAATGGTGTGTTGGAAAGAAAAAATTGACATTTACTTGAAGTAACAAGAGTACTTTTGTTTCAAAATAATGTTCTAATAATTTTTTGGTCGGATGCTGTTCTCACCGCAACATATTTAATTAATAGATTGCCAAGTGCCAATTTGAATTTCAAAAGCCCACTAGAAATCCTCTACCAAGAAAAACTCAATATCTATCATTTAAGAGTATTTGGATGTACATGTTATGTGCACAAAAATAAACAACACAAGTTAGATTATACATCAATCAAAGCTATTTTCTTGGGGTATTCATCTAAAAAAAGGGTTATAAATGCTATGATCCGATTAACAAAAAACATTACATTTCAAGAGATGTGACATTCCAAGAAAATGAGCCATATTACAAAATACTAGAAAAGGAGACTAATAACCAAGAGGAACCAAATGAATTTACATTTCCATTTTCTTATTCTGAAGAAGGAAATATAGTAGTAGAAAATGAAA
This sequence comes from Hippophae tibetana, assembly GCA_037013495.1. Taxonomy (NCBI): domain Eukaryota; kingdom Viridiplantae; phylum Streptophyta; class Magnoliopsida; order Rosales; family Elaeagnaceae; genus Hippophae; species Hippophae tibetana. Next base: position 10,376,449 of record CM072802.1, read on the forward strand.
ATGAAATAATCAATGAGAATGACGAGGAAGAAACTTCTCAAAGTGAGGAGGAAGATGGTACTACCAAAATAATACCATTGAGAAGGTCTAATCGGACTCCACAACCTACAACTAGATTACGGGATTTTGTAACATATGAGGTAAAATATCCTATCCAAAATTATTTATCTTATGAAAATGTTACACCACAATATAGGACTTATTTGACCTCAATTTCCAAAGAAAATGAGTCAAATAACTATGAGGAAGCAATAGGTCAATTGGTATGGTGCAAAGCAATGGAAGAAGAACTTCGAGCACTTGAAAAAAATGAAACATGGGTAGTCGTACAACTACCCAAAGGAAAGAAACCCGTAGGATGCAAATGGGTCTATAAGATTAAGTTTAATAGTGATGGTACTATTGAAAGGTACAAAGCACGATTAGTGGCAAAAGGTTACACTCAAACCTATGGTGTAGACTATCAAGAAACATTTGCACCCGTGGCCAAAATGAATACCGTTAGGATTTTACTTTCCATAGCAGTAAACCAAAATTGGACCTTACATAAAATGGATGTCAAGAATGATTTTCTCCAAGGAACACTTGAAGAAGAGGTATATATGACGCTTCCACCTGGTCATAAAAAAGAAAACAATTCTAGTCTAGTGTGTAGGTTAAAAAAATCTATTTACGGATTAAAGCAATTTCCACGAGGATGGTATGGAAAACTAAGCTCTTATTTAATTTCTTGTGATTTTAAAATTAGTAATGTCGATCACTCATTATTTTCCAAAAATTATGGTACATTCACAATCATAATTCTAGTATATGTAGATGATATAATAATTACTGGAAATAATTTGGAAGAAATTAAAAAAGTGAAAATGAAATTAAAGGAGAATTTTGATATCAAAGACTTAGGTTTATTAAAATATTTTCTAGGAATAGAAATAGCACATTCACCTAAGGGACTCTTTATTTCAAAAAAAAAATATACACTTGACCTATTGAAAGAAACTGGTAAATTAGGGAGTAAACCAACATCTACACCAATAGATAGTAAATGCAAATTAAATATTGAGGATGACGAACCCTTAGAAGACATAAGCCAATTTCAAAGACTTGTAGGAAAATTAATTTATTTAACGGTAACCCGACCAGACATTTCTTTTTCAGTAAGCCAAATTAGTAAATTTATGCATAAACCTAGAACACCACATTTAGAGGCTATACATAGAATTTTAAAATATTTAAAAGGGACACCTAGTAAAGGAATTCTCATGAAACGTAATAATTCTAATGAAGTATGTGGCTACTCCGATGCAGATTGGCCTGGTAGCTTTGATAGAAAATTAACCACTAGTTTTTGCACGTTTGTAGGCGGAAATTTAGTCACATGGAAAAGCAAGAAACAAAATGTTGTGGCACGATCAAGTGCCGAGGCAAAATATCGAGCCATGGCCTCAACCTCAAGCGAGCTAACTTGGATCAAACAACTTCTTTTGGATATCGGAATTAAAATTCAAGAACCAATGAAGATGTTTTGTGATAACCAAGCGGCGCGACATATAGCATCAAATCCGGTGTTTCACGAGAGAACAAAACACATCGAAGTGGATTGCCACTTCATTCGAGAAAAAATTCAAGCAAAGGAAATTGAAACTCCATTTGTGGGAAGTGAAAAACAATTGGCGGACATCTTCACCAAAGGTTTAGATTTAAAATCATTTGAAGAAAATTTAAGCAAGTTAGGGTTGACCGATATCTACACACCTAACTTGAGGGGGAGTGTTGAGAATAATTAGATTAATAACGGCTAGTTTAATAACGGCTAGTTTAGTAACGGCTAGTTTAATAACGGCTAGTTTCTTCCTTTCAATGTATAAATATAACATTAGACATTAAGCCAAAATCAATTCAATAACTCTCTCAACAAAAATCAGAGAAAATCAACATAATTATTATGAATGTTAGTAATTTTTTTGTTTTAAAATTTATGGTTAAGTTTATCAAGAAAAATTGAATAAACGTCAGAATTTTATATAGTCATATTTGAGATATATTTTTTATAATTATAAAATATAAGATTAAATTTATGTATTTAATAACGCGTATTCATAAATCTGGAATTATTTTTGTTACTAAAATATTTTTTAAAATTTTAAACAATTTATAAAATTATCAATTAATTATTTTGTACATGTGTTTTTATATTTTTAAAATATATCTTAAAAGTAACTTTAATTTTGTAACATTAAAACTTTTAATAGATTTTAAAAAATTAAACATAAAAAATATTTAATCTTAATACTACATTATTATTATTATTATTATTATTATTATTATTATTATTATTATTATTATATGTACAACACAACTTCTGTACAACGCTGGCATATGTCGAATCGAAAAAAAAAACACAATTAGAGTGGCAGTAATTCGCTGAAAGGTTTTATAGTTTTTATATATTAGAAGGTAATGTAGTTATATATATATTTGGGATATTATATACTAGTGTGTGTGAATGGCATATTATGTCATAAATTGTCATCAATAGATCGAGAGATTAGATATGAATTCATAATTACATTAAAGACTTAATGAACACTTGGGATTTCTGTTGGCTCCTTTTAAAGATGGCATCCAATTCTTTGACAAATATCTCCATTGCAGGCTTTGGCAAATAAATGGGCACAACAATCCCATTCTCATCTTCGCAATTCTTGAAAGGAACGTAAAAGCTAGCAATATCAAGTATATCCCCAAGTCCACCTTTGGCTGCTCCACCATAAATCGGTTTACCCCAACCAAAGTCCACTTCTCCAAACCCAATGCGAGTGAAATCTGACACAAGGTAAGACCTTGTTAATGTGAAACGTGGTTGACCCTTTATCACCATTAAATCTACCATAGATCTCACATGCTCTTCTGTGACTTCCGCTTTGGCTTTCTTCACAAGCTCTAACGCATAACCTAGTGGATTTTGACACAAGTTTCTAGCTGTAGTTTGTGCTGCTGGGAATACAAATCCGTTTCCATAGTACCCAATTGGCAATGGAGGGTTGACCTTGTCACGTATGTTGACAACACAAATCACACGCACTTTTTCCTCTGGTTCAGGTTGTAGTGCAATTGTACGACAACGCCAAAGACATGCAGTCAGTAGCTCAAAAGTAGAACATTTTTGTAGATGTGATGGCACGAGTTTGCGAATGGTTGAAATATCTGTGGATTTAAAGAAGAAGGAACGATGGATCATGTCCTTGTCATCGAGTAGGGTTATGGTGCCATTAGAGTCTTCATCCATTGGTTCGAACTGAAGATGCCTACATGTGACACGTGGTGGGTCTCTAGCATTTAAGAGGTGTCTTTGCCATACGGGTGAGATGGAAGGAGCATGAGCACCTTGTGCTATTTCACCCACTGCTTTCAAGAATTGGACTATTCCACTTCCATCACACATGGTGTGGTTTAAACGAAGAGCAAATATAAAACCGTCACATTTGAGACGAGTCACCTACAAATCACACCATTTTTAGATATACAATGTATATTTATGTAACAAGTATTATATTAGAAATTTAATTTATTATAAATTATATTAAAAATTTAATTTAATCTATTTAATTTAATCCGTGTGAATTCTTAATTATAAAATTATATATATTAAATTTTTTGTTTCATATCAAATAAAAATAATACTTTTTATTTTAAACAAATTATGAAAATAAATTAAATTTTATATTAAAAATATTTTAAATGTAAATTATTTTGTTAAAATATTTATAATTAATTTTAACTGATTATAGTATATAGTTTGTCACTAAATATCTTACAGATTAATTATAATACAATTTAATATAATTCAATGTAATATGATTATATTTAACATATAGAATATGATATAAAAAATATACAGATAAAAAATATCAAAACCAAAAAAAAGAAAAAATAAATATAAGAGCTTAAATAGATAATGAAAAAGTCTAAATTAAATTATGGTCATAAGTAACTTAATAATTATAAAGATTTTTTTACTCGAATATTTTAAATTAAAAGTTTGAATCACATAAAATATCATTTTATTAAAAAATATATGATACAAATTAATTTACATATATATAATCTATATAAAAAAATTAACTAAATTTATTTTATATTTTTCTTATATATGAAATTTTTAAAATAATTTAAATTTAAGTAAATAAAAAATGTAAGACATAATGTTTGTTACATAATATTAAATATTCTGATAGTATAAATTTTGTACAATCATATATCTCTCTAATCAGATTTTACAAAATAAAAATGATATAATTATATAAAAATTTAGTATTAATAGTAGGTGTATATCTAAATCGTATTTGATAATTCAGTTAATCTTTTAAATTTTAATTCTAAAATTATGTGTTGATTTTTTCTTTAATCTTAAATTAAAGATATTTTTTAATTTTTAAAATGTAAGAAAAAAATATAAAAATAAACTAAATATTGATTTAAACATTTTTATGATGAAATTATTTTGATAGGTAATAAAATTATATAAAATAAAATAAATATTATTTTAAATATAAATAATTTTATTATAATATTTATTATTAATTTTATTTCATTACTAAAGACGATAAATAAAAATTATAATATAATTTTATACAATATAATTATATTTAATTTACATCGAACATATAATAACTCATATTTCATATGTCTAGTATGTTTAGAACATTAGTTTATAACATGCTCTCTGGTATCTAGTAAAATCTATACATAATTATATAATTTTTATTACATATAATATAAAATATTTTAAATTTATAACCAAACAAATAATTATACAAAAATACTATCTATATATACACTTACCTGAATAAGCAACAAAGGGCAATGAAGAACAGCTGAAGAACCAGGAACATCAAAAAGAAGCTCCTCGAAGCATGGAAATGGTGGTTGAAGAGAATCGCCAAATTGGTTCAATGTAACATCAGCTTCGGCCTCAATAAATATCACTCCTTCACCAGTACATTCCACAAATAGTTTCTTCCCAGGGCCTTCTCTTAGCCTCCCCGCTAAAGGATAGTACCACACAAGCGCTTTTGCAACTGCTACTTTTATTACTTTTACTGGGTCTTTTCCTTTCATAGAGGGATCGTTTTTGTAAAATTGTATGATTGGGGTTTGTAATCGAAAACTTTCTCCGTTATCTAAATCGGAAAGTTGTTTAAACACGTTAGGAGTTGGCTTCGCCGGTGCTACTAGCTCCGGTGGGCATCTTTGCACTCTGATTTTCAAAGAGCCTGGTGGTGCCATTAGAAAGGAGATTAAATGAAACGAGAGATAGCTACGCAAAAGTAAATTATGAAAGTGTTTTTGGGTGTCGTGTGTATGGTATAGTTTCGAAGTACCCATGCCCATTTATACGGAGTTTTTTGGCTTTTTTTTCTTCTACGTGGATTTCGTTTTTGGAACAAAAAGGAAAATACACTATTTAATAAAAAGTATAAATATAGATCTATTTTTTTTATAATAATATATTAATAATTTTTATATTTAATTTTAATTATACTAATAACTTAAATTTAAAAACCATACTCATTTTTAAAACTGCTTTATGTAAATAAACCATATTTCAATCTTCGAACCACTATTTATAAGAGCACTAAAACTATAATAAATTTTAATAACTGCAGATTCGATAAAAACTTTAAGTTTTCTTAGAAAAGCTAAACATCTCAGTATGATTTTAAGCATCATCTTTAACCATATTCAATTCTTTTATAGTATTTTTGAAACTTTCACTTAGTTTTTTTTATTTCTTTTTTCCTTTAGGGGTTAAATTGAAAATATTTTTGAGTTAATAACAGTTAAATAAATCTATTTTATTATTTAGTTATTATAATTACATTTTGTCCTTTGTTTCCTGTCAATATATATATATATATCATATATGTTAAAAAAATAATTAAATGTAAAAATTATTAATATATTACTATAAATATATGAATCTAAGTATATATTGAATACTACTATAGTACATATTGAAATTTCTGTAGTACATGCCTAGTCTTATATTAGGACATTTTTAAATGAATTTAGGGAAGATAATTGATATTTTTGTAACTAAATATTATTAATATATATTTTTTAAATAAATAAATTATTGCAAACTTATAATTGAGATTTAAATTTTAAAAAATTTATATGCAAAAATAATTACATGTTTTTCAACAAATGCTTTACGATAGGGATGTATATTTTTTTTTTCCCAAAAACCGCTCAAGATTCAAGTCTAATAGTAAATTTAACCTAAAATCAAATTGATGTATTTTCATTATGAATAATTTTTTTTTAGGATAGGAAGATAAACATATTTTAACATTTTTTCCTTATTAGTTATATTTTTTATTCTTTTTCAAATTACAATTAATTTGATAATTTTTATTGTTGTTTTTTACTCAATTTATTGGTTGAAATTTGAAAACAAATAAGAAAAGATATATCATGTTAAAAATTATTATTAATTATAGGTTATACTTTGCAAATAAAATTTTGATAAAAAATTATAGATCTAAAACCATCAAATCAATCACACTCAAATAAATGTTGTAACTTAACTTAATGTTTATTTTTTGAATTTATAGATATAATAATGTTTTTTTTTTCAAAACAAGCTAAGATATAATCAGTATGTATATCATGGGTTGATTTGGATTTATACTAAAACTAAAATTGAATCAATAAAGTTGGTTCTTAAAAATTAAGAATTTATCCAATCTAATAAACCCTATAAAACTAATCTAAACCATGTATTGGTTGCTATGTTTTAAGGCTTTTTTATTACAAAAGTAATTTTTTCAAAAAGCATTGATTTTCAATAACTAAATAACTATTATATTAAATTTTAAATTTTACTAATTGATTAAAATTTGGTCATAAAAGGATTGTGATTTCTTTTAAACAATAAATAATCAATGTTGATGCATTTATTGGATGTATAATTTTCTATTGATACTCTAGCATGTAAAGTATCCTTTATACCTAACTAACACGTATTTTAGATATCCATACCATGAATATTAAACATGCATTCTCATAGCTTCTGTAACTGCTATATATATAACAAGATATTTCTTCTCTAAATAACGTATCTAGAATGTTCAGTTTATACCTTGTCATATATTTTCATGGTACTAGAGATAGCAATTTTCTTTTCTAAGAAAACATGAAATAGTTATAAAAGTCTGGATCAATTTTTTTTAAAAAAATAATGGATCATGTGGGAAGATATCTTGTAGCTACTAAAGGAAATGAAGTTGCAAATTTCCTTGCTCAAAACTCAATTTCCATTCCACCTGCAAATGATGGCTTCTCAATGAAGCTCGATCGTAGTAATTTCCTAATGTGGAAGGAGCAAATGGTAAGCATGATTTGTGTTTATGAAGTTATGGATTACATGGATGGAATGTAAGAATAACCAATGAAAATGTTGCAAGATTCACTCAAGATCAACCCTAAATACTCAATTTAGAGCAAGATTAATGAAGTCTTATAAAGTTGGGTGTGCAATTATGTATAGAATCAATACATAATCACATTGTTGGCAAAGCCACTGCGCGAGAGAAATGGTAAGCCTTGGTAGTAGAATTTTCTTCACTTTTAAGATCAAGAATCATGGAGTTAAAAAGCTTATTGCAGTCAATTTGTAAAGATAATCTACTTGTTTTTTATAATGTTTCAAAAATAAAAACTTTATGCATAAAATTGAGTGTTATACGCGAAAAGATTTTAAAGGAAGATATGATCATGTTCATTCTAAATGGATTTAATTTAGATTACAATCCCAGAGTTTATTATCTCAATAATAAAGATGATGACATAACTATAAAAGAAGTTCACAATTAGTTATTATTTTATGAGCATCTGTTAGTTAAACAAAACAAAAGCATCGAACATCAGATGCATCTTTCTTAGTGGTAATTTAGTATCTTAGGGTATTACAAAACATAAAGTTGTATAAGATCTTCAACTAGAGTTAAATATAGTTCACTAGTTAATGAAGCACCTAAAATCATGGGTTTCATCCCTTCTCACCGAACTAAAGATTGGCATTTCAACCACTCCTATTATTTTATGTGACAATCTCACATGGCATGCAACCCAGTCCATCATACTCAATCCAAACACATCAAAATGTAATTTCATTAGAGATCAAGTATTACAAAAGAAATTGACAGTTGCCCATTGCAGTTTTGAAGATCAACTAGGAGATATATTTACAAAAATGTTAGATACAAATAGGTTTCAATCTTTAAAGATCAAGCTCATAATGGTTCCAAAACTATAAGATTGAGTGGTGAGTATTGAATCTATAATATGATATTCATACTCTAGCATGTAGAGTATCATTTATGCCTCATTAACATGTATTTTAAATAACTTTACCATGTGTATCAAACATGCATTCTCACGACTTATGTAATTGTTATATAAGCAGTCATATTTTCTTTAAATAACTCATCAAAAATATTCATTTTATACATCCTTGTCATATGTTTTCAATACAATAAGATTAGAGCTATCATTTTGGAATGCGTTGCTTTAACTGTCACAATAAGTAATAAAAAAAATTAATTTGTTTTATATGTTTTTATTTTTTATTTACCTACCTATTTTTCAATTCTTTAAACTTTTTTTTTCCTATTTCACTGTAGTTTCTTCTTTTATAGTTGAATTACAAATCATTTATAAAAATAATAATATTTAATTGATGTGTTATTAATAATTGATAGATATTTTTTTCATTTTAGGTAACAAATGCCTAATTTTATCAGTATTTGTGTCGCATTAACAACACATACCACCCAAAATTCCGAGGATAATATATAGGTTAATTATAACGTGTTAAAATTTAAAACCGACTAAGATTCCATTAAAAAATGAAAAACGCATACCTCTCCTCAAACACAAATAACTGTATATATTAATAATTTTTAATTTTATACCTCTCCGAAAAAATATTAAGACTTTAATTTTATAAAAATTAATAAAAATATTATTGATATATACAATATGACATGGATTAAGGCAGAGAAATTTGGCGATGAGAATGATTATGGATACAACATTTTATATTTTATTTTGTTATTTTTTATTCATATATTTTTTAAATTTATCGATTCTAATTTTTTTATTACATATAATTTAACGATTATGGATATGATTATAGATTCTAAATTTTTTATTATGTATAATTTTTTTTCATAAAGTTTAGTTTATTATAGTTTGAAATTATTAATTAATCTTAATTAATTAAACATGTGTTTAATAATTTTTTTTATTATATATAATATTTGATTTGGATTACATTACATTATGTTAATTAAATTATTTTATTAAATCATTAAACGTAATCAATCTAATTAAATAATTAAAAATTAAAATATATATATATATTATTAAACTATAATTTTTTTAATATTTTATTCATATATATTTTTAAATAACTAACATGATATAATATATATAGGAGAGGATAAGATAGAGAAGTTTACGGGTGAGAAGGATTATAGATGCTATAATTTATATTTTATTTCATTATTTTTTATTCGTATATTTTATGAATGTATTGATATTATAATGTAATTTTAATATATATATATATATTGGTACATCGAGTAATAGAGATGTAAATTAATATGAGATGTTAATGAGATTTTCAAAACTTATATCACATTATCCCATTTAATTTGTAGTGTGATGAGATGGTAATAAAAATGTATTAATTAAATTATATCATTTATCTTTAATGGACATTAATTAGATAACTAAAAAAATAATGAAAATATGATAAATAATTATTTATAATGTAAATTAAATAAAAAATGATATAATATATGTTTAAAGTTAAGTCGTAAGAGCTACAATTTAAATTAAATGATATAAAATAAGATTATATTTAAATAAAATGAAATAATATTATATTATAAATTTATTTAAAATATTAAATAAAAAACAAAATAAAATAAATTATTCTATTTTATATCTCTATAGAATAAAAAAGAATAATTTTGGTCTTGATGAGAATAGTAATGGACATTGTAATTCTATTATTTAATGTAAAACTTTGACATATATCTCTTTTTTTTCATGAGAATTAAACGCTACATATTCTTTTACTCATACAATTTTGTTATATTTTTACTTTAAAAAAATGAAATACTTCCTAATTTAATGAGTGCAAGTGTTATATCTGATTTTTTATGAAAATTATTTTTTATTGGACCCGGTGCAATCTCATATAACTAAAAGCACTCAAATTTAATAGGTTAGGTGGGGAGAACATGTAATCAAATATAAAATAAAAAAGACTAAATATATATAAAAATTTAATTTATATTAATTATGTTGTATTAGGTGATGTAATTTAAAAAAAAAACAAATCATCTATATTTTTCAAAAATTATTTTATTATATGCAATATTAACTAATATAAATATACATTTACTTGTAAATTTTTGGGTGTTAGCCTTCCAGATAGATAAATAGCACAAGTGAAATGTTTCGCTAATTCATATCATGAGTCGAATTTGGACAATTATGAAATTGACACTTAAGGAGGAGTTTATGTGGTTTGTATTTCATAACCAATACGTATAATTATGATATCGACTGATCAGGATGATTTTTTTGTGGTTTTTGTTTTGTTTTGATCTTAAGCAACACGTGAAAGAGTTATTATTATTATTATTATTATTATTTAAGCTGAGTGACGTAACAAGTATTTTAATTATTTAAGAATAATTAGGTATTTTTATTATTATTTTTAAAAAAAGTGATTAAAATAAAGATAAATAATTATTTTTTATTTTTTTATTATTTAAATATTATTTTTATAGATCGTGTTTTGTAATACATAATAATTATTATAAAATTAATAACAAAATAAAATAAAAAAATTTACGATCAATTTTTTATAAAAAAATATTAAATTATTACAGTAAATAACAAAAATATGAACCGATAGAAGTCACGTAACTAAATCTTTCGTTTGTGTCTATTATTTATTTGATAACTGAGCGTTTTTCACGCATGAAGGGATGACGGGACAATGTAATTTCATTAGTGATTTGTGTCTTTATGTTTATGTTTAATTGAAGTTGTTTTTATTATTTATATAAATAATGATATATATTTTTCTATTTAAAAAATATTAATTACATAAAGTATTTTTCATATATATGCCACGGATGAGGGATATCATAGTATTTTTCTATCATAGGTTTCATAATTGTACGTGCTTATGAAATACAAACCACATAAACTCCTCCATACCTGTCAATTTCATGATCGTTCAAATTTGGCTCATAATTAGCGAAACATTTAAAGGGTGCTGTTTGTCTACAAGGAATGCTAACACTAATTAATATTTTATACAATAAAATAGTTTTGGAAAAATAAAGGTTATTTGTTTTTCAAAAAAAAAATCATCACCTAATACACATAATTAATATTAATAATTTTTTTATATACATGCCTCTTTTTTATTTTCTATTTGATTACATGGTATCCATACCCAACCTCTTAAATTTGAGTGTTTTAGTTATATGTGATTGCATCAGGTCCAATAAAAAATAATTTTAATAAAAAAATTGTTGAAAATTTGGTGTTGAAAACGCTAACGTCTAAAGGTTTTTCTAAATAAATAAGCTCTCTCAAAATTATATTATTTCTTTCATATTTTTATTACAATTCTATAGCTATATATAAAGAGATTTACTCCTTCAATTACTTTTTTCAATTAAACATTCCTTGATTTACTCTTTTAATTAAGAATTTCTTATTTTACTCCATGAATTAATGATTCCTTGTTTTTCTCCTTGAATTAAGGATGACAACTCTTTTGTTTACTTCTTAATTTATTCCTTGAATTAAGATTCTTGATTTACTTATTGAATTAAGGTTCTTGATTTACTTATTGAATTAAGGTTCTTGATTTACTCATTGAATTAAGAAGTTAACACTTCTTAATTTATTCCTTATATTACTTCTTAAATTATTCCTTAATTTTATCTCTAATACTCCCCCCCAAGCTGGACCCATAAAGTTTATGGATCTAAGCTTGCACAGAAGTCGTTGAAACTGATGAGAAGCCAAGGCAGCAAAGATAAAACTAACAAAAATGATGATTACGATAGCAAAAAAAAATATTATTGTCGACGTGGAATCTTTCCTTTTACCACAATACTTCCCCTCCATATCGGGTAGGTAGGAGCTACAGGAGAGATTTAATCCATCATCGCCAAGAGCTTGGTTTCAATGTGGGACCTTTCTTTTTACCACAATATTCCTCCCCTACATCAAGTAGGTAGAAGCTATAGGAGAGATTTAATCCATCATTGCCAAGAGCTTGTTTTCAATATGAGACCTTTCCTTTTACCATAATACTTCCCCTCCATATCGGGTAGGTAGGAGCTGTAGGAGAGATTTAATCCATTATCGTCAAGAGCTTATTTTCAATGTGAGACTTTTCCTTTTACCACAATACTCCTCCTCCATATCAGGTAGGTAGAAGTTGCAAGAGAGATTTAATCCATCATCGCCAAGAGCTTGGTTTTAATGTGAGACCTTTCCTTTTACCACAATACTCATCATCCATATCATATAGGTAGAAGCTGCAGGAGAATTTTATTCCATCATCGCCAAGAAATTTGGTTTGGGGAAACAAAATTGAACAAAAAATCGCTCTGACAGAGTGCTAAATGCATTTTAAGACATCACAAACTCTACTATTAAAAGTAGAGATAAAATTACAAGAGCTACAAGTATATTCTATTTCGGTAGAGGAATAAATTTTTTTTTTCACAAAGATCGACTTGCTCTGATACCAAGTTAAAATTTGGTGTTGAAAAAATGTCAAGGCCAAAGGTCTTTCTAAATAAAACAAGCTCTTTCAAAGTTGCATTGTTTCTCTCATATATTTTCATTACAATTTTATAGTTATATATAAAGAGATTTACTCCTTGAATTACTCTTTGAATTAAACATTCCTTTATTTACTTCTTGAATTAAGAATTTCTTGTTTTATTCCTTGAATTAAGGATTCTTTGTTTTTCTCCTTGAATTAAGGATGACCAACTCCTTGATTTACTCCTTCAATTAATGTTCTTGATTTACTATTTAATTTTCTCATTGAATTAATGTTTTTGATTTACTCCTTGAATTAAGAAGTTAACACTACTTAATTTACTCATTATATTACTTCTTAAATTATTCCTTAATTTTATCTCTAATAAAAATAGATGTAACACTAGCCCACATTAAATTAGGAAATATTTTTTTATTATTATTTTTTTTGAGTAAAAATACAACAAAATTGTATGAGTAAAGGGATACGTAAAGTTTAATTCTCAGGAAAAAAATGGATATATCTCGAGTTTTACATTAAATAGTAGAATTATAATATCTCTAACCATTCTCATCTTATATTTTATTTAATATTGTTATTAAACTTTTCATATAATATTATCTATTTTATTTAAATACAATTTTATCTCATTTTCTTTCATTTATATTGTAGCAACTTAATTTTAAACATATATTGTATCATTTTTTTTATTAAACTTATATTATAAATAATTATTTATCATATTTTCTACTATTTTTGTATTCTTACTTGTCTCATTAATACTCATTAGAGACAAATAAGATCCTTAAATTTACAGATATCAATAATATTTTTAATAATTTTTATAAAATTAAAGTGTTAATATTTTTTACTTAGATCCCTATATTTTATAATTAAAACTCGACATTAAGTCTATCAAGTAAAATCGAAAAAATGTCAGAATTTGATGTAGTTATATTTGAGATATATCTTTTATAATTATAAAATATATTATTACACTCATGTATTTAATAACATACGTTCATAAATCTGAAATTATTTTTAATACTAAAATATTTATTTAAATTTTAACTAATTTATAAAATTACCAATTAGTTATTTATTAGATGTGTCTTAAAAATAAATTTTTGTAACATTAAAGTTTTTAATGGATTTTGAAAAATTAAGCTTAAAAAATATTTAATCTTAATAGTACATTATTATAAATGTACATACACAACTGCTGTACAACGCTGGAATCTGTGGAAATTAAAAAAAAAACAGAATTAGAGTGGCAGTAATTTCGTTGAAAGGTTTTATAGTTAATATATATATATATTTGAGAAGGTATTGTAGTTATATATATTTGGGAACCGCGTATATATATTTGAGAATGGAGGCAACTTTTAGTTAATATAGAGTGCTGAACTAAAATACTTAATATTAACAATAAAGTGATCAAACAGGGCAATCGAAGCATAAAGAATTAAATAAGGTAATTAATATTAAATTCATTGATTTAAATATTAAATATTAAATAAGTTATTTTTATTGTAATTATAATTAATTTTTTCTTATATGATTTGTTAGTTAATTTGATTTAAATAATATATATTTTTAATTATATAGTTAAGATTATTTATTCTTAAATCCGTTCTATAACACATATAACATACATGGATATTTATGTTTTTTGTATTAATATTTTATAGTTAATTCGTGAACGATCGGATTGATGAAAATTTTATTGGAACGTTAGTATGAATATTACTCACATTAATATTAAAAATTATAAAAATAAAGTAGAGATTCATAAGTAAAATATATTGGGATATTATTCTAATAAAGATAGCATAAGATCGAATTTGTACTTAAATATTTAATTTTCATAATAAAAAATTAGGTACTTAAGTAAATTGATAGTTTTCTTAGATTATAGTTATTATTCTTTTATTTTTGTATTTTATGTTTATACACGATTACATATTTGATCGTTTTATTTAACTAATTAAATTATAAATTAATAAAAATTGAAAAATAACTTATTTATTTCTTATAAGTTAATTAGATTCGTATTTTATAAATTTTTAAAAATATAAAAATAACTTATTTAATATTTGATGATATTAAAATAATAATATTATTTCTTTCAATTAGCCAAAATTTTGAAAAAATTGTTTTTTTATATAAATAATGATATATATTTTTATATTTAAAAGATATTAATTACATAAAGTATTCTTCATATATATGTCAGGGTGAGGTGTATTATAGGTTTCTTTTATTAAATAAGTTAATTTAATTTAGTTATTTTCTTATAAGATATTATTAAAAATAAATATATTTAATCACATAAACATTTAAAATAATTATTTTATTTTTATAAATAATTATATTAAATTGATATATCTATAAATAAAAATACTTAATTTATTTATTTCTTATAATAAAAGGATGATTAGAAAATTTACCTTAATATGTCAGTCTCGTTTTTCTCTTTCTGTTATTACTGAAGGACTTCCTTACATATAACTCAAACACAAACGACTTATTGAGCTACATCAGTCATCTTATAAACATTTTACAATAAAAGCAAAATTGTCACATCATATAATATATAAATTAAAATATAAAAAGTCAACAAATATATATTGTAAAATTGAAGGTATCAATCCTATTAAGAAAATATGAAGAAAATTAAAATAAATTCTTAATTTATATAAATAATCATTTATATTATTGTAGCTCTTAAAGTACACATCTGTTGTATAATATAAATCATTAAAATAAATAAAAATATAATTTTAAAAAAATTATTATTCACGGAATACATCTCACTTCTTTTAGGTTGAGCATAAATCACATAATTATTTAAATATGTTTAAATTAAATTATAATTATTTAAATACATTTAATATTAACGTTATTTAAATAAATTCTATTTTAATTATAAAAATTAAAATATTATTTTTATTATTAAAATTAAAAGGTTTTAATTTTTATAATTTTTTAAGAATAAAACGAGTAATGTAAATGCAACATTAAGAATACAAGTTATATGTATTTAGGAAAAAAAGAAGAAGAAGAATAATACAAGCTACTTGTTAAAAGAGGGACGTCCAATAATACAGTTGAAATTTAGGAATTTTTAATTTTAGTGGGTAATTTTTATTATTGAAACAGTGAAATTAGTTTATTTGTGTTAAAAATGTAACTGATATAAATATTTTTTTTTTAAATTTATCTTTTTAAGTATAATTTTTAATAGTTAATAAATTTAATATCTTTCGTATTAATTAATAAATTTTTATATTTAATACAGTTAATTAATTTCATACTTTTTCTTTAGAAGAAAATTGAACTTATACCATATTTGATTAAACTAATTTTAAATAGGACACCTAGGATGATGAGGTAGTGTGTTAATATCTATCTCGAAAAAAATATTAACATTTTAATTTTATAAAAATTATTGATATCAGTAAAAGTAGTAAAAATCATAAATGTTTTTGATTTTTTTATAAAATTTTAATAAATATTAAAATAAATAATAATAGACAAATTTAATAATTTATATTTAAATAATATATATATATATAACATATATAATATAAATATAATAATAATAAAATATAAATGTAAATTATATCACACAATTTTAAATACATTGAATTACATGCAATATAAATATACATAAATATTTAATTAAAACAATTTTATCTAACTTACTCATACCATAAACTATTTTATTTGTTTGAAGTTAGCATTGTAATTATTTTATTTTTATAAAAAATATTTAGATTATTCTCTTAATAAAAATAAAATATTTTAATTATTTTTAAATAATATAGTATTATTTTATCAATGAAAATTTATAATAAAATATATTTAGTTGACAAAATTATCATTTTTAATTTTTTTTTCATTTATACCCATATCTCTTTTTGAGTTCATTATTTAAGTTATTTTTCAACAATAAATCTGAAAACTACAATATTTTTAACTACATTTTACCTATTTTTATAGCTTTTTTTGGTCAATTATCTCGATTTTCTCCGTACCTGAAATACAAACTATTATTTTATTAGCTACCATATCAACCCTAAAATATTTAGAGTAATAGTATACGGTGATTAATACTGTACGTTATTTTATTTTTTAGTTATGAAAAAATTAAGGAGAATTGATAAAAAAATATATATAAAAAAATTGAAAGAATATAATTAAAAAATGTTGATATTATTAACTTATAGTTAAAAATGTTTACAAAACTGAACAAAAAATAGTTAAAATGATAATTTTGTTTCAATAAAATATATTTATTATTTTATTATTAAAATTAATATATCTTATTTTTATAGAAATACATAAATATTAATGTAAATCAAAATATTTACTTAATACAATCCAATTTAATTGGGATGTGGCTCGTGGATGCTTTTCTTCTCTGGGTCGACTCTAGTGTGGGCTCCGATTTCGGTGGATATATTTATATTCTTTTCAGCACCTTGTACTTATCAAGCTTAATTTCAATATCCTCATTCTGATCGTCACTTCTACGGATACTAGTTTTTGTATCGTATGAGTATAATAATATTAATTATTATTTAAATTTTTTTATTTTATAAAATAAAAATAAATCCTTAATTAAATTTTTAAGTTAATTTTATTAATTAAAAAACTGATGTAAATTTTTTTTTATAAAATAATTTACAAATAAATAGTTAATTAAATTACTATTTTAATGATTAATAAAAATATAATAATAAAACTTTATTTTATTAACCTAAATCCTATGTATAACTTTATTTAATAAATATATTAAATATAAATAATAACGTATGAACTTATTCATCATTTGTTATCTAAGAAATTTAATTTTAAATGATTAACAGATATGATTTAATTAAAATTAATAAATATTTTTATTTAAAAATAATTTATATTAATTAAGTGTTATTTTTTTATTAATATACCATATGATTGTTCGAATACTCATTAATAGATAATCATAAACGATATTAATTTTTATTATTAATATAATAAAAATAATTACGTTATACAAAATAACTATTATTAAAAAATATTTATTATATAAAGATTTTGATATTTATAAATATAAAAAACTAATAAAGAGTAAAAATATATATTTATTATTTGAATAATTTTTTAATATTTACTAATGCAGTAAAACTAAAATATAGTAAGAAAAAAGAGGAGAAATTCAATCTCGACCAAGCATCGTCTTTTTTATACCATTAAATATTGATCATTTCTTCTTCTTTTTTAAGTTTAATTGGATAACATAGTTAATTTGGTAAATATAATTTTATATTTAGTTATCATTTACACAAAATACATATATTATTTTTGTGTAATATAAAAATATATTTTTATTTTAAAATTGTGATATATATATTCTGTTTATAATGTAAAAGATTTGTTTTAGAAGAGAATTAAAAATAAAATAATATAAATAATTGAGTTATATAAAAGTTTAAGTTATTTTTTATTAATAATATTTAATGTAATTTAAATATGTCTTAACATGAAAAAACAAATATCATGGACTTATTGCAAATAAATTACTTACAAACAAAAATACATATTAAGGGTAAGATAATTATTTTTATAAATATAATTTTATTTTTAATTACCTCTCGTACAATAAGCATATGGTCAATAGTCAATATCGATAGCAGTATAATATTCTAACTGAAGAGGGGAGCTAGATTTTTTTCCCCAGTGATGCTGAAATTACATATTCCCACGTGATACTAATGAAAAGACCGTATTAATAAAATCTATGTATATTATTTACGTTCATCTTATATATTTTTACTAATAAAAAAAATAACATATTTTAACAAAAATACTTATATATCGTGATAATCAAATTTTAACTTAAACAAAATCTTAATATAAATTAATACTATTTAGAGAATATCAAATATGTAGTATTATTTACGGTAGCAATCTTTATATTTCTAATTAACATATTTGTAATAGCAAATTTAGACTAATAATTTCATCAAATGAACATAAAGAATGTTTTCCTAAACGTACACGAATAAGTTTGAGTACCAACAAGGACAATCCGATCATATAATATTTTTTTGACACATTGATGACAGGAGGAAAACAATTTTGATAGTATATATTGATGATATAATCTTTATAGTGGGACAATCTAAAAGAAATTGAAATATTGAAAAAAAACCCTAGTCTTGAAATTTGAAGTGAAAGATTTGAAATAAATGAGATACTTTCTAGAAATGGAGGTTGCACGATCAAAAATAAGTGTTAGTGTATCTCAACGAAAATACATACTCGATCTCTTCATTGAAATAGACATGTTCGAATACAAACCAAATGACATTCAAATAGAGATTAGAAGGAAAAATGATGTGAGAAAACAGTAGATAAAGATAATATCAAAGATTAGTAGAAAAAAATTATCTATTTGTCTCATACTAGACTTGATATTACATTTGTAATTAGTGTTGCAAGCCAACATATGCACTCTTTAAAAAAAATCACTCAGAAGCTGACAAAGATAATATCAAAGATTAGTAGGAAAATTTATTTATTTGGCTCATACTAGACTTTATATTACATTTGTAGTTAGTGTTGCAAGCCAACATATGCACTTTCTAAAAAAAAATCACTCAAAAGCTATGTATAAAATTCTAAGGTATCTTGAAATGTCACCATGTAGAGGATTGTATTTTAAGAAAAATGAGACTAATAATATATAAGTCTTTACTCATGCGAATTGGGCTGGTTTAGTAGAAGATAGAAGATCCACTATTGGGTATTGTACGTTTGTCTTTGGGAAACTAATAACTTGGAGAAGTAAAAAACAAAATGTTGTGGTCAAGAGCAATGCTGAAGCAGAGTTTATAGAAATTTCATAGAAAATATGTGAAGCTTTTGTGGCCAAAATAGCTCTTGAATGAATTTCAAGTTATAGTAAAATCTCCAATTAAACTTTATTGTGACATCAAAGCCACTATCAATATTTTTCTTAACGTGGTTCACCATAATTGAATTAAACATGTAGAAATGGATAGACATTTCATTAAAAAGAAAATTGAAAATGTGACTATTTGCATGATTTATATTCCCTCAGAAAAATAAACAACAGATGTATTCACTATAGGATTTTCCCTACCAAATTTTAACGATTTTATCTGCAAGTTATATATGATCAATATTTATGATCCTTAATTATTACATTACGAATAAATATTATAGCTGAGTAGGCTATTGAAATCCTTTATTAAAGTTATGATCCCTAATTGTTTGCATATAGGAATAATGAGAAAATATTGCAATTGAGTAGGATTTGATTAGAAAATGATTAAAAAATATTATGTATTAAATTAGTTTTCTTTTTTCTATACTTTTCTTTTATTATAAATTAGGGCCTAAATTTGTACCAAAACACATAGTGAAATACAAAACATAATTTTATTTCAACCGTTTCTTTTTCTAGAGTTTATTTAGTACTACCACTCATTATTTTGGATTATTAAATTATGTTAGAACTTACAAGATGCATGCAGGTTTAGAAGGTTTCATTCTTTGGGATAGTCCCTCTATTTTTCTTTTCAAAGGTACTATGAAAACAAGTGTTAGTTGACATAATCTAGGGAGAGTAGAGCATTACGTGGAATGATAACAAAGAAGTGAGTTAGGAACTCATTAGTGAAAAGAATAAAAGATCTGTTAAGTTTTTCTAAAATCACTAGAATCCTTAACACACTAAATTTTCTTCAAACAATTAGCACTCACCATGGGGCATTAAATCTTTCTAGTCTATAATTAGCATTTGAGATATTGTTTTATATTCCCTAGAGAATCAACTCATGTTGTAGGGACATTTACTCTGTACAAAATGGCCAACCTGACATCATATATTGAGCAGGTTAATAGTCTCATGCGCCCAACTACAAAATTTGATTCCAACGACTAAATGCATCGCTCTTTGCCAACTAGGGCGTCACATGATCACGAATTGAGTATCGCATAACCTTTAGTTAGTAAAGATTTCCAAATCCCATCCTATCATAGTACGACCAGACTTGCCAAGACAACCCAACAACCCACAAATTCATTAAACAATAGTTCTGAAAGTACTTCTCTTCAAAAGGACGTTATAATGAAGAATCTCCAAAGACAAATAATTGAGCTAAAATAAGGGTTTACTAAATCTCAAAGAGAGAATAACAAACTTAGGTCTAGACTGATATAAGAGGAATATTCAGAGGTTGAGAGTTCATTCCATTATCTTAGCCTATCTATTTTGGACAATCATCCTTCAATGAGGAGGCGTGCTTCATATATCCCTTACCCACAATGACCTAAGGGAGTTGTAGAACAACACTCTCATACAGTTCCAACCCCCAACCTCATTCCAGGATTTTCACAGATGAATCCATCGACTCATTAGCAGTTAGCATAACATATACTCCATTCGCTTCCAACACATTCGGGTTTGGGGAATATTGTTGCTATGGAATTTCCAAAGGCAATATGTGACCCGAATGATGCCTTTGACAAAAAATTGAAAAACATCGAGGATAAAATGTGAGCTAAAATGGATGATCGGCTTAAAGGATCCTCTAACTCATGTTCTCCAATTTAAGATGGCTATAGCGCTTGTGAGCCTTCCTAAAATCAAAAGATAAGCGATGTATTGTAAATTATTTGCCGCTACCTTCCAAGAAATAAAGCAACAATGGTTCATTGAATTGGCTCCCAAAAGTATAAAAAGTTTTGATACGCTGGTGAAGGCATTTACTACCAATTACGCATACATCAAGTCCATAAAGAAGGAGTCTCACCATTTTTTCTTGATCATCCAAGAAGATGAAGAGACAATTTAAGCTTATATGAGAAGGTTCAAGACGGAAAAAAATAAAAATTTCACAATGTCCTCGATTCCATAGCCATCAAATTTTTCCGCAAAGGCATTGAGAAAAATATTGGCCTCTTCATTGAGTTGACAAAAATCACTCCTCTATCTCTAGAAGTGGTTTACGAAGAAACCTAGAAATTCATAAACGTGGAAAGGGAGATAAAATCCACTAAGGCAATGATCAACAAAAATAAGACTAAGCCTACCTCAGTTAAAAAAGAAGAGAATATAAGGCTTTTTGGGGATAGGTGCTCTAACCTTCCTTGTTTTAAAGCTATGATCACTCCTAAGGGAAGTGTAGGGCCTTGAGGTAGGGCTTTATCCCCTTTTAGAAGTCTCCCACTACGTATCTCATTGACTAAGATCGTGCAACAAATAGAGCGTCTTAATAATGTCAATTGACCACCATCCATAAAGGCTCCACTAAGAAATCCCAATAAATACTGCGTGTTCCACAAGGACATATGTCATTGGATCAGAGATTACAAACATTTTAAATGGAAGAGTGAGAGATATGAAAAGAGAGAGGGGGAATGAAAAGATGTAAACTATTTTTTTAATTGTTATTTTTTAATGTTTTTAATTAATAAATTATATAAATCTTATTTTATTCATAAAAGATAAAAAATTTTGAAAACTTTGACTTAATGGACCATATTTTTAATTTACAGGACTAAATGATATATCTCTAATAATTACAAGATGAAAGTATATAAATATTATAATTATAAGACCCAAATGACTCTCGAGCCCATTTTCAAATCAAAGTTTAGTTTAATACCAATGAAAAAAAGATCCAATTTTTTTATCACATAAGAATTTTTTAAAATAATAATAATTAGTTTGTTATAGTTTAAAATTATGAAATTAGTCTTACTTAATCAAACATGTGATTAATAAATATATTTTTTTCATTATGTATAATGTTTAATTTAGATTACATTATGTTATTTGCATTAATTCAATTATTTTATTAAATTATAAAACCTAATCAACCTAGCTAAATAATTATAAGGTTAATTAAATATTTTAATAAACAATTTTTTTATATTTTATTCGTATATTACATTAAATACAATATAATTATATATATATATATATATATATATATATATATATATATATATATATATATTATTCATATGTTTCATTAAATAACTTGATACAATATAATTATTGATATATACATATATAATGTAACATGGAGCAAGATAGAGAACTTTGGTGATTTTTATCTTTGTATTTTATTCATATATGTTTTTAAATAATTAACATGATCTAATATAATTATTGATATATACAAAAGGACATAGATTAAGGTAGAAAAATTTGGCGATGAGAATGATTATGGATATAATATTTTATATTTTATTTTGTTATTTTTTATTCATATATTTTTTAAATCTATCCACTTGATATAATATAATTTTAATATATATTGGGACATCGAATAATAAAAGTGTAAATTAATATGATATAATATATTAATTTTTATAATTAATATCATATTTTCTCACTTAATTTTTAGTATGGTAAGATGATAATGAAACAGTACTAATTGAATAATCTTATTTGTCTTTAATGAACGTCAATGAGTTAAGTAAGAATACAAAAATAATAGAAAATATGATATATAATTATTTATAATAAAAATGATACAATATATGTTTTAAATTAGACCGTGATGGTTATAATATAAATAAGATGAAATGAAACAAGATTTTATTTAAATAAAATGAGATAATATTATATGATAAGTTTAATAATGATACTAAATAAAATATAAAATAAAATAAAATAATCTATTTTATAGTTCTATTTAGTAAGAAAGAAGCATGTTCTTGATTAGAATGGTTAGGATATTGTAATTCTAATATTTAATGTAAAACTTTGATATATATACCCATTTTTTTTAGAATTAAACTCTACATATCCATTTACTCATATAATTTTGTTGTGTTTTTACTTTTAAAAAAATGAAATACTTCCTAATTTAATGTGTGCTAGTGTTACATCTGAATTTTTATGAAAATTATTTATTATTGGACCCGATGCAATCACATATAACTAAAAGTACTCAAATTTAAGAGGTTAGGTGTGGATACCATGTAATCAAATACAAAATAAAAAAAACTGCATGTATATAAAAAATTTATTAATATTAATCGAATTGAAATTGACTGATTTGGATGAATTTTTGTGGTTTCTGTTTTGTTTCTTAAGCAACGGATGAAAAATGTTATTATTATTATTTAAGGTGCGTGACGTAACAAGTATTTTTATTATTTTTTAATAGTTTAATTTTTTTATTTTTAAAAATTTATTAAATAAAAATAAATAAATAATTTTTTATTTTTATTTTTCCATATTTTTTAACTGTTATTTAAATATTATTTTTATAGATTTTTTTTATAATACATAATAATAATTATAAAATTGATAATAAAATAAAAATATTTTTTTAAAAATTTAATCATTTATCTTCATAAATTTTTTATAAAACAATATTAAACTATTACACTATAATAAAAATAATAAATTAATGTAACTAACGTAACTAAACCTTTCATTTGTCTCCATTATTTATTCGATAACTTAACATTTTTTACGCACGAAGGGATGACAGGATAGTGAAATTTCATTAGTGATTTGTTTCTTTCGTTTTATGTTTAATTAAAGCTGTTTTTATTTTCAGTAAACAAGTACAATGAGTAAATTAAAATTGTAATTAATATGAATGTTAATTATTTTTGTAAATAAAATATTTAGATATAAATTTGTTTTAAAATTTATCGTTAAGTTTATAAAAAAAATTAAATAAACGTCAGAATTTCATATAGTTATATTTGAGATATATTATTTATAATTATAAAATATAGGATTAAACTAATATATTTAATAACACGTATTCATAAATTTAGAATTATTTTTATTGCTAAAATATTTATTAAACTTTAAACAATTTATAAAATTATCAATTAATTATTTGGTAGATGTGTTTTTATATGTTTAAAATATATCTTAAAATAACTATTTGTAACATTAAAACTTTTAATAGAATTTAAAAAATTAAACCTAAAAAATATTTAATCTTAATACTACATTATTATTATTATTATTATTATTATTATTATTATTATTATTATTATTATTATTATTATTATTATATGTACATACACAACTTCTGTACAACGCTGGAATATGTCGAATCGAAAAAAAAAAACACAATTAGAGTGGCAGTAATTCGTTGAAAGGTTTTATAGTTTATATATATATATATTAGAAGGTATTGTAGTTATACATATATTTGGGATATTATATACTAGTGTGTGTGAATGGCATATTATGTCATAAATTGTCATCATTAGAATGAGTATATTCTCACACCGGAAAAAGTAGACTACTAGGAAAAAAAGTCAGGAAAAATTACTAGTAAAAAATAAAGAAGCAAGAAAAATAAAGAAATAACAATAATTCACGTAACATATAATGCAATTATCTCCCTTTTTATTGAATTATAAATTTATAATACATTGTTAGTTTATTAAAATAATAATAAAAAGTAAATGATTGCTTTTTTTAAGAATGGTTTTGACTCGTATTAATATTTTAGTGATATTTTTTAATTAAATGATGATAAACCTATAGATTTAAATTCTTAAGATAGTATATGCATCAATGATTTATTTTTATATTTTAAATTAATTTATTTTTATCATATTTTAACATATATGATATAATAAAAAGATGAAAGTGTCATTTATATATCAATAAAATAGAAAAAAGGTTGGCTTAGTGTGAAATAAAAAAACAAAAATTATTATTCCAAAAAATTGAGTGCATGTTTGATTAGTTAGAATGAAATAAAATTTGAATTGATTATTAAAATAGAATGAATCATAATTCTTTCACCCCTTAAGGAATCATGATTTTATTCTCATCTCAATTTTACCCTAACCTTAAACCTAAATCCTAAATTCCAAAACTCAAAACCTTAAATTCCAAAACCTAAAATCTTAAATCCTAAATCCCCAAACCCCAAAACCTTATTTAAAAAAATAATAATTTTAACCATAAATCTTAACCCACAAATATAACCCTAAATCCCAAATTCCAATACCCTAAACCTTATTTAGAAAAATAATAATTTTAATCCTAAACCCTATTTGGAAAAATAATAATTTTAACCATAAACCTTAACCCATAAATATAACCCTAAATCCCAAATCCCAAAACCCAAAACTCTATTTAGAAAAATAATAATTTTAACCATAAATCTTAACCCATAAATATAACCCTAAACCCCAAATCCCAAAACCCTAAACTCTATTTAGAAAAGTAATAATTTTAACTATAAATCTTAACCCACAAATATAACCTTGAACCACAAATCTCAAATCTGAAAACTATGTTTAGAAAAATAATAATTTTAATCCTAAACCTTAAACCCCAAATATAATCCTAAACCCTAAACCCCAAACCCCAATTCTTAAACCTCAAAACACTAAATCCTATTTAGAAAAATAATGATTTTAATAATATATTTTATTTTTAAGTAATAATTATTTAGGAAAATAATAATTTCAATAATATATTTTGTCTAATGAAAAAATAATAATTAAATGATATTATTTAAATTTTACTAAATACATGAGTATTAAAGTAATATATAATGTTTTTAATTTTATTCTAGATATAAACAAAATACTGTAATTCTGATTTTTTTTATTTTAGTAATCAAATAAAACAAAATTATTTTCTTTACCTTCTATTTCATTTTTATTTTCATTTCGATTCCATTCAATGAACTAAACTCCAACGGATAGAACTGGATATACAAACACAAAAAAAACCCTATATTCTTCGATTTCCAAGTTATCCGAATCAATCTAACAAATTGGCAATTTGGTGAAAAGGAGTAAATCGAAAATAATATTGCCGAGCTTTAAGGCTTGTCACATTTTTTTTTATTTCACATTCAACCAACCGTTTTTATTGGGTTTACACGTTCACGTTGTGATTTTAGTTTCCTAATTTTTAATTAAAATATTTTAATATTATAATTAAAAAAATTTATATTTTGATTTTAAAAGAGTGTACTTTAAGTGTAAAAATGAGACTATAATTTTATATTTTTAAAATTAAAATAGGTATTTTTTTAAATTATAGATTTAAATTATTCTAGTTAAAAGCAAAGAAATTAAAATCTTTTTGTGAAAGCTTTGTACATTTTGTAAATGACATTTTTATCCTATTATATAATATGTATAAAGTATATGATAAAACATTTAATTTTAAACATGAAATTAAATAATCTATATACTATTATATTACTTTCTACATTTTGATTAAAATAAGTATTAATATATATGATGCTAAAGTTAATTTTTTTTTTGATCCAATGTTCACCTCGTACGTAAAGTTTTTCCTTTTTTTTTTGTTAAATTCTAAAAAGCAATGAAAACACCTATTACTCGTTTTTTTAATTTTTAATTTTCTATTTACAATTTTTTTTAAAAATTATAATCAAACAAGTTAATTATTTTTAAAAATTGTTTTCTGTTCTTATGAATGGAATTTTTTTTTTTCTGCACTACGTGGCTAAAATATGTACCAATCACATTATTGATGATGCCAGAGTTAAATTTTTTGCTTTTTGGTCCATTGTTCACTTCGTACACGAAATTTTCCCTTTTTTGTTAAATTTTAAAAAGCAACGAAAATACCTCTTACTCGTTTTCTAATTTTTTATTTTCTATTTACAAAAAATTTAAAAATTATAGTCAAATAAGTAAATTATTTTTAACGTTGTCTTGTTTTTTTGTTCTTATAAACAGAAAATTGTTTCTGAACTATGTGGCCAAAATAAGTACCAATTGCATTATTGATGATGTAAGAGTTAATTTTTTGCATTTTGCTTCCTTGTTCACTTTTTGTCCACGAAATTTTCCCTTTCTTTTGTTAAATTCTAAAAAGCAATCAAAATCTTTAAAAATCCAAACTTAAAAAATTATAATTAAACAAGTTAATTATTTTTAAAAATTGTTTTCTGTTCTCATGAATAGATTTTTTTTTCTGAATTATATAGCTAAAATAAGTACCAATCGCACTACTAATGATCCAAAATTAAATTTTTGCTTTTGGGTCCTATGTTCACTTGGTAAAAGAAGTCTTCCCCCATTTGTTTTTGTTAAATTCTAAATAGCAATGAAAACATCTCTTGCTTGTTTTCTAATTTTATTTTTATTTTTTTTTACAAAATATTTAAAAACTAAAACTTAAAAATCATAGTAAAACAAGTTAATTGTTATTAAAAATTGTTTTTTTTGTACGTATGAAAAGAAAATTGTCTCTGATTTTAAGAAAATGTTATGATTTTGCATGTAGAGATTTAATTAGTCAAAATAAACTTTAATGTCCTCCTTTAAGTCGGTAATCAAAAATTGGTTTGAATGGTGTTACTGAGAAGTTGCCATCAAATTACTCAAAATGATTGAATGTATACGACAGATATTTGATTGAAAATGTCTCGCCTTGCTTGGTTTTAGTGATTGAAAAGTTGTGTAAGGTAAACTGTCGGTGAACCGGGGTGTCCAAAAAATGTGTCCGATCGAATTAATAAATATATTAAAATTTTCAAATTATTTTTTATTAAAGATGTTAAAAAAACCGAATCGGATCGGATCAAACCGAACGATTTTATAAATCAAACGGTTCAGTCCAATTTATAATAATAATAACCGGTTCAAACGATCCGATCCGGTTTAATCCGAGTAATATAAACGGTCCGATTCGAATAATAAATATTTTATTAATAAAAATTATTCTTATAATTGGGATAGCATTGATAAAAAAACAAAAATGTAATATTAGTTGTAGGATGAATTTTTTCTTAATTAAAACCTGTGTATTGATAGACGAACTACGATATATGTTGTTGAATCTATGAGTAAATATTATATAAAAGTAATTTGATAAAGAGAAGGGATAGCAACATTTCTATGTATACTATCATTTGTACCATTATTGAAACAATACATGTATATTTTATTTTTTTAAGTCCTTTTTTCACTATTTTTTAAAAATTAATATATAAAAAAGTAAAATTTATGCATCATTTAAAAAAATATCATAGAAATAGTAGAATTTATACATTATTTAAAAAAATATTATGAAAGTCTCTTAGATAAATTATTTGTGTCATTCAATTTTTTAAATTAGAAACAATATAATTTGATCTCTTAAATTTGTAAAAGTGATCATTAAAAGATAAATTATATTATTTTAATAATTTTTATTAAGATATTATTATTTTTCTGTCAATTGATTAAATGCGATTAAGACATGAGTATTTAACAACGATACAATTAATACGAAAGAAATTCGTAAAATATTTGTTTTAATTATTTGTTAATAAACACACATTCTATTTTAATATTTTATTAAAAATTAAAAAAAAAATATTTAAATAAATTTTTGTTTGAATTTTTTATTTTTTATTTTTAAAAATTATTTCATATTAAAGACTTGTATTTTAATCATGTTTTAATTACTTAATATAAATAATAAAAATTTAAATAAAAATTATTAAAATAATATAATTTATTTTTTATCTATCATTTTTACAAAATTGATTAACTAAATAATATCAGTTTTATTATAAGAAATTAAATGATATAAATAATTTAATTTAATAAACTTAGGTTACAGCTCAATTTAAAAAGTATTAGTCTTAGTAGCATTCGTAAATACTGCACTCTTTGTAGCATTTATGAGCTAGTAACTTTTTCTAGTAGAAGGTTGGCCCTGAATAATGCATTTTGTGGCGTTTAGTAGCTGGTAACCTTTTTTAGTAGTAGGTTTGCCCTGAATAATACGGCTAAAATCAATGTAATCTACATTTATAAACAAATTAACTTGTAAGATTTTGAATAGGGAATTCAATTAAATTTCTATAATAAAAATATTAATATTGAAGTAATTAAATATTTTATTTCATAATTTTAACCGTTAAATTTTTAAAAATAAAAATATCATTACATTATTAACAGAATTGAAACTATCCTTTAGATAATTTCATAACATTTTTTATTCATTAAAACGATATGATAATAGAACATACAAAGTGAAGATCTTTTGTTCACATTCTCTTGTCACCTTTGACCCTTAAATCAAAATCAAATTCAGTTTTTTTACTCTAATTTTAATATATATTTTTTTCATCTAATTAAAACAAAGATGTAAATGGGTTTTACCTAAAAAAGAAATTCCATACATATGATATTTTTTTATGAAGAACAGATCGAGAGATTACATCTGAATTCACAATTAAATTAAAGACTTAATAAACACTTGGGATTTCTGTTGGCATTCGTGGCTCCTTTTAAAGATGGCATCCAATTCTTTGAGAAATATCTCCATTGCAGGCTTTGGCAAATAAATGGGCACGACAATCCCATTCTCACCTTTGCAATTCTTGTAACAAACGTAAAAACTAGCAATATCAAGTATATCCCCAAGCCCAATTTGGGCTGCTCCACCATAAATGGGTTTACCCCAACCAAAGTCCATTTCCCCAAGCCCAATTATTATTTTTTCTCAATTATTTTAAATTAAAGTTTCGAATCACACAAATTATCATTTTATTAAAAAATATGACACAAATTAATTTACATATATATACTCTATATCTACCATTTAAAAAAACTAAATATATACGATTTATTTTTATATTTTTCTTATATATGAATTTTTTTAAATAATTTAAATTTAAGTAAATAAAAAATCTAAGACATAATGTTTGTTACATAATATTAAATATTCTAGTAGTATAAATTTTGTACAATCATATATCTCCCTAATAAGATTGTACAAAATAAAAATTATACGATTACATAAAAATTTAGTATTAGTAGTAGGTGTGGATCTAAATCGTATTTGACACTTCAGTTAACCTTTTGAATTTTAATTCTAAAATTATGTGTTGATTTTTTCTTTCGTCTTAAATTAATTTTTTTTTAATTTTTAAAATGTAAGAAAAAATATAAAAATAAACTAAATATTGATTTAAACATTTTTTATGATGAAATTATTTTGATAGGTAATAAAATTATATAAAATAAATTAAATATTATTTTAAATATAAATAATTTTATTATAATAATTCTTATTAATTTTATTTGATTATATTATAAAAATTATTACTAAATACCCTAAATAATAATTATAATATAATTTTATACATTATAATTATATTTAATTTACATTGAAAATATAATAACTCATATTTCATATGTCAAGTATGTTTAGAACATGCTATCTAGTCTCTAGCTATTAAAATCTATACATAATTATATAATTTTTATTGCATATAATATAAAATATTCTAAATTTATAACTAAACAAATAATTATACAAAAATACTATCTATATATACACTTACCTGAATAAGCAACAAAGGGCAATGAAGAACAGCGGAAGAACTAGGAACATCAAAAAGAAGCTCCTCGAAACATGGAAATGGTGGTTGAAGAGGATCGCCAAATTGGTCCAATGTAACATTAGTTTTGGCCTCAATAAATATCACTCATTCACCCGTACATTCCACAAATAGTTTCTTCACAGGGCCTTCTCTTAGCCTCCCTGCTAAAGGATAGTACCACTGATAGGTGCATAAGCGTTGAACCAGGCATAGAGGAGCTCGCACGCGTATTGTTCGGGCAAGCCCTAAGCAACAACGAACATAGTAGGTTGATGTCGTTGGAGGAGGGGGACCATCCACTCTCATCACGAGGGGAATCAATAAGCGGTGAGAGTAGTACCTCCTCTCACTGCCCAAGTAGATTCTGTTAATTCCATGCCTTTCTCTTTCTGTTATTAGGTTAATTCTCTGTATCTCTCTCTTGCTTTTATAAGACTATAAGATAGCCGAGAAACGAAGGAATAATATGGAAAATTAAGCCAATTACCTTATTCTCGTTCTCTCTTTTCTCTCTCAAATTACTCTTATCAGTGGTATTAAAGCCATGGATACTAGGGGAAAATTCTATGTTGAATTTTGCAATAAGGTAATGGAAACCCTTGCTCGGCACAAGACTGGGTTCAACCAGGTAGGCACCACTCTACAAGCGGTGCTCACTGAATTACAAGCATTGCACGCCTTTCGTACCCTTCTTGAGGTTAATCCTTTCGCCAGAGAAGAAAACCCTCACTCTCACACTTCTCGAAACCCCTATGAAAAATCTCGCTTTCACCTGAGGCTTTCGTTTCCAACATTCTCTAGGGAAGACCCCACTGGATGGATATACAAGGTCGAGCAGTACCTCAAGTACACAAATACTCCATTAGAACAACAAGTCCAGTTGGCTTCGTTCCATCTCGAGGGCATTGCCTTGCAATGGCATCGATGGATCACCAAATTTCGCGGCCCTTTCACCTGGGAAGAGTTCATTAGAGCTATACAACTAAGATTTGGACCCACATATTATAAGGACCCCTCAAAAGCATTATCTAGAGTGAAGCATACCTCAAGCATTGCAGCTTACCAAGAAACCTTTGAGAAATTATCTCACAAGGTGGATGGCTTGCCTGAAGAATTCTTAATAGGATGTTTTATAGCAGGACTAAGAGATTATATTCGGATTGATGTCAAAATCAAACAACCTCGAACCCTAGCTGATGCTATAGGGGTGGCCAGATTGATCGAAGAAGCCTTTGAGAAATTACCAAACATCTTCAGTAACAGCAAGAACCTCACTGAATCCTAGCGCTGGTGTACTAGGACCACCACCCCAACTACTTTCCGTAGAATTACTAACTAGGAAGCACGTGAGCGCCGAGACAAAGGGCTATGATACTATCGTGATGAAATTGTTTATGACTGGTCACCGATGTGCACGACCTCAATTGTTTATGACAGAAGAGCCACACACAGATCACACAAATCAACTGGAAGAATTTCGGTTGAAAACAAAATTGTCTGAAATATTACCCGAGATCTCACTTCATGCAATTGTAGGAGCTGAACATCCACAAACTATATGTATCATGGGAACGATGAAAGATAAGAAGGTACTGGTGTTGATTGATGGGGGAAATACTCATAGCTTCATTGACCAAACCCTAACCTCCTAATTGGGAATAACCATAACCAAGGAAAAGAAATTATAGGTAATGGTAGCTAATCGAGAACAAATAGAATGCGCTGGTCAATGGTGCAACCTTAACCTTACCATCCAAAGTTTTCAAATCATAGCAAATTTTTATGTCCTCCCAATTGCAACTTGTCAATTGGTTCTAGGAGTTCAGTGGCTAGAAACCTTAGGATCGATGGAGATGGACTATAATAAACTTACCATCAGTTTCAAGGTAAAAGAAGTTATTCACAAATTTCAAGGATTAGAACGCACTAACATTGTAGCCCTAACTCGCAAAGAGGTCAACAATTTTCCAGGAACTGGATTATTCCTCCAAATAACTTTCAATGTCAACTCCAGTACACAAACCAAGGCTCACCCCCCAGAGATACAGAAACTATTGGCCTCATTTCCTTAGGTATTCAAACCTTCATCTAGCTTACCACCTAAAAGATCATATGATCACCACATTCCCTTACAGTTAGGCTCAAGCTCAGTAAACGTATGCCCTTACCGTTACCCTTATTACCAGAAGGCTGAAATAGAGGGAATGGTACAAGAACTCTTACAGTCAGGCTTGATCAGACCTAGTAACAACCCATTCTCCTCACCAATTTTGTTGGTTAAAAAAACAGATGGAGCCTGGAGATTCTGTGTTGACTATAGATCATTGAATTCCATCACTGTTAAGGACAAGTACCCCATACCGGTCATAGATAAATTATTGGATGAGTTACTTGGAGCCAAGATATATTCCAAGCTAAACTTACGGTCAAGGTATCACCAAATAAGGGTTTGTGAGGATGATGTTGCAAAACCTGCTTTTAGAACACATGAAAGGCACTATGAGTTCCTTGTGATGCTGTCTGGCCTCACCAACGTTCCAGCCACCTTCCAAAGCCTAATGAATGACCTCTTCCGACCTTATCCTAGGAAATTTATATTAGCTTTATTTGATGACATCTTAATGTACTCCCGAAATTGGGAAGATCACATCTTACACTTGCAGACTGTTCTACAAATACTTGTAACTAACAATTTACATGCTAAACCATCCAAGTGTCACTTTGGGGTCTTACAGGTAGAATATTTGGGCCACCTAATCTCTGAACAAGGGCTCTCAGTTGACCCCACAAAAATTCGTGTAGTAAAGGAATGAACAACACCAACAACAGCCAAGGGAGTCAGAGGATTTCTATGGTTAGTAGGTTATTATAGAAAGTTCATCAAACAGTTTGGAGGAATGGTAGCACCACTAACCTACCTATTGGGAAAATAAGGGTTCTAGTGGAATGAGGTTGTAGCTAGAGCCTTCCAAAAATTAAAGGAAGCTTTGACTCCCCCTCCCATTCTGAAGTTACCTGATTTTACTCAATGTTTTGTCATCGACTGTGGTGCAAGTGGCATAGGTCTTGGGGAAGTTTTGACACAAGAAAATCACCCAGTGGCTTACTTTAGTGCTGCCCTCAAAGGATCATCCTTAGCTCTGTTCACTTATGAGAAAAAAATGCTAGCAGTAGTTAAGGCTATCAGGTTATGAAGACCCTATTTGCTGGGAAGACTATTCACTCTACGAATGGATCAGAAGAGCTTGAAGTATCTCTTGGAACAAAGGATCATCACACCAGCCTAGGCACGTTGGTTACCTAAGCTACTCGGTTATGACTATGAAATCGAATATAAAAAAGGGTAAGAAAACCAAGCAGTAGATTCCTTATCCTGGGTAGTAGAATTTCAATTTCTTTCTATTTCTCAACCTTAAGCTACATGGTGGCCTATACTCCAAAAAGAAGTTCAACAGGATCCTTTTTATGAGAAACTCCAAAATAGAATCACCGCAGCTGCAAGTCACAACTTATACCAAAGGGATGGGGTATGGTTCAAAATAAATAAAGTATACCTAAATCCCAAGTCAGCCCTAGTTTCCCAGATATTGGCTAACTTCCATTCATCACCCGTAGAGGGCCACTTTGGGTTCCACAAGACACTCGCGCTTATTAAATAGAATTTCAGTTGGCCTAATATGGTGAAAGGAGTAAAGGAATTCCTACGCTCATGTGATGTATTCCAGAGGTACAAAAATGATTACATGCAACTAGCAGGGCTACTGCAGCCCTTACCAATTCCTAACAAAAGTTGGACTGAAATTTCAATGGATTTCATCGAAGGCTTACCTCCCTCAAAAGGATGCTCACTTTAATGCCCCTGAGGCATCCCTTCACTACACTGATAGTTGCCAAGGAATTTGTGGCCAATGTGGTACACTTGCATGGTTTCCCTACATCTATAGTCAGTGATAGAGACAAGATATTCATCAGTTCTTTTTGGAGAACCTTATTCCAACTCTAAGGTACCAAACTGTGCATGAGTTTGAGTTACCATCCTCAAATAGATGGCCAAATAGAGGTGGTTAACCATACCCTAGAACAGTACCTGCGCTGCTTCGTAGGAGATCAACCAAGACACTGGATAGAATGGCTACCTTGGGCAGAATTCAGTAACAATACCTCAATTCACTCATCAACTAAGATGTCTCCATTTGAAGTAGTCTATGGAACTCCACCGCCGCGTCTACTAGCCTATATTCCTGGAACTTCCAACGTTCAGTTAGTGGATTATACTCTACGAGATCGAGATCAGATGCTGCATGATCTGCGCTAGAATCTCTTACAAGCACAAAATAGAATGAAATGTCAAGCTGATCAGCATCGACGGGATGTGAATTTTGAGGTAGGGGATTATGTGTACCTCTGTCTACAGCCTTATAGACAAACCTCAGTGGTTTTTTGAGCTACCATGAAGCTAGCTCCACGTTACTATGGTCCTTATCAGATAACAGCTCGAGTGGGAGCTATGGCCAATAAGCTCGCCCTATCTACTGATTCTCAGGTTCACAACATCTTCCATATCAACCGACTCAAAAAACACCTTGGACCACACACCCCTACCTTCCCCCAATTGCCTCATCTCTTAGATAATTCTGTAGTGCTTCCTCAACCAGAAACTGTTTTGGAGCGTAAGGTGATCCAAAAGGGAAAGTATCGACCAAAATCAGAAATCCTCATTAAATAGGTAGGGGCACTAACCGAGGATGCCAATTGGGAGAACGAGTGGCGATTCTCTAAAACCTACCTTGTGTTTATCCTTGCGGACAAAGATTCTCAGGTAGAAGGGAGTTGATAGGTGCATAGGTGCTGAACCGCGCACAGAGGAGCTCGTGTGCACATTGTTCAGGCAAGCCCTAAGCAACAACGAACAGAGCAGATTGATATCGTTGGAAGAGGGGGACCATCCATTCTCATCACGAGGGGAATCAATAAGCGATTAGAGTAGTACCTCCCCTCACTGCCCGAGTAGATTCTGTTAATTGCATGCCTTTCTATTATTCCATGCTTTCTGTTATTTCATGTCTTTCTCTTTCTATTATTAGGTTAATTCTCTGTATCTCTCTCTTGCTTTTGTAAGGCTATAAGATAGCCGAGAAACGAAGGAATTATATGGAAAATTAAGCCAATTACCTTAATCTCCTTCTCCCTATTCTCTCTCAAATTACTCTTATCAACCACACAAGTGCTTTTGCAAATGCTACTTTTATCACTTTTAATGGGTCTTTTTCTTTCATAAAGGGATCGTTTTTTGTAAAATTGTATGATTGGGATTTGTAATCGAAAACTTTCTCTATCATTTAAATCGGAAAGTTGTTTAAACACGTTAGGAGTTGGCTTCGCCGGTGCTACTAGGTGCGGTGGGCATCTTTGCACTCTGATTTTCAAAGAGCCTGGTGGTGCCATTAGAAAGGAGATTAAATGAAACGAGAGATAGCTACGCAAAAGTAAGTTATGAAAGTGTTTTTGGGTGGTGTGTGTGTTATAGTTTCGAAGTACCAATGCCCATTTATACGGAGTTTTTTGGTTTTTTTTTTTCTAAGTGGATTTCTTTTTGGAACAAAAAGAAAACTACCTATTTAATAAAAAATATAAATATAGATCTATTTTTTTATAATAATATATTAATAATTTTTATATTTAATTTTAATTATATTAATAACTTAAATTTAAAAACCATACTCATTTTTAAAAGTGCTTTATGTAAATAAACCATATTTCAATCTTCGAACCACTATTTATAAGAGCACTAAAACTATAATAAATTTTATTAACTGCAGATTCGATAAAAACTTTAAGTTTTCTTAGAAAAGCTAAACATCTCAGTATGATTTTAACCATCATCTTTAACCATATTCAATTCTTTTATAGTATTTTTGAGACTTTCACTTAGTTTTTTTTATTCTTTTTTTCCTTTAAGGGTTAAATTGAAAATATTTTTGAGTTAATAACAGTTAAATAAATCTATTTTATTATTTAGTTATTATAATTACATTTTGTCCTTTGTTTCCTGTCAATATATATTATATATATTAAAAAAATTAATTTAATTTTAATTTTAAATCGTTAATATATTACTATTAATATATATTTTTTAAATAAATAAATTATTGCAAACTTATAATTGAGATTTAAAATTTAAAACTTTTATATGCAAAAATGAATTACATGTTTTTCATGTATATATTGTTTTTCCAAAAACCGCTCAAGGTTCAAGTCTAATAATAAATTTAACCTAAACTTTTTTATAAGTTTATTGCTCTCAAATATATGTCATAAAATTTAGAAAACGATCTATTAGATTGGTTAGATATTTTTATTTTATAAAATCGAATAAAATCAAATTAAATATTTTTTAGGATCGGAAGATAAACATTTTTTAACATTTTTTTCTTATTAGGTTTATTTTTTATTCATTTTCAAATTACAATTAATTTGATAATTTTTATTGTTGTTTTTTACTCAATTTATTGATTGAAATTTGAAAAAAAAAATAAGAGAAGATATATCATGTTAAAAATTATTATTAGTTATAGGTTATACTTTGCAAATAAAATTTTGATAAAAAATTAT
Organism: Hippophae tibetana; assembly: GCA_037013495.1. NCBI lineage: Eukaryota > Viridiplantae > Streptophyta > Magnoliopsida > Rosales > Elaeagnaceae > Hippophae > Hippophae tibetana. Next base: position 10,414,327 of record CM072802.1, read on the forward strand.
AGATCTAAAACCACCAAATTGATCACCCTCAAATCAACATTGTAACTCAACTTAATGTTTGTTTTTTGAATTTATAGATATACTAATGTTTTAGGTTTTTTTCAAAATAAGTTAAGATATAAATGGTATGGGTTGATTTAGATTTGATTTAAAACTAAAATTGAACCAATAAAATTAGTTCTTAAAAAGTAAGAATTTAATCGAGCTAATAAAACTTATAAAACTAATCTAAATCATACTTGGGTGTATTGGTTCCTATGTTTTAGGCCTTTTTTATTACAAAATTAATTTTTCAAAAAACATTTATTTTTAATAACTAAATAGCTATTATATTAAATTTTAATTTTTACTAATTGATTAAAATTAGGTCTTAAAAGGATTGTGATTTCTTTCGAACAATAAATAATCAAAGTTGATGCATTTATTGGATGTAAAATTTTATATTCATACTCTAGCATGTAAAGTATCCTTTATACTTAACTAACACGTATTTTAGACATCCATACCATGCATATTAAACATGCATTCTCAAAGCTTCTGTAACTGCTTTATATATATAAGCAGACATTTCTTCTCTAAATAACACATCTAGAATGTTCAGTTTATACCTTCTTGCTATATATTTTCACGGTATCAAAGATACCAATTTTCTTCATTTAAGAAAACATGAAATAATTATAGGATTCTGGATCTTTTTTTTAAAATAATGGATCGTATGGGAAGATATCTTCTAGCTACTAGAGGAAATGAAGTTGCAAATTTCCTTGCTCAAAACTCAATTTCCATTTCACCTGCAAATGACGGTTTCTCAATGAAGCTTGATCATAGTAATTTCCTAATGTGGAAGGAACAAATGGTAAGCATGGTGTGTGCTTATGAAGTTATGGATTACATGGATGGAACACAAGAAGAACTGATGGAAATGTTGCAAGATTCACTCAATATCAACCCTAAATACTCAGTTTGGAGCAGGATCAATGAAGTCTTGAAAAATTGAGTGTATAATTATGTCTCAAAATCAATACATAATCACATTGTTGGCAAAGCTACTGCGCGAGAGCAATGGTAAGCCTCGGTAGTAGAATTTTCTTCATCTTTAAGATCAAGAATCATAGAGCTAAAAAGTTTATTGCAATCAGTTTGTAAAGGTAATCTATTTGTTTCTGATTATGTTTTAAAAATAAAAACTTTATGCGTAGAATTGAGTGCCATAGGTGAAAATATTTTAAAGGAAGATATGATAATGTTCATTCTGAATGGATTTAGTTTAGATTACAATCCAATAGTTTATTCTCTGAATAATAAAGATGATGACATAACTATAAAAGAAGTTTACAATTAATTATTATTTTATGAGCATCTGTTAGTTAAACAAAACAAAAGCTTCAAACATTATATGCATTTTCCTTAGTGGTAATTTAGTATTTTGGGGTGTTGCAAAACATAAAGTTGTATCCAGATCTTCAACTAGAGTTAAATACAAGTCACTAGTTAATAAAGCACCTGAAATCACGTGGGTTTCATCCTTTCTCACTAAATTTAGGATTGACATTTCAACTACTCCTATTATTTTATGTGATAGTCTCACATGGCATGTAACCCAGTCCATCATGCTCAATCCAAACACAGCAAAATGTAATTTCATTAGAGATTAAGTATTGTAAAAGAAATTGACAGTTATCCGTTGCAGTTTTGAAGATCAACTAGGAGATATATTTACAAAAAATGTTAGGTACAAATAGGTTTCAATCTTTAAAGTTCAAGCTTATAATGGTTTCAAACTATAAGCATGAGGGGGTGAGTATTGAATGTATAATCTGCTATTCATACTATAGCATGTAGAATATCATCTATGCCTCCCTAACATGTATTTTAAATAGCCTTACCATGTGTATCAAACATGCATTCTTATAGCTTCTGCAATTACTATTGCTATATAAGCAATAATATTTTCTCTAAATAACACATCAAAAATATTCAATTTGTACCTTCTTGTCATATGTTTTCAGTATTGTCATTCTCAATTATATTCTAAATAGCATAAAAATTATTATAAATATTTACTATTTAATTTTGTATCAATTTAATTATAAATAACTTGCATATAAATAAGTGTTAAATATAAACAATAAATATGTGATTAAATAAATAATATGACTTGCATATAAATTGAGAATATATATTAAATAAGTTTAAAGATTAATTGAAAAATGATAGTTGTTGTAGAAAAAACAAGAAATAACTCTACACAAAAGAGTTCTCTAGTTTGTATTATTTTCTTCATATTTTCATTACAATTGTATAGCTATTTATAAAGAAATTTTACTCCTTCAATTACTCTTTAATTTAAGCATTCCTTGATTTACTTCTTGAATTAAGGATTCTTTGTTTTACTCCTTAAATTAATCTTCCTTGAATTAAGGTCCTTGTTTTATTCCTTGAATTAAGGTCCTTGTTTTATTCCTTGAATTAAGGTCCTTGTTTTATTCCTTGAATTAAGATCTAATATCCAATACTCCCCCTCAAGCTGGATCCAGAAGGTTTATGGATCCAAGCTTGGACAAAAGTCGTTGAAACTGATGAGAAGCCAAGGGCTTGGTGAAGATGTTAGCCAGTTGGTCGAAGCTTCTTGTATAATGTGTCTGAATCACCTGTGATTGAACTTGTTCATAAACGTAATGACAATCAACTTCAATGTGTTTCATCCTCTCATGAAACACTGGGTTTGATGCTATATGCATGGCTGCCTGATTGTCACAAAATAAGGACATAGGAAGAGTTGTAGGAACACCTAAATCACACAAAAAACCTTTAAGCCATATCAACTCACACACAGTTGAAGCCATTGCACGATACTCAGCTTCAACACTTGATCTGACGATGACACTTTGCTTCTTACTCTTCCATGTGACCAAGTTTCCACTAAAAAATGTACAGTAGCCAGTGGTGGACTTGCGATTGATTGCATTCCCTGCCCAATCAACATCACAATACCCCATGATTTGTGTGTTGTCATTCTTCTTCATGATGATACCACGACCCACTGATCCTTTTAAGTAGCATAAGATCCTTTTAACAAGGGTCAAATGCTCAAGTGTCGGGGAGTGCATGAATTGGCTCACAATACTTACAGAATATGTGATGTCAGGTATGGTGATTTTTAGGTAGATCAACTTACCAACCAATCGCTGGTAATAACTTATATCCGTGAGTGGCGTGCCCTTCAAGCTAGGTTTGAGCTTACTGTCAAGAGGGGTAATGGCTAGTTTAGCATCGCTTATGTTAGCTTCCTTGAGCAAATCTAGGACATATTTCCTTTGGTTAAGAAAGAGTCGTTTGTGCGAGGTTGTCATTTCTATACCAAGAAAGTACTTCAATATCCCAAGGTTTTTAATTGCAAACCTTTGTTTGAGGGACTATTTGAGGTTGAAAATCTTGTTAGCATTATCACCTGTAATTATCAGATCATCTACATAAATCAGCACAACCAATTTACCCATAGCTATTATACGAACAAATAGTGAGGAATTAGCATTGCTTCTTTTGAAACCCACACTAGTGAGAACTGAGCTTAGCTTGGCATACCAAGCTCATGGGGACTATTTCAAACCATAAATGGATTTGTGCAATTTTCACACTAAATCCAGTTCATTGCTTTGAGGATACCCGGGTGGCAATTTCATATAGACTTCTTCTTTGAGATCACCATGCAAGAATGCATTCTTCACATCCATTTGGTACATGTACCACCCTTGTTTACAGTCATAGACAGTAGCACTCTTACTGTGTTCATTTTTGCAACTGGTACAAATGTTTCTTTGTAATCCACCTCGAATGTTTGAGTGAATCCCCAAGCCACCAATCTTGCTTTATACCTCTCAATTGATCCATCTGACTTGAATTTGAGTTTATAGATCCATTTGCAACCCACGACTTTCTTGCCTTTTGGAAGTTTGCTGTTGCTTGATAAGTGCTCAAAAAGCACTAAAATTACCATGATTTTATGCACATTAATTGATTAAAAATATATATATTTATATGTTTTATCATATATTTATATAAATTTATCTTTTTCGGAATCACGGGTATTTTTATTATTTTTTCAGGTATTTTGGCTTAAAAACGTAACTTAAAGACTCAAAGAGGAATACTGGAAGCAATACATCACAAATATATTAATAAATAAATGAGGAAAGGTCAACAAATATGGAAAAATTGGACAAAATGGGTCAAAAATGTCAAAAAGGAGAAAATCGCACCGCCGCGCCGAGCCCCGCGCGCGCCAGCGCCCAGACCCACGCGCGCTAGCACCTAGCCGCGCGCAGCACGCCCCAGTCCCACGCCAAGCTGCGTGCACAGCTTCCCACTCCCACGCGTGCCTTGCTCTAGATCCATGCGCGCCCCAACGCGCAACACTTGCCCTCCGCGCGCGCCGCTGCCCATTTCGCCCCATTTTTGCGCGTAGCGCCCCTATGATGTCATCAATGAACTCAGCAATTGCACTCCGCGTTTTCACAATTTTTTAACATTTTTTCACTCACTTTTTCTCTCCATCCTCATCTATAAATACCCCCCTTCTCTTCACTTCTAAACACACCTCAAAACACATTCTCTTCTCTCTTTTTTCTCTTTTTTCTTAGATTTTTTAGTTTTTTTTAGTTTTTCTTAGTTTTTAGCTTTTCTTAGTTTTAGAGTTCTTCGCCTTTTTGGGAAGAACTAGTTATTTTTTTGTAATTTATTAGCTTTTTGATTCAATAAATGGGAGTGCAAATTTCGTTTGGAGGTTTTCCAACAACGGGAATAGCATCGAAGTTCTGTAAGGATTTTATTTTCTTTACAGTTATTTTTTATGCTTTATTCTTACATGTTATATTTAATTTATCTGTGATTAAATTTAACTCTGCTGGTTGTTAGTAAACATGATGTAATAATAACGTTGTTATGCTTGCGAAATATTAAATAGGTGAAAATCTCTAAAATGAATTGATTTTGTTTTTATTCAAGATTTTATATTAAGAATGTTAGAGAGAAATATATTATTTTTCATTACAAATTTAAACCTGAAAATTAGATTTTAAGGTTTAGTTATCCGGTCTGATTTAGAGTAGTGCTCTTTTATTTGATGGTACAATCGCCCAGTAGTTAGAGTGAAGCTCTATTTCAAAAGTTTTTATAAGAATTATTATCTGAAAATGTATTGACGACATGTTTTCAGTGGTGGTTTGAAAACTTGAAAGTTAGTACTCGGATAACTAAATTCTTAGGTTTAATTTGGACACCTTGAATAGAGTTTAAACTGTCTAACCCCACCAAAGGTGTCATTTAAATGATTCATTTTCAATCTCTTAGAAAAAGGAATTAATTTAATTAACCAAATTAGTTATCAACCCCACACATAGGTGTTAATTGATTTATTTAGTTAACAAAGAATATCTAACCCCACCAAAGGTGGTATTCATACAAAAAAGGGAGAATCAATAAATATCAATTCATATATTTAATAACCTAAATAATATGAGCAAGCATAATTAACTTAGTTATTATATCCATAAATACTCCACTATTATAAAAGATAAAATTTGCATAAATATTTATTGAATCTATGTTTATTTTTATGTAAGTAGATTAAAACACAAAAACCCAAAATATCGTGACAGGATGTTTAGGATTTAATTTCGTTTTTAAAAGTTTGAATAATAAATTAAAAACCACATACATTCCTTCCTTAGATCGACCTTGGGAGTATACTTATCATTTTCTTTGAAATGATTCGTGCACTTGCGAGAGTTTTATAAATATAAAACCAAAGTATTGGCAAGAATCAGCGATGCCGGTTTTTGCTCATCAATGCTCCATGTGTTGTGTTGATCTAGGGCTTTAAGTTTTTCTTGCATGGCTTCCTTCCATACCTCTTGGCTGTTGGCCTCATGAAAGTTTTGAGGCTCACGGTAACTCAATATAGTGCTGAGGAATGCGACATGGGTTGGTGTCACTCTCTTATATGACACATAATTTGAGATGGGATGTATGGGTTTGTAGGTGACAAAGTCTTGAAATCTGTATTCATACCTCGATCAATGCAATAACTTTTCTAGTCTTTGTTACTCTAGCAGACCAACTGAAGTTGAGCACAACTTCAGTTTGTCAATAGTCACCACCTTTGTTAACATATCTGCTGGATTTTTGCTTCCTTGAATCTTCTCTAATATTAACACATCATCTTCCAATAGAGATATGATGAAGTGATAACGAAGTCCAATATGCTTGGTTCTAGAATGAAATGTTGAATTCTTCGCCAAGTGTATTGCACTTTGACTATTACTATGCAGAACATTCTTCTCCTGTTTGAATCGCAACTCAGTTAACAAACCTTGAAGCCATATCATCTCTTTACTAGCTTCAGTTACTGCTACATACTCAGCCTCTATAGTGGATAGAGTGAGAATTTTCTGTATTTGTGACATCCAACTAACAGCTGTAGTTCCAACAGTAAATATATAACCGGTGGTGCTTATTTGGTGATCAACTTCCACTCCAAAGTCTGCGTCTACGTACCCTTGTACTTTTAACTCTCCTTTACTAAAGTACAAGCATTTTTCTGTGGTGCCTCGCAGATACCTCAAAATCCACTTGACTGCTTCCCAATGAGTTTTTCCTAGATTTGACATAAATCTGCTAACAACTCCCACTGCATGGCCAATGTCTGGTCTCCTGCAGACCATTGCGTACATCAAACTTCCAATGGCTGAGGCATAAGGAACCTTAGCCATGAATTCTCTCCCTTCATTTGTTTGAGGGGATTGATCCTTAGAGAGGCGAAAATGATTGGCCAAGGGTGTGCTAACTGGCTTGGTATCGCCCATGTTGAATCTTTGCAAAACACGATTGATGTACTCTGCCTGAGATAACTGCAAGGATCCTTTCTTCTTATTTCTTGTGATTTTCATTCCAAGAATCTTTTTTGCTAGAACCAAGTCTTTCATGTCAAACTCATTTGACAATTGCTGCTTCAACCTTTTAATATCATCCATATCTGAACCTGCTACTAACATATCATCAACATAAAGTAGTAAAATTATATAACTGGACCTATATCTCTTGAAGTAGCAACAATGGTCAGCATTTCACTTCTGGAAACCTTCCTTGTGCATGAAGCTGTCAAACTTTCTGTACCATTGTCTCGGAGCTTGTTTCAGGCCATACAAACTCTTCTTAAGTCTACACACCATGTTCTTCTTCCCTCTTTCTGAGAAACCTTCTGGCTGGTACATGTATACCTCTTCATCTAAATCTTCATGAAGGAATGTAGTCTTCACATCCAACTGTTCAAGATGAAGATCTTCAATGGCTACAATACTCAACACTAATCTGATAGTATTGAGCTTCACAATGGGAGCGAAAATGTCAGTGTAGTCAACTACTTCCTTCTGTTGAAACCCTTTGACAACTAGGCGGGCTTTGTATCTCTTGGAACCATCATGCTCCTCTTTCACCCGGTACATCCATTTGTTGTGAAGTGTCTTCTTTCCCATAGGTAACTCAGCTAGTTCCCATGTCTGGTTGGAGATGAGAGATTTCATTTCTTCTTTCATGACAAGCTCTCACTTGCTAGAATCTCGAGTCTGGAAAGCTTCATCATAGCATTCAGGCTCCCCTCCATCAGTCAGTAACATATAGTTCATGTATCTCTTGTTAGGCACATGAGGTCGAGAAGACCTTCTCAATACAGGAGCTAGAGTAGGAGGTTGTGGTGTGTCAGACTACTGCGTACTGCTCTATCCAACAAGTTCCTTTGGCTGAGGACTTGTTACAATTTGGTCCGTTGCGGAACTATCTGGGACATTATCTGCATCTGCAAATACTGACTAATTCTGCTCTGAGTCATTGGCGTCTATTTTTTGCATGTCCTTATACATCACCCTTTTGTTGAAAATCTCATCTCTGCTACATATAACTTTCTTGTTTTTGTCATCCCAAATGCGGTAGCCAAACTCATCCTCACCATAGCCGATAAATATGCATTTCTTGGATTTGGGATCAAGCTTATTCCTGCCTTGATCACTGATATGCACAAATGCTACACAGCCGAAAACTTTTAGATGTGATAGTTTCACCTCTTTTCCGCTCCATACCTCTTCTGGTATTCTATGCTCCAATGGAACAGATGGGCCTCGGTTGATAAAGTAAGCTGCCGTGTTGACTGCTTCTGCCTAGAATTGCTTCGGTAGACCTGACTGTATACGAATACTTCTGGCTCTTTCTGTCAATGTTCGGTTCATACGCTTAGCTACACCATTGTGTTGAGGCGTGCCTGGCACAGTTCTTTCCATTCTGATCCCGTGCTTATAGCAGAAATTTTTGAATCTGGTGTCTTCATATTCACCACCATTATTGGTTCTTAGCTTTTTGATCTTTAAACCCGTCTCATTTTCCACCATAGCTTTCCATCTTCTGAAAGCCTCAAATACTTCAGACTTATGCTTTAGAAAGTAAACCCATACCTTCTGAGAGTGATCATCGATGAAAGTCACGAAGTAGTGTTTCCTACCAATAGATGAGACGGTCGTTGGTCCCCAAACATCAGAGTGAATAAGCTCTAGCCTTTCCTTCTTTGGGGTTCTACAACTTGTCTGAAAGCTGACTCTCTTTTGCTTTCCAAGTATGCAATCTTTGCACATGTCTATCTCCGCAGACTGTAGACTTGGAAGTTTTCCCTTTGAATGCATAATCTGCATCCCCTTTTCACTCATGTGGCCTAGTCTCTGGTGCCACAAATTTAGTATTTCATTGCCTGCTGCAACTGTGATTGAACAACGTGTCTCTGATGTCATGTAAAGAGTGCCACTTTTCTTGTCTCGAGCAACTGTCATTACACCCTTTGAAATCTTCCAATCATCACCATGGAAGATCGTAGTGTAGCCTTCACTGGCCAACTGCCCTACTGAGATTAAGTTCCTTCTTAGATCGGGAATATGCCTGACATCCTTCAGCTCCCAAACAGACCCGTTCAACTTAATTTTCACTACACCTTTGCCAATAATTGCACATGGTTGATCATCACCAAGATATACCTTTCCAAGGTTTCCGGGGACATATCTCTCGAAGAATTCTTTCTCTGAAGTAGCATTGAACGATGCTCTAGAGTCTAATGATGAGTGCTCAAAAGCACTAAAAATACCATGATTTTATGCACATTAATTGATTAAAAATATATATATTTATATGTTTTATCATATATTTATATAAATTTGTCTTTTTCGGAATCACGAGTATTTTTATTGTTTTTCAGGTATTTTGGCTTAAAAACGTAACGTAAAGACTCAAAGAGGAATACTGGAAGCAATACATCACAAATATATTAATAAATAAATGGGGAAAGGTCAACAAATATGGAAAAATTGGACAAAATGGGTCAAAAAGGAGCAAATCACGCCGTCGCGCCCCAGCGCCCAGCCGCGCGCGCCGACGCCCGTTTCACCCCATTTTTCACGTGCAGCCACCCCATGATGTCATGATGACGTCATCAATGACATCACCATTTGCACTCCACGTTTTCACATTTTTTTATCATTTTTTCACTCACTTTTTCTCTCCATCCTCACCTATAAATACCTCATTTCCCTTCACTTCTAAACACACCTCAAAATACATTCTTTTCTCTCTTTTTTTCTCTTTTTTCTTAGATTTTTAATTTTTCTTAGTTTTTAGCTTTTCTTAGTTAATTTCTCTTAGTTTTAGAGTTCTTCCCTTTTTGGGAAGAACTAGTTATGTTTTTGCAATTTTTTAGCTTTTTGATTCAATAAATGGGAGTGCAAATTCTGCTTGGAGGTTTTACAGCAACGGGAATAGCGTCAAAGTTCTGTAAGGATTTTATTTTCTTTACAGTTATTTTTTATGCTTTACTCTTACATGTTATAATTAATTTGTTTGTGATTAAATTTAACTGTGCTGGCTGTTTAGTAAACATGATGTAATAATAACGTTGTTATGCTTGCGAAATATTAAATATGTAAAAAATTTAAAATAAATTGATTTTGTTTTTATTCAAGATTTTATATTAAGAATGTTAGAGAGAAATATATTATTTTTCATTACAAACTTAAACCTAAAAATTAGATTTTAAGGTTTAGTTATCCGGTCTGATTTAGAGTAGTGCTCTTTTATTTGTTGGTACAATCGCCTGGTAGTTAGAGTGAAGCTCTATTTCAAAAGTTTTTATAAGAATTATTATCTGAAAATGTATTGACGACATGTTTTCAGTAGTGGTTTTAAAACTTGAAAGTTAGTACTCAGATAACTAAATTCTTAGGTTTAATTTAGACACCTGGAATAAAGTTTAAACTGTCTAACCCCACCAAAGGTGGCATTTAAATGGTTCATTTTCAATCTCTTAGAAAACAGAAAATGAATTTAATTAACCAAATTAGTTATCAACCCCACCCATAGGTGTTAATTGATTTGTTTAGTTAACAAAGAATATCTAACCCCACCAAAGGTGGTATTCATACAAAAAAAGGAGAATTAATAAATATCAATCCATATCTTTAATAACCTAAATAATATGAGCAAACATAATTAACTTAGTTATTATATCCATAAATACTCCGTCATTATAAATGATAAAATTTGCATAAATGTTTATTGAATCTATGTTTATTTTTATGTTAGTAGATTAAAAACATAAAAAACCCAAAATATCGTGACACGATTTTTAGGATTTAATTTCGTTTTTAAAAGTTTGAATAATAAATTAAAAACCACATACATTCCTTCCTTAGATCGACCTTGGGGGTATACTTATCATTTTCTTCGAAATGATTCATGCACTTACGAGAGTTTTATAAATATTAAAACCAAAGTATTGGCAAGAATCGGTGATGCCGGTTTTCGCTAATCAAGTTTTTGGCGCCGTTACCGGGGAAGGAATAGCGTTTTTAAATTATTTATCAAAATTTTAAAAACATTTTTTGTGCTGTAAATAATTGTGATTTTTTTGTTTTAATAAAAAAATAATAATAATCAAATTTCAAATTTCATAGGAAATAAAAAATATATATATAAAAATAATAATAAAATTTTTTTTTTAGTAAAATAATTTAGAAATTTGAAATTTGAAGTAAAAAAAATTTTACCGTTCATGAATAGTAAAAAAAAATTTAAAAGTTAAAAAAAAATTAAATAATATAGTGTAAATAGTAAAATAAAATTATCGTTCATTAATAGTAAAAAAATCAAAAATTTTAAGTTAAAAATAAATAAATAAAATTTATAGCGTGAATAGTATAATAAAATTACTTTTTAATTTTCATTTAATTTTTATTTTTATTTAAAATCTTAATTTTATTTTTGTTAAATAAAAATAAAAAAATATGAAAAATATATATATATGAAAAAAAAATTAATTTTATTTGCTTTTACCTTTCTCTATTTTTTATTTTATTTTACCTTTTTCAATTTTTATTTTTATTTTTATTTTTAATTTTATTTTATGTTATTTTATTTTATTTTATTTTTTCTTTCTTTTCTTTAACTATTTTTTTCTCTCTCTTAATTTTTATTTAACTTAATTAACTTAGATTTTTACTAACTTAATTAACTTAGCTTTTTCATTAAGTTAGATTTTTAGTTTAATTAACTTAATTAACTTAACTTTTTAATTAACTTAGCATCATCATCTCCTGAGGTGGAAGTAACATTTGCCTCTGTCTTCACTTGTTTGTCCTTCGGTGCACTCTTGCACTGATTTTTGTAGTGCCCGGTTCTTCCACAATTCCAACACTCGATAGTCTTCGAGCTATGAGAATTATTAGGTATCCTGGATTTGGACCTCCTGTCCTTTGATCTTCCTCAGTAGTCTATTCTGCCACGTCCATTCCCTTTGGTTGAATTTCTTCCTCTTGACTCTGTATGCAAAACTGAAGAAGTTGACGATTCACCTAACTCTCTTCGTCGGAGCTCTTCATTGAGAACCAAATCACGAAAATCGTCAAATTTCAACTTATTGTTTCCTGATAAGCTACTCACAATCGTGACAGTAGCATTCCAAATTTTTGGTAGAGAAGACAAAAGTATCAATGCTCGTACTTCTTCATCGAATTCAATTTCTACTGAACTCAACTGGGTTGTGACTGTGTTGAGTTCATTGAGATGTTGAGCTACCGATGCACCTTCATTCATCCGCAAATTGAACAAACACCTCATCAAGTGCACTTTGTTTGAGGCTGATGGCTTCTCATACATATTAGAGAGAGCTGCTATAAGACCCGTCGTTGTCTTTTCCTTTGCTATGTTGAAAGCAACATTACGGGATAACGTTAATCGAATAACTCTGAGGGCTTGTCTGTCTAGAAGATTCAAATCTTCTTCCTTCATAGCCTCTGGCTTCTTCCCTGAGAGAGGTTGATATAGATTTATTTGATACAGATAATCCTCTATCTGCATTTTCCAAAACCCGAAATCTGTGCCATCAAATTTCTCGAGTTTCACCTTTTCTTCATCTACGACCATTGCTCCCACTCAAATCTGACTTCCTCCGGATCGTTTCTGACTATTTCTGTAAACCACTGTGTATTAGAACACCTCCGTCAACGAACAAATATTGTCGACAAAATTTACTATTCACGTAATTCACTATTCACATAAATAGTAACCTTGTAGAAAATTGATAAAAATCATCGCCAATAGCTTTGATACCAGTTGTTGGAAAATTATGCAAATTTCCGATAAGCCAGATTTATGAGAAAACAAGAATAAAAATAACACAACTTTGATAACGGAGTTCGACCAATCTTGTTTACGTCTCCGGACCTGCTGTTGATCATTTTACTGAAATAGGAGAAATTACACAAGGTGTTTACAACACCCACAACTCATAACCCAATTGCACCTAAGAAAATTACTCTCAATTTTCTCTCACAAAATCTTTTCTCTCTAAGTTTTTCTCTCAATTGGAATGAACACTTTGGATGATTAATTCATTACAATTACACATCTATTTATAGGAAAATTCACTCCTTGAATTACTCCTTAAATTAATGGTTCCTTGAATTACTCCTTAAATTACTCCTTAAATTACTCCTTAAATTAATGGTTCCTTGAATTGTTCCTTGAATTGTTCCTTAAATGATTTATCATATTTTTTTAATAATAAAAATATATGATAAGCATATGAAAGATGTTATTTTTGTGTTTGCATATTTTAATAATACTATTTTATTATTTTCATAAATAAAATTAAGGTAGAAAAAAATGGTAAGCTTTAAGATAAAAAACAATTGGGATAATAATTAATATTTTTATTAATGACAATCTATACCCTTTATTTATAAGAAAAAAAATATGTTAGAAATTAAGTCATTTATACAAAAATTTATTTTAATCCCATAATTTTTAGATTAGTCACTATTAATTAGTGTTATTATACATATATATTTGTGTATTAATTTTTACATATTTATATTAATTTATGATTTTCTGTGTGTTTACTTGGTGTTGTATAGATGTTAGGAGACTATGTGATAAAAAAAAAGATAATGTTATAAATTATCACTTGTGGAAGCGAAGATTGGGTCTAATTTTGGTTGTAAAAATTAATAATAATGGATAATGACAAAAATAATAAGCAATAAATGGCACACAATGATTTAAGTGGTTCAACTTTTCAATGTGAAAAGTCTACTCCACTAACAACGACAAATCGAAGAAAATCCACTAAATAATCAAATGGATATACAAACACCAATTTCCAGAGAGCTTCAACAAAATACACTAATATCCAAAATATACCCAAATATTTTCTGCAAAGAATCACCAAACAAACCCAGAAAATAAATTTCAAATTTATTTGATATTACCGAACAAGAGAGGTCATGGAGGTGGCGAAAAAACTGTGTTGTTCTCTGTCTTTCTGTCTCGCGGCTGTTTCTTTTCTTCGGCTACTTGTCTTCACGCAGCTTCTATCTTCAGCTGTTGGTCTTCACGCAACTTCTGTCTTCAACTGCTAGTGTGTACTTTTCTACAGCTCCTGGTATTTCTCTTTTCTAAATCTGCTCTCTTAGTCGGTTATGGAGGCAGCCAACCACTACTGTTATATATTTTTCTTTTCTTCGGCTACTGCACTAACACACGCAGCAAGGGAAACAAATGAATAAATATATAAGAGCCAAGGGTTTATGTAGAATGTGGGCTTTGGGTTGAAAAAATTTGTTTTGGGCCAATAATAAATAACAAATCTCCACCTTGGCTCAAAACAGAAAACTAATTCTTCAAACATGAAATTACTCGGATTACCAAATAACCATCGTCCAAAGCCCCTAAGGGTGATCATCTTCTGCAAATACCAATCAAGTCCAAACAATGCTTGAACTTGTTAAATGGAACTGGTTTGGTTAACATATCTGCTAGATTCTCTATAGTGACTATCTTATTGACAATAATAGCATTCTGAGAGACAATGTCACGAACGAAGTGATATCTAGCATCAATGTGTTTGGTTCTTTCATGATACATAGTATTCTTAGTTAAGTGTATTGCACTCTGACTATCACAAAATACAACAGAAGTATCCTACTGTAAACCCAAATCACAAACCAAACCTCTAAGCCAAATGACTTCTTTCACTACTTCTGCTGCTGCCATATATTCTACCTCTGTCGTAGACAAAGTAACTGTAGACTGTAAAGTAGCCTCCAACTAATGGCACAATGAGAAAGAGTGAAGACATAACCAGTCAGAGATCTTCTTCTATCCAATCACCAGCATAATCAGAGTCCACATAACCAATAACACTACAACCAGTATTAGAACTCCCATCATATACCAAACCAAAATTAGATGTACCTCTCAAATACCAAAGCATCCATTTCACTAACTGTATGTGAAATGTCTGGATGAGTACAAATCATAGCGTACATCAAACTGCTAATGGCACTAGCATATGGAACCTAAGACACGTACTGCTCTTCTTCTTTTGACTGTGGTGACAAATCCAAAGAAAGCCTAAAATGCGTAGCTAAAGGCGTACTCACGGGTTTAGAATCTTTCATACCAAAGCGTTCAAGAACTTTTTCAATATAACTTTTCTGAGTCAAATAAAGTTTGTCCGCTTGTCTATCCCTGTAAATTTCCATGCCCAAATTTTTTTTCACTGCACCCAAATCTTTCATCTCAAACTCACTACTAAGTTGAGACTTTAATTTCTGAATCTCAAACTTATTCTTAGAAGCAATAAGCATGTCATCAACATAAAGCAACAAATAAATGGATGAACCATCATGAAATCTTTTATGATAAACACAACTATCATAATCACTCCTAGAGTAACCATGATCAATCATAAAAGAATCAAACCGCTTATACCACTGTCTAGGAGATTGCTTCAGCCCATATAAAGACTTTTTCAATAAACAAACATGATCTTCCTTACCTGGAACAACAAACCCCTCTAGTTGATGCATATATATTTGTTCTTCAAGCTCACCATGTAAGAAAACTATCTTGACATCAAGTTGTTCTAATTCCATGTCAAACAATGCAACCATAGCAAGCAACACACGAATAGAGCTATGTTTCACAACAGGAGAAAATACTTCATTGAAGTCAATACCTTTCTTCTGACAATAGCCATTTCCAACAACATGTGCCTTGAACCTAGCTACTTCAACCTCAGGTATACCTTCCTTTTTCTTGAAGACCCATTTGTTTCCAACAATCTTTTAGCCCTTAGGCGGTTTCACTAATTCCCAAGTATGATTCTTATGAAGTGATTCAATATCTCCATTCATAGCAACCAACCACTGAATAGACTCATCATAAGTGATAGCTTCATGATAACTAGAAGGTTCATACACCTCAATAGACTCTTCCATAAACAATGCAAAAGAAACTAAGTCTACATCTGCGTACCTCTAAAGGTGTCGAATCTCTCTTATTTCTTTACCCTTAGCAATACTATATGGTTGCTCATGTTTCTCTTCTGCTACATCATGAGCAGAATCATCTATCTTATCCATAGATGACTGATCTGAAATGCCCTCTTGCACTTGACTGGGAGCTCCACTCTCAAGCTTCACCTACTCACTAACACTGTGGTCTTTATCTACAACAATAGACTCTTTTTTCTTTTCCAACATGGAAAACTCATCAAACTTAACATCTCTACTAATCACAAATTTAAGTGACTTGGGTTCAACACACCATAATCTATAACCCTTCACCCCAGAAGGATACCCCAAAAATATGCATTTCAATGTCCTAGGCTCAAGTTTACCATCATTAACATGAGCATAAGCAGGATAACCAAAAACTTTCAACTCAGAATAATTGGCAAGAGTACCAAATAATACCTCAAACGGAGTCGTCAACTCAATTGCAGTTGATGGAGACCGATTCACCAAATAACAAGCATGGTTACAAGCTTCGACGCAAAAAGATTTATCCAAGTCAGCTTGAAAGAGCATACAACAAGATCTTTCTAAGAGAGTCTTATTCATATATTCTGCTACTCCATTTTGCTATGATGTATGACGCACAGTGTAGTCTCTCATTATGCCATTTCTCAATACATCACAAATATATTCGTAAATAAATGAGGAAAAGTAAAAAAATATGGAAAAATTGGACAAAATTGATCAAAAAGGTCAAAAATGTTAAAAAGGAGGAAATCGCACACGCAACCGCCCAGCCCCACCGGCCAACGCGCGCAGCACGCCCATTCCGGGCGTGCCCGCGCCCAATCCCGCACGCACCCATGCTCCAGTCCGCGTATGCCGCTGCCCATCTGCGCCCAGTCTGCACGCGTGGTTGCACCCATCTCCCCCAATTCGCGCGTGTCGCCGCGCCCACGCCAGCATGACGTCAACAATGATGTCATCATTCACTACTCCACGTTTCCACCATTTTAATCATTTTTTCACCCACTTTTTCTTCCCCTCCTCACCTATAAATACCCTCATTCTCTTCATAACTAAACACACCACAAAACACATCTTCTCTTCTCTTTCTTTCTCTTATTTCTTAGTTTTTAGTTCTTCCTTGGTTAGTTTTTCTTAATTTTAGAGTTCTTCTCTTTTTTAGAAGAACTAGTTATGTTTTTGAAATTTATTTGATTTTTGATTCAATAAATGAGAGTGCAAATTCCGTTTGGAGGTTTTCCAGCAACAGGAATAGCATCAAAGTACTGTAAGGATTTTATTTTCTTTACAGTTATTTTTTATGCTTTATTCTTACATGTTATATTTAATTTGTCTATGATTAAATTTAACTTTGTTGGCTGTTTGTAAACATGATATAATAATAACGTTGTTATGCTTGTAAAATATTAAATTGGTAAAAATCTCTAAAATGAATTGATTTTTTTATTCAAGATTTTATATTAAGAATGTTAGAAAGAAATGTATTATTTTTCATTACAAACTTAAATCTGAAAATTAGATTTTAAGGTTTAGTTATTCGTTCTGTACAATTGTCCGGTAGTTAGAGTGAAGCTATATTTCAAAAGTTTTTATAAGAATTATTATCTGAAAATGTATTAACAACATGTTTTCAATAGTGGTTTTAAAACTTGAAAGTTAGTACTCGGATAACTAAATTCTTAGGTTTAATTTGGACACATTGAATGAAGTTTAAACTGTCTAATCCCACCAAAGGTGGCATTTAAATGGTTCATTTTCAATCTCTTAGAAAAAGAAATTAATTTAATTAACCAAATTAGTTATCAACCCCACCCATAGGTGTTAATTGATTTTTTTAGTTAACAAAGAATATTTAACCCCACCAAAAGTGGTATTCATATAAAAAAAATCAATAAATATCAATTCATATCTTTAATAACCTAAATAATATGAGCAAGCATAATTAACTATATCCATAAATACTCCACTATTATAAATGATAAAATTTTCATAAATGTTTATTAAATCTATGTTTATTTTTATGTCAGTAGATTAAAAACACAAAAACCAAAATATTGTGACAAGATGTTTAAGATTTAATTTCGTTTTTAAAAGGTTTGAATAATAAATTAAAAATCACATACATTTTTTCCTTAGATCGACCTTGAGAGTATACTTATCATTTTCTATGAAATGATTCGTGCACTTGCGAGAGTTTTATAAATATAAAATCAAAGTATTGGTAAGATCGGTGATCCCGGTTTTTGCTCATCAATGGATGTACTGAACTTGACCCTACGATGCTTTCCATAAACACAATGCTCACAAAAATAAAGCTTCCCAGTTTTCTGACCACAAAGCAAATCCTGTTTGCTCAAAATAGACATCTCTACCTCACTCATATGCCCAAGCCGTATATGCCATAATCGAGTAGTGTCTGAATCTTGATCTGACGAGGATGAAACTGATACACTGCCAATAACAGTGCTACCCTGAAGCATATAGAGACCACATGACAATTTCCCTTTAATAACAACGAGAGCACCCTTACTAACTTTTAAAACTCCACCTTCAGCTACATACTTGTAGCCTTGTGAATCAAAAGTACCCAAAGATATCAAATTCTTTTTCAAATCTGGAACATAATGAACATATTTTAAAGTCCTAACAATACCATCATTCATCTTAATTTGGATAGTACCAATACCAATAACCTTGTAGAACATATTGTTTCACATCAAGACAACACCTTCATCAATAGACTGATAAGAAGCAAACCAATCTCTACTGGGGCACATATGGTAAGTGCAACCCGAATCAAGAATCCAAATATCTCCAAGAGAACCAATAGATACTGATAGAACATTTTCACCATCGGAACCATAACTATCTGCAACACCAGCAACATCATTAGTACCAGAAGACGTTGTGGCAGATTTTCCTTTACCTTCGAGTTTCAGACAATTTACTTTCCAATGCCCTTCCTGACGGTAATAGTTGCATTTATCTTTTCTTTTTCTAGATTTGGATCTAAACTTGCCTCTAGTATTGCTTGTGCATTTTTCTTGATTTCTACCTCTGACAAATAAACCACTACTATTATCATTGTTGCTTGTAGACACATTTTTCTTCAACTCTCTGGAATTCAAAGTTACTTTGACATCTTCCAAAGAAATAATGTATCACCCATATAACATAGTATCAACAAAATTTTCAAATGCATGAGGTAAATAACATAATAGAACTAAGGCATGATCCTCATCATCAATCTTAACACCACCATTTTTTAGATCATGAATATTTTTTGTAAATTCATCAAGATGATCGTGCAAAGGTGTACCTTCTGATATTCTGAATGTATACAAACGTTGCTAAAAATATAACCGATTGGTCAAAGACTTGGTCATATACAAATTTTCCAATTTAAGTCATTACCCAACAGGAGATTCCTCATCACTAACCTCACGTAATACCTCATCAGACAATGATAACTGAATTGAACTGAGAGCATTTTCCATTAATGCATCTTTTTCTTCATCAGTCAATTTTTCTGGCAATTTATCCTTGCCTTCAAGTGTCTTAACGAGCCCTTCTTTAACTAATACATTATGCATCTCCATACGTCATAAACTGAAATCATTTCTACCATTGAATTTCTCAATTTCATATTTTGTCGCCATGACAGAAAACCCAATATTAAATAAACAGAAGCATAACCTAGAAAATATGAAACTAATGAGATAATAAGAAGCTCAAAATAAATTCAAAAGAGCAAACTTGATTAGTTCCAATAAATAGCAGAATAACCCAATGCTCTAATACCAATTTGTTATAAATTATCACTTGCGGAAGCGAAGATCGGGTCCAATTTTGGTTGCACAAATTAATAATAATGGATAACGGAAAAAATAATAAGCAATAAATGGCACACAATGATTTAAATGGTTCAACTTTTCAATGTGAAAAGTCTACTCTACTGACGACGGCACACCGAGAAAAATTCACTAAATAATCAAATGGAGATACAAACACCAATTTCCAGAGAGCTTCAACAAAATACACTAATATCCAAAATATACCCAAATATTTTCTGCAAAGAATCATCAAACAAACCCAGAAAATAAATTTCAAATTTATTTGATATTACCGAACAAGAGAGAGCATGAAGGTGGCGAAAAAACTGGGATGTTCTCTATCTTTTTGTCTCGCGATTGTTTCTTTTCTTCGGTTGTTGGTCTTCGCAAAGCTTCTGTCTTCAATTGTTGGTCTTCACGCAGATTCTGTCTTCAGCTGCTGGTGTGTACTTTTCTGCAGCTCCTGGTATTTCTCTTTTCTAAATCTGCTCTCTTAGTCGGTTATGGAGGCAGCCAACCACCACTGTTCTGCAGTTTTCTTTTCTTTGGCTATTGCACTAACACACGCAGCAAGGGAAACAAATGAATATATATATATATAAGGTTTATGTAGAATGTGGGCTTTGGGCTGAAAAAATATATTTTAGGCCAATAATAAATAACAAACAAAAATGTGTATTTATAGTAGAAAGGGAAAAAACAAAACAATT
Organism: Hippophae tibetana; assembly: GCA_037013495.1. Taxonomy (NCBI): domain Eukaryota; kingdom Viridiplantae; phylum Streptophyta; class Magnoliopsida; order Rosales; family Elaeagnaceae; genus Hippophae; species Hippophae tibetana. The sequence continues at coordinate 10,434,781 of CM072802.1, forward strand.
GAAGAATTACAACACATGTCGTGACAAAAGAATATGTGCATTGCGACACACTTTTCTCGACTTCGTTGGGAATTATGGAACAACAAAACTTGACCCAGTATGGTTTATTGTGTATTGCGACCCAATCTTATCGAGTTCTACTAAGAGTTCGTAAATTGATTGTACGTTGTGACTTGCTAGTCGTAATTTACACAATAAAATCCAAATTTCCTAGAATCCTAATCCTAATTGTATTACGTTGAAACCTAATATTATACAAATGTAATTAGGGTTAATAAGAGACAAATATATATAGAGAGAGAAAGTTATGAAATAATTATATGATTAGAATAAAGAAGAAAAGAGATCAAATATCATATCAAAGACAAACTTTCTAATAAAATCTACAAGAAATGAAGATTGGATATTGAAATTATTTTGACTTCGTCATCTATCATTTGTAAACTTTTTTTGTTATTTTTTCTTCTTAGTTTCCATTATTATAATAGTGATTCATTTGAAATTCATGTATATTTAAATTTTTAATGTGATTGTAGATAATTTTAAGTTTTAGATTATGGTTTTAATTAATTTAATATCAAGATAGATTTTAGTTTTAATTATTAATTATTAATTATTAATATATTTAATTCTATATTTAAATGTTAAAATTATACTATAGATTCATTCAATTACAGGTTTATTTATAAAAAAAATTGGGACCTGCCAATTACCAACATTTATAATATTACATAATTTTTTTATTTTTAAATATTAATAAAATATTGGAGTTAAATTTATGTGCATTTTTATTTTATGAAATAAAATATCCCATTTTAAAAGCTAAGTGACCAAAAGGATTCGTGTCGCAGTGGCTCATCCAAATACCAAAGAGTAGAGTCGGTTTTAGATGATTTATGTGGTGATTTAGGTCGATTATCGACCAATTGATATACAAACAAAAACAAATATTTAGTACAATTGAGAGAATAAATTAGTAGTTTTATTTCTCTCCCTCCCGTAAAAAGAAAACTCCTATTATTTTTTTCATAAATGTGTGATTAATGAGTGATATAAAGTAATATTATTTATAAATATAATTAGATTTACATAAATACAATTATAGAAAAATTATAACATTAATTATAAGGGTAATATAGTTATCCTAAAAAAATCGGAGAGAGTAGCTTGGGTAGATATAAAAATTGCAGGTCGTTCACCACACAAAGCTAAACCCCAATCATATCTCTTCCAGCCAATAGCGTGCTTCTCTTCGTACTTGGATTCTCAGAAAATAATTTAAAACTTATAAAAATATAAACCTCACACTCACACAGAACCGTCACAAGAGAAAAGAAAATAAAAAATTCATGCCACAAGGACGAGAAGAGCTTGAGTTCGTTATCTCACTCATTCAAAATGAGTGAGATAATCACTTTGATTTCTCCGCCATTTCATTTCTTCTTCTGCTCATCTAGTAAATATCGCATTTTATCTTCCCTCTTAAGAAAACTCAACTCCAGGTACGCCAAAAATGAATTTCCTCTGTCATTTGTTCAGTAGCTTGTGGATATAGAGAAATTGAGATTCATGAATCATCGATTTCGATTTATGAATTTTCATACCGATTAATAAATATAAATTTCATTTGTCTAATGACATTTAAGAGTTAGTTATAATTTGAAGGTCACAACTCACAACTGTCATTTTTTCCCTTCCATTTGATATGTCTTTCCTTTCTAGGGGCATAGTATGAATTCATCACTAGAAGACGATTCTCATTTGTATTCAATGCTTTTCAAATCTAGTTTATACTTGAAAGATATATAGATTTGTTTTAATTCTTATGAGATCTATATAACACTTCTATATCTTGCTCATACTTCAAATTTGATTCATAGCTAGCTTGAAGGAATCTGTTTGAGAGAGATGCACTGTAGAAAATATAACTAAACTTAGGAACGGTTTTTTCAATAATTGTTTTTCCTTTAGATTTTCCCTTTAATGTAGTTTCTAACAAATTTGTTCAGGAAAACTCGTTGAGGACAATTCAGCCTCTCTTATTGGCACTAGTGAACAAAGACGAAACAGTTTTGACATAAACTTAGTTGGATAGATTCGTAAGAACAGCTTACGGTGATTAGATTTAAAGAAGAAGCTTTATGATGGCTACAGCTGCAGTTGTTGGGCTTAGTACATGGAAGAGGCTTTTCAGCTCCTCCTATTATTCAGATATTACTGAAAATCTTTCCTATTTCAACGAGCCTGGGTTGATGATGCACTATCAATTTACTTCAACCAAGAATGTGATTATTTCTAGTAAGTCTTCCAATTATAGACAAAGTTGTGCATCCTCGAATTGGCATGAACAGTCAGTCAGGGCTCTGAAAGAACATGTAGATAATGCTCCTTCAACTGCTCAACCATGGATTCAGGAACCTATTGACTTGGAAGAAAAAAACTTTGATCTTGACTATTCAGTGGAACCACTTCTGCTTCAGAAGACTTTGTTGGAAAAACAATTTAATCTTTCTTTTGAGAGGAAAGTGTCACCCCATTCACAAAAAGGAAAAACTCATAAGAGGATACCAATTACATGCTCTGGGGTGTCTGCTAGACAAAGGAGGAAAAGTGTGAAGAAGAAAGCTTTAATCAAAAATGATTCTCTAACGCAGCCTAGTGCCACCAAGCATACGAGAGCAGTTGTGAGCCCAGAGCTACTTCAGAATCGTTTGAAGGGTTACGTCAAGGGTGTTATAAGTGAAGGTTTACTGACACATGCAGAGGTGATACGGCTCTCAAAGAAAATTAAAATTGGTCTTTCATTAGACAAGCAGAAATCCAGGTACCCCAAAACAAGAAAATATACTAATTTTGTAATTTGTTAGGTGTTGTAGGAGTGAAGAAAAGTATAGTTCTTCACGGTATCTTCCAAAATCACCTATCTATTGCTTTTCGTCTGTTTATTAACAATTGATTCATGTTAGTTTATGACTTCAACTAGTGCACAATAAGGTTTCTATATGGATCCTGGTCTTTAAGTTGAGAAGCACATAGAAAGTTATCCTGCCTTGAGTTGTTTCCCTAAGTTTCCATCACCTCACAAATTTGAAATTAAATTACAAGTAGCAGCAGCATGGTTCTTATTTGTTTTTTCATTTCCAATCTTATGCATGTGTTTTTTGTGGTTGTAGATATTAGTAAATGATGGGCTATTGTACGGTTAATCTAGTGGTCTAGTGATAAGACTGTTTGAAGTCATTGATTTGAACCACACCAAATACTATTTTGTCTTAAAAAGGAAGGGTTATTGTTAGAGTTTGTTTTTACTTTTGAATTTGGCTTCTATTTTATACAAAAATCCACCAGTATCAAATTTATCAGGTTTTATTTTTATTCTTTATGGTTGGAATTCTAGACTGCAGCAGAGACTGGGATGGATACCATCTGATGAACAACTTGCAACATCATTGAGAATTTCCCGTACTGAATTGCAAGCGAGATTAATTGAATCTACTTTAGCAAGAGAAAAGTTGGCAATGAGCAATGTTCGCCTGGTGATGTCCATTGCTCAAAGATATGATAACATGGGTGCTGAAATGGCTGACCTTGTTCAGGTGTTTTTCCCCATCCTGAAAAGAGACAGTTGTGTATAGCTATAACTATTATAGACTTGTGAATTAAGCAAAAAAAGAATTCATTTTATTTATCATGTAGGGTGGTTTGATTGGACTGTTGCGTGGGATCGAGAAATTTGATTCTTCAAAGGGGTTCAAAATTTCTACATATGTTTATTGGTGGATACGTCAGGTAAACATACTTTCTTTAAGTTCTTTGCAACTTAGCACATACTGTAGTACCACATATTGTCTATGAAAGCAGCTAACAGCTATTACAATTACTGCATAAGGAACTACACCAGAGGACCAATTTTTAAGTTTCAAAATAATGTTGATTTTTCTGAATCTCTGAGATGTCATAATTTGGTCTCTCATATCATTAAAAAAGTAAGGACCATAAGGGAAATCCATGAAAAAGAGAACACTTAAAGGCAGTTCCTTAACTTGGTGGTACATGAATCTTGTTGTCTTAGCACTGCTGACCTTGAGGGATTTCCTTAAGTTTTTTCACTTTTAATTAAGTTTAGAAATGTGTCTGTATATTCATTAACTGTCTAGGTAACTCGAAATATGTAAGAGACTATTCATTTATTATCATTGTGGTGAGCCCAATTCTCCCAAAAGCCTAAACTTTGAGAAAATAATCTTTCTTGAGGTTCATGCCTTTTCCCAAGACATCTCTCATAAAGTTTCCAAAAAAGTATAATGATCAAGATACTTATTGTCATGTCAACACGGTTTTAGCATAAGAGTGAAACTAATGCTAGTTAATTTTCCTATTTTGCAGGGTGTTTCGAAAGCTCTAGTTGATAATTCCAGAACCTTAAGATTGCCTACTCATTTGCATGAGAGGTTAAGTTTAATCCGGAATGCAAAAGTCAAATTGGAAGAAAAAGGAATAACTCCATCAATTGATGTGAGTCATTGCCTACTTTATACGTTTACTTGCACTATCATCTTTTTGCATACAAATTTTACTAAAGTGACATGAAAATTTCATTAATTCAGCTGCAAGTTGAAGTCGCTATACCAACTATGTTTGTCTGTGTGAAGAGTATAGAGAGATAAGAAGAAAGAATGATTTAATGTTGTATTGGTGTGTCTTAGAATGTACATAGAGAACTCTATTTATAGAGTCGTAACAAGTGTAGTACAAGTGTAGTACAAGTGAAATAGTAAGTGTAATACAAGTGAAATAGTACAAGTATAGTACAAATGAAATAGTGGAAATGTAGTACAAGTGAAATAATATAAGTGTAGTACAAGTGAAGTATAAGTGAATTACAATATCAAATATAACTTAACATCCCCCCTCAAACTCAAGGAGGAAGAGAAACAATCAACTTGAGTTTGGAAACTAATTCTTGAAATCTACCTGGTAAATGAGATTTGGTGAAGATGTCAGTTGTTTGATCTGTGGAAGATATTGATTTGAGACAAACAGTATCTTGAAAAACATGTTGACGAACAAAATGACAATCAATCTCGATATGTTTTGTTCGTTCATGAAATACATTATTGTGAGCAATTTGAATAGCACTCTGATTGTCACAATATAGGATAGTTGCAGTTGATTGGAGAACACACATATCAGCAAGTAACCAACGGAGCCAAAGAAGTTCTTGAGTGGTGTCAGTAAGAGCACGATATTCAGCTTCAGTGCTGGATCGAGAAGTGAGGGATTGTTTCTTGCTTCGCCAAGATATGAGAGAGTTTCTAAGAAATAAACAATATCCAGTAGTAGAGCGACTATCAGTTGGGTCACCTGCCCAATCAGCATCAGAGTAGACGGAAAGAAGAAGATTAGACTTGTTGGAGAAGTGGAGACCGTGAAACATGGTGCCTTTGATGTAGCGGAGAATGCGAAGAACCGCAGTATAATGGGTAGACCGTGGAGCAGACATGAATTGACTAACCAAATGAACAGCATAGGCAATGTCAGGACGAGTGACTGTGAGATAAACAAGATTGCCTACTAGTTGTCTGTATAATGTGGCATCTGAGAGAATAGTATCATCCAATGGAGTAAGTTTGACATTGATTTCTAGAGGTGTTGATGCAGTTTTGCAATCAGTAAGGCCAGCCCGATTAAGAATATCAGATGAGTACTTTGCTTGAGAGAGATAATATCCTTGAGAATCAGATGAGATTTCTAGGCCCAAGAAGTAGTGGAGACGTCCAAGGTCTTTCATTTCAAATTGATGGCTCAGAAACTGCTTGAGATCAATAATTCCATTAGAATCATTCCCTGTTATGATCATATCATCTATATAAAGGAGTAGAAGTGTTACACCAGTGTGAATCTTCCTAATAAAGAGACCAGAGTCATAAGAACTGGAAGTGAAACAAAAGTCAGTAAGTGTAGAGCTGAATTTGGCAAACCAAGCCCGAGGAGCTTGTTTGAGGCCATAGAGAGCACGACGAAGTCTACATACTTGATGAGGTGAATGAGTGTATCCAGGAGGAGGTTTCATATAAACTTCCTCGGTTATGTCTCCATTGAGAAAAGCATTTTTGACATCCATTTGAAACATGTTCCAATTTCAGGCAACAGCAACAGCAATGATACTTCGAACAGAGGTGAGGCGAGCTACAGGTGCAAAAGTTTCTTCATAGTCGATTCCATATTCTTGTGTAAAACCCTTTGCAACCAGACGAGCTTTATATCGTTCCACAGACCCATCTGAATGAGTTTTGATTTTGAAAATCCACTTACAACCAATCAAAGATTTATTAGATGGAAGATCAACAAGATCCCATGTATGTGCTTTTGTTAATGCCTGTAATTCATCTGTCATAGCTTGTTGTCAATGAGGGTTAGAACTAGCTTTTCTATAGTTTTGGAGTTCATGATGAGACAAAATAGTATAGAAACATTGGTAATCATGAAGATGAAAAGGAAGACTACTTACACGAGTAGAACAACGAAGTGATGACTCTGGACAATCAGGTAGTTGGTCTTCAGAAGATGTTATGGTAGGATCAGCAGAAGGAGCAGACACATCAGGAGAAACCGTAGTAGACGATGGTGAGGTTAATGGAGCAATGTCAGGAGGAAATAAATCAATAGTTGGGTCATTAAAAAATGAGAGTGAGGTAGGAGATGAGACATGAAATGAGGAAATAGAGGAAAACATTTTATGTTCCCAAAAGATGACATGACGAGAGATGCGCAATCGTTTAGAGATAGGGTCCCAACAACGATAGCCTTTGTGTTCTATTCCATACCCTAAGAAACAACAAAGGCGAGCACGAGGTTCTAATTTATTGCGTTCATGAGGGTGAAGAAGAACAAAACAGGCACAACCAAACACTTTGAGCAGTTCATAAGATGGAGAAGTACTATAGAGACGCTCATAAGGGGATTGATTGTGAATAATAGGCATGGGAACACGATTGATGGTATAAACAGCTGTAAGAGCTGCTTCACCCCAAAAGCGTTCAGGACAAGAACTAGAAATGAGGAGAGTGCGAACAGTATTAAGAATATGTCTATGTTTTCGCTCAGCTCTTCCATTTTGTTGAGATGTGCCAGGACAAGAATATTGAGAAAGAGTCCCATTTTGTCAAAGAAAATTTAAAAACTTTGTTTCTTTATATTTCATAGCATTATCAGCTCTAAGTACTTTGATATTTTGAGAAAATTGGGTTTTAACCATTTGGGCAAAATCATAATAAATTTTGGGTAATTCAGATCTATGTTTCATGAGAAAAATCCATGTGAATCTTGAATAATCATCAATAAAAATGACAAAGTAAACACATCCCCCCATAGTAGGATGTGGGGATGGACTCCAAACATCAGAATGAATTAAGTCAAAAGGGGAGACAGAAGTAGAATCACTTTTATTAAAACATAAAGCAGGTTGTTTTCCCAATTGATAAGGCAAACAATTTACATTATCAGAAATAGAAACAGATCCTAATTTACCAGAAGATGCTAAAGGACGAAGACGTCCTATAGACGTATGGCCTAGACGAGCATGCCATAGGTTGATAGGAGTAGTAGAAGCAGCAACAGAAGTATGAGGAGAATTGGGTAGATGAAGGTCGATAAGTTCAAATAATCGTCCAACCTTACGGCCTATCCCAAGGATCTGTCCTGTCTGTGGATCCTGCACATGACAACCAGAAGAGGAAAAAGTAATAGTAAGACCAAGTTCTCATAATTGACCAACAGAGATAAGATTTAGAGTAAGGTTGGGAATATGAAAGGTGTCAGAAAGTGATATAGAAGATGTGGAAACTTGTCCTACAGCATTAACATGCATATGTGAACCATTGACAGTTTGAATTAAAGGTTTGGAGATGAAAGATTGTGTGGGAGAGAAGATGTGAGTATCATGAGTCATATGATTACAACAAGCAGAATCAAAATACCATAAAGATTTACCTGATGTGAGAGAAGGCAGTAGGAGGGGGATTACTAGATTGTGAGAGAACATGTTTAAGAAGATCTTCAAGTTCTTGAGTAGAGAACGTAAATTTGTCATGATTATCCTCAGAAACAGCAGCAGTGATAGATGAGTTACTATTTTTACCTGAACAATGTTGAGAGGGATTCCGAGAAGGATTCCGTGAGGAATGCTGAGAGGGATTCTGAAAGCAATCTCTGTTAAAGTGTCCTGGACCCTTCTTGTGACAATATATACATACCCGAATGGGACATGTAAGGAGCTTATGATTGGGGTTGTGACAGTAGGTGCAACCTTGATGTTTGAAGTCCTCTTTTGAACCTCTTTTAGGGCGATAAAAGGGGGTGGCAAGAACAGAATTTGTATGATGAACTTTGAAAACCCCCATCCGAGTTTCTTCAGAGCGAAACTCGGTCACAGTAGTATCTAAGGATGGGAAAGGACTCCGATGGAGTAAGGAAGCCCGAACAGGTTCAAATCGATCATGGAGAGCCATGAGAAAAATAACAAGACGCTAGTGATTACGGTAAGTTGCAAACATCTCAGCATCAATCTTGTTCGTCTAAGTTGGTTCAGAGAGAGCGAGTTGATCCCAAATAGTATGCATTTCAGAGAGAAATTGGTTAATGGTTTGATCAGCCATTTGGCGTTTGGTATGAAGAGTTGTTAGAAGTTGATATTGGTTGGCCAAATCTGTTGTAGTGAAGCGAGCCTCAAGAAATTCCCAAACTTCTTTGGCAATGTCAAAACGCCCAAATTCACCATGGATGGAAGGTAAGGTGGTGTTACGGAACCAGGTAATAATTTGATGGTGTTTACTCTCCCAGTCTTCAAGGCGGTCAGCAAATAAGGAGTTATGAAACGCCATAGCTTGCGTCCTTTCAAGAAACTTTTCATTGCTTGTGCCCAGGCTAAGTAGTTAGTATCATCAAGGGTGGTAGAGATTGGTTTTGGGACATCATTTCGGTCCATTTTAACGAAATAATGGAGGAAATATAAAGCAAATATATAGAAACAGTATAAAGGAGATATCCTTAAAAATGAAAAGAGGAGTTGAAAACAAGCCTGGAATCGGGTTAAGGTAAGCCGGGTTGGAGTGAGCCGGGTTGAAGTGAGCCGAGTTGAGGCCGGGTTGGAGTGAGCCGAGTTGAGAGTAAACCGAGTTAGGGTGAGCCGGGTTGGCTGTGATGAAAAGAGGCAAAATTTTGATAGAAATTTTAGAGGTATATGAGAGGCTCTGATACCATGTGAAGAGTATAAAGAGATAAGAAGAAAGAATGATTTAATGTTGTATTGGTGTGTTTTAGAATGTACATAGAGAACTCTATTTATAGAGTTGTAACAAGTGTAGTACAAGTGAAATAGTAAGTGTAATACAAGTGAAATAGTACAAGTGTAGTACAAATGAAATAGTGAAAATGTAGTACAAGTGAAATAATACAAGTGTAGTACAAGTGAAGTATAAGTGAATTACAATATCAAATATAACTTAACAGTCTGTATTAATCTGTATTATTTATTTATGTTGTTCTATTTTGTTGCAGAGAATTGCCGAATTCTTGAACATGTCTAGAAAGAAAATTAGAAATGCTACAGAGGTACTAAAGATTTTTATATTTGCATACCTTTCTATTGAATTTTATCCCTCTTTTCTTAGTGTACTTACTCCGTCAATGTATGTAGGCAATCAGTAAAGAATTCTCACTCGATAGGGACGCATTCTCCTCTTTGAATGGTATCCCGGGAGAAACTCACCATAGTGTTAGTTATCTTATCTCAATGTCTGCAAATCTTCATTAAAGCATTTTTTATGATTTTTTCAACGTCCATGATTGACATTTCTCTATAAATATTTCAGTACATTGCAGATAATCGCCTTGAAAACATTCCTTGGCATGGAGTAGAGGAATGGGCATTGAAGGTACGCATGGTGAATAGACTAGAAAAAGGCAAAAATTTGAGACATTGAAACGTTTTAACTCATAATTGTAGGGCTTGTGTCTGACACTCAAGCTCTAATGAAAATAAAATATTGGAGACTAATTTGAAGCTTCTCAATAAAATTCTTGGCAACCATCCTTTAAAGTTTGACATCCTTAAAACAAAAGTCAATTTTTCAAGAATCAACAGCAAAGAATAGTTACAGTCCTGTATAAAAATTTCTAATAATGAAATATTTTATTCTTATTTCCTAAGCTAAATATGAATTTGAAGCTGTTCCTATCTTATAATCATAAAGATATTAACAATGTATGTAACGTATATGCAGGATGAAGTAAACAAGCTCATAAATATGACACTTGGGGAACGGGAAATAGAGATTATACGCCTATACTATGGTCTGGACAATGAATCACGTACTTGGGAGGATATTAGCAAACGGTGAGTACATATGGACGTGGATATACTACTTACAAGAACATCATAGTTATACTTTGCATCAAGTTTAAGACATCAATCAATTTTTATGGTCAATTGTTTCTTCTTTGTATCCCTATCGCTCTAAGAGCAAGATATAAGTATTCAACATGTCGTGCTCAATCTCATATCCTAAAAGAGAACAAAAACAAAAGAAATGAAGCTTCCATGTTTACATTCACAGAGCAAATGGTTATTGTCACCCATGCATTCCTTAGCTCAAAACAATCGGATAACTTGTACCTTTCGGATGAACAAACTCTAGTTAAAGTCATGATTGTAGTGTTCATTTGGGTAAGAGTTGATAAAAATTAAAGATTAACTTGTTTTGGATTATGCCTTTGTTGGTTGGTCAAGATGTGCTCCTATATCATACTATATCTCAAGCACATTTTTTTTCCTTTCTTGTCTACTGCGTATATGTCTCATATGAAAGTTCATTTTCTCTGATTGTTATTTTGTCTCTTGCAGAATAGGTTTGTCTAGAGAAAGAGTCAGGCAAGTTGGACTTGTTGCACTTGAGAAACTAAAACATGCTGCTAGAAGAAAAAGAATGGAGGCCATGCTTGTCAAACATTAATTTGGTTATGTCCCGTTGTAAACACCACAGAAATACTGTATACATAGAGAAGGGTAAAACTGTATCTTCCATGTAATTTCTGATATTAGTATAGAGGATCGGTCAAGGCTTGATGACCCTAAACTTTCTACAAAAAGAGTTGGGAAACACATGTTAAGAGCTTGTGAGCTCGAGCAATTTTTTTAAATGACATGAAGTTTGTAGAACTTTGTTGTACGGAACACTATATATCCTTCAAATAGATAAAATGAAATAGAATAAAAAATTCAATATGCCAAATATTGAAAGACCAATGTTGACAAGAAACACTGAATTTTCCTTTCATCAAATACAAATTGAATTTACAGCCACTTCTTTCAATGAATATCTTGGGCCACTTCTAGCAAAATCTTTGAATAAGTCAATCTCAAATTAAAGAGAGAAAGTGCGACTTATATAGCTCAGTGCCTTCTTGAAAGAGAACTCTCTCTGGTGCATTTAGCATCTGTTCAAGTGTCACCGGCGACCAAGTTTTCTGATTAGGCAATAACCTTTGGAGCTATAGAGTCCATAAAAATGCTTTATACGACCAAAACCATATATGTGGTAACTATTGTGCATTATTCCAGTCTTAAGCTTTTCACAGCTAGCCATGTTGTTTGCATAGGTATCTAAAGAGAGATTTAAGGTACTTAGAATACAAGTTAATATTACTCTTTAAATATATATTTAAATGATATTTATTTTTTAACATATTTTTAAGTTTGATATAAATATTTTGAATAAAAAATTATATAAATTAATGTGTTATTAAATTTTTTTCATTTACATAAAAGTGTTACACGTTAATGTATTTTTTTTCTTTATAATGATTTATTAAAAATGAGAATTTTTTTTTTCAAAACAAATCGATAAAAAATATTAATTAAAATAAAGTTAAGAACGAAAATTAAAGAATGTACCGAGTAACGACGTGTCAAGTCCAGATGCTCGCATCTAACAGTTCACGGTCTATTTCTTGTTGATCATCTTCTACCTCTTTGACAGTAGACAGTTTTTCTCATTCATAACAATCTCTCTCTTCAATTTTAATGGCGAAGTTTTTAATTCAATCGCTGCCACCTGGCAATATCTACGGTACGATCACTCTCAGAAAAACATCAGCATCTCTTTTACTTTCACACCATCAACACTTACACTCCCACTTTTCTTCTGAGAAGCCTTCATTTCCCAAAGTTCTATCTCTCCATTACCCTCTTCCTTTCCCTCCAATTCATCTCCGTTCCACTTCTCCAGTATCTGCCTCACTTGACTCCGATGTCCCACATCCCATTCCTCAGGTAATCTCTCTCTCGCGAATTTCTTTTGGCTTTTGGTTCAGTTTCTGCATATTTATCGTGAGTTAGTGATTAATTTAGACAGAAAATGTGGAGATCTACTTGCTTTCTAAGATATTAATTCGTATTAGTGTTGAACTGTGCAAGTTAATTCTCTTCACTAGTCTATTTTGATGAGTAACACAAAATTTGATTCTTTCAAAATACCTTCATGAATATCAGTTTCACAAATTGGCAGTCATATTTAATAGTTAAACTGATTACTGGATGTGGATTCTGATCATTTTGCTAAAATAATAAGGAAAAAAAATTAAAGTTTCATAAAGTTACATCTTTTGGGACCCTGCTCTAGTTCCTGAGGTAACGAATAGAAAGGCTCAATTTTGTTCAGCTGAATATTTATATTAATTATATTTGTGTTTTCCGCATTTCTTGGATCTTGTTTAGAGAAATCGTACATGAAGTTGTTTGGATTTTTAACTTTTCAGTCACTATTATGCTTGTCTTTTAAGTTTTAATGTTACACAAGCCCTCTAGTTGACCTTAATGAACTGATGATTAACCTTTACTTTTTGAAAGGAATCAGTGAATTTCAAGAACAATAGGAGCTTTCAGCAATGGGATTCATTGACGTCAAAGTTCTCTGGAGCAGCAAATATCCCTTTCCTGTTACTACAACTGCCCCAGATCATCCTCAATGCTCGAAATCTTTCGGCAGGAAACAAAACTGCCCTTTTGGCAGTGCCTTGGCTGGTAAAGCTTTGTAGAAGCTTCTTATTTTCTGTAGCATCGATATTTTTGAAAATTAGATATCTTCGTAGGCTTATAAAGCAATGTTACAAAGTAGAAAGGGAAGCATGCTTTATTTGAGTTTAGTTCCGAGGATAAGACTGTCATGTTTTGTGGATATTTTTTTTCCAACTACAATGACATCAGAAAGTTGTCTTAGTACACACATGGTTTTATATATCTTGGTTGAAGGCTTGTGTGAGTTCTTTTTTCGCTGGTTTTGCATCACATTTTGTATAATACAATTAAAAAGTTGATATAAATTTTGTTTTCCTTCCCTTTATTGTGTCTGGATAAAGGTGGAGTATCTTACATGAAGGATTGATATAAATGCAGGGAATGCTTACTGGTTTGCTTGGAAATCTGTCATTGCTTTCGTATTTTGCAAAGAAGAAAGAAAAAGAGGCTGTAGTAGTACAAACACTAGGCGCGATTTCAACATATGTGGTTTTTGTGCAGCTTGCCATGGCAGAAGCTATGCCTCTATCTTACTTTCTCATCACCTCCATTGTTGTGGCAACTGGTCTTGTTTTGAATTTCTTGAATTACTTTGAAATGCTTAATGCTGGACTCTGGCGCTTTTGGGAAGATTTTATTACCGTTGGAGGGCTATCAGCTCTTTCCCAAGTCAGCTCTCTCTCACTCTCTCTTTCTCTCTATCCGTCTATTTTCTATTCAAAATTTAATGCATAGATATCTCGGTACCAACATGGAACTTTAGCTTGTAATTTTGAACCTGTCATTGGCAAATGTTGATACAGGTAATGTGGTCTACATTTGTTCCGTATGTACCAAACAGCATCTTTCCTGGGGCTGTATCATTTGTTGTAGCTATTGGAGCTGTTCTTTTGGTAAGATTTGTTATTTCTGTGGTTATGTTACACTACTCGCTTCCACCTCTCAGAAATTTATAAAATCTTAGATGCTTCCCCAGAAATAGTTCAACATTATCTCATGGCTCCCAATTTATTAACAATTTCATTTACCTTTCCAGTTATATTAAATATAGATGGACAAGTTAGCATCCTCTTAAATATGCAGCTGATAAGATTTACAGGCACGATTAGGCAAGCTATCGGACAAAGGCGTCAAATTCATTGGAGCTATCTCTGGGTGGACAGCTACACTTCTCTTCATGTGGATGCCAGTGTCACAAATGGTAATATTATAATTTTGGCATGTCAAACAGGATAATTAATTTTAGCATGTCTATGTGTCTAAACTTGTCTTTTCAGTGGACAAATTTCTTGAATCCTGACAACATTAAAGGCTTATCGGCTTTCTCAATGTTGCTTGCAATGATTGGAAATGGACTCATGCTCCCGCGCGCACTTTTTATTCGTGATTTCATGTGGTAATTATCCATTCTGACTCAAATTTTATGAGTTTCTTTTACAATGTTCATACATCTTTAAATTTAAAGCCTAAAGCATGACTTTGATCACTTGAAAAAGCATCTAACATATCAACCCCACGTTGATCTTTGAATTGTCTTGTATCTGAATGCTTGTCTTGGTACTTTTTTGTGAATGTTGTGTGTAACCATGATACTGCTTTGATATAATCTACCTAGCAAAGGAAAGTCGGCTTGACTTTTCTGTCATTGTAATTCTCATTCTCTTACTGACGCCACAAAAATGCAAGTTTCTTATGGTGAATAGAAAGAGATTTGTTTCGAACTTGAATGTGGATTTATATTCCTCAACCAGCCTAACCAATCAACACCCGTTCCCGTCTATTTGATCCATGTATGAATCATTAGTATGGAGATCTGGTCAATTTTCATATTTATTGTGCATAGCTAACAATCCTAATGGTAGTTATAATACCATTAATGGATTTCCAAAAAACAGTATTATTTAATATGCTATTATTATTATTATTATTATTACTTTAAGGAAATTAATAAACTTTAGCAATTGAACTTGTGTGAACCACGTGGGTGAAAAAAACGAAGGTCGTTGGGATAAAAATGAAATAGTAGGGTTAAAACTTATTTGATTAGATTTTGATGAAGTCAATCTCGATTCTTGAGCTTATCTGGACATTGTAGGATGAATTAATATGAATGATGGTTGTATCTGAATGACATTGGCTGAATTGTGCTACAGGTTCGTCGGCTCTTCTTGGGCTACTTTGTTTTATGGATATGGGAATCTTGTATGCCTATACCGGTAGGCTGCTCTTACATATGTTTTTAACTTATCTGGATGGTGCTTTAATCACATCAGAGAATTTTACCGTGATTACAGTTTCAACAGTATCAACGGAGAATTCTTCTGGGCTGCAACAGCTAGCTTGATTTTATGGATTGGTTTGTCTCTTAACCCCTTAACAGTTAAAAGACATATCACTTTAAACACAGTTGAGAGTTTATGGAGAAAATTTTCTTTTTCTGATATGCTTTAAGTGTCAAAAACTACTGTTAACATGTGCATTCCTATTAATAGGAATGGCTCTGTGGAGGGACACAGATGTGTGTGGATACAGTTCACCAATTAGATCTTTGAAGGAGTTAGTTTCCGGATCTTAACCAAAAAGCCATATCTGAGTGCAAAGATTTAAGAGCTAGCTGGTTTGCTCTGGTAAGGATGGTCTGTAATGTAGCAAATGTTCTATGTGTGTCACTGATTTGCAGCTATTGCCTAGCAAGGCGTAAGAGTTGTTCATCACGGAGCATATTATGCGATACGTCTTTAGTAATTATTAGTGTTTTTTTTATTTATAGTTGATAACAAAATGTGATATTTGAGTAAAATAATCTGTATATGGAGACATCCGAAACGGATGTTCCTGTTAGTGAGAAAGTAGGGTTTAAAAACAATCAAATGAACATGGCTAATATTTTTGGCCTGAAAAATCGATGTGCTCCAGAGAAGAAAACACTGAACCAATAAATGCACATCACATCGTTTGAATTGAAGCAATATGGTCTCTTATTTATATTATACATAACCATTTACCTCTTTTTTTTAAAAAAAAAAAAAACCAATGATCATTTATAGCAAAAATAACGGGGAATACACCAATCGCCTTCAAATTCAGATTTGCGAGCAAAAATGTCAAATGCCAGACTGATGTACTAGATGAAAAGTGTTTAGTCTATTACATATTGTATTCAAATTTTAATTAAATCTATAAGTAAATTTTTAAATTTTTAAAATATACAATTTAATCTTTAAATTTTTAAAACTTTACATAGATTCTTAAACTTTTAAAACTTCACATACATCTTAAATTTTTTATTAACAAATATATATTTTAATAACTAAGACATAAAAAATTTAAAAGTTTAAAAATCTATATAATAGTTATAAATCGATTTTAATGATCAATAATACACTTTAACATACTTTATAATATCATAGTCCATCATAAATGCTCTTTTATTTGTAAGAGGATTGCATTCAATATAACCACGTAAAAATACACATCTTTAAGAAGATATAAAAATACATATTTTAAGAACATAACAAATATGCACAACCCAACGAAACCTGTGGGCAACGTTGAGCCCTCCTTTTTTGCTTCACATATCTCCACTTCAAAGTTGGATATCGCAACTGATACAACTCATTCTATAGAGTATGATGTATTGATAACATTAGGCATGCCCGCCATGAATTAAAGACAAACCTTGTGCTTGCTTGGTAGAAGTACAAGTATAGAAGGAATCAGTACCCTTAGACTACCCTTATTCTTGTTTTAAATTATCCTTATTTTCAAATTGAACACATCAAATATCTTTATTTAAGTTATTGGTATACATTTTGATTAATTTCAATAATAAATATTATATCTAAACTGCCTTAATTCCTTAATATTACTATTGAATTTGACCAAAAAAATGTAGATTAATAACTTAAATAGGAGTATTTAATGTTTCCTATTTGAAAATATGAATCAAAAAAGTACTAAAATAAGAATAATTATAATTCATAAGTACAACCCCCTCATAAAAATCCAACAAGAATTCAATTACTGGTTCATTTATCATGTCGTAATATTTATAATTCATGGGTCATAAATAGCTCCTCTCTTTTGTTTGGTGTGTGTGAATGAGTCTAAATATAAAACATGAATAACAAACTGAATATATAGTTTAGATAAGCTCTTCTTTTTAATAGGTTAGTTTTTGAGTAGAAACACCAAGTCTAATTGGTATCAAGAGGCCCATGTTGATCACAAGGGAACATTGTGGGTCTTCGGGTCCTTACCAAGTTGGTAAACTCAATGGAATAAAGTTGCCCCAATTAAAGAGAATGCAACTAAATGTGTGGCCAATGCTTGTTATACGGATCACGATTCAAGTTGACGGGAATTAAATGTGTTCTTCTTTAAGTGGCATTTTTGTATGTTCGAACAAACCACACATTGAAAAAATGATACTAAAGACACATAAATTTACACACTTTTGCACCCACACTACATATTGTGACACATATCAATATTATCTAGAAAAATAAATTACTTTTCAAATTTCTAAAATAATTCTAACACATTATAACATAAAGGTTATGTATGCAACAATGCGTGCAACAGCAGGTGATATTAGCATTTCTAATGGAAAAAAGTGTAGAGCAAATTGGATATACTTAGGATAAGCTACTGTTAACCTTATGGTCGGAACCCATTTCAAATAACTCCACGTTCCAATCTTTGCCAAGTTTTGGCACCCTTCTTTTGAACTATAGTCCTTTTTCTTATTATCAGATTCTTCTACTTTTTGCGTAATCAGCGTCCAGACGGGGAAACACATCAAAATTATTATCGGACCATATAAGAGGACCACTTGATAAGGACTTTATCATTACTCCATAATCAATAAGTCTAATTCATAGCAATTAGCATTTCCTAAAAGGAGTTGCTAAAAGGCATCTAACATAGAGCATCAACAAAGACTGCTGAACACACTTGAATTAATTCGTGTACTTTCACATAACAGACAACTTCGACACCATATTATAATACTAACTTGAAATGAGAACACAACTTTTGTTTATTGATATCTAACACATTTTTAAAAAAGGTGCACGTTTGATCCCTTTATTTTGAAACACCTTTTAGAAAACAAATGGACCTAGGCTGCTCCCAATCCATATCAATGACTAGTCCTTTACCTAGAACTTCTAGCCATGCCCCAAAATAACGAAAAGGGAAAAAATATCATATAAACAATTGTGAGCATTTTATGAGAAAACATTAAAGACGAATTTACAGATCTGATCCACCTGGGTCTGATATAACAGTCTTTCCAAATAATTGTTTTAGGAAAAACAATATTGTCAAGATCCCCCAATCGCCAGAGTTTATAATTGTCACAAATAAAACTAAGGCAGCATGATCGATACTTCTCTCTATAATAATTGTATCACGAGTTGTAACTATAGTAGTATCCTAAAACTGCAGACATGTAAATGAACCTAAAAGTGGCCCAAAAAGTAACGCATAACAGTTCAAGATCTTCACTGCTTGGTTACTAGAACATGCAAAATCACCGGTGAATGTATATCACAGAAACTAATGTAGCAACAAGAAGAGCATTGTGGCATAACTACCAAGTCACAATCTATAGTAGAAACACATGAGAAACCACAACCAAAACCTACACATGTTCCGCATGGGAAGGGGAAAAAACAACATGGTTATAATTTTTTTGATAAGAAATAAAATTATGACCTTGTCAAATGCATATATTTCTATATATTCAAATACATATATTCAAATGTATATTAAATTATGACATGGCCATAATTAAATGCATGAGTAGATATATATATATAAAAGTTTAAGAACAAAACTTTCTAGAATGCTAACAGAATTATACCTCAGACTGCAACTGGTATCATCTTACATGGTCGGATGGTCCCACAAAAAAGCAAATGGCTTGTTTTTGCTTTGAAGCTCTGATGCATAGTAAAAGCCTCTCTAGTATATTTCAGTATTTTATTTCCCAGCCTTCAGATAAAACTGCCACAAGTTTTAGAAATATATGCCAGTGCCACCAAGAATAATTTTGCTACACATCACTTCACTGCCTTCAAGTGCAAATGTGCAAAACAACACAAAAACCATCCTGACTGTTGCAGGCCTGGACAATTTGGGACGATTTAGTGCAGTGCACCTGAAACATAGATTTCAGAATCATAATATGCCTTTCGAGCTTAATAAACAAGAATTTTACATCTTGTCACTAATATAGTTATCTAGAACGGCATCATAGCATAAGCCACCAAAATCTGAAAGAAATCCCAACAAGTACATGATTACTAGTCTAGACATACCTATAACAATAAACCAACACCCACCCAACTCTTTGTCCTAGCTCACAAAAGAATAGCTGACAACGTTCTCTTTGTTATTGTTTATGGTTGAGAACATGTTTTATGTATATGGAAACAAATAGTGTCAGCTTCAAGGTGACCAATTTCATTATTATATATAGAGTATTTAAGCATGGAACGATTAGAAATGTTTACCATATATAAGGAATTTCAAAACTTCTGCAGCAACCACTGATCGAATTTGGATACCTTGACATCTCAATACGGGTATTCTAATTCTTCCGGTCTGTCATCTACCTTCTATATAAACCTTCAAAAACTTCTTAGCATCAGCCTCCTTTCCGGGTCTAGCCAAGGCAGAGCCAATACATAATAAGGTACTTTCAGAAGGAACATGCCCTCTGTTTCTCATCTCTATTAGAAGCCTTTTTGCCTCAGCCCGGTACGCCTTTTTTAGCCTCCTCTCTAGCTCTGGCTGCTTTGATAGATTATACCAGCCACAGGTTAGTATGTTGTAGGTTGAAGAGTTTGGAGACACCCCTCGTGACTGCATTTCATTCATAAGCTCTCTAGCTTTGCTCATCTTTCCTGCCTTAGCAAAATCACTGATAAGCACATTGTAAGTGCCAACTGTGGGAATAAAACCTTCGCTTATCATTTCACAGTAAAGTTTTAAGGATCCCTTTTTATCTCCAATCCTACCATGACCTGAAACCAAAGTATTATAAGTAGAAGCATTAGGGACAACGCCATTTTCCTTCAGTTCAACAAACAGTTTATCTGCTGCTTTCATCAAACCAGAACCTGAAAGAACAGCTAAAAGAATATTGTAAGTCTCAATATCCGGATAAACTTTCTCAGCCTGCATGAGAGAGAGTGTACCAAAAGCCCTAGCTAAATGACTGCTTTTGCAATACCCTTCTATAAGGGCATTATAAGTAGAAATATCTGCAGCTATTCCTGCACCTACCATTTGCTTCAACACTGAAGTTGCTTTTTTAGTCATCCCAAGTTTGCATAAAATAGTGATCAGATTATTGTAAACAGCCCGATCAAGCTTAAGCCCCATACCTACAAGTTTTTCATGCATTTGCAGAATAACATCAGCCCTTCTACTATTTGAAGATGCTTTAAGAAGAATTCTGTGAGTCAATGAAGTAGGTAGAGATCCCAGAACCAACATTTCATTCATGACATCCATTGCTTGTTCAATCTCACCAGCTTCACAAAGCCCTTTAACCAGAATGTTCACAGTAAGAGAGTTTGGCTTAAACCCTAGGACTTTCATCTCACTCCAAAGTGTAAAGGCATCTTTCAAATTCCCTTTTCTGCAGTATGCACTAACCATGATGTTATATGTAGCATGATCTGGAGCTAAACCAGACTCTCTCATACGAGTATACATTAATTGCGCGTTTTCATACTTTCCAAGCCTCAATAGGCCATTTATCCAGACATTATATGCAAAAACATCAAAACCTAAGTTTCTTTCTTCCATTTCTTCGGCCAACTTCAAAGCAATTGACTCCTTTTCCATTTTAAGAAAACCATCCATTAGAGATGTATAGTTAATATGATCAAGCAACAAGCCCCTAGAAGTCAACTCATTGACTAATCCTTCAATTTCACCCATCCTTCTACATCTTTTTAAGTTGTTCACACAAATATCAAGTATAACATTGTTTTCCTCCAACCCTTTAGCCTTCATTTCCCTATAAAGATCAAGAGCAAATTTCTCTTCACCTTCCTTAAAATACCCATCAATGAGTGTTGCATAGATAAAAACATTTGGTAAGACATTCTGTTGTCTCATCTTCCTCATGAAATTGGTTGCCTCATCAAGCATACCTTTCTTCACATAACCGTTTATAATTGAAGAATAAGTGACAATGTTTGGGCAAATATGTTTCTCCGTCATTTCTTGCAGTATAGACATTGCACGGTCCATGTTTCCTATTTTGCAATGCCCATTTATTAAAACAGAATATGTGACATGGCTTGGAACTAGGTTATACTTCAAAAGTGTTTGAAGCATGTTCTCAGCCTCATTGGCGTTTCCAAGTTTAAACAGTCCATCAATAAGAGCAGTAAACATGATCACATCAAAAATAAGACCACGTACCACCATTTGGCTTTGAAGCGTAAGAGCTTCCAAGGTGCATCTTGCCTTGAACAAGTAATCGAAAAGGATAGTGTAAGATATGTGATTAGGATCAACACCCATTTCCTCCATCTCCCTTAGAAGCTCTTTGGCTAGAGGTAACCTCCCATGCTTACAAAGTCCATATACAAGTGAATTATAAGTAACTACATCAGGAAAAAATCCATTAGTAACCATTTCCTGGTACGGAGACTGAGCTTCATTAACCCCTTGCTGCTTACAGTATGCACTGATGAGTGTAGTGTATGTAATAAGGTTCGGAGCTAAATATATACCTTCATCCTGACTCTGAGAGTCTGCAATTTTGACAGATGCACAATTTTCAACCATCTGAGATTTCAAAATATCAATAAGCCTCTTCACATTCACAAAATCACCCCTCTCAGAAAACCCATGAATGAGAGTATTATAACTGACAATATCAGGAAAAAGAGACTGCTTCCCCATCATCTCCATCAACTCCAGTGCATGATTCATGTCTCCAGCTTCACAATACCCACCAATCAAGGTGTTGAAACCAACAACATCCTGAGGAACTCCTCCCTTAACCAAATCATCCATAACCCACTCTGCATAATCTACAAACCCAATTTGGATAAACCCCTTAACTAATATATTACAAGTATAAGAATCAATACATATTCTCCTTTTCACCATTTCAGACAAGAACCCAATAGCCCGATGAGCCAATCCTTGTTTACAAAAGCCCCAAATAACAGTATTATAGGTAACAGTATCAGTTTCGGCATTCCTAAGCAAATCCAAAGCCAAAACCAAATTTCCCACTTTACATAAAGAATGAACCACTATGTTATAAGTGAAAACATTGGGCACAGCCCCACAAGAAAGCATCTCAGAATAAAGAAGCCATACCTGAGACACCAAACCAAAGGCATTAAATTCGAAGAGAAGTCGATTCCACAAAGGCAAGGTTGGAGTAAGCCCGTGCTTTCGCATGGAATAAAAGGTGTTTGACGCATCAGAAAATTTTCCACAGGCTAAATAAAGCTGTATGAGGGTGCAAAAGAATGATGTATAGAGACGAGTCTTTGATTGAGAAATAGCAGCAAAATCGATTTTTTTATGGAAAGGAGCTGAAAGAGGTGGGCTTGGATGTGGTTTTGAGATTGAGGGGTAATTGTGAGAGTTGAGCTGTTTGGTTGAAGGAAAAGTGAGAAGGGACTTGGAGAGAAAACAGAAGACACGGAGTGTGTTTGCTCTTTTGTTTAGGCATTGCATCCTATCTTTGATCGTTCCCAGCAATCAACGTATGGGAAAACAGAAAATAGCCTCAACAGTGACACCAAAATTCTTCACTTTTTGGACCTACAATTTGTTGGACCAAAAAGGATATACAAAAACTGGGGTAAAACAAGCTCATTAGTGATAGAAAACCAGAGATTTTGGCATGCTAATTGCCATACAACCAGCAAAAATTTCTCTTTTAGGTTTTCTAGTTGAACTTGAACTGTTGAAAACATTGCTACAGACACCAAATTCACATAGCAAGACTGATGAGTAGGCAAAGAGTTCGGAGTCTATGGACGGGTTAAGTTTGGATCGGGTTGGTTTCTGATTCTGGGTTCGACTAATATATCCTGACAAAACTGTCTACAATACTTCGCGCAAGTGAACCTGGCCATGTGTTTATTTTTAAATTCTTAAATTTATATTTTTATTATAAAAAATTTAACTATTATATGTCAGTGTTTATATTTTAAAAATTTATAACGTTATGTATAAAAAAATATTTAAATTATATCTTTAAAAAAAATTAATATCTAAATTTTATTAAGATATTATGTTTTATTCCATAAAATTTAGACCAAAGAAGGAACGAAAAATATTATAATTTTATCCTTATTTAAAAAAAATTAAACTCTTAATGAATTCAATCTTTCTCCGATCACTTCTTATTCTTAGCTATCATTTCTCTTTCCCATCTCCTTTATTCTCCATCTTCACTATTATTTTTCACTTTTTTTCTCCTAACTTTTCCTTCATTAATCTTAAGACATCACTATAATATTAATATAAAATCACTATAATACTAATATAAAACCTTATAATATAATGAAACATCAATATAAAAACTTAAAATTAACAAATTTTTAATTGTAAACGTAATTATAAATATAACATAATTTTTAAGTAAAACTTAAACTATTTTTAATTAATTTTATTATATTATTATTAATAATAATAAACTATGATGCTTACTGAGTTTTTATAAATATAGCTAATTTTTACGTGTGTAAATATATTATGAAAAATTTATACTTTATCAATCTAAAAAAAATTCTTAAAATCATCCTTAAATTAAAGTGTACGTTTTTTTTAGTATGAACTAAATGTATTAGTTAAAAATTTAAGAATTAAAATATTTTAAATATATAAATTTAATAACGTTGGTATCAAATAGCATTTTAATCTGTATTTAAAATGTAAAACATTTATACATGTTGTATGTAAATAATATTTTATTTTAAAACAAATTCAATTATACACATTAATTAAAATAAACTAAAAAATATATAATATTATCGGCATCATTTTAAAATGCATCAAACCAAGATAACATAGATTCAAGTTTTGTATGAGTCATAATTTATTATTTATTGCATTTTTTTTAAATAAGGTGATTTAAATAATAATTTTAAAAATTTATCCTAAAAATCTACCAGATTAAATAAATTACATATTTAAATATACTAATTTATAGATAATATATTAGAAGTCTAATAAATTTGAAAAATAAGATATTGAAAGTTCAAAAATATTTTTAGTGTCTTAATTTTTAAACTAAATGTACATCTAATATTTTATTTTTTAAATTTAATGAATCTCTAATATATTACTTATGATACATTATAGATCTATTAATTTAAAAATAAAATACTATGGGATATATTAGAGCTTCATTGAAACTTTTGGTGTAAGTACTTCTTTCACCTTAGGATACAGTACATGCGACTGATTGAAAATAAGAAGTCTGTCATGCAATCATGATTTATGTATCAAACTAGTTACATATATCAATTTTTAAGTTTAAAATTATAATGTTTTTCTAATATATTAGGATAATTGTAATTGTGTCTTAATCTTTCAATTATTAACAATGTAATCCATCATATTATTTTTGGGTTTGTATGTATGTCATTTTTTTCAATAAAATTTAATTAAATTATTGTCTCGTAACTTCTTTAACATAATTTTATTAAATACATATTTCATCAATTATGTTAACAAAAATAACATATAAACAATGTAAAATAATACATTTAAACATATTTATAAACGTTAAAGACAAAAAAATATTATTTATTTTTAAAATTTTAAATATTTAAATAGCGTAATAAAGCTACAATGCTTTTAAAATTTTATACAAATATATCATAAGTAAAGGTGTAAAAAATGTCGAGCATATCCTAATCTGTTAATTAGCGTGTTGTGTTAACTTTGTTCCATTAGGTAGTATACTTGGTTGACCTATCAAAATTGTGTAATACTTATATTCTTAGTTCATAGACTTTGATGTGTCTCTTCCATTGGATCGTACTTGAAAGGATGACCTAGCTCATGGCATAGTATATATCTATTAAGTTACACTACAGAAACGAGTAAATAATTTGATTAATCGATTTAAATTAAAAAAATTGATCTAATTTAATGAATTTAGATTAAATTTAATTAATAAATTTTATAACCGAATCAAATTCTGATTAAAAATTATAAAATTCGTTATTATTTAAATTAATATATTTTATAACATATTGTATCTAATCGGGACTAAATTACTAATAAATTATAAATAAATACATATTTTATATTTATAATATGTTATATTTAAATATTATACATACCATACTTATATTAAATTATTATTTTAACTTTAAAATAAATATAAATGTTTATAATAATTTAGTAATTGTAAAGACATATTTCTTATTTTTTTGATTTTTTTAGTTACGATTCTAAATATATTAATTTAAAATTTAAGTTTATATATATTGTATTTTATATATGATAATAATTCATAAATAAATTTCAATATCAACATGACCTTATCAAATCCAAAAAAAATCAATTTGTTCGTATTCGAATTAATTTAAATTGATTATATCATCGGATCGAATTTAAATTAATCCGTTTTGAATTGAATTGGATTCAAATTGACCAAAACAGAACAAATTTGATCCATTGATCATCCATATTACGTTCGCATTTAGTAATATATTAATACAATTATATATTTAGTATTAATTTTAATGTATTTTAATTTTAAGAATATAAGGCTAATGTGTCGACTTGTTATGAGTTATGGATCGAAATCATATTGTTTTTTTAGATTCATATATCATATTATATTACGTCGTGTTGTGTGAGAATTCTAACAGATTTTATCGTATTAATCTAATAAACAAATTAAATAATTAACGGATTATACCGTAACATATAACTTATTTTACACCCACAATCCTAAGCTTTTGAATATATTCCATGGTTGAATTGAGATTTATTTATAAAATTCTAAAATTTAACCCTAAATATACAATTTAAAATTATGTAAACATTCGTAAAACGTTCACTTTTCCTCCCCTCTTCGAAGTTGGAGCACCAAGGAAGTCAGACTGGCGTGGAATTATGGGGATTGGGATGTGCTAAAGTTTACTCTAAATTTTAATCTTTTTTTATATTATGTATATGAGTCCATCATTATTTAGAATAATTAAAAATTAAAATATCACTTTAATTTATTTAAAAAACAAAAATTATTAAAACTATTAAAATAAATTTTAACAAAATATAAATAAGAAATCTTCTTTTAAATGGACAATAAAATCAAATAAAATTTATTCTAATATCTTTCCATCATGTTTCTTTTTTTACTTTCTTATTATTCTTTTTTTTATTAATTATTTTTATTTTTTATTCTAAAGTTCTCAGTCATCTTCCTTCTTTTGTTAATTTTTTTCTACTCTTATGAACTTCTACTAATTGGTACAATTTTTATCTTCATAATTTTTTTTATAATATATGTGTTTTATGATTTGAAATATAGTATAATAATATTTTATTTTATTTACATTATCTTTATAATTTGAATATAACATATTTTATGATAATAATCGTAATATTCATGAATTATTTTGTATATAAATATTAATATTAATTTTATTACTAATTGAAAAAATTGTTGTGCAACATTTTTACAAAATAACATGTTAGTCCACTCAATATGCAACAGCTTGTCTTGCATATGTTTTTTTGTTCAAACTCATCTCCTTAGATCTTCGAGCTAAATTTGATTTGTGTGATTAAGATCATTTTGTGCATTAATTTTGTAATCATACCTAAAACTTATCAAGATAGTTTGGGAGTAGAAATTATATTTATAATTATTTTTTAATTTAAAAATCATTAAAATTATTATTATTATTATTATTTCGTAAATCATAATGTTATATTTTGACATTTAAATTATTAATTTATTTACGAGAATATTATTTTTATTAAAATTTATCTAATTTAATTATAAAATTTTATAAATATATATTATATTTTAATAAAAATTATAAGAAAATGGAAATGGAAGAATCCGTAGGATAGAGAGGATGATCCTCAATCGTACCCAAAATCTTTCAGGAGAACAGAACATTCTCTATTAATGTCAAAATTGATTTTTTTCACAAATCCAAGAACACTCTATTTACAAAATTTGAGTTTAGTGCATTCTCAATGTTAAATGACATTTGTTTAAAAGGGGTTAATAATGGTAACGAAAAACATCACTGGAGTTTCTCAATGTGGTTTTTTATATAATGGATCATAAAAATATTGACATTTTACTCATTATAATTTTTTTAACTGTTTTTAATATTTTAACATCATCGATCATATTTCACTTAATAGAATTAATTAGTTAAAAGTACTTGATTTGTATATGAATTCTTTCACCTCTATTTTAAATTTTACATTGTTTGATTTTTAAAACATATTTAAAATTTATGTAAAATAAATTAAAAATTAAAAATTAACAACAAGTATTTGAGTTAATTAGAGATAAATTCTAAAAAACCACGAGTATAATAGGTTTATTAAGAAATTAATCTGCTTAATTTTGTAAATTGCTTTTTAACTAAAGTGCTTAACTTAATTTTGTTTTTCAAAATTTAAAATAAAATATAAATAACAAGATATGCTATTAATTTTGAAGTATAATAATTTTTTTGTTCAAGATTATTTTAAATATGATTTATATTTACGTGATTTATACATAATTTATTAAAATATTAAAAATAATTTAGTACTATATTTTGTTCTAATTAAAACTATAATATCTAAGCATAATCTTGAATATAAGCACTGTGTTTAGCATGATTTATTAAAATAATAAATTGAATTTTTATTAAATTTTATTGCCACTATTATCCTGAAATTGAATAAATATTTATGCTTATATTTTAAATATCTTTTAAAAAATTGTAAAAATACTAAAAAAATTAATTATAAAAAATAAAATCTTAAATAAATTATATAATAATTAAGAATAATATTAGTAATCATTATAAAATATATGATAAATTTTGTTCAGAATTTTAGAAGACATTATTTAGATTTTTATATATTACTAATCATGCTTACATAGTTTGTACATACTAATTTCCTACTTAATTTATAAAAAAATAAGATTTACGATCTTTTGTTCTTCTTGTACTTCTGGAACTCCCGGCAAGCCATTAGAGTTCCCCATTATAATCAAATTCTTTCTAATTATTATTTTGCTTAATTCCATTAAGTTCTTTTGTAATCTTCCTTTTTTCTCTAATGACAACTTCTTCTTCTTCTTTTCTAATCTATGATGAAAACTTTGTTGATTGACAGAGGATTATGACGAGAAAGAGAAGGTGTTGAGGCAATTTGACATGAACATGGCATTCGGACCATGCGTTGGCATGACCAGAATGGCTTGTTGGGAACGTGCCAACCGTCTTGGCTTGAACCCTCCTCAGGAAATTGGGGTCCTCCTGAAAAATGGCAAGGTTCTCTCTGAGTGTTTGTGGGAGGATCGCATATAAAATTTAACCTAAAGTGCCATGTTAGTACATACAGACATTAGAACTTAGGTCCCAACCATACTCCAAAACCTTGAGGGATCCTTGAGGAATCTGCTACTTTAGGTGGTTAGTCTTTTGCTGGCCCTAACTTATTGTTTGACCCTAGATGTTCTTTATGAATGCATTTTTTTTTTTTGTCATAACATTTTGCTTCAATTTGAAAGCTTTTATTCTATGACGTTCATGTATATATATTTTTTAACCATTCCATTTGACAGTGGAGGATTTGAATTGGGACTTTGTTATATGTGATGATGATCTAAAATCTAAATTCAATTGTGTTTCATGTTTACTGCACGTATATTTGCTAAAATACAAAATTGTAGGATGTTTAAACGTGGAGTATGTTTAGCTTTGTAATAGTTGGACTTTCCTAAATTATCATTGGTAATTGATGTTGTGTGAACTGTAATGGCTATTATCAAAACATGTCTTCTTTAATGTTTGTTTGGGTTGAGGGATTTGATAAGTTATTGCAATCATGTTGAAAATCTTCAAGACCAATGTTTTAGTAAAATGGTTTACCAAAATGTATCAAAATTATATAATTTTCCCCAAAAATGACACATTTAGTACTTCAAAAGTTTCATTTACTAAAAGTATCGCAAAATATCATATTAGATAAAGTTCATTTACGTGATCATTAGCTAATGTAAACTAGTTGTCACATTAGTTTATTGATCATTAACCCTGGATGGAGTATGTTTTATCTAATTGATGATAGTTTATGAAAAATTATTAATTATTTTTTAAGTATATGATAATGTAGTAATTTAGGTCAATAAAATTTAAGATTAATATAATTTTTTTTAAATAAATACTCAATAATAAATAGAAAAAAATAATCTCATTTTTGGAAAATATATTCACTCTATAACCAACGTAATTCATAATTTATAGATGTAATTGACTTACTTTTAGTAAGTTAAGTCTAAATAAAGTTATGTAAATTATATTTGGATTCAAGGAAGATAGATAATTGTGATATTTTGAGAAAATTTTAAATTAACTAAAATATTTTTCCAATTATGTATTCTTAAAAAACTATTGCCGTCTTGATGGGGAAAAATTAATAATAAAACATAAAATTTAATATGGTTCATCAATTTATTTAACTCGTTCAAAGTTAATATTTGAGTAATACTAATTCTTTATACAAGAGTTTTAATTCTTTCTTTCTTTTTTTTCTTTTTCTTTCTAAAAGGACTTTTTTTCTTTAAGTAGGATTTAAACATGCTATCTTCATCTCATGATAATATTGATTATGTTATTTGTGGTAATAAATCACTGGTAATAAGAATCTTAATTCAATATTCAATATATTATATATTTAAAAAAATTCAAATTCAAATCCAAATTCCAAATATATTTGTATCATACACACAAAATACACAAAACAAATAAACATAAAATTCACCACAACGTTATCTGTTTTGAAGCACCACAATAGAGGAGACTTGGACATAAATATCAAGCTGCCACATTAAACTCCATATTGTTCTAGCAGTTATCCTTTTAACTTTATATCATTTTACACACATTAAATAAAATAAAAAAACAATTTTTCTTTGCTTATTTGTTGTATTGCTCTCATCTAATATAACTACAAACTCTCTCTCTCTCTCTCTCTCTCTATATATATATATATATAGTAGATGAGACAGACTTCTAAAAGATATAATCACTTTATTTACTCGTGTGTAGTTACTCTTAATTTTTTTTTCTCTATTGATTTATACTCATCTTTTAATTTTTTTTATAATAATTTTTTTTATAAAATAACGTTGAACATCAAATATGATCAATATAAAACATCAATAAATATTTTTTTATAAATATTAAACTTACTATTTTGTTGTGTATTTTATTTCATATTTTTTAAATATACTTTTTAAAAAACTAATGACATCTCTTTATATAATAAAATATTAATGATATATTTACGTATAATTTTGATACTAATTTATATTTTTATAAAAATTTAATTTATATTTTTATAAAAAATTAAAATATGTATAAAACTTTTACCTTCTATAAGATAGTTTTTGAAACAAATGAATAGTTGACACCCTCAAATGATAAGACAAATTAGTAGTAGTACTATCTATTGCTTTATAAACAAAATTGTGATATATGTGATATATATTATTTTTTTAATAAAATTTTCGAGATTTTAATCTTTATTATTTGTATCTTTTTTATCAAATTAAATCATAATTATATAGTTAGTATTTGATTAATACTTTATAATTATTAATAATTAAAAGTTAAGGTGTTTTTGTTGAAGGAAACAAAAAAAGAAAAAAGTTAATTTACTTCCTTATAAATCCCCTCAACAAAATATAGTCCGGATTCCTATTTGCAAATGAAGTTTCTAATATTTAATTTCAATTTCATGATGTAACTCAGAATTTTTTATTAAAGAAGACTATGGGAATTGGTCAAAGTCAAATCTTTGGCAAATTCCAACAAACAAATCTAAATTATCTACCGCAAAACTCTCTAATATTTAAGTAAATTTTAAATAAAATAGTTAAAAAAATTAGAATAGTCATTAATGTTTGCTGGCCCATTCTAATCAAACTCTTTATTTTAATATTTTTTAAATTTATAATATGAATAACTATACAATAAAAATTAATTAACTACTTTGACTATTACATGTAACTTGGTCAAAAAGTTAAGTATTAAAATAATTAAAATATTTTTAATATATTATAGATATTTAAAAAAATTAAAAAATACATATTATACTTTTAGTTATTTTAATCAAAAGTGAAATATACTTATGAGTTGGAGTTGTTTTTATTATCACCCAAAAATCTTAATTTTATAGTAAATTATCCAATAAAAAACCTCAAATATTATATTTTATAACTTCAATAAAATAAAATCAATATTAAATTAAATCTTTATTAAAAATTCATCGATCTACTAATATTTTGACAACTATCATCGATTAATCTTATACAAACTTTAGATACAGTTGGTTGGATCGTCAACTACGTCGAATGTGTGTAATATTTTACATACAAATATATAGATAAATTTAACATGTTATATCCATTTACTTGTCGTAATTACAATAAATGTAATAAATTACATACAAAAGATGCATATAGATGTAACATATGTTTAGTAGTTTGTTACCTCAAAATTCTAGTGTAATAATTATTGAAAATATTGTGAGATGTAGTTTTATTTGTATTTTATTAAATTGTCTAGTAAATATATTTTGATATTTATAGTTATGAAGTTAAGATTTTTGAAATAAATTTTTATTAATTTAAAAAATAAAAAAATTCTATATTATATTAATATTATTACTCTTTTTGTAGGAGAGTTTATGCTTACTTATTTTTATCAAATAATATTTTTTTAATTTATAATAAAAAAATTATTTAATAATACTGATTGATATTAATTATTGATCTTTCAAGATATAATTTTTAACTATAATATCATATTAAAATATTTTATATTAATTCTTTAAAAAGTTTTAAATTAATATTTTTTTATATATATCAGTCCTCTTTTAAAATTTCAAGTAATTTAAAAGTAAGATAATTAAATTTATTTATTTAAAATATTAAATGATTACATTTCAATTAAAAACAAATAAATTCAACTACTTTTTTTAAAAAATAATACTTAGAAAGCTTTTTTCATATATGACTTAGTTTTTCATTTCATTGAATAATCAAAACCGATAAAGCATTCTCACATAAACATGCAGAAAGCAGAATGCACAATAAGATAATTTTAAATGATAAGAGATATTATTATTAATAAATATAATTAGATATAATAAATATATTTAATAAAAATTATCTTATAATTTATTTATGATAGATAATATTATTATAAAATTTATATGTATAATTTTGCATATCTATATTTTTTTATAGCAAATAAAAGTAATCAAGCAACTTGTTCTGAGTCGGAATTTCTGGCTTATCCCCTGCACTTTCTAATTGTAATCATGAAACAGCCATAATGTACTACTCTAAACGAACTTTTATCTCTCTTTAAAAAAAATTATAGTCTTTTTGGACAATTAACTAAAAGATAATTTTTTTTAATTTATAAATAAATTATTCTTAAAAATAAATAAAAATATTTAGTCATGTTTTTTAAAAATTATTTTTAAAATTTAAAATTTAGAAAACAATCAAGAGTTATTTTTGGTGTTTTTAAAACATTTTTTATTGAAACATAATAGATATCATTATTTATATATTAAATCAAGTGATTTTACAATTTAATCAAACAATATAATTATTTTTTTTATTTTTTTAAAATTAATTTATTAAAATAATAACTAAATAATTTATCATTTTTAAAAACTATAAAAATTTATTTTTAAGTTTTGATTTAAAAATAATTTTTAAATTAACTGACTAAACATATAACTACATGTTTATATATTAAATATGTAAGTTGATTAATAAGTAATATTAAATATATAAATATTCTTTTTATCTATTTACAATGCATTTACTATTTATATAAGATTCATTTTAATATAAATGCTACGAATTCCAGTTACGTCATAACCATGGAACTACAGCATGAAGAGCTTCAGGAGTTCCTTTATTTTTATAAAGAAACACTTAGAATATATTTACTTTTAAGTAATTCGTCAGAAGCGACTTAATTTTTTTAGAAAAACACTTCTATTATATTGTTTTTAAGTATGCATTAAAAATCATTTAATTATTTTTATAAAGGAATACTGTAGTGATATTTTGTTTTTAATAGAAATTGAGAGTCACTTTAAACTTTTTAAAAGAATATAATAAAGTGATATATTTGAAAATGTTTAGTGATTTATGGTATGAAATATTAATAAATTAATTATTATAAAAATTTAATTTAAAATTAATATTATTTTTATACATCTATTAATATTCTATAAATATTAATATTATGTATATGTATAATAAACACTTACAATAAATAATTAAGATTATTGATCTTTAAACACATGTTCTTTTAACTATAATATCATGTTGAAATATCTTATATTAATTTTTAAAAAAACTTAAAATTAATATTATTTTTTATATATCAGTGTTGTCTTAAAAGTTAAAGTAATTTAAAAGTAAGATAATTAAACTAATTTATTTAAAAAATTAAATGATTAAAATTCAATTAAAAACGAATAAATTCAACTACTTTTTTTCTTTTCAAAAATAATACTTAGAAACTCTTTTTCATATATGACTTGAGTTTTTCCTTTCATTGAATAATCAAAACCGATAAAGCATTCTCACCTAAACATGCAGAAAGCAGAATACACAAGAAGAGAACTCTCGATCGATTAAAAATATTAATTCATGGGATGAAAAATTATAAATAGGAATTATAATAGTTATAATGAAACAAAAAAAATGAATGAATTAATATTTTTCTAATTTTCCAAATTAATCTTTCAACAACAATGATATATTTTCTTATTAATAATTAAGAAATTTTTTAATAAAAGAACAAGAATAATTAGTTTTCTTATGAAATGAAATAAAAAAAAAACGAAATCCTTTCAATAAAAATTTATAAACGAACAAAAAGTAAAGGTATATATATATTCAATTCCTCCGAACATGCGTAGTGTCTTACCACCTTTTCACTCTCATGTCCTTCATTTTTCCACAACTAATAACTCCTCTCTCTTACTCTAAAATCTCAAATTGACTTCGAAATATGGTGACCTGGTTCATCGTTCTCGTCTCCTTCTTCATTGCTCTTACCATCGTCAAATTAATTGTCAAACCCTCCAATTCCACCGAACACCTCCCTCCTGGACCTTTCACCGTACCCATAATAGGAAACTTTCTATTGTTTCGCAAGCCATTAACCGAAATTGAGCTTGCTCTCCGAAACCTCCACTCCAAACTCGGCCCAGTCGTTACCCTCCGTATCTTCTCTCGACCCGCTATCTTCATCGCCTGTCATGATCTTGCACATCAATCGTTGATCCAAAACGGCGCCGTTTTCTCTGACCGACCTAAAGCCAGTCCGACCAGCAAAATCCTCAGCAGTAATCAACATACCATCAATTCAGCTCCCTACGGCCAGACTTGGCGTAACCTCCGTCGTAATCTCACTTCTGAAATTCTCCATCCTTCTAGGGTCAAGTCTTATTCTCATGCTCGCAAATGGGTATTGGACATTCTCGTCAATTCCCTCAAGTCTAACACCAAACAAGGTAAACCCATCCAAGTGAAAGACCATTTTCAGTATGCCATGTTTTGCTTGTTGGTTTTGATGTGTTTTGGGGATAAATTGGAGGAGAAACAGATAAAAGACGTTGAAAATATTCAGTGTCGGATTCTAGTGGGTTCTGGAAGGTTCAATTTAATCAACTTCTTGCCCAAATTGTCGAAGATTTTGCTACGGAAAAAGTGGAACGAGTTTTTTCAGCTACGAAAAGAACAAGAAGCTGTTTTAACACCTCTGATAAACGCAAGGAAGAAAGCGAGAGAAGAAAGGCAGAGAAAAACCAAAGAGGACCCAAAAGAAGACTGTGAGTTTGCTCTATCGTATGTAGATACCCTTTTGGATTTGCAGCTTCCTGAGGAACATAGAAAGCTTAATGAAGGCGAAATGGTTAGTTTGTGCTCGGAATTTCTCAGTGCTGGTACGGACACAACGTCCACAGCTTTGCAATGGATTATGGCAAATATAGTAAAGTACCCACATGTTCAAGAAAAGCTTATTGCTGAAATTAAAGGGGTAGTTTCGAATGAGGAAGAGAAAGAGGTAAAAGAGGATGATTTGCAGAAGATGCCATATCTTAAAGCTTTGATCTTGGAAGGTTTAAGGAGGCACCCACCAACTCATCTTGTAGTACCACACGCAGTGACAGAGGAGACAGTTTTGGGTGGATACGTGATTCCAAAGAATGCTTCCGTGAATTTCATGGTGGCAGAGATGGGATGGGACCCTAAGGTTTGGAAAAATCCCATGGAATTTAAGCCTGAAAGGTTTCTGAGTAGGAAAGGTGGAGAAGAGGAAGTGGTTGACTTAACTGGAAGCAGAGAGATAAGGATGATGCCTTTTGGGGTTGGAAGGAGGATTTGCCCTGGTTTGGGTTTGGCAGTGCTTCATTTGGAGTACTTCGTGGCCAATTTGGTTTTAAAATTTGAGTGGAAAGCTGTTCCTGGAGATTGTGTTGATTTGTCTGAGAAGCAGGAGTTCACTACAGTAATGAAGAATCCTTTGCAGTCATGCCTATCTCCCAGGTTTGGCTTGTAGAGGATAAAGACAATTAGCTTATTTTGCTTGTGTTTATATAGTTTTAAGCAGTAGCAATCTTTGGTATGATAAAGTTTTCTTTAATGTAAAGTGAATCTATTTAGTTATAAATAAAATAAATCTTGGATTGAAAAACTTGCTCTCACTCACATGCTACAATTTTTTTTATACATTTCATGAACATAGCACGTATTGATTACTGATTGGTTCATGAATAATTTTGATTAAGAATAAAAAAATTCAAAGTGAAATAAGAACCTAAATTGAAGTGCTATTGCTATATTTGTTTTGCCTTGTTTTAGGTAGAAGACGGAGGAAATCTTAGTACGCCAATGTTATAGAATTATGATCATGGTACTACTTACCATGATGTCATTAGTTTTGGTAACGAGATCGAATTTTAATTTTTTAATTTTATATAATTAAATTTTATAATTGTAATAAAATTATCATCAATTTTTTTCGTTGTTTCTATATTATTAAATTTTACAAAACGTTATAAAAATATTATTCACCTCAATCATTTAAATAGATTTAATGATAAGTTATTTGTAAGAACGATATTTTTATTATATTTATAAAGTTTGATAATATGAAATTAAAAAAATTCAATAATATTTATGAATTTTAATAATAATTTTATAATAATTTTTAAAATTTACATTTATTATTGTGTTTTGGCTGTAAGTCGATGAAAGTCGCTAAAATTTAGGATTGGTAATCAAACTTTCATTAACTTTATATTTATGCTTTTAAACTTATAATGTAAGATTTATTTTTTAAAATTTTAAAATGTTATATATAAATTCTTAAATTTATATGAATGACAATTTTAAAACTTAAAATATAGGTCTCAAATTTTCTGAATTATAAATATGTATTTTAACAATCAAATTAATACTTATATATGAATTTAAAAAAATATAAATTAAATTGTATAATTTAAAAATTTAAGATGTATTTTAATAAATTTAGAATTTTGAAAACTAAATTTTACATTTTAAAAATTTAGAAACCTACTATTGAAATTGCTTAAAGTTTAAGACTAATGAAGTAGTTAACCAATAAAAGTTTTTTGTTGGGTGAATGATATTTTAGCTTTTTTACTTTTATGCAAATTAGAAATATTAGTTAATTTTTTTAAATTTTATGCATTTTAATCATCTTATCATTTTATTTTTGAATACTTTATTATAGTCAATATTTGAGTAACTAGAATGCATTATTTTAAAGTAAGATGATCAATATATTTAATTTAATGAGTGATTTATGAAGCTAATAAAATATCTGGGTTATATTTTTTTTTTTACCAAAATTGTTTGAAATTAAGATATTATCTTATTATCTTATCGTGATAAGCTTTACTACAATATTGTATGTAATTAATAAGTCTTCTTATATTAAACAAATGGTTTTTTAAACTAATCTAAATTTTTTATTATGAATTTTATGATTTATCAAAATTGTTCTAAAATAAGATTTATCGCTATTAAGATAATATATTATCTTATCGTGATAAAACTTAACATAAAATTATATACTAATAATAAGCATTTCTCTAATATTCTAAACCTTATTAGGAATTCATTTCTTATAATAAAATCACTTCTAAATAAAAATTACCTTTATTATTATAAGTTCATAATACAAAAAGGAAAAAAATTCCATTTTTTTTTAATATAGGAAACATAAGTGCAGCTTCCTTTTAATATACTTGCAAATTTACAAATGACATAATGAGCTGGCATGACAACCAAACATTTCCCTTATGATATATACGCATTAGTTTCCGGACGAAATATGAATTCTAGTGAATAGATGTCTTTTTTTTTTTTTTTTTTTTAACTTAGATGGTTGTCTGGTTTGATTGGGCTTGTATTGCACTGGCCGACGAGGAAATAGTATTCGTGCTCTTACCTTGGAATCGCATATTACAGTTTTATTCTCGATATTCTTATGAACTTATGGTCTTCCTTCAGCTATGATCATCATAGATCTATTACAACTTCTTTGGGCCAGAAAACTATATAATTTAGACGCATATAATACAAAATGTTTTAATTAGATGTCACAGTATCGTTTCATTTTTAGCATCATGTACGGCCATAAACTAAGTTTAGACATGTATAAAACAAAACGGTTTAATTAGATATCATATACGTGGTTAAAAAGTATATATATATTTTTTCTATATTTAAAAAATGTTTTTAAGATATTTAAAATTAATTAAATAACTGAATCATATAAAAGTAGAATGAAATAAATAAAAATAGAATGAAATAAAAATAAAATGAGTTACATAATGGAATGAAATTCAAACCCAATTGAGACTTGTAGATTAGTTTATTTATGTAATTTAATCTCTTATATTAAAAATAATGTCATTTAATTACTTATTTATAAAATAATAGTTAATTAAAATAAATTATACTATTTTAATGATTTATTCATTACAAATTATTATTTTCTA
Source organism: Hippophae tibetana (assembly GCA_037013495.1). Lineage (NCBI taxonomy): Eukaryota > Viridiplantae > Streptophyta > Magnoliopsida > Rosales > Elaeagnaceae > Hippophae > Hippophae tibetana. Next base: position 10,473,188 of record CM072802.1, read on the forward strand.
TCAAAGATAAAAATAAAATTTAATATGAAATTATTTAAGAAAAAATCAATAATAATAATATTTAAACATAAAGTTATTTAAATATATATTTTAATTTTTAATTTTTAATAAATATTAAAATAAAAAAATATTTTGTAAATTTTTTATATTATTTATCACTTATCCTTACTTGTGTTTTAATTGTGTTTAATCATTTGGAAGAAAAATATTAAAATTTTAATAAAAAAATTATTAAAATAATATAATTTATTTTTAATTGATATATTTTTTATAATTATAAAATTATATGAAATTATTTATAATTTAATATAAAGGGTAATATGAAAGTATTAAGAAATTTATAAATATATTATATAAGTTGATTAGTTCAATCAAATATCAAAAATATTATAATTTTTTTTTTCATAATTTATGATATTTTAATATTATTTATAATACGATAATATTATAATATTATATTTATAAATGTTTTTAATATCTAAGTGATACGTTTATTAATTTATAAGCTAATACGTTTGAGGCTTTGATCACCCAATAGGGGTTAACAAAAGCCAGCTCGATTATTAAAAACAAATAACCGGCTAAACTCAACTCTTTGCTTAATTAGGAAGAAACTCTCGTATAACGATGACATAATACCTTCTCTTTCAACTTTTGTTTATTTATTTATTAGATTTTTAAAACTTATCTCCTAATTAAATCAAAAATATTAATTTATACATCGATTCATACAATATAATTTATATATCCCAATCACTTATCCATCAGTTCTATTATATATCCCAATCACTTATCCATCAGTTCTATTATATATATCAACTTACATACACTGAATAATAAATAAATAAAACATACAATCAACGAATGAAATGTAACCCGAAAACGTAAATCAAGAGGTATTATTTAACTTTATGTGATCTTCAAAGAAGGTGAGGAAATTTGACCCCCAAATAAATAAAAATAAATAAATGGTGAGGAAATAAAACATATCGATGAAACATTTTCGGAAAAATAAAAGATCCAGTCAACATCGAAAAATCAAACCTAGAATGAAAGTTACTTAAAATAAATAAATAAATAAAATCCCTCACATACTATGTCGTCTATTGTCTGCAAATAATCCAAGATCCCATAAGCCTCTTAGGTTCGTTCACAATCCCATAATCTCCAAAGTCCATTTTAGCCACGAACAGTTTCGGTTTCGGTCTATACTCTCACTTCTCATTTGTTAAAAATAAAAATGGAAACTTGGCTCATCATCCTCATCGCTTTATGTGTCTCATTCCTAATCAAATCAATCTTTAATCTAACAAGCCCCTCCAGAAAACTTCCTCCGGGACCATTCACTTTTCCGATCATTGGAAACATCCATTGGCTTCGCAAATCATTTTCTGAAATTGAGCCAATCCTCCGAAACCTCCACGCAAAACTAGGCCCAGTAGTCACTCTTCATATTGGACCTCGCCCAGCCGTCTTCATCTCCGATCGTTCTCTTGCCCATCAAGCCTTAATTCAAAATGGTGCCGTCTTTTCGGATCGTCCACGAGCTTTTGAAACAAATAAGATCATTAACAGCAATCAACACAATATTAGCTCAGCCTTTTATGGTCCAATTTGGCGTCTTTTTCGCCGAAACTTGACCTCCGAGATCCTCCACCCTTCTCGAATCAAATCCTATTCTCATGCTCGCAAATGGGTTCTCGATATTCTCATCAATCGCCTCAAGTCACAATCTGGAGAAGGAAAACCAGTCAAAGTTGTTGACCATTTTCGGTATGCAATGTTTTGCTTGTTGGTTTTAATGTGTTTTGGTGATAAACTAGATGAGAAACAGATTGAAGACATCGAGCAAGCTCAGCGTAATTTGTTGTTGGGTTTTGGAAAATACAATATACTGAACTTCTGGCCTAAACTGACTAAGATTTTTCTACGGAAGAAATGGGAAGAATTCATGCAGATTAGGAAAGACCAAGAAGAAGTTTTGTTACCACATATAAATGCTCGAAAAAAAGCCAAAGATGAAAAACAGAGGAAAAACAGAGAGGAACAAAAAGACGATGGTGAATTCGTTTTATCGTATGTAGATACCCTTTTGGAATTACAGCTTCCAGAAGAAAATAGAAAGCTTGATGAAGGAGAAATTGTTAGTTTGAGCTCTGAATTTCTCAACGCCGGCACAGATACTACCTCCACAGCGTTGCAGTGGATTATGGCGAACCTAGTGAAGTACCCACAAGTTCAACAAAAGGTATTTTCGGAAATTAAAGAGGTAATTGGTAGTGATGAAGTGGAAGAGGTAACAGAAGAAGAGTTACATAAGATGAAGTACCTTAAAGGTGTGATCTTGGAAGGTTTAAGGCGACACCCGCCAGGGCACTTTGTGTTGCCTCATGCAGTGACTCATGACATAGAATTGGGTGGGTATGTGGTGCCCAAGAAAGGTTCAGTGAATTTCATGGTGGCAGAGATGGGTTGGGACCCAAAAGTATGGGAAGAGCCAATGGAGTTTAAGCCAGAGAGGTTTATGAATGAAGAAGTGTTTGATATAACGGGAAGTAGAGAGATAAAAATGATGCCTTTTGGAGCAGGAAGGAGAATATGTCCTGGATTGGGTTTGGCTATGCTTCATTTGGAGTATTTTGTGGCCAATTTGGTCTTGAAATTTGAATGGAAAGCTGTTGAAGGAGACCCTATTGATTTGTCTGAGAAGCAAGAATTTACTACCGTGATGAAGAATCCGTTACAGTCTTGCTTATTTCCCAGGTTTTCCAAGTAATTCGTTTTGTCTTTTCTAGAGAAAATAATATGATAGAGTGATCTGTAAATTCGAATCTTTTGCTCTTTTCTAAAATTTCAAAACTCATGTCTTGACTATCGAACCTTGGATGTCACATTGCTCGATTACGTTCACAAATATTTTCTTCGTAAGCATTTATCTTTCTGTTGTAGGGAATCCTTTAATTTAATTCTTGTTTTAGTCCATTAAATTCAATCATAAGAATGCTCTGATATCTTTATTTTCAATTATACTATTTTTTATTTTTAACGATGAAGTATTGTTTTTAATTATTTTAAAAAATAATATATATATATAGAGAATATTTAAAAATAAATTTTATTTATAAAAAAATATATTATATAATTAAACTTGTCATATATACTTTCAAATCGATCAATAATTCAACCAAAATACCTAAAATTTATTTTCATCCTAATTAAATATATAATGAATTTATTAATATAACTGCATCACTCGTTACTTTTCATTTCTATCCTTGGTCAATTTATGTGAAATAAAAATTTAAAAATAAAATTCATTTAAACACATTTAAAAAATAATGCATTTTAATACATGATATGAATTGTTAGTTTTTCAATTTTCGTCTATTACTCGAACTATTGGAGCTCATAGATCTACTCTTGAATGTATGTAAAACAAAACTTATATAAAAATATTAAAACATGCCTTAATGGAATTATCTCATGTTATATTTTCATATGATATTTGTTGTTTCCTTAAAATGGGAGCAAGATAAGTATTCATTTTGTCAAATTTACAACAACTTCAATGAATTTAAAAATTAAAAAATATATAAATAGCAAAACTTGATAACTTATCATGGAGCGCGTTATTTTAATTTTTTTTAAATTAGGATTTTTTTTTAAATTCTTAATCTACTATTATCAGTTTTTTAATGCAGTTTATTTCAATATATATATAAAATTAGCTAATTTTTTTAATAATAACTGATTACTTATTAAGAATCTTAAATTAAAAAAAATCTTAAAAAAAAAATAACAACTTTTAAGATCCTATCTATCTAAACTCACTTTTATTTCATCTCTATGCTATGTCATTATTGAATTTTAATGGGATTATTAAGCGTTTATAATAAAAACAAATTTAAGAAAAAATGCAAGTAAATAATAATAAAAAAAAAATGAAAATCGGTTATTTAGTGGTACCGTATACGTGACAGTTCAAGTGTTCAACCTCGCCCTCTCCCAAGACCTATCTTTTACAAAGGAACAGATACAACAAATAGAAAGAAGAAAACACTGCGATCAAATATCAAAACTCAGGAGTACCTAATTTCAATTCCGTAGAGAGCACAAAAGAAATGGAAGAGGCAAAGGCATTGGCTCAACACCAACTGCTCTTACAACACCACCACCAACAACAACAACAGCAACAACTTCAACAAGTGGCTCATCAAACCCAGCAACAGCAATTCATGATATTGCAACACCTTCAGCAGCAGCAGCAACAACAAAAGCAACTTGCTCAGGCCTCCACTATTTCTCGCTTTCCCTCAAATATCGATGCCCACTTGCGTGCCCTTCGTCCCCCAATTAATCTACTACAACATAATCCTAATACAAGCCCTAACCCTAACCCTACACCCGATCCCAGTTCCAACCTTAAACCCAATTCGGTTCCTAATCTTCATCAGCAAAATGCCAGAGCTGGTCAGCAACTAGAGCAACAGTCACCAACCCAACAACAACAACAGTCACAGCCGCAGCAAAAAGCTATGCGACCCGTTAACCATTTGGAGCTCCAGATGGCTTACCAGGATGCCTGGCGTGTTTGTAATCCTGATTTCAAACGACCCTTTTCCTCCCTTGAAGACGCCTGTGAGAGGTTCCTTTCTTTTTCCCCAAATTGATTTTTCAATTTTTATTTTATTTTTCCAATTTGCTTCTGATTTATCTCCCAAGATTCGCTTATATATATTCACTCAACCATTGATGAATTGACCTATGAGCATTATTTCAATCTAGGTACTGTTAGTAAAATTATGTCTCGTGTGCATGCATAAGTAGACGAAACAAATTAGTGCAATAGTACGGAGGAGAGCTGACAATACACCCACAAACATGGTCATGTTCTACTGTTTTTCATTTGACACATGATGATTCGTTCATGTTGAACACTATCGGTATTTCACTTCTTTTTAGGACCATCTGTCTATATTTTTCATGTGCTCCGGATGAAGAGGGGAGCTAAATCCACTCTTTTATTTTATGTCTGATATTGTACGTGTTAGTAATAAGTTTTTAATTTATTTGTGATCTAAAACAATTTTCTATCATTTTATTCATTTTTTAAGTATTCATGTATAGATTATTAGTTACACTATTTGATTCAAAATAAATTACATACATATATGTAAGAAATAAATAATCTTATATGGAACACGATATATATTATTACATAATAGAACCGTTTATTCTGACAATTCATATTTATAATAAGAGAATAATTTAATAAGTGATGTTAAATCAACATGTTTTCTAATAGGAACATACAATATATGACATATAATATTTTTTTTATTTTAGTTTTAAATGCATATATTTTATTCACAAATATATATCATGTCGTAATATTATTTGATATCTTATTTTAGCAATCTTTTTAATTTATTTGAAGTTTTCACTTATTATTTTTTAGAATTAAATTCCTAAATCTTATTAATACTTAATTAGTATGTTTGTTTTTATTTTTAGTTTTAAATTAGTATTAATTAGTTAGTTTAATGTGTTTATGTATGAGTTTTATTGTATTTTTTATTTTAAATAATTTTCATAGAAGGTTTCAATAAAATATTAACATGAAAGCTCTAAATTTTATATTATAATATGATAGTAAAAAAATTAATCTTCAATCTCCTAAAATTGTTTTTTAGCCTCCGCCTCTGTTTCAGACTTCTCATGTTATGATTCTTTGTAATAATCGTAGATGATCTATATTTTTGTGGTGATAGTTATACTTTTTTGTCCTTGTAAATTGTAATGACTCCCCGCCCTGCGAATCATGAATCTTATATTTTGTACTTAAAAGAGGAAAATAGTAACTTTTGAGCAAAATCTTATTCAGAAAATTAGTGATGGATTATTGACCCCAAAAAAATAAAGGAAAATGGTAACTGTTTGGGTGCTGCGTAACTCTTTAGCACTTGTAATTCTCTCCAAACGGTAATAACAAGAAAAGGAAGCCAATGCTAGACATTAACATTTTATGGAGAAGTTTCTCTTCTCCCTTTCTTGGCTACTTCACGGTTTTAGTGATAACATTTTCTATTGGAGAATACCAGTAAGAATTTGAGATATTTTTCCATACCAACTGATTATTTTGCAGTCAATATGTAATTGCATCCTGGAAATGTATTTTATATTTAGGTATGGCACTTCATTTATTCTTGTACTCTGCTCTTTCTGAAATTTGTATTTTATAGAGGGTACTGAAATCCAAAATGATATTTAGGTTACTTCCATATCATGTGGTAGCTGATTATGAGGCCGAGGAGGATGAAAGGATTCTCGACTCTGACACCACAGGCCAAATGCCATCTCGGTCTCAGCAATGGGATCATAATATAGCAGCCAAAGTTGCTGAGTTTACAGCCACATTTGAGAAGCAGGCTCTGGCATTCAATATCATCTACAGTAAACGTGTTGAAGGGGAGTTTCGATCTGAAGAGAGAATGATGATAGAGCAGGCTCTATGCCATGAGGCCAAACGGTCTTACTTGGAAGTGAAAACGGAGCTTGAATTAAGAGGAAGAGCTAGCCTGGAAGCTAAAATACGAATGACAGCTAGGGCACAAGCAGAGCTAACTCATGCTGAGTCACAGTCACATGCTGAAAGACTGGTTCGAGGCCCCATAAGGGCAAGTGCATTAGGTTCTCAAGGCAATGATATTTCAACTGGGGAGCAAGAACATGGAGTTAACCCATATGAGCTGATGAATGGATGTGGAAACAATATACTGAGAGACGGGAGAGAACCTTCTGAAGACTTTTTGAATGATGATGAGAATGAGAATGCAGATACAAGGGTCCAAGAAGGATGGCGTGGAGTTGGGGAATTTGATTTGAACACCAGATAAATAAAATTAAAAGAGGAATGATATATTTGGAGTTTTTACTGTGTAATTGCCATATATCAGCTAGCACCTATGCTTGTACTTGTGTACTTGTGGCTTGATGCCTTGAATCTTGATCCAACCCTTTGTCACAAGACTCAACGATGGCGACTAGGTACATATCGATGAATCAATAGAATTGTGCTTCTTCTTTTTCCCATATTTCCATTCCTTTTTACTATTTGTACATTTGTCACTTATTATGAAATTCAATGCAGGCCGGTGTTTCGATTCAGAATACAATCTTCCTATTGATACTTAGCTAGGTTGGAGTTGAAATAATATCACAAAATAAAATAAAATAAATAAATTTCATTTGGTCCCCTCGTAATTAAATGATTGGTGTTATTTAATCTCTCATATTAGGTGGTAGGTGTTATTTATTATTGTTAAAGATTCATATTTTAATAATATTTAATGATTTGAGTACTTAGTAAAAAAAAAATATTTTAATAAAAAATTATTAAAATAATATATCTTCTTTTTAATTGGTTATTTTTTTTATAATTAATAGATTAAGTGATATCTTTTATAATTTAATCAATCAAACAATATAATTAACCAAATTTAAAATACTTCGTTCTTTTATTTATTTATCAAATAGTTTTAAAATTGTGACTTTAAAATGAATGCTTCGTTCACGGAAAAAAAAGTGACAAAGGTATTCTTCTGTACGAAATTAGAAGGCCAAATCTACTAATTCAGAGTTGCCACAAATTTCCCTAGGTGTCTTCTTTTAACCAACCTAATTTTCAGGAGAATAGTATCTAGTTATGTGAGTTGAGTTACAGTTGATATCACGAACTAAATGGCTTACGAGTCACTACATTTGCACTTTTTTTAAAAATAAAACAATATATAATTTTATTTAATAACAAAAATATTAGTATATATGTTATTTTTTATTCACATTTTTATAAACAAAAAAAAATTAAAAAAATCTTTTAAGGGTATCTTCCTTAATAATATGTAAGAAATAATACATAACAAACAATCTGACCTTTTTAAACGCCTCTTGATTAGTACTGTGATCTGACGAGTTACAGAGTTAACAATATTTTTCGACAAATGTATAAATAAGAACCTTATCGTCCTGTTCCCTGAAGCCAACTAGGATTAATTTGGTTCAACTATCTCTTTTTCGTTTTCGCATCTCCAATGAGTTCCATGTAGTCAATAATACATGAACTCGTTTCAACGAAACAGTATGTAGAAAAGCTTTAGCGATCTTGGGGCTCCTATCTAAACGCTGTAAATACAAATAGAATATGATGTTGAGTTCAGTAATTCACCTATCTCACTTTTAATGTATCCGTTGAAAAACAAGTAAACAAAAAGATCATATTTTATACAACAAGAGTCTACACTTCTAGTCACTTTTACCAACGTGTTTACCGTATATTCTGTATATTGATGGTACATAAGAACGCAAAATAAAGTCCATCAACCGCTGTCAAAACTGAAACTAGTACATATCGAGGAAATGGCCGCCTTTACCTCATTTGTCAACACATAGTACTCTGAACCCTGAGAAAAACTTAACTATTAAGCTAAACTGGGCAAGAAAAGGGAGGAAAAGAGGCGTTTATCTTCAATTTGGAACTCACACCGAAGGAAACAAGCAAAGAATACACAAGAATTTGATAATGCCTACAAAATATTAGGGAGCTGTGAGTCCAGTCTCTGCTGCAACTCCTTTATCTTTACTGAAAGATCTTCCTTCTGCTCCTTGTAGCTCTGCAGTAAGTAGTTTTTCCCTTCTATTATCTCCTTCAATTCTCCAACCTCCCTCCTAATCATTTCAATCCTCTCCTCGGTTCTGGCTTTTTCAGGGGGCTCAAACTTCACCCCATTAAGAAAACCATTTGCATGACCATTTCTGTTCTCAGATGCCCAAATTGCAACCGCAGAGGGGCTGTCATTGGAGGCAAGATGTCCCATACAGTGATCTGCAATAGCTTTTCTAAGCCTCTGAATTTCTCTCTGAGAATCAAACAAGTCCCTGTTCGCGGCATCAAGCTGTGACTTCAAATGCATCGTTCCTGCAAACTCTGCATTCAGTGAATTCTGCTGTTCTGTAATCTGATCCTGCATTTCCAATATCATATCATCCCTTCTCTTTAGTTGCTGCCTCAATTTTTGTATTACTTCCCGTTTACTGAAAATGTCCGAGCCAGATTCTGACACACAGGGCGAATCAGAACAGTTTGAATGATGTTGAAAGGGTTTTGGAGGCAAGTCCAGGCGATCAAGAGAAGATGCCCAGATAACACTATTCTCTTTGCTAAACTCAAGAACTGGAACTGTTACCAAAGGTAGGGAACCATTCGGTTCTCCCAGCATCTGACCATCTGGCTGGCATTTAATCTCCATGGCACCTTCGTTCTCTATTTGGAGAACATCATTTTTACATGGCAATAATAAATGTACTCATAAGCACCACAAAATAGTCCATGCAATTTTGCAAAATATTAATTTAAAGAGATCTACGCATGTTTGAGCACGTGATATGCCCTGAGCACCAAAGTTTCATTAAATTTTTCATGGATATAATTACAATACATCTGCTGCCAAAGGCATCAGGTTTTACAACAGATATCGGGTCAATTAGGTGTTACAATTTCAAGAAATAAGACAGTTACATTACCAACACCTAACGATCAAAAGAAAAGTGGAACAAGTTATACTATAACCGCAATAAACAGATTAATCATGGTGGCATTTTTATCAGGATCAGGCATCTCACTTGCTCCCTGAGGTTCCACACAAATCAACCAAAAAAAGAATTCGTAGCAAAAAATCAATTGAAAAAAAGAACCCTGATAACAAGGATAAAATGATAAGAACACGTCACTTTACTAGTATCGTATTCTGACATTATACATATAGATCCATGTTCTTCCCCCACGTCCCATCAGACACAGAGATGCCATGTGATCATGTACATCCTATATAATATAAATCTGAAACTTTTCCCCCCCATTGCTTCTGCATTCAAAACAAAGAAAATAGGGACCTCATATCCTACAAAAAGTGCATATCTAAAACATTGCTTTACTCACTGGTACCTACCATCCCAAAAATAAAGTAAATCCTATTATTTCGATCAAATTAAGCACCACTCCTTTTATTTGCTCTTCCTACACATTTTTTTCTTACAATCTCAGATTAACTTGCAAGACCCAAATTGCCATATCATCTAATAAGAAAAATAATATTTTTTTGGGGTAAAACTACAAATATATTACCAAACTATTGTGCTTGTATCGTTTGTACCACCAAACTAAATTTCTTTTCATTTCTACCATCGAACTATAAAAATGTTTCATTCATACTACCCATCATATTGGGCCATTAAAAATAAAATAAGAATAATTTTTTTAATAAAAGTCTTTGTTTTTGGTATTCCTCACCGATTCAACAACTTTAGCAATTTCTAACCTACCTCTTCTCCTTTCTTGCCACCAGTCGTTCCATAAGATCTATTTTCTCTGATATTAATAATCATTAAGAAGAAAGAAATCAACAAATACTGAAAATGAATTTCAGAAACTCAGCAAACATCAAAAACCACTTGTGGCCTTAACCTGAAATTTCTGTATCCTATCGCCAAAATGTTCCCACCACTGTTTCTTCAATTCACCTCTCATCCTTTGTGAACCCATTTCCACGTCTTCCACAGCATGCAAAATATCACTATTAGAGCCCTATCAAGATAAGAGGTAGGTTCTAAATTGCCATATTTAGGTTATTTGTTGAAAAAGGTGAGGAAGACAATGAACAATAACTTCTATAGATTTTTTTATTTTGATTTTATTTTTAACGGCCCAATGGACAGAAAACTCACAGAGTGATATAAATGAAATATTTTTATAATTCGATAGTAGAAATGGGACGAAATTTAGTTCGGTAGTACAAACAATATAAATACAATAATTCGGTGGTATATTTATATCATTTTTTTTTTAACAAAACTATTGAAGCATACACTAAGGAGAGATTACAAAGTGCACAGTTCCAATACAACATAAATCCAAATCTGAAACCAGATAAAAGAAATGTAAGTTTTTTTAATCTATTCAAAGAGCCATCTGAAAGTATTAGCATCACTCCAATCAGAGAATGTTCAATCTTTTTCAATAATTAAAGCTTTACCACTTTCACCAAAGCCTAAGAATAGAACATAACTTTCAAGCATAAGCAAGCAATAAACATAACTAAATATATTGATAGAACATAATACACAAAGACAAAAACTCACACCTGAAAAACAATTAAAGCAATTACCATCGTCTTCTGTGAGAGAATAAACATTAGGATGCAGCTGGCAACCAGAAGATTTCCTTCTTTCAGACGATTTTTGACTACCTGTTATATGAACAACTCTAAAAGTTAGGCATTCCAAACGTAAATTTGCAATACATGAATTGCAGAAAATGACAAAACATTACTAGTATTCCCCTGCTGCCTAGTGTCAAGAACCTGCTTCAGCTTGTGACCAAGACGAATTGATAATGTACTTAATAAGGCACCACCAACAATTAGAACCCAATTTGTGCCTTCGGCCTGCAAAGATCTAGACCTCTGGGCTCGTGGTGCTCCAGTTCTTTTAGGTTTCATTTTAAAAGATGACCAGGTGCTGGTGGAAACAATCCCTACTCATCCAAAAATTCCATTGTTATCTCCATGGCAGGCGCATTTGCTGAAACTGCAACAAGAGAGAAAAATCCGATGGATTTACTATCTCATTAGAGAAATACCTATAAGTTGAAAAGCATCAAAGAAAGAAATGACACAAAAAACGAAAGGATCGGAAATTAGTACATTCCAAGACATCAATGAGTTACGGTTTAAAGTTCAAACATGCAAAATGGCTGACAAAGAGGAAAAAATAATCCGTCCACAATAGAAAGGGTCCAATCCCTTACAAAAATTGAATCACAGAAATCCCAGAAGGTCTTCCAATTCCTTGGAACTAAGGTAGTAATCTCGTGGATAAACATCTGGTTCAAGTACTAACTGAAGGCGGTGCAGGAAGTCATCTCATGCTTTACAAATTAAAATGGCTAGAATATGATACAGATTCTGTTAAGTCCACTCGTAACTCAAGTAGTGTCAATTGCCAAGAGCTAACTCAAGAGTTTTCCACTTTAAGTCACTTTTGAAATTTGTAATGCTAACCGCTAAGCTAATAGCTTATATGGTATTTGCTACTAATGTGACTTTAAAGTTGCAAAATCGAGCCCTACCAAAAGCATGTGTGTATACCATTCTCGAGTAAAAAAAAATGAAAGAAATTTGTAATGCCACTATGCTAGGGTCAGTCTATTGTACATACTACGTAAGACGTAACATACACATCACTTTTCTGACCATTAGATAGCCTACTACTTTTAAGTAACGTGCAAAACATTGTAGAAGTAACTTACATAAGTTAGAATTTTCCACAAAACTAGATACTGAAAATTAGTACTAGAAAAAGGATTGTGGAAGAGGTAACATACATATCACATTTTTTACCATTACATAGCCGAAAAAATTTAAGTACCCGATACATGGCTAGGTCCGCTAGGATTGTGTAAGTAACTTGCGTAAGTTGGAATTTTCAATAACAGTGGATGCTGAAAATCAGTACTAGAAAAAGGATTGAGCCCATATCAAACTAACGAGCAGACCAACATAACATTGCAAAAAGGCTGCTAACAGCTTCCATACATACGTTAATTTCCTTAGGAATTAACAAACCCATTTTGACATCCCTGCTAAAATTTACCAAGTGATTCTAAACTTCAAATATGTAGGATAAAAGGATATGAATCGCTCACATGCATCAAAAATCAGATTCAAAGCTCAAAATTATTCATTAAAACACACTTGGCATCAATTCTAGACCCTCTAATTACAAATGCAACATCATTTATCAAGCCGCTCAGGAATCTAAAATGAGAGAAACTACACTGGTTCAAGAAAACCAACTCCTCTCAAAGTCCCCAATAATCATGCAGAGTAAAAGAAAAACCTGAGTGAAAAAGATGAAAAGGACAGATTCCAAATGGAGAGTTGGAGCTCGCACACAAACGAATGAGAGAAATGTAACAATGGTAACAAAGCAACGAAAATAGAAAGCTTAACCGATAAAGCAACAATGGAGGACGCAAAGAAACAAACCTGGTTCGACTGATTGACAGTTGACACCTGACAACCTAGCCTAGGGTTTTCGATTTCGTCCGTATCTAACTTTCTTTCGTTTAAAATATACTCGTTCACTCCGCCCTAAGATTCACACTTTCTCTCTCTAGAAAACAAAAGGAAAATAATGGAAGAGAAACGAAAAATGACTCAGAAATTAGTTTGGATTTGGCGGCAGTTAGGAATTAGGTATATGCTTCCCACTATTTTCTTACCCTGTTTCGTTTTCCTTTGCTAATACAATACCGCCATTTGCTAATTTTATTGCTCCTTGTGCATTGCTGTTTAAGAATGGACAAATTATATTTTTTTTTTCTTTTTCTTTAATTTTCTTTCTAGATATAAATAAATTATACACTTTATTTAACTTATTTAAAAACCCATTAAATCTATACCTAAATTACATCATTGATTCATAAATTTTAATTAAATTTATACATATTTTATTAAATTTTTAAAATTGTATTTATAAGTTTCTAAACTTTTAACTATACGATTTAGTTCTAAAATTTTAAAAATTTCGTACATATATTTTTAATTTTTAATTTACAAATATGTATTTTAAAAATAAAGTTAGAAACTACTTATAAAAGTTTTAAAATTTTAAGAATCAAATTGTATGTTTTAAAATCTTGAATACTTATGTATAAATTTAATTAAAATTTCAAAACTAATAATAGACCTATAATGTCTTAATTTTTAAACTTAATACTCATCTAATATCCATTAAATAATACACTAAACATAAAATAAATTTTAAAAAATAAATAATAAACATGTATTATGTTTCAAAATTAAGACAACATGCATCTTCAATGACTTTTAATATCATATTTTTAAAATTTAACAAACTTTTAATATCTAATTTATGTAAATTACTGACGTATCTTTCCCAAATTTTATTTATTAAAAAATGTCGATAGATATTGCATATAAGAACTTTGTGGATTTTGTAATTATATGTAATAAGAAATATCACATATATAAGATTACTTACTAATATAAACTATATAAATTGTAATATACAAATTATTATATGCCTAAAATTATAATAAAAAGTATTTTTGATTTAATATATGAAAAATATTAATTTGATAAGTCTTATCAGTATTAAATTGATTTATATATCGCGTTATATATTAATTTTACACATATATATTTTATCACCTAAATAAGGATGTATATTTAAAATTTTAAAAGATTAAAATCAAATTATATGATTTAAAAATTTAGTAATATAGATTTTAAAATTTTATTAATTAAATTGTAAATTTTAAAATTTTAAGAATCTATATATAAAGTTAATTAAAATTTGGAGACTAATAATATACTTTAACATATTAAAAATAGTAAAAATAAGTGCTAGTTTTTTTAGATACTTATTTTTGAGAACATATTATTTAAAAAACAATGAAACTAAATACATTATCAAACATATTAATTTATATTTTCAAATAAAAATAAAAAATTATTCGACTCTAATAACTTCAAAAAACTTCAAATTTTGTTAAAACTTACATTTTAAACTTATATTATAAATTTATGACATGCCTCAAATATCTTGAAAAAAGATGATTAATTTCATTATTTATGAGGTTAAAGATCAGTATAGTGTATGAAATAATACTCAAACTTAATACATATGAGTTAACTCAAATATTATTCAAATATAATTATAAATATATATGTTTTTAACGGACTACGATCACCCTTTAACATAATTAAATTGATATTTATATCTATCGTGTATTGATTATAAATATTAGCAATTTGATATTTAGCATTACAAACTACTATTTTTAGTTACATCTGAGAATATTTTTAGTTACATCTGAGAATGGAAGACATATAGTACGAAGGTTATTAAAAATATATGGAAAATGTTTCATGTCTCAAGATTAAAATTATATCCATTTGACTCTTATTTTAAATAGTCCCATTTTTTGGCAATTGAACCCATAATGCAAAATCTCTACCGATTATAAAATATCATATTGATTCGGATAAATGCTTAGCATTCCTTGTAGTATGTATAATTTTTCTATTTAGATGCGCCAAATTCGGTCAACTAAAATGTTAGAGATGATTATAAAGCTCCTTAATTTAAAGAACAAAACATATAGCAAAATAAGGAGTAAAACATGAAGCTTAATTCAAAGAGCAATTCAAAGAACCATTAATTTAAGTAGTAATTCAAGGAGTGAATTTTCCTATAAATAGATGTGTAATTGTAATGAATTAATCATCTAAAGTGTTCATTCCAATTGAGAGAAAAGCTTTTGTGAGAGAAAATTGAGAGTAATTTTCTTAGGTGCAATTGGGTTGTGAGTTGTGAGTGTTGTAAACACCTTGTGTAATTTCTCTTATTTCAGTAAAAAAATCTGCAGCAGGTCCGGAGACGTAAGCAAGATTTGCCGAATTCCGTTATCAAATTTGTGTGTTATTTTTATTCTTGCTTTCTCATAAATCTGGTTTATCGAGAATTTGCGTAATTTCCCAAACAACTGGTATGAGAGCTATTGGTGGTGATTTTTGTCAATTTTCTACAAGATTACTATTTACGTAATAGTGAATTATGTGAATAGTGAAATTTTGTCGACGATATTTGTTCGTTGACGGAGGTGTTCTAATACATGGTGGTTTACAGAAATAGTCAGAAACGATCCGAAGGAAGTCGGATTTGAGTAGGAGCAATGGTCGTAGATGAAGGAAAGGTGAAACTTGAGAAATTCGATGGCACAGATTTCGGATTTTGGAAAATGCAAATAGAGGATTATCTGTATCAAAGAAATTTGTATCAACCTCTCTAAGGGAAGAAGCCAGAGGCTATGAAGGAAGAAGATTGGAATCTTTTAGACAGACAAGCCCTCGGAGTTATTCGATTGGCGTTATCCCATAATGTTGCTTTCAACATAGCAAAGGAAAGAACCATGGTGGGTCTTATGGCAGCTCTCTCCAATATGTATGAGAAGTCATCAGCCTCAAACAAAGTGCACTTGATGAGGTGTTTGTTTAATTTGCGAATGACGGAAGGTGCATCGGTAGCTCAACATCTCAATGAACTCAACACAGTCACAACCCAGTTGAGTTCAGTGGAAATTGAATTCGATGAAGAAGTACGAGCATTGATACTTTTGTCTTCTCTATCAGAAAGTTGGAATGCTACTGTTACGACTGTGAGTAGCTCGTCAGGAAGCAATAAGTTGAAATTTGACGATGTTCGTGATTTGGTTCTCAGTGAAGAGATCCGACGTAGAGAGTCAGGTGAATCGTCAACTTCTTCAGTTTTGCATATAGAGTCAAGAGGAAGAAATTCAACCAAAGGGAATGGACGTGGCAGAACAGACTACCGAGGTAGATCAAAGGACAGGAGGTGCAAATCCAGGAATCCTAATAATTCTCATAGCTCGAAGATTATCGAGTGTTGGAATTGTGGAAGAACCGGGCACTACAAAAATCAGTGCAAGAATGCACCGAAGGACAAACAAGTGAAGGCAGAGGCAAATGTTACTTCCACCTCAGGAGGGGATGATGCATTGATATGCTCTTTGGAGAACAAGGAAGAATCTTGGGTGTTAGACTCTGGAGCATCGTTCCATGCTACTTCACAGAAAGAATTCTTCGAGAGATATGTCCCCGGAAACCTTGGAAAGGTATATCTTGGTGATGATTAACCATGTGCTATTATTGGCAAAGGTGTAGTGAAGATTAAGTTGAACGGGTCTGTTTGGGAGCTGAAGGATGTCAGGCATATTCCCGACCTAAGAAGGAACTTAATCTCAGTAGGGCAGTTGGCTAGTGAAGGCTACACTACGATCTTCCATGGTGATGATTGGAAGATTTCAAAGGGTGCAATGACAGTTGCTCGAGGAAAGAAAAGTGGCACTCTTTACATGACATCAGAGGCACGTTGTTCAATCACAGTTGCAGCAGGCAATGAAAACACCAACTTTGTGGCACCAGAGACTAGGCTACATGAGTGAGAAGGGGATGAAGATTATGCACTCAAAGGGAAAACTTTCAGGTCTATAGTCTGCGGAGATAGACATGTGCGAAGATTGCATACTTGGAAAGCAAAAGAGAGTCAGCTTTCAGACAAGTTGCAGAACCCCAAAGAAGGAAAGGCTAGAGCTTATTCACTCTGATGTTTGGGGACCAACGACTGTCTCATCTATTGGTGGGAAACACTACTTTGTGACTTTCATCGATGATCACTCTAGGAAGGTATGGGTTTACTTTCTAAAGCATAAGTCTGAAGTATTTGAGGCTTTCAGAAGATGGAAAGCTATGGTCGAAAATGAGATGGGTTTAAAAATCAAAAAGCTCAGAACCGATAATGGTGGTGAATATGAAGACACCAGATTCAAAAAATTTTGCTATGAGCACGGGATCAGAATGGAAAGAACTGTTCCAGGCACGCCTCAACACAATGGTGTAGCTGAGCGTATGAACCGAACGTTGACAGAAAGAGCCAGAAGCATTCGTATACAGTCAGGTCTACCGAAGCAGTTCTGGGCAGAAGCAGTCAACACAGCAGCTTACTTGATCAACCGAGGCCCATCTGTTCCATTGGAGCATAGAATACCAGATGAGGTATGGAGCGGAAAAGAGGTGAAACTATCACATCTAAAAGTTTTTGGTTGTGTAGCATTTGTGCATATCAGTGATCAAGGTAGGAATAAGCTTGATCCCAAATCCAAGAAATGCACATTTATCGGCTATGGTGAGGATGAGTTTGGCTATCGCATTTGGGATGACGAAAACAAGAAAGTTATCCGTAGCAGAGATGTGATTTTCAACGAAAGGGTGATGTATAAGGACATGCAAAAAATAGACACCAATGACTCAGAGCAGAATGAGTCAGTATTTGCATATGCAGATGATGTTCCAGTTAGTTCCGCAACGGACCAAATTGTAACAAGTCTTCAGCCAGAGGAACTTGTTAGACAGAGCAGTACGCAGCAATCCGACACACCAGAGCCTCCTACTCCAACTTCTGTATTGAGAAGGTCTTCTCGACCTCATGTGCCTAACAGGAGATACATGAACTATATGTTACTGAATGATAGAGGGGAGCCTGAATGCTATGATGAAGCTTTCCAGACTCAAGATTCTAGCAAGTGGGAGCTTGCCATGAAAGAAGAAATGAAATCTCTCATCTCCAACCAGACATGGGAACTAGCTGAGTTACCTATGGGAAAGAAGGCACTTCATAACAAATGGGTGTACCGGGTGAAAGAAGAGCATGATGATTCTAAGAGATACAAAGCCCGCCTAGTTGTTAAAGGGTTTCAACAGAAGGAAGGAGTTGACTACACTGACATTTTCGCTCCCGTTGTGAAGCTCAATACTATCATATCAGTGTTGAGCATTGTAGCCAATGAAGATCTTCATCTTGAACAGTTGGATGTGAAGATTGCATTCCTTCACGGAGATTTAGATGAAGAGATATACATGTACCAGTCAGAAGGTTTCTCAGAAATAGGGAAGAAGAACATGGTGTGCAGACTTAAGAAGAGTTTGTATGGCCTGAAACAAGCCCAGAGACAATGGTACAGAAAGTTTGACAGCTTTATGCATAAGGAAGGTTTCCAGAAGTGCAATGCTGACCATTGTTGCTACTTCAAGAGATATAGGTCCAGTTATATCATTTTACTACTTTATGTTGATGATATGTTAGTACCAGGTTCAGATATGGATGATATTAAAAGGTTGAAGCACCAATTGTCAAAGGAGTTTGACATGAAAGACTTGGGTCCAGCAAAGAAGATTCTTGGAATGCAAATCACAAGAAATAAGAAGAAAGGATCCTTGCAGTTATCTCAAGCAGAATACATCAATCGTGTTTTGGAAAGATTCAACATTGGCGATGCCAAGCCAGTTAGCACACATTTGGCCAGCCATTTTCGTCTATCTAAGGATCAGTCCCCTCAGACAGAGGAAGAGAGAGAATTCATGGCTAAGGTTTCTTATACCTCATCCATTGGAAGTTTAATGTACGCAATGGTCTGTACGAGACCAGACATTGGCCATGCAGTGGGAGTTGTTAGCAGATTTATGTCAAATCCAGGGAAAACTCATTGGGAAGCAGTCAAGTGGATTTTGAGGTATCTGTGAGGCACCACAGAAAAGTGCTTGTACTTTAGTAAATGAGAGTTAAAAGTACAAGGGTATGTAGACGCAGACTTTGGAGGTGAAGTTGATCACCGAAGAAGCACCACCGGTTATATATTTACTGTTGGAACTACAGCTGTTAGTTGGATGTCACAAATACAGAAAATTGTCACGCTATCCACTACAGAGGCTGAGTATGTAGCAGTAATTGAAGCTAGTAAAGAGATGATATGGCTTCAAGGTTTGTTAACTGAGCTGAGATTCAAACAGGAGAAGAATGTTCTGCATAGTGATAGTCAAAGTGCAATACACTTGGCGAAGAATTCAACATTTCATTCTAGAACCAAGCATATTGGACTTCGTTATCACTTCATCGGATCTCTATTGAAAGATGATGTGTTAATACTGGAGAAGATTCAAGGAAACAAAAATCCAGCATATATGTTAACAAAGGTGGTGACTATTGACAAACTGAAGTTGTGCTCAACTTCAGTTGGTCTGCTAGAGTAACAAAGACTAGAAAAGCTACTGCGTTGATCGAGGTGTGAAGACAGATTGAAATCAGTCTTCAAGTGGGAGATTGTTGGAGATTGTTATAAAGCTCATTAATTTAAGGAGCAAAACATGGAGCTTAATTCAAGTAGCAATTAAAGGAACCATTAATTTAAGGAGTAATTTAAGGAGTGAATTTTCTTATAAATAGATGTGTAATTGTAATGAATTAATCATCCAAAGTGTTCATTCCAATTGAGAGAAAAGCTTTTGTGAGAGAAAATTGAGAGTAATTTTCTTAAGTGCAATTGGGTTGTGAGTTGTGAGTATTGTAAACACCTTGTGTAATTTCTCCTATTTCAGTAAAAAGATCTGCAGCAGGTCCGGAGACGTAAGCAAGATTGGCCGAACTTCGTTATCAAATTTGCGTGTTATTTTTATTCTTGTTTTCTCATAAATCTAATTTATCGAGAATTTACGTAATTTCCCAACATAAAAATCGCAATACCGAAGGTCATATTTCCTCTCAATAACAAAGCCAACGCAACCATATTAACGGTAAAACCAACCAAAATTTTCCCAATTCTGTCCCTTTGTATAGACCTCCCCAATCCTATTCCATCTCTCTGACCCCGTCTTCCAATTCAACAACCCCAACACCAAGCAGCTCAACCCCAACACCAAGCAGCTCAACCCCAGCCACATCTCCCTCCTATTCATCAGCTCCAGCTCCTGAATTCGACATTACAGCTCCACCAGCCCCGCTAGCGAGTACAATGATATAGTAGAGCCTCCTGCTGCTGATCCACCTGTGGATATATTCATAATTTGTTGTTGTCTTTTTTTTTTGTAAATTTTTTATAAATATATTTGTTTAATTTAACATACGAGAAACTTTGAAAAAAAAAATACTAAACAATGGTTAAAAATATAAATATTTAAATTGAGTATTAAAAATAATTTTTTTAATAATATGAAATATAAAGAATAACATTACATTAATGACATTGCGGTACTAATCCCCAAAACCCACTATCCCTTCCCCTTTCGATCTATGAAATAAAAAAATGCTCGTATTCTCTCTTCATCTATGTCTCTCGAATGTTCTCTATCCCTCTAGATCTGGTACACTATTCCTAATCTCTCTTACTCGGACCACCTTCCAAATACTTGCTTATATTAAAAGTATAAAAATAGTTATATTTATTTATTAAAAAATATTTTATTGTAATGTTTATATACTTTACTTAAACTGATATTATTACTATATAAATTTACATAACATGCTTCAGTCGATGTAAAAGAAATTAACAATTCTCTAAAAAGAATATAATAAAAATAAATTAAAAATATAAAGTGATTAACTACTCATACTTTAAAAGGATGTTTATATATAAAATAGTATCTCATTTTGATTATAAAAAAAATTAATATAATATTTATAAATAGTATGAGATTTTTTTTTAATGTTAATACTTTAAAATTAAATATATTATATTACTTATATATTATACAAAATATAATATTATATTATTACTTTAAGATGTGTTTACTTGAATGAAAAATAAGTGAGATTTATTATTGATGTGTTTACTAATTGTATTAGGAAATGATGATGGAAATAAGAGAACGATTTAAATTATTTTTGATTTTGTTTTGAATATTTTAAAAATTGAGTTTATGTTTTTGTTGAAATTAAAAAAAATATTATCCAAATATTATGGATATTACTTAGAAAACATTAAACACAAAATTTATTCCTTTAAAAAAAACAAGGGATTTTTTAAGATTTAATCTAAAACTTTGTATTCAAAAGTATTTATACCAGATGAATGTTTGCTATTTTTGTTTTTCAAAAGTACAAAAAAAAAAAAAAACGGGGATTGATATATTCAAGATACGTGTGGTCCACACTCGAGACTCCAAAGATTTTATGAGTGGCCATAAGATACGGAGTCAAATTCATTTGTCGTGTATAGTTATAAGTGAGAGTAATATCATAAATATATAAGTAAAAATAATTAAAATATGTATTATATTTGTTAATTACTAATAAGAAGTAATATCGAAATTGAAACGAGTGAATTGATTCCTTAGATCACACCCCTTATTAACGTGCAAACCAAGAACGGTGTAAAAGTCAATGGGCCAGGCTATAGGTGCCAGTTGTGGGCCCTTCATCGAATTTTAAAAATGTCACCTGTATTCCGGCAAACAATGAATGAATTTTCAAGGATTACCGGGTATATCAGGTATCCGGTAGGCGGTTTATTTTCGGGCGGGCCAGGATAATGGTCCAGCCCATCAAGTGTAGTTGATGTCAGGTAAAGAGGGGTGAATTGGTGGTGAGGAGTGAGGAGACAAATGATCCAAGCGCTCGAGAGGTTCTGCCCAACAACTCATTATTGTAAGCTCTCGAGAATAAGGACACCACTTCCTCTTTGGTTTAGCTCGTTTAAATTCGATTTATATAAGCTGTAATTTAATTCAATTTATTTAAAATAAAATTAACTTAAATTACATTTATCCACAAATTTATTTATCTATATTTTTAAAAAATAAAATATATATAATTTTACTTGATAACAAAATATTAATATAAATATTATATTTTGATCATATTTTATAAATTTTCTTGTGTGTTTTGGTAATAATATTATGATTGCCTCTAGTGTGTTTGAATTTTTTATTTTTAATTAATTAGCTCATTGGATCCGACATAAATGAATTAACTTGAGTTGTGATAGGCATCTAATTTGGCACTGAATTTATCCTCTTGTTTCATCACTGCTTTTTAAATGTGACAAGGATGTATTATTTATTGTTCTTATAATATATTTTTAAATCAAATTGCTTTCTCGTTTTACTTTTTGTTATATATTTATTTTCTTAATTTTTTTTATTATAATCTTAAATTTTATTAGTATCAAATATCAAGTTATTATAATAAATTATTATTATTACTCACGGAGAGATTTTTTTTTTTTGGGATACGTAAGAGTGATAAGACAAATTGATGAGACATATATTGGGAAAATAAATTGACTTTTTTTTATGTGGTTGGATAAACGGTAGACCATCAATTAGTTTTAAGAGGAGATCATAACAAACTTCTTCAGGTCATCGTTAATCTTTGAAGCTTCGTTTTCTTTCTTTTAATATGTTTCAAAACAACAAATTTGAAGCGAACTTGATTTAGTTTCGTCACTTTCCTTGTGATGTCTATTATTATACCGCTTATGTATAGGAATATGGATAATGAATGTTTTTAAAATATAAGTTTAGCTAAATTAGTTTCACACTTTTTCAAAAATAGTAAAATAAATTTTAATTTTAATTTTTTGTTTCTTAGATCTTCCTTTTGTTGTTAGGTGTCCATAAACTCGTTTGAATTAGATTAAATCAGAAAATTGAACGGTTTTATAAATCAAACGATCCGATTTGATTTTTATTAATTTTTAAACTTGTCGCATCGGACCGAACCAGTTTAATAATGTATTAAATTTTTTGAAAAAAATCAAAAATACCTCCGAGGTTTTCAATATCTTCAGAAATACCCTTAACGTTTAAAAAAAACTATAATACCTTTGAGATTTAAGATACCTTCAAAAATATTCTTATTATTTAAGAGAAGCATAAAAAAGCCGTAAAAAATCACATCAATATCTAAAGATATTGAAAACCTCAGGAGTATTTTTGATTTTTTTTCCTCTGGAGTAATACATGTATAGGGGTAAAATTACCATTTTACCTCTAATGTTAAACGGAGATATAACGATGATAACGTTTGTGGGCATTTTTTATATTAAATAAAACTCAGGGGTAATTTTGAAGAAATATAAAACCTCAGAGGTAATTTTGAAGAAATATAAAACCTCAGGGGTATTTGTGATAATAATCTAAAAAATTTATATTATTTCTCATTAAAAGTGTCCAAAAATCATATTAAACCAAAAACCGAATCGAACGATTTTATAAATCAAACGATCCAATCTAATTTGTATTAATTAAAACTATTTTAAACGATTCGATCTAATTAATTTTTTTTTCCTCAAATCGGATCAGACCGATGGACAACCCTAGTTGGCTAGATAGTAAGTGAAGGTTCACTCTTGGTACTTGACTATTACTTCTTATGTTTTACTACTATTACTTCTTATGTTTTACATCAAAGAAGAGATATAATATTCTTGTGGTAGATATTAAATGAATGTTAATTATTTAGATGTCAAATAAAGTTATAATATTTTAAAATCTTTTTATTTTATACAGTCAGATTTCAAGTTTTTTGTTACATATAAATCTTTTTGTCTAATATTTTTTATTTGCTATAACATGAAATTACTAAATTACTCTTAGTTAATTAAGAATTTGCTAAACAAATACATTTTTAATTATATATAACGTCTAATTTCAATAATATTATATTAATTGGATCAATTTTACTATTTTTGTTAGATTATGAACTAATTGACCCAATCAATAATTATAAAAATAAACTAATATTTTTCTCAATTTTATTATGTTGACTATTATTTGCTTACAATTATTTTAATACACAATTTGTATTTTAATATTCTATAACAATTAATATCACTTGTGTTGAGTATTCAAATTTGATAAGTATATAGTAGTATTAACTTTCAAATAATAATTGTTATTGGTCTAAATTTTTTATTTTATAAAATAAAATAAAAATAAGTATTTAGATTAAAAAAATTAAGTTACTTTTATTATGATTAAAATATTAATATTAAAATATTTTACAAAGTGGTTCGTAAAAATACTCTTAAAATAAATATTTAACTAATTTTTTACTTTATTGATAAATAAATATATAATATTAATTATTTTATGAGTAATAAAATCTAAATACAATATAAATATGAGTGATTTATCACGATATTAGTAATAATTATGTAACTTTATTTAATAAATAAATCAAATATAATATAATAACATATTAACTTATTTAATTAATATTTTTAATATATAAGAATTTAATCACTTATATTAATGATAGGCATATTTGTTGATATAAAAAACTAATTAAAAGTTAAGAAAAAAGAAGGAAGTAAAAATTGTATTTATTATATGAACATTTTAATATTAGTGATATAAAAAATTAATAAAACATATTTTGGTAAAAAATATTTATTACATAGACAATTTAATATTTATTAATAAAAAAACTAATAAAAAGTAAATAATAATATTTGATAGTTGAACAAATATCTTTATATATATATATATATTAGTTTTTATAGTAGTGCATTTGCACATTTCATGATTCAAATTTAATAAATATACAATAATATTAATAACTGAGTAATTATAATTATTATTTTAAATTCTTTATTTTATAAAATAAAATAAAAAATAAGTTTTTAAATATAAAATTTTAAGTTATTTTTATTATAATTAAAAAAAATTATAATTTTTTTAATATCTAAAAATTTAATTATATATGAACAATAATATTTTTTTACTTAAAAATAATTTATTTTAACTGAATTGTTTCTAGTTGACGTGAGATATATTATGATATAATCTTAACGTGAAAATTATTAGTTTAAATAAAATATAATAATACACTAATTAAACATGTAATATGAAATGTATGAATTATAACACTTAATATATTAAAAAAATTATTATAAAAAAAATATTTATTATATGTAAATTTTGATGTTTATTGATGTTACAAATTTTTACATTTAATGTAATAAAAATACTCACATTATATAAAATAATTATTTATAAAATATATATTTATTATATGAATATTTTAATATTTATTGACGTAAAACAATTAAACAAAGTTTAAAAAAGAGAGAGAAAGAAAGTAGAGAACGACTAACATTGAGGCTTTTAAGTGAATTTATCGAGTATTAATTAAATAGATAATAATAAAATGTATTAATTATTATTCTTAAAATAATTTTATTGTACAAAATAATTATTTATAAAAAAATATTTATTATATGCATATTTTGATATTTATTAATTGTATAAATTATCATTTTTAATATAATAAAAAAATTGTATTATACAAAATAATTATTCATACAAAATATATTTATTGATATTAAATAACTAACACTTAAGGTATATAAAGATAACCAATTTTTTAAAAAAATATATTCATAAACTCAAGTTTGAACATGTTAAATAGAAAATATAATATGTTAGGCTACTTTTGCAACAAACAATGCTCAAATTTTTAAATTTAGTATTGCCTAATAATTTATTTATAGTTTCAGTTATTATTTTGATTCAAAATGAGTTATAAATTTTAGCCATACTTCTTGGTTTCTAATTTTAAAATGTTTACGGTTAAATTTCAAAATCTATTTTAACACTTTCTTTTTATGAGTCCATGACCCCCGCATCACAACATGGCCTTCAAAAAATAGACAATATTTAAAATACCAAAGCAAAAAATAAGTAATAAATAGAATATATAAATAAAAAAATGAGGAGGAAACAAAATTTTAACTAATCAATTTTCTATTTTCTTTCTCATATTTTAGAAAATATATAATAAAAATGGATACTAAACGATCTTTTTTAAAGAAATTAATTTGAATTCAATAAATACAATGAAAAAGGACTCGAAGACTAAACTTATTACACAAACAACCCTAGTGAACCTACTAAGAAAGGTACCAACCCAACATTGAAAGGAAAGAATTTGTTCGAACATTCACGTGGTCCTTGACATACATACTTCAGGCTTTTGAGTTTTGAACATGATGGACAAGACTGGTAGGTAATTTAATTTAGGGTGGCTTGTGACACAATTTTTGTCTGTTTTTAAGGAAAATAGGCTCATGTGATATTATATAGCTTTTTTATTCTATATTTAACATGTGATATTATATAGCTTTTTAGTTCTATATTTAACTTTGGACGTATATTTTTTTATTTTATAATATTCTCAGTAAACACGCACTTAAACATCTAAATAACGGGATTTAATATATATTATCCTAAAATTTAAAGATATTATCTTAAAATATGAAATAAATTATTCAAATATATATTAACGGATAATTTGAATTGATTAAAATTTAATCAATTGATTGAATTTAGTTCTAATAAATGTGATCATGGACCAATCAAAATCTAACTAATTATATATTTAATTTTGTTCTGGTGAATAAATCAACCAAATTTAAGCTTGTTAGATATATGTTAAATACAGTTCCAACGAGCGAAGTCATCATCTTATCAAAATTAAAGTTAAGCAACTATCCAATTTAGTTTTAATAAATGTGCAATTGGACTCAACACAAATTGAGATAGAGTTAATTTAACTTCGACGAATGAGATCACTGGTCGACCAAACTATAGTTAATTGGATAACCGTTCAATTACATAAATATTTGGTTAAAATTAAATTACAATTGATGAATAAAAATAAAGGATATTTTTATTATTTTATGTAAAAAGTATAATAAAAATAAATCATATTTAATTTTTGACATGTGATCATCCCATCATACAATCATTTATATTAAGAATAATAATTTAATCTTTTATTTTTAAAAAAGTGACAATAATTTTTTTATTTTATTTTTCTCATATTGTTTTAACTTTTATTGAAATATCAATTTTATTAATTGTCTTTAATATTAAATAATAATAATTATAAAATAAAAAATTTAATTTGATTAATTATGTAATTTTTTTAACAAAATGATTAAATTCTTATAAAAATAATAAATAAATTAAATTACTTTAATTAATATAATTAAGATATTTTATATGCATTTGTCTCTTTAAATTAAATAAAAATATTTGACCTTTTCTCAGATAGCTCATTTTTAACATATGTATTTAAAATTTTGATACATTTTAAACATAACTCGGTACATATTTTTTATAATTTTTCAAAAATATAAAAATAAATAAATATATTGTAATGTAAACGCTTACAATATGTACAATATACATTGAACAAATGTATATAAAGGTTTTATTTTATTTAAGTATGTTTTGTATATTATATTTGCTTATTATTTAAAAAGTGAAGTTTTTAAATAGTAATTTTATTTAGTTTAAATATATTATTTAATATTTTTATTTATAAAAAGTATTTTTAAATTATTTTATTTGTGAAAAAGATATCAAGTAGAAATAAAGTTAATTTTTTATCTCATTTTTTGTTAAATATATCATAATAGTACATATGTTACATTTATGTTTATATTTTTCGATAGATATATACATAAAAAATTAATACTTGATCAAAAACATTATTCAAACTTTTTATTAAAAAAATTTCTTTCAAAATTAAACAAATTTTTCTATCTATGAATATTATTTAATTAATATATTATTATATAGTAAGTAAATAATCTGATCAATTAGTTTAAATTAAAAAATTCAATCCGATCTGATCCACATTATTTGAATAGAATTTTATAGATAAATTTTGTAATCAGATTATATTCGGATTTAAAAATATATAATTTGTTAAAATTCAAATTAGATTAAATCGATAGATGTTATAATCCGCTATATCTGATCCAAATCGAACTAATATTAAATTATAAATATATACATATTTTACTTTATAATATGTTATATACAAAATATTATACATATCATAATTATATTATATTATTATTGAATCTTAGAAAGTAAATATAAATATTTGTGATAATTTATACATATTTTTTATTCTTTTGAATTTTTTAATTGTGATTATAAATAATAAATTTTGGTTCAAATATACTAATTAAAAATTTAAATTTTGTATCGAATAGATTCATAATGTCCAAAAAGAGACCGTTTTAATCCATTATTCACAACTAACTATACATATAAAAAATCATCAATTAAATTATAAATTATATTAAATTTATATATATTTTTAAATAGATATCACTAAGATGTTATATCAAAAATATAAATAAAAAAATACTAAAAGATAAAATAACTATACTATTAATACTCAATTTTATCAGAATTACTCATCTTTTGTGTGACATGATAATTTTCTGGTCATATTAATATAATAGGTAATGATTGGTGTCGTTCTTAAGGGAAAAAAAAACATAGCTATACGTTTTTTAAAACGATGATTAAAGATAACAAACATAACATTTATCCACGTCTAATTTAAAGAAGGAGACGATATTATCTTAATAATAATTATTATTTTTAAAATAAATTTTCTTATAATAATAATATTTAAATATAATTAATTATAAAAATATAATAATAATTTATATATTTTTATTTAACAATAACAAAAGATTATTACGATAATATTCTTACTCTTAAAAAACTGATATGACATCTTCATAAAATTTGATATATTTTAATGATTATATTTTTATTATATTATATTAATAAATTTTTAGTTTTTTAGATATACTAAAATATTGGATATTTCACGATAATTCAATAATGTAGTTAACTCTTCGCTTATTATATTTATATTATATTGATATTTATGGATTAATAAAAAATATTTTTATTTTTAAATAAATTTTAAACTACTAAAAATATTCGTATTTTTAAGTTAAAAATATGATATACCAATACTAAGTTTTTTATATCACTAATTAAAAAAACTTTCTATTGTAATATTTATTATTATTATTATTATTATTATTATTATTATTATTATTATTATTATTATTATTATTATTACAATGAAATAACACATAAAAAATGATTATAATTTTTTTTATAGTTTATTAAAATTGTAAGTTTTTATAGTTTATTGAAATATAAAGATTTTTGTTTTCATTCATACAAATAAATGAAAAAAAATTCACAATAAATAAATAAATTATTTAATACTAAAATTTATTAATTAAAGATGCATGAACTTTAACATTAAAAGGATAATTTAATTTTTTGATTTTAAAATTGGTGATGAAAATTCTTATATATCATATCATTAATCAAAACACACTATAAATAAATTAAGTTGAATATCAATATCTAATTTATTTTGAATTATCAATCATTTTTATTAAATATATTTATGAATGTCCTATATTATTATGATAAAATAAAATATTATCTTCTTTTATAAAATATATACCAATTGTTACTATATCTTTTATAATATATATTTTTTAAATTAAATGAATATTACTCGTATTTATATATTTTGGCATTTTAAAGTGTTCTATTTTATGTTAAATTTTTGATGTATTTTTAAATAAAATAAAAAAATATATTATATCAATATATACGTTTCTTCCAATAATATGTTCCCAGCTGACTTTTTTTACAACCAAATTAAGTTTTATACATATGAATTTAATGAAACTTGATTTCAAATTTTAAGGACGACGCATTTTGGCGAACTATGTTAAATAGGTCATGAAATTACTGCTGCAACATTACATATAGATTTACTTTCCTACCCTTAGCTTATTTAATAAATATCCTTTACATGGAAATAGAGATAATATAGTACAAAACTATTCTGAAATAACTTGGTGCGAGTATTATTTCCTCTCTGACCACATGTTATTATTCACGCGGTTCATCAACCCGATAAAACTTTAGTACGGTTTTACTGTAAAATCAAATATTATTCCTTAACGTTAAGAAAAGAAATTTTATTGTATACATATTTTAAATATTTTATATTCTTTTAATTATTCTTTTAATAGTAATTAATTTTTTTTTCAAAATTTCTTTTGTTTTTTTGAATGGTTTTTTATTTTTAAAAATTAACTAGAATTAAAAATCAATTTTTTTTACTAAATGTTAGTTTCAACACTTTTTACTAAAAAATATGGTAAATAAAATTTACCTTTTAAAAAATAAATAATATAAATAACTATTAAAAAATCATAATATTTTAATAATTTTATTGAGATATAATAAAAATATTTTTATAACTAGAGATAATGATAAAAATATTTTTCATTAAGCTAAAAATATTTATATTAATAAGGTTTTCAGATTTTTTCAATTCTATTTAATTTTAAAATGAAAAAAATAAGAAAAACCTTCTCACCAAAAAACCAAAAAGATATATTGGATACAAATATTTATTATTATTAATAAAAAATAAAAAATATCAATAGTTAAATAAATATATTTAACATATTAATACATTTAATGAATATTAATAGGATATGTGATCTGAAATTTTGGATACAATTAAGAATGGTCAAAAAAATTGTTGATTTGATTATTTGCAGTTATCTGAACCAATAATTCAATTTTTATCCGATAAATTTTAAAGATAGGTACGATTTCGGGTATAAATCGAACATAAAATAACGGGTATGATTCGGTTACGGTTATATTAAAAAACGTACATATTCGCACAAAAAATTAATTATATTTATTTAATAAATTAAATTATAAATCGAACATTAATTATATATATTTAATAAATTAAATTATATTATTTTTTTGTTTTTTTCAGATTTTTTTAATAACTATTCTAAATCGTTACTCGCAGGTAAAAAATCATCTTCAAATTGTAATAATTTTAAGATGATTTTAAATACAAATTTTATAATTTGATTCAAAAACTGTTATATGAAAAACTATCTACTTTCGTAAATGTGCTCACCCATAGGTACAATCTACTTTAGTACATTGTAAGTATGTTTTCTTCAATTCTCTACCGAAGTACCGATTATGAGGGGGGGGGAAGCACAATACTGACCACTTCAAAGAAAAATCTTGTCTATGGCTTTGCCAACTACTTAACTTGGTGACGGGTCCACGCACATTCAAATACTCTCTGCCAAATCAAACAATACCTAGTGTATAAAATCATCCACAAACATGCACCAAAAATCATTTTATAGTTACATTTATATTTTATTTTTTAGATTAAAAGGGTTATTAATTGTAAATAAATGACAATTATTGTACAATTTTTAT
Source organism: Hippophae tibetana (assembly GCA_037013495.1). Classification (NCBI taxonomy): domain Eukaryota; kingdom Viridiplantae; phylum Streptophyta; class Magnoliopsida; order Rosales; family Elaeagnaceae; genus Hippophae; species Hippophae tibetana. Next base: position 10,504,795 of record CM072802.1, read on the forward strand.
AATTATATAAGAGTAAATGTCAAACACATCTAGTAATTATTATAGTTAAATTACTTATATTTAATAAATTTTTTTAAAAGTTTAATCTACTAATTTTAAAAAGTAATAATTTAGTTCAAATGGTCAAATTTTAGGTTTTTTTAAAAACTATTTTTTTTTATTTTTAAAAAATTAAAATTTAATACGAATATTTGCTTAAGTAAATTAAAAAAAATTAAATAGAAAAAAAATAAAAAATATAACTAATTATTTTTATGTTACTTTTTTAAAGCTATTTGATTAAAATGTCTTTAAAAAAATTATAAGACCTAAGTGGTTAATTCCAAAAAGGTACTGACCTATACGATCGGTTGTCTAAATATGATAGTTAGATTATTTATCTATTTTTTGTGAAAATTTAGTATTATTATTATTAAAAAGTGATTGCATATATTATCATTCTTTATATTTTTATTTAATATTGTCTTCAATTTTTTCAATCGCATTGATATAATTTAAAACAATTTCTATATAATACAATGAAAAAATAAAATAAAAAATAAAAATAAACTATCATAAAAATAAATACATAATTTAAATGTCATTTTAAGTACAAGATTTTTAAGATATTTTTTTCTTATAAAGATGATATACTTAATTATATAACATAATCTTCTTCCAAAATGATATATATGATAATTCCTTAAAAAAAGTCTAGACAGTATAAAACAAACAAGACATAAATTTAGATATATATATATATAGTCACATTAATAATAAAAAAAAATTAAAATGATAAAATTACTTAAAGAAAATTATGCAGAAAATGACATAAAATTTATTGGTAATATCTCTAAAGTTTAGTATATCTTCACTTATGCTCATAAGGTTTATAAAAAAGAGCTCTAATGTTCTTGAAGTTTATTGTTAATGTTAACAATGTCATCAAATAATTAACTACGTTAACTTTCTATCTAATAATGTATTTTTCCTTTATATGATTATAATACCAAATTATGATTAGGTGTTTTACGATGCTAGTTGTTACTTATTGCAGATTATTATTTTAAAAAAAATCTTTAAGTTTCTTATTAAGACATTATTTTAACTTTATAATTTTCTTATGTTTATTTTTAAATACAAGTGTAGCTAATTTCTTTGTCTTCATTTCCTTATTTATTAGCTTTATAAATATTATACACAAATATTTAATCATTTGAAATACTAAGTGACTTAAAATTATAATTATCATACTTGAATTTAATGGGTTTCCCACTATCTTTCTTTCCATTGTTTATCTTATTATGTTACATCTGATATACATTAACTTGTTCAAGTTTTAATATTTTGTAATGTCAAAGTTCTTATATCTATAGATAACACAATGTCCAATTTAGATTTATTATATAATAAGAAAATAGTAACTACACTCCATTTTATTCATAATATTAATAATTATTATAATTATAAAAGCAAACCAAGAACTTTGAGTAAGTAATTAATCGCTCATAGTTTATAGATATATAATTATTAGATGAATAATTTTTAGAGTAAAGAGTTTTCTATTAACGAAGTTATGTACAACTAATGAAAATAAAAGTTCGTTTTATAGAATAAAGAATACTTGTTTATAATAATAATTCATCCTTATTTTACCCATATTTTAATAATTTTCATAACTTTATGTTTTTGATTTTTGAATTGAAGTCTTTCACTTCCTTGGCATGATATACTGACTGAAGATGTAGGTTCTATGTCTTTATTACTCTTTATCATTTTCTACCGACAATTCTTTTAATGATATAGACAATAATGCATCTTTATCTTCTCAATCTCGAATGCAATAAATGAAATTATGTTCTTTAAATGTTTTCGTAGCGTAAAAACAAAATATATTTCCTACTTCTTGACAAATTTTCATATTATTATTATTATTAAAATAAACTTACTAATTTTTTTATCATCTTTTTCGATAAGAGTCATATTAATATGGAAAGTGATTATAACCTTACTAGTCGATTTATTTACTTTGATAGAAGGAATTGTTAATTTATCTAAATTCATGATAAATTTAAATTTGACTTATCGTCGATTATATTAGAATACAAGTTCATACGTATTGAATTCAATCTCTATAATTACCTTGGTTTTGTAACTTTTCTATTCTTTTTTGAAATTCTTAATTTGATAAAATGGTAGGAACTAATACAATCTTCTTCATTTCAGTCCATAAGTAAACTGAAAATCTAAGATAGACAAACTTGTCACCTACTTTGATCTTATTCCTGAAGTTCTTGATAACATTCTTGAATTTTTTTGTAAATCATTTAAATTAATTCAAGATATAGGTTATCAATTAAACCTGGATGTGAAGCTTTATAAATAAAAATTGAATAAGCTCATTCAAGAATACTAAATTTACTACCCGTATGAAATTATTTTTCTGTGGTATAAAATTTAATATCTTCGATATGTTTCCAAATAGATTTGATGGCTAAGTTATAAAAACCCAATTATTGTGGTTTACTTAAATTCTTGTATTATTGTTTTTGTTTTCAATAATCAATGTATTTTTTGGAAATGTTTACTTGAATAGTATTAGTGGTTGTACTATCTTTACTATCTCTACGAGAGATATTTATTTAAATAATATTAGTAATCGTACTATATTTTCCAGGGTCCTCAACCTACTTGATGATGATGATTGTTGTTGTAATGCATTAAAATAACTATATCTTATGGAGTTATTAATTTTGATACTTTATAATTGACATAAATGTGTTAAATTTTTATTCTATTAGTGAAAGCACCGTGAATTATTCCACTAAATCCGATAATAGCTTTACTTGCTTCAGGTTAATTGTTGTAAATTTTTTATTTTAGACCATTATAGACTACAAAAGTCTTTTTTTGATGTTCTTTTTTTTTTTGCTTATTCAATACAACTAAACTTTTTATTTTTCTTTTCGAAGATGTTACTATCTATGTGAACTGTTAAGTTATTCCTTATATTTTGATTTATTTTTTAAGAAGTTTTATCGTCCTTAGATAGAATGTCTAATGTAGATTTCTCTTTAGAGTTTTTGGATTCTAATATTCGTTTTGAGTAATTTAGTTCTTTTAGTTTAATTCATGTATGTAAAAGAGATTGGTCCAAGTATAAAATATTGAGTAGCTCCTAAAAGATTATTATCTTATTTTCTTTTATCTTGATCTTCATATCAAGATGTTCTAATAATGTGAGAACAAAAATGCTACATCAAGATATTCGAATAATGCAAGAACAAAAATGTTAAAAATGTTAATTTTCTTATAATGACATTTGCTAAATTATTACTGTTTTCTTGAAAATATTTGAAATCAAAATTATAGTTGTTAAACCACTATTGCAATCTAACTAATATTCTTTATTTATAATTAATTACAATATTAATTTTTAAAAAATAACCTCTTAAATTTATATTTGAATTTTTTATTCATACTTAAGATTATTTAGTTAATAAATATGTGTTATATATATATATATATTTGATTATACCTAATGATAATAACTGATTTTTTTAAAATTTATATTAGAATATTTGAATAAATATAGAACTTCAAAGTAAATAATAAATTAAAAAAACACATAGTATAATTAAGTTCAAAGAGATGATCATCAATCCAATTTTAAAATTTAAATTGTATTAATTTATAATAATTCATAATTAAATCTATATATATTTTATCAAAAATGTCACATTTTAAAATTTTGACTTTTTTTTAAAGAAATTATGCTTATTTGATTGAATATTATTCATATTATATTAAATATTTTTAAAATATAAATTGTACTAATTTATAAAATATTATGATTCATTTCATATATCATTATAAATCTATAGAAATCTACTTTCTAAAATAGTCTATATTTTTTAATTTCAAGTTTTTTTTTAAATTAGGCATATTTTACTAATAATTGAAAAAAATATATATTAAAAAGCTCTAAAAATTTATTTTCTAAGAAATCTTAATGTGTGTGATTTTGAATTTTTTATATAAGGTTATGGTCATTCTAACTCAATTTGACTTAAAATATTAAAAATTAAAAATTAAAAATTAATTATAATATTTAATTTTTAATTTATATTTTTAAAAATTGAAATTAGAAATTAATTATAAGGTAACTATTTTTTTTATGAGATTTTAAAATTAAGAATTTAATTATAAAATTTAAAAATTTGAAATTAGAAATTAAAATAGTTATAGATATGAGTTTGAATAATTTAGATGATTTTTATAAAAAAAATTAAATAACTTGTCAAATCAAAATGACGTTGGTTCATACGTCCCATTTTTATTTAAGGTTACTAAAAGGTTATTTTAAATATTAAGCAAAAACCCACTTGGGAGTTTCAGATACCTCTTTCTATAACGAAGCTTTAGTATTAAAATGACTTTACCCAAACAATTAGCATAACTAAATATGCTTCATCACTCAATAAAACGTGATCAGAGGTTGGACCTTGGGTTTTGGGATTCTTGAATTCTTCCTCTACAGAGACACAGACCCAGAAACAGACACTCTCTTCTCTTTCCCAACAATAGCAAACCCAGAGAAACACCGACAACTGTCCTAAAACTCTCAAACTTGAGAGTAATCCAAAAATGTTTGAGGCTTTATCTTATCTGGGTTAATTGATTTTTTGTGTTTTTTTGCCATGTTTGAGCATCTGGGTATTGTGAGAAAGTCTTATAAGAGTGAATAGCTAGGTGGGGGAGGAGATGAACAGTGGTAATGGAGGTGGGGGTGGGAGTACTGGGATGATTGGGATGAGGTCACCTTTCACTGTATCACAGTGGCAGGAGCTAGAGCACCAAGCTTTGATCTTTAAATATATGATGGCAGGACTACCTGTGCCTCCTAATCTTGTGCTTCCTATCCAGAACAGCTTTCAGTCCGTTTCTAATAGATTCTTCCACCATTCTACAAGTAACTCACTCATCTACCTCTCTTCTTTCCCTTTTATTCCTATTTCATTTATTTTATTTTGATTTCTTAACTTATTTTAGAGATTTCAGGAACCCTTTTAGTGTTTTTTGAGGGTTTTTTTTCCTCCCTTCATTTTAAAGGAAAAAAAAGGGGCATTTTTTTATTAAAAAAAAGTTATGCGATTAGCATTCAGCTTTGACAGGTACTTGATGGGTTTTTGTTGACTGTTGAGCTAAAAAATTAAAGGGGTTATAGTTATGTTTTTTAGTTTTTACCAGTTTAATGAATTTTGAAGGTTTCCAAAAGATCCTATTGTGGTTCCTTTTGGTCAGGTCATGAATGAACATAAATGTTTAGATTCCTCACTCATTTTCAGTCTCAGATAATGAAAGAGAATCACCCCTAGGCCCTAGGCCTAGAAATTTTGTTAGATTTCAGGTCCGACCACCTGATATTTATTGGATGCTCCATCTGTTCTGCCCTCTTTGTTGTTGTTGTTGTTGTTGTTGCTGCTAAGTAACTATTTTTCCTTTTGTTTTACAATTGCTGTATATATTGTTATTTGTTATCAGAATCAGAAGGCTTAAAGGTTTATACTTTAATTTTACCATGTTCATTTGTTCTCGGTATTTTTTACCATCAAAGCATCATCAAATGTTTACATCATATTTTATTCTCATGTCATTCTACTGCACAACTACATAACTTGAAATCCTATGTGTTGTTTTTGGCAATGAACCACTGGCATACAAACTTTCATGACTTAAAGTGTATACTTTTGCAGTGGGTTATTGTTCATTATATGGGAAGAAGGTGGACCCTGAGCCAGGAAGATGCAGAAGAACTGATGGCAAGAAGTGGAGGTGTTCTAAAGATGCATACCCAGACTCTAAGTACTGTGAGCGGCACATGCACCGCGGCCGTAACCGTTCAAGAAAGCCTGTGGAATCACAAACACAGTCATCTCCCATTGTGACATCACTGACAGTCACTGGAAATAATGGAGGAACTGGAAGCTTCCAGAATCTTCCTTTGAATTCGTTTGGTGACACTCAGGGCACTGGTTCTGGAGTCACTCAATCTCATTATCAGATAGACTCTATTCCTTATGGAATTCCAAACAAAGATTATAGGTATTACCTATTTTTTGCAATTCACTACAGTACTATTTTGTCGATAATGAAAAGGAGAAAATTAAAAAAAGAAAGAAAAAACGTCAAGTAGCTAAATACTTTTCAGAGTAAAAAAAAAGGGTAAATACTTTGTAGGTGGTTAATGAAGTTGAAATTGGTGATGATTGATTGGTTTCCTATGTTGTTGAACATCTCTGTATTGTTTGAACTTTGGTTGGCATTTAGGCAAATTACTGTCATATGAATTATTGAATGTGTAGCTGTTATCTGTCACATGTTGTGGTGTGTTACTTGGGCCCAGATTGTTGACATTTGCTTCTGCCAGATCCAGCTTTCTGGGCATCATGTCCACAGAAGTAGTTGTTCAATCTTTTTACACTGCCTCCGGGTTTTTTTTTTGTGCTGAACATTATTATATGCCTTTTTCTTTTCTTGCAAAATCATTAGAAATTGTCTTGGAAGAAGATTCATATTATTTATGCTTCAGCCAGAAAGCACAACATGTGTTTTCCGAGTCTGAAATCAATTTTACAAAAAAAAAAGGAAAAAAAAATCAGTTTGGTTAATAAGCATTTTTTGTTGTTGACTCAGATGTATAAGCAAACTACTGACCTAAGTTTTTATGTAACACAAATACCTTCAGCTGCATATACATATCTGCTTTATTGTTTTCTTGCCGTGTCAAGCCAGGTGGCAATGCAAGTAAGTGGTTCGCACTTGATTCTTCTGTCCATTCCACAATTGCTACTTTCTCAGATTTGTGTCATTTCTGCTACATATGTTGTATGCTGTCTTCAATAAAAATAAATAAATTGTAACCTATCTAATTTGTCTTACGTTGCTCGCCCTTCTTGTGAATAAATTTTCGGTTACTGATGCAATTTGAAGTGATTAAATTCATAGCCTTATGGAATACAAAGGAGAGCTTTTACTTGAACCGATTTCAGTATAACTAAACTAATGGAAGTGAATTGATCTTGTAACCTTGCATTTTGAAGTTTATGAGACCATGGACATCTACTCATTTTCAGAAGTTTTTCCGACTACCAAGCTTGCATTTTGAGAGGAATATTCGATATCTTCTGACACATGTATCAGATTTTTGCTATTTATGATGCAGTTAAATGTAGAAGAAGTTGTTATTTTGTCGGGACTGAATTGTTAGTGTGTAAAAAGAAAGTGTCTCACATCGCTTAAGAATAATACTAGTGTAGTGTTTATAACTAGAAGGAGTCTTACCTTCCTTTAGGATAACCTTTTGGGATTGGGTTAACTCATGGTGCCGATATTAACTGTCGATTGCTTTGTGATTATTACTAAACCTCTTAAAATAGCATTATTGAGTAAATACAACTTTTTTACAGGTATGTTAATCAAGAACTTAAACAGCCTGAGGTTGGAGATCATAGTTTCTTCTCTAATACTTCAGGTAATAATAGAGGTCTCCATTTGGACTCACCTCTAGACAACACAACTCTGATACAATCCAGAGCTGTATCTTTTTCTACATCCAATTCAGATGACAATTCTATTTTGCTTAATGAGTATCCCCAACACTCAATTTTCAACCGTGAATTCGTCTCGGGAGAGCCTGTTAAACAGGAAGGTCAGTCCCTTAGGCCTTTCTTTGACGAGTGGCCAAAGAGCAGAGACTCATGGTCTGATCTTGAAGATGAGAGGCCAAACCAGACTTCATTCTCTGCAACTCAGCTTTCAATATCCATTCCAATGAATTCATCCGACTTCTCTGGAACAAGTACTTCACAATCTCCACAAGGTGAGTTTCTTTCAGTTTGGGAAGTGTCTTTAGCAAATTCGGTCCAAATTTAAATCTTTTTTATGGAATTTTATGCAGAGAATTGAGTAACATTTGTGGAATGTTGGTGCTAACTCATCAAAGGCAATCGCAAGTGCAAGTTCAAGCATGTCAGTTTAAGTGTGTTTGAAGAATTCGACAGATCTAAATCTTTCTCAAAGCTCTCTCCATGGTGTTGGTGTTTTTCTGCATAGTTCTGTTTGTTTAAGCATTCATTGTTAAACTGTTTTAGGTTTCAATAATCAAAGACTCTAACAAAGACATTTTGTATGTGTTAAATGGAAGATAAACATTTCCTAAGTTGGTTTTTCCAATTTATTTTTTTAGTTTCTTCCACCTTTTAGATTTGGGAAAACTTATTTAGTAAATTATGTTGTGTTTGAATAAAGTGAGAGCTGAAAACTATCTTCTACGAGATTAGCCTAATAACTCGATGGTTGAACCGTTTTATACAAGAAAATTCCAACCTTGAAAGCATTCTCATCTTCTTTTGCCATGGGCACATGGCTCAAGACAAGCAGTCATTTATGAAGTTATGATAAAAGAGTATCATCAAGTTATTTATACCCTCGCTTCTCTTGATCTAAATTAAATATTATTATCATTTTTTTTTATCTTAATTATCTACTAAACTTTCTATAACAACAAAAATATATATTTTTTAATTTATAGTTATCCCTATTTAATATATAATTATCTCAAACATCAATTTTCTTTCTAAAATGTTGTTCAAGAAATTTGAAAGTGGGAAGCTGCGAGTGCGAAGGGCATGGAAAGTGACGTCAAGCGTGAGAGCAATAAGAGACAGCCTGCAAAAGCTAATTCGGAATGCCATCATTATTTTTGTGTCAGATCTACAAGGATGGGACATCACGTGACTGTTCACTCCTTATTCATTTATTATTATTATTTTATTTGATGAGTGCTAAGTTTTCACAACAAAAATACTGGCAGTTAAAACCTATATTTTGTGATATTTTAAGGAAATTAAATTTTAAGAAAAATATTAATATTAAATTAATTAAATATATTATTTCATAATTTAATATTTTAAGATTTTTAAAAATATAAACACCAAATTTTACTTTAATAGGGCTGCTTTAATTTAATCTTTAAATTTTTAATCGTATACTTTAATTTATATATTTTAAAATTTTAAAATGTCATGTAAAAAAATATACTTTATATCTAAATTTTATTAAATTAAATATTTTTCAATATATAAAATAAAAAAAATAATTATAAAAAAAAATATATATTTAAATATAACCTACATCTCTTAATTAAAAAATTAAGAAATTAAATTATTCAAAATATATAAATTTAATAACTTTAACGTTATTTATAAATATATAATTTATTAAAATATTAAAAATAATTATTATTGAATTTTATTTTAATTAAAATTATAGTATTGTTAATATAAGTAATCATATTAAATATAAAATAATACACCTAAATTTTATAATAATAAAATAATATTGAATAATTTTCAATTTAACGTTATTAAAAATTAAATATATCTAAATAATAATAGTTTAATTTAAGTAACATATAATTTGATTTCGTTTAAAGTTAATTAACATGTTGTACATTTTTTAATAAATAAAATGTAGGATATAATAAGTGTTATTTTATGATTATAAATTTTAATAGTATGATTTTTTCAATAATTTAAATTAATAATACAAATAATATCGTAATTTTTTAAAAAAAATTCAAATAATACAAAATTACATATTAATCATTATATAAGAATAATTAATTTTTTTTTATAATTATCAATATTTGAAATACTAATATTTTATTACTTATATAATTAAACACTTTATATATTATTATATTCATGAATAATTTTTTCAAACAATTTATAAAAAATAATTTAAATTTTTATATAAATTATAAATTTACACACTTTATATATTATTATTTTAAAATTTAAGATGCAACATGTTAAAACCACTATCTATAAAAATATATATTTTTCAAAATAAAATTATTTTTCTACATAATATATTAATGATTATAACATATTAAAAGTGTTTATAAATGTGCGTTCTTGGAAAATAAATTTATTTTAATGGTAAACGTTCAATTTTTTTGGGATCATGGTAAATATCAATTTATTTTTTACAATCTCAATAACTGGTTTTCAACCTAACAAATGGGTGCATTAAAAAAAGTAAATATATGTATCGTGACTATTTTTGTATAAATTGAAAGCTATTAATAATATTTTTATTTTTAAATCATTTAAGGCTTTTTGTACCTTTTGAATTAAAAAGTTATTGCAACAAAACCTTTCTATAGTAATTATTAACGCATATGATATTTTATAAAGAATTGTAAATAGAAAGACAAAAATCTAATGTTAGATTTATAAGGTTTTTATTAAATGCTTCATATTTTTGAAATTTTTAAAAAAGTTTTGCAGTAAGTTGTTGTATTCTATATTTTTATCATATATAAAAATTTAATTCGCATATTATAAATATTTTGACAAATTATAAACATATTTTAAAATAAAGCAATTAACAAAAATAAAATAAAACTTAAATAAAATTATCTTTTAAAATGATAAATAATCTATAATTTTTTTTTTAAATTTTTGTATGAATTAATATTTATGCATTTATTAACCCTTGAATTAATAACCAATATCATAGATATAATAATTAAAAATAAATATAATGAAATGACTTCATTCTAATAACTTATTACTTGATTAATAAAAAATAATAATGTGTTCAAAATTATAGGATAATTAATAATTGTTGGTATATTTAAATACTAATAATTTATTACTTTATTAAAGTAACAATTTTATATAAATGATACAAAAATTAAAAAATAATAGTCATTAGTTTAAGGTCATATTTAGTTGATATTAATACGAATAATAATAAAAACAATTCATGATATTTTTATATTTGATTTAATTATTAATTTATAATAAAATTTAAAATATTTAAATATTAATGTAAATTTTTATTCCTCACACATTTTGCAGAAATACATTAAAATGTTTTATTTTTCTTACACATATATAATTATTTTATCTCATATAAAAATCAAAAGTTTATTTTTAATTTTATAAATTTTGTTTTAATATTTATAATTATTTTAATTATATTGATAATATTATTATTTATTATTTGAACATATATATCTATCTTCGGATTGAACAAACTAAAAGTTGGAACTATTAGAATAGTAAATCTAAAAAGATTATGTGTTCAATGTCTACGACAACGCTGGTAGGATGACTTTTAGGTCGAACCATTAGTGATCTATCTCGAATTTAAAATGTGTTGTTTTTATTGATTATATACCTCACAAAAAATTCATACAATTTTATGAAAAAAATTTCATTTTTTTCTATTTTATTTGTCTACAAATAAAAGTATTATAATATTTATATTTTTAATATATTTTTATTTTGTAAACTATACAAAAACACGACGAGTGTGTAATAAATTTTAAGTTTAAGGTTAAAAAAATTGAAAAAATTAAAAAAATATTATTAAAATTTATAGTAAATTAATGATAAAAATATATTTTAATTTTATTTAAATAAATGATGTAAGAAGTAAAATAATATGTTAAATAAATGATATTAATAATAAAATGATATATTAATTTTTTAATAATAAAATATATTACGTAAATGATAATATTATTTTTATGGTTTTAAATATAATTATTTTTATTTTTATTTTTTATCTCTGAAAATGTATTCCCGGAATAATTAGGGTGTAGTTCTGAGAAATCAGGAAGAACTCTCACATGTGGTGATGTGCAGCACAAATTACTAAAGTTGGTAGTAATTAGTGACCGAGGGTCAGAGGAAAAAAAGAGAGTAGGAACTAAAAGGAAAGTGAAAAGAACAGGATTTACATAAGGAGGAGGGGAGGAAGAAAGAAAGAAAGAGATTTCGAGAGAAAGAAAGAAAGAAAGAGATTTCGAGAGAAAGAAAGAAAGAGATTTCAAGAGAAAGAATGGGCTGGGGAATGGCAATTTATGAGGGAACGGTGGTCTTCGGGTCATTGGGGCTGTTGGGATGGGCGGGGCTTTGGTTTTTGAACCGAAGGCTTTACAAAGAGTATGAAGAAAAGCGCGCGTTAGTTCAGATTATCTTCAGCATCGTTTTCGCTTTCTCTTGCAATCTCCTCCAGCTTGTCCTCTTCGAGATCATTCCAATTCTTTCCAAAGAGTAACTTCTCTGCCCATTTCAATTCTGGCTTTTAAGATTAGGCTCGTATGGTATAATATGAAGAACCTTTTCGTTTTTCTACATTTCTAAATCTGGGTTTTGAAGATGATGCTCTGATATCAATATCATTACCCTTTTCGTGTACGACTTACCCATTAGTCAGATCAAATACATTTCCTCAGATATTTTTCTCAGAAATTGATATTGTGTTCACTTGTATTTAGTAATTGATAGTACATAAGGAATATGACATTGTTAAGGCTTTTCTTCTGGATGTGGCTGCAGAGCACGATGGTTGAACTGGAAGGTGGACTTATTTTGTTTGATACTGCTATTGGTTTTCATGCTGCCCTATTATCATTGTTTCTTGATGCTCTGTAACAGCGGTATTTTCCCCTTCTTCGCATTACTTCTCCTTTACCTTTATTTTTCTCTGTGTTATTTTTTGTGGTTTTGTTTCCACTTCCCTTTAGGCCTCATATTTGCTGTAACTACGTATTGCCACTAATTGTTTCTACCGAGTGTAATATTGATTTTCCACTAACGATTTGTAAGTTAGACTTGCTTGTGTTCTTGGTTAAGGTTATTGAACCATTGTCATCTGTTAAGTTGTATCTATTTATGTTATGAAACATCCCAGAAGCAGAAGGTGTCGTAGGCTTTAGTTAATAAAGCGGAATGCTATGCTGTAGAGCTCCTAGGCAATGTGTACGTATGTGGTAATTCTTCACTCTACTATTAGGAGGGATAAAATGTTGACTGCTAACCTTTATCACTAATCAATTGGCAATATGCCTGCATGAAGATCCTAATCAGCACCCCCTGTCATTTAAGTTCGTAAAAGTACTAGGTCTCTCTTTGTTGTGTTTTGGAGTCCAGTATTTGGAAATTTTGTTTATTAGAGCTGCCATGTTAAATTCTCCTCTTGGTGTGTCCTACTTCAAAACTTTCTCATTGTTATCATTCTCAGTAACGTATCATTGGAAATAATAAGAAGTTCAACAGACTTTGATGCCATAACTTTCCTAGATTATATTTATGGACATAATCCCAAGTCTGTCTTCAGGGTTATCCTTCTTACAAATTTTACATTGCTATATTTAAAAACAACTGCATTTTGTTGATTTGTTGTCTGACCCAAGATACAAGAATATTATGTTATTGCAATAGAATGAATTGTTTAGTTAAATTTGTTCTACTTCTATAGTCATGATCATTTAATTTCAAATAGTTTTCGTCTGAATGTCATTACCAAGTACAGAGTTCCTCAAACTTTGCATACGTCACCTGCTTGTCCATGTTTTAAAATGTAGGTAACACCCTCAACATACTGCCATGATGTATCCATTTCTCTGGCAGCTCTTTAACAATTAGTTTGTCTTTTATGTATATATGACTTTTAATTATTTACATAGTGATCCTTGAATTTTGATTTAAGGTGTAAGGAAGGAACGAGCTGCTCTTGGTGCTATCTTATTCTTGCTGGCATTTCTTTATGCTTTTTGGCGCATGGGCATTCACTTTCCTATGCCATCTCCTGATAAAGGTTTTTATCTGTATTTTCTCTGATCATGTTTTCCATTTCTATATTTTAGTAGTTTTTATCTTAAACAAATAACTTCCAGAATTTCCATTTTCATACTAGCTATGAACTTTTAAGACATCTATGTTTCATTCTAGTTTGAAAAAAATATATTTCCTTTTCTTATTTTCTCAGGTTTCTTTACCATGCCTCAACTTGTCAGTAGAATTGGGGTAATTGGTGTTACTCTCATGGCTGTCCTGTCTGGTTTTGGAGCTGTTAATTTGCCTTACAGTTATTTGTCCCTTTTTATCAGGTAATTGTCTTATCTGGTTTCTTTATCATCCCTTTTTATCATATACACACGGCACATAAATATTCTCAGATAGCATTCCAGGTGTGCAAAAAGAACCAGAGGTTGCTTTTATAGGGTTTACTCAACTGTTGGATTATGCTAAAAAGATAAGAAAATGAAAGTATGGTTTCATAAAGTGAAATATTTAGGTCTATCAAAAGTTCACGTATAGGGGTGTACATCGCGGGTGGGTTGGGTTAAGAGAATTTTGGCCAACTCGACACATCGGGGTTGAAAAATGATCGGGCTGAAACCGGCCAATTACAAACCTCAAACCAATCCAGAATAATTCAGTTTGGTTTGGGTCGGTAATCGGTCTCTCAATAATGTTTAAGACCTGACATAAAATGCTAAAATTAACAAACCACAATCTTTAAATTATCCCCTGAATGACACACGGTCAGTTGGTCCCTGTGTACACTTGCGCAGTCTCCCTCTCTTAACTGCCAATTTTCTCTGGTATCCTCCAAATATTTTTGAAGAGCCTGTGCATGTTGGTTGCTTCTTAAGCTCATCACTTCTTTCTCTGTGTTTCACTCTGCTTTGGGTTTTGCTTTCAATTCTTCTCATCTTTTTTTATTTCTCTGCCTCCTTTGTTTCTCTAACTATTTCTTCTTCTCTATTCTCGTAAAATGATCATGACGTTTTCATTCTCACTGTAACCTGTACTTACTGTTACACAACACACTGTCTCTCAATTTTTATACTCTTTCCTTTTCTTTCTGTCTCCGTCTTTGAATTGAAGATGAACATTGGGATTGCTTTCATGATGGATCAGACGAAGAAGGTGTGTTTAATTAATTGGTTTTTTTTAGCTTTCATGTTGGATCAAAATGGTAAAGGAAAACACCATGAAAACATTTGCAAGAAAGATTAGAAGTAACATACATAGTCAGATAGAAAGATAATTTGGCTTGGGTTGAGGGCTGTGAAATGAAAAATGGAAATGAGAGTTTAGGGTTTGGCTTTACCTTAGAGATGAGATTTGACAGACGGCAGGGAGAGGGAAGTGGGAAATGGGTAGATAGGTTATAATATGTATTTATGGTTGGGTGTTAGGGTTTTTGAATTAGAGTGATTGAGTAAGGTGAGGTCCATTTTAAGCTTTATAAAAACATATAAAGTGGTGACGTGTTTGTAAATATATATATGTAAGTTGGTCGGCTGGGTAGGGTTCTATGGTTTAAAAATGTCAAAACCCGTTTCCAGTCGAATAAATTGGTTATTCGGGTTAAAGGCCAAACTAACCCGTTATCTCATAAAACCCAACCCAACCCAAGTCGTTTGGGTTGGTTTTAATGGGTTAGTTAGGGTAGTGTCCACCCTACTATGTTTGCTTGATTTTAGATATGCATTTCCCAATTGTAATCATAGTGTGGTTGGCATGATTGCTTGTATAGTACTTGGCAAGTTACATGTGCATGTGCTTTGTGGTACTTATAATATTAAAAAATTATTTGCTGAACAACGGCACTGGTATATTTGTTCTTCGAGCTATTATTTTTTTCCTTTATGTTTTATTTATTTTGGGATTTGGAGGTTACTAGAACATTGTTAGTTTGTCAATTTTCTTGAAAGCTCAAGCTTTTAAGAGGAGTGATAGTAGAACTTTGTATGGTGGCTTAAGCTTTTCATATTGATTTTAAAACTAGTTAGAAAGTGTTGGCTTCTCATCTTAAAATTATAAGTTTGTAGGAGGTGGATAGTAATACTTTTTATATTTGGCCCACCTGAGATTTCATGAAGGGACAACACAACACTCTTTTTGAGTTGAGTAACGATTCTGGATAAATCTACAAACCTGAGTTTACTTAATCTTTCCAGATTCGTATTTTATTCTTAGTATCATAAAATTTATTACATATCTTTGAATTCAATTCTTTCAGAGAAATTGAAGATTCTGATATTAAGGCCTTGGAAAGACAGCTAATGCAGTCAATGGAGAGTTGTATTACAAAGAAAAAGAAAATAATTCTTTGTCAAAAGGAGATGGAGCGTATCCAAGGATCAGAAGAGGTACACTTAACAATTATATATGATAACCTTTCCATGTGATTCTTTCGCTTTTTAAGTTGCCTTATTGAATGATGGGGCTGATACATAACTATGTATCACTGTACTCTTAAAGAGAGTGTTTTGCATAATTTTCTTTACCGCTTTGGTTTTATATTTTACTTCTGAGGCAGTCTACAGTGTTAGATATATGTGCATTTGTTAATAGGCGCATGCACATCAGTTACATCTGATACATGATAGTACCTACTAGCACTTTAGTTTCTGAAACAAGTAAAAGATGGACAGGAAATTGATAAATAATGGTCTATTTTAATATTTATACATGTTATCATAAATAATTTTTATAAGTCAAATAATTGTGCGCTTTGTGTTCATAAATTATAAAGTGTATTTATTAAAGCACACCTCTTAGGTTTTGCTTGCCTTTTCTGGGGCATGAAATATTGATAGTTCAATCACAAAACTACGGATGCTTGAGGACAATTCAATGCATGGTTGTTGATACGTTTGGTTTCTTGTAACTAACAGTAAATTCAATCCTAAGTGCTTGCTAATTGAAAGTTGTATCTTGCAGCAGCTAAAGTCTCGATCTTTGTTTAAACGAATCGTTGGCACTGTTGTTCGATCTGTGCAAGATGATCAGAAGGAACAAGGTTAGTTGTTTGACAATTTCACATTAGTAATTTGCGTTCTTTTTCAACAAAATGTTCATTTTGGCTTCTTTTCGTATTATTTTGAGAGATATCTTCTTATACATAAATGTCTACAAAATATTGTGAGCATTTTAGAGGCTAAGATGTAATTGGGTTAGATCTTCACATTTTTAGGTTATGCAGATTAACACATTGGTTTTCTGTTTCTCGTGATATTCTCAAGAGGTAGCCTTATAAGATTATCAGGGTGGCTGGCTAACTTTAAGGTCTACCAGTACTCGATGTCATCTTTCCTTTTTTCTTCTTGAAAATGCAGATATCTTATTCTTGTTTTCTACACCTTTCTAAGTTTTGTCTGTTGCTTTGTGCATCACCTTATTTTTTTTTGGGGTTTTGCTTTGAAGATATAAAAAGCTTGGAGGCAGAAGTACAATCATTAGAGGAGCTCTCAAAGCAACTGTTTTTGGAAATCTATGAGCTTCGCCAAGCAAAGGTTCACTACTAAAATATAATTCTCACAGATACCTGGAACTTCTCAATTCTACTACAAACATTACACACGAGCCTATTTCTTCTATATTGGTATTTTCATGGACTGATATGAATACTCACAAGCTTTGTGGAATTGGAAAGCACCTCGTAGTGTTTTGACATATTAATGTAATTGTAGCTCAAAGCAATTTTGAGGTTTGAAGTTGATATTACATTCTGTGATAGAGAGATTATGTCACTATGTTTTGACTTATTGATGTCAGTTGCAATGAATTTTTTTAACTAATATGTAGCAGAAATAACCAGTGTGGTCAGACATTACCGTTTCAATTTTTAAAGATTGGGAAAATCTGTTCTTTTTGGAACTATTGATTAATATAATATTTGTATTGTGCGCTCCTTATGCATACTTTTCTTCAAAATCATATTATGCTATTGCTTTAGAGGTAAACTTGTAGTGTGTAATGACCTGGGCCTTCTTTTGCAGGAGGCTGCTGCATATTCTCGAACATGGAAGGGGCACATGCAGAATCTTCTTGGCTATGCTTGTTCAGTGTATTGTGTGTATAAAATGATTAAGGTACATTAAGTCATTAACATGCATGGTTTCCATGAAAGCTATTTTGGTTCAACCATCTTTCTTTTCTATTTTTTATAAGATTGTGGGACACTTAGATGGCTGATTGATGAAATTGTTCTGTGCAGTCTCTCCAAAGTGTTGTTTTCAAAGAGGTACTGTCTTCATCAACATCAATTCCATTTTCTGATTGGTTCATTTTACATTTCTGTTTCTGCTTCTGGAATTCCATCATATTGTTTGCATCCCATAGCTACTTCATTTTGCTAATAACTTGCCATTTGGACAGGCTGGTTCAGTGGATCCTGTGACAATGACAATTAGCATATTTTTGCAGTACTTTGACATTGGAATTAATGTAGCGTTATTATCACAGGTTAGCTTTTAATGTCACTTTCAAATAAAATTAAATCAATTCTGTTATGACTTATGCATCAATGAACAATGATAAGAATACCGTGATTTTAATGTACTCTTTGAGTTCATTTAAATGTAAATTTTTTATGTACTATACATGCTTGCTGTTGAAATGAGGCTTCATCAACAATCCATCTCTCTTAACTTTTTTACAACCTATGTTATCCTAATCCAGCCCTTCTGGAAATTCATAGGATATAAACCTAGAATGTTCTTGGTAAAATACTGCTTTGAGACTTGATTACCGTCATATTAAATGAGTTAGATGAAGATTTTGTCTTCTTTTTCTGCAGTATATTTCACTGCTATTCATTGGAATGTTGATTGTTCTATCCATACGTGGATTTTTGACAAATCTAATGAAGGTAACCACTTTTGATGATTTTCTTTGGTTTTCTTGTGTCAATTCACCATTTGGATTTTCTTTTGTCTTGTTGGACTGGTAAT
Organism: Hippophae tibetana; assembly: GCA_037013495.1. Taxonomy (NCBI): domain Eukaryota; kingdom Viridiplantae; phylum Streptophyta; class Magnoliopsida; order Rosales; family Elaeagnaceae; genus Hippophae; species Hippophae tibetana. Next base: position 10,523,387 of record CM072802.1, read on the forward strand.
TCCTCTTTGGCTCAATTTTTTTTTTTTTTTGCTGCAAACAGTTCTTCTTTGCAGTTTCCAGAGTTGGAAGTGGATCTTCGAGCAATGTTGTGCTGTTTCTGTCTGAAATTATGGGCATGTATTTCTTGTCCTCTATTCTTCTGATCAGAAAGAGTCTGGCAACAGATTATCGGTAGGTTCATTATGTATATCAATTGAGAATTCTGATATATATATGCGACTTGAAAAGGCTCCAGAACGACCAATACCTTATATGGGATCTCTCTCTTTGCGTTTAATAACAAACTGTTATGGTTTCAAGCTGTAGAATGTTTATGTCTAAGCAGTAATATCTTGGCAGGATTATCATAACAGATGTATTGGGTGGAGATATTCAATTTGACTTTTACCATCGTTGGTTTGATGCGATCTTTGTGGCCAGCGCTTTCCTTTCTCTTCTTTTGCTCTCCGCACATTATACATCTCGCCAGGCTGACAAACATCCTATTGATTGATCTGATTCATTTCCAAGTAAGGAACAACTCGATTCCTTCAATTTTTGCTATGAACTGTGGTAGCTTTTATAACAAATGTTACTGTTACACAAGAGTTTTTGTGTAAATAATTTGGGCTCATTGACCTATCAAGCTCGTATCGCTGGTATTTAGTGGTGTCAATGAGGCTCCGGCCCTCAGCTCTACTGATGAGTTGAAAAAGTGTAACTCACTTAACTCATGAGCTCAAATAAGCTAGCTCTTAAAGGTCCAACTCACTAGTTCATGGCTAATTTGTCTCACTTAGCATTTAGTGGTATGAATGAAACCTTCATGTGACTTTATTTAAAAAAATAGTTTTTTACTGTATTTTTCATTATACCAATAACAAATTAGCCAAGCCTTTTGGATACTTTAGTTATAACGTGATTATAATCCTTTAGTCTAGGTAGGTAATCTTGCTTGATATTATAATTTTTTTCATACTCATTTTATTATCTTCTTCTTCTAAGAAAATAAACAATGACCATTCTTTCCAGGTTTAAAAGAAACATTTTCTTCTGAGCTGTAGGAAGGATTTATCAACTCCTGAAGAGTGAAGACTATACAAACGTAGATGCATCCCTATTCCCTACATCATACAAAATTTAAGATAAATCCTCAAGTTCAATACCAGGATATATATTCTTTATTTCTTTCTTTGGAACAAACAATATCCCCTAAACAGTAGAAGTCAATTTATGATGGCAGGGATAGCACACACACAGATATATATATATATATATATATATATATTTGTGACGTGGATGCTGTATTTATGTTTATTTTTTGCTACTACTAGGAACATATATTTTGTATCGTGCACTCGCACATTGAGTTTGGTCAATAATATTTGTGCTTATCATTGTGTTTTGTTCTTTGTTTTTTTTCTTTTTAAGCTCAAACTACATAATGCTGTAATACAATGTAAAATAGAATTAATTTGGGTCAATTGTCTTTTCACGGTATGAGATCGAGCCCGCTAATGCGTATAAATTATTCATTTTGATTTTTTTTTTTGGTAAAATACTCTTTTTATATGTATGGTTCGAAATAAAAGTTGGACAGATGGTTTAGTAACCGTAATTAAATTAAATTAAACATATGGGGATAACCTTCTCAAATTATATCAAAGCCTTTCAACTAATACTCGGAATGGGTTTAGAGTTCTTTGATTATGTTAATAAAGTGATAGAATGTTTTTATGCAGGTACAATTTACAAAATTCAGAACCTACAAATTAAAATCAATCAGTGAAACAAGCAAAAAATTAGAATGATTCGACAAACATGAGCTTCAAAATTAAGGCTTAGCTTAACAGCATAACAACATCAAATGAAATAATGGCATGAAGGAATCATAAAAATCACAAAAAATGAACCCAAACAAATCCATTTAAGCATCAAAGCAGAAGCTAGGAATGGAGAAAAAGAGGCAAAGGAAATGCAGATTACCCACAAAAGAAAAGCTTATGAAAACACTATCTTCCACTCTCTCATAGCTCTAGACCTCAAAAGCACTAAGCAATCTTCAACTTCACCGTTTGTGGGTTTGTATGTGTCACAATGGCTACAGCTATATATAAATCCCAATGCATGTGTGAATTGTCTTTATGCTATACAATAGCGCATACGTGGGTGAAAAAGAGGATGATAAGATGTCAATCTTCTTTCACACTGTGAAGGACACAGAACATCGATTTTTCGTAGTTAGTTAGGGCGTTTTGTTCTCATCTTCATTACCCATTGAATTCAATTTTGGATTTCTTCAATCTCTTCTCATTCAATGCTTCCCGCTTTTCCCTTATTACTTTCCTTGTTTTCTTTGTTGAGTATCTAATCGTTGTTTATGCATTTTATTTCTTGTACTCGCGACTTCTTACATTCTCTTTTGAGATTGAGTATGCTATATGGAATAATTTATTGTATGCATTGACGTGCTAATTTTAGTTAAATATTAATTTATAAAAATATACATTATTTTTATAAATTCTATAATAATATTATTTTTAATTAATACGAATATTACTCTTAATATTTATTTTGAAATTATGTTTGTATATCTTATAAAACCTATTTATTTATAATTATAACATATTTTAATATATAAGTTAAAGATCACATGGATTATTTTATTTATATAAAATATATTATTTAGTCTCCAATGTGATTTTTAATTTATTCATTTATAAAAATGGTGTTAAAAAGAGACATTTATAATTTTAAAATTATTAGAGATATTCGAGTCATAAGGTGGGATAAAAAATCGTAATATCCTCACTGGTTATGTTTTCAATTTGTTTGATCTGATAGGATAATAATACATGACGAAAATACCTTCATTAATATCTGTTTAAAAATTTTTATCAATAAAAATCTTTTTTGTGACTTATTTTTTAGAAGTAAAAGAATAATTAAGTATATTTTTATAAGTAAAATGGTTCATAAGTAAATTTTTAAAATTAAAATATTAAACAATATTTTTAATCAAATAAAATTGATCATTGTAACATTTATTTCCTTTATTATATTTTTGGGTTATTTGCCCTTTTTCTTTTATCTATGCTCATTTTTTCATAGGACGTTCAATATTTTTTGATTGATGGTAAGATACAATATCAAAGTACGAAAAATGTATATTTTTAAATAAGGGTCAAAGAAAAAATGTGAACAAAAATTACAAAAATTCTATTCTTGACTCTTATACTATGTTACTCACGTATGATTATTGAGTTTAATGATATAATTGATAAGTAAGAGTTTGACAATTTATAGATGTTTGATAGTTTGTTATTTATATATTATTATTATTTTATTTTTAACATAATATATTCATATATCATGTTCATATTGCTTCTATATAATTTATTTGGTTATTTATTTATATATTATATAATTAATTAATATATGTATGATTATGTTAATAAAGTGATAAAATGTTATAATTATTTTATAAAATAATATAATTAAGTCAATTAAATATAAATGATGGATTAAATTTAACATGTATAATTTTATAATATGATAAGAACATGTAACAAAATATTGTTTTATTATACATAGAAGGTCCCATGAGCCCATATCTTCTAAACGGATTTAATTGGGCATTAAGTTAACCCACTATTATATTAACTCCAAATGATTTGCATATTGCAATATATATATATATATATATATATATGATTGGTGTCAAAGTTAAAATATGGGGATTCTCTGAAAGTGAAGGTGTTTGTGTGTTTGGGAGATGAAGGATTTATTAAAACCTAGTACAAAAAAGCAAGGTAATCCATGAAACAAGGTACACATCTTTATTATTATTTATTATATCATATGTTATATTATAATAATTATTTAAATTGTATGTTTTTCATGTATTTTGTTGAACGTGGTCAATTTTTCTAACATATTTGATCATTATGTTTAAATATAATTTTGTAAATTTTACACTGGGGCTTTTATTTAACTAAGTCATCGAACCCCTTTATCATAAATTAAAAGTCAAGAGAGAGATGAATGCCTTTACTATATAAATTTAAAGTTTTATTTTAAATTAACTCCAAATAAAATTTATAACAGTTTGAGTGTTTTTAGAAATAACTAGCT